>CM052890.1:22464550-22581526 GCA_028534135.1 Potos flavus
AGGGCATAGTAGTGGAGATAAAACAAACGACAACTTTTACACTCAAATTGAGAAGTTAAAAACTGGCACAGTCTTCTTGGAAAAAAATGACGTGATCGTCCTTCCCTACAATGGGTCGCCATTCTGCAGACAAGAAAATGGAGCTCAGGAAGGGCGAGTGGCTGGTCCGCTCAGCGAGCAAGAGGCAGAGCTGGGATCTGTCTGTACTTGGGTCCGACTGTGCTCTTTCCACCACAGTCCGCTCCCACCACAGACACCCAATTCCTGGTTAGTCAACCAAGAAACGCAATGCTCTTCAATGCTGAGATGAGACGTGCCCCCTGACCGCCATTTCAACAGTGTGCTCTTAGTCGGCAAGCCCCCTCCCCCACCCCCCATCCCCCCATCTCATCTGTTCTCTGCTGTTCTTTACATACCTCTTTGGAAACCACAGATGAAAAGAGAAGAAACTTCACCCCTTTCATGGGCTCCCCGTCGCTGCGGACAGAGCCAGACACGTTGTAGCCGGCCACGATGAGGGGACTGGCAGCGTTGGCATTGGAGTTGGTGACCCGCACGGTGGTGCTCGCCTACAGAAGAAGGGGACTTTACCTTCCCAAACAACAACCCCTCACAGAGTGTTTAACAACCACGAAGACGTGCTTAAGCTAAAATATGAACACGGAAAATGGGGAACGTAGTAGGATCATAGCCACGTGTTTGCGAGCAAAATGAACTGAAAGGAAATGTGGCAAAATGTCAACCACCAGGATGACTTCCTTTGCACGGTTAACATTTTACCTCTTTTACACTTTTCCACCTTCCAAATTTTCCACCTGTGTTACCACTCCTTGACACTGTTTGATCTGTTGCGATTTTTTAAAATGAGCGTGCTTTTCTTTTTTCCATGTTTTACAGTGTATGTGCGTGGAATTTTAAAGCTGTCAAAGCACAGTTTACAGAGAAGAAAGTGCGCACAGTCTAGGGGCACAGACCAGTGATCTTCACAAACTGAACACGGCCTGTAACCAGCACCCAGAAGCCCCCTCACGCTCATTTCTGGGTACCAGCCACCCAGGGTAAGCCTTACCCTGACTTATAACAGCGTGCTCTACTTGGAAACACAATCTTATATTAATAGACTCAAATTCCTTTATACATACGATTAACAATATAAGCCTTAAAGTTTTTTCAAATTATAAGATATAAGCCATGAGTTTTAAATAAAACATTTTTAACCCCCTGAATACCTGCAGTCATGAACAGTATACAGGTAAGTGGACGTGTGAAACCATACCATCAATTATAAATGCTTAAAACCTATAGAGGAAAAACTGAAATAATGAATCTAATAGTTCCTTAGCAAGAAGGAAACACAGCCTCGAAACTGTAATATAAAAGTTAATGTGTCAGAATGTCCTTTAAACCTTACTTCAATTTGTTTTCTTGTAGTGATTACAAACCCTCACCTGATTGGTTTCTTCCTTTTTTTGATCTTTTATCATAAACTATTTCCATCAAATACTCCTCTGAAGAACACCTAAACGCACTCTAACCGGCTAAAGAAAGAAAAGCGGAAGTACAATTCGGGAGCCTTTTGTACCTCGACCTCCCTTCCTGCCTCCCTCTGTAGACGTCAGTTTCATAACGAATACGGTCTTTCCCACTGCCATGCACGTGCTCGTACCTTCTTCTACAGAGGACTCTATCTGTAAGTGCAAGTACCCTGAGTGTTTTTAATTACTGTATAAACAACATCATGTCTCTTTACTTTTGGCAACTTGCCTTTTTCCCTCAACTTGATGTTTTTAGATGTACTCCTACCGATCTATGCAGCTCTGGCTCACTCATTATTGCTCTCCTACAGGATTCCGTGTGACGAAACCCCACTCTGCTCTCCACCTAATGGGCATTTAGGTTGCTTGCGATATTTTGTCAGTATAAACAAAACTGCCATAGACATTCTTTTACCTTCTCCTTGGGCACACGTACAACAGTTTCTAGAATGTTAAGTATATTTATAGATTGCTGTTTCAGACTGGAAAAAGAACAACAAATAAATCTCATTGGGTCCTTCTGGTGTTGATTCAGCTTATAATAGCTACAGTTAATAACAGACCTATTTCACAGCAGGAAGACAATATTGTCACCTAAAACCAAAAACAACAGAAGGAACATCTGCTACAGTGAGTTTAATCTTATAAATACCAGTAAACCAATCAGCGGCGCTTTTTCTCATCTACTTCCAGAAAAACCATAAGCCCATTTCACATCCTGAATGGGACCCCCTATGCTTGTCCCCAAACCCGAACACTGTTGGCTCAGCTATCGACACAACTGAAATACTCACCTCTTTCAATGTCCAGGTTGGATGAGTTGCAAGAATTTCATAATCTCCGGGAAGAACTTTAAAAAATGCAAACCTAAGAAATACAAAATACCAATTAACTTTCTCTCAACAGCCCGAGTGTTCTAAATTATGGCTAATACTGGAAGCACTAGAAAATAATGTTTGGATTATCACCAACTTGCCATTAGCTGGTTAAATGAGCATAAACAAAATTCAATCCTCCATTGTATGAATCCACATTGGAGAGCACTTACTGAGTACTTACTATGTACACGAACAGGTGTTCCGTGCACTGACAGGAAGGAGGTTTTATGTTTCCCTTAACCCCAAGGATTTCTAACCTTAACAACCAGTCACTGTGGTTTCAGCAGGGATTAGTCATAGAACATTCAAGTGCGTTTTGGCAGAGGTGACAGGCACGAATAGGCAAAGAGAAGGGAAGGAAGTGTCCAGAGCAATAGAGGTGGGAAGGGAAGAGTCCTATGTGAAGAAGAGAGAACAGATCTGACAGGCCGAGGCCTATGCTAAGACAAGACGATGCTAATGGCATGGGTAGGGCAAATGATAACAAGCTTTGAAACCTATGTGGAAGAGTTGAGATCTCTTATCAGACACAAATACAGTGTGAGCCATTCTAGGCTCTTGCACAAACTCCAGTGACCAAACCAGACTCCGGTGAAGACCAGATAAGTAACTATGGGCAAATCAAGACCAGAATGACAGGAGCTGCAGCTGGAAACTGGCAGCACGGGATTCAGACACATTTAACCCTTCAAATGTGCAAAGCACCAGACAACAAGAGGGCTAATTGTAGTGAAATGGACTACAAAAAAATCCACCTAATTTCTTCTCCTCTGGTTGTATTATATCAAGTCTGGCCTGTCATAATTGGACACGGCTTGGAAATCACTTTGATACAATAAAATTGAAATTACTATTGGATTTTGGCCTTCGTGCATGTTACGATAATTGTTTTAGTCTGTGCCGATGAAGGAGATTCAAGTTCAAGTCCCTTTGCCCCGTGAGGTCAACAGCGAACTACTGCTAGCCTAGAGAAGATGGAAGCCCCGTGTTCCTCCTGCAAGCATCCATCAAGTAGAAGTAAATGTTATCCCCACACTGAAAAAGAATTTCAACGATCCTCACTGAAAAACTGGATAGCTTACTGACAGACTCATTATAAACTTCTAATTTACAGTTACGTCGACTTTGTATATTGAAGGAGTAATGATTCGAATGCTTTCAAAATTATCAGTTGAAACTATTCTGAATTAATCTTAGCACATCTGTTAACACTTGCAACTCAACGATATAAATCCATTAAATAAATACTTTAAATCTGACTCAACAAGGTTAATTAAATTGTTGTCAGCTCCCACTACAAAATAATTTTGATGTAACGCTGGTAATATGACTTTGAGAAATCATAACTGAGGGGCGCCTGGGTGACTCGGTTAAGGGTCTGACTCTTGATTTCGGCTCAGTTCATGATCTCAGGGCCGTGAGATCGAGCTGTATCGGGCTCTGCACTGGGCGAGGAACCCACTTGGGATTCTCTCTCTCCCTCTGCCCCTCCCCTCCCACATGCATGTTCTCTCAAAAAAAAATTTTTTTAATGTAAAAAAAAAACCATAATTGAGCAAATCTATATTGAGCTAACACTATTAAGCACATACTCCATGTCAGGCAGTTTGAAATAATGTTAATTTAATCTTCCTATTAACCTTAGGGGGTGGGTTCCACCATCATCATCTTTTTTAAAGAAGAAAACTGAGGCCCAAAGGCTAAGTAACTTGTCCCAGGTCAAACCCAGTAAGTGGGGGAACCAGGATTCACACCCAGGTTTGCAGGTGCCAGAGCCAGGCTCAACTGATAAATGTTGGCCCACTATGTGCCAAGCTCTGCAGTAAGTGCTGTACAGACATTAACTCATGTTTAATCATCCCGTCACCGAGAGAGCCAATGGCTCAGATGACTTCCATTTTACAGATGAAAAGCCTGAGGCCGTGAGAGGCATGAACTTGTCTGTAGTTAAGAAGCCAAAAAAGGATTTGAACCCAGGTCTCCCAGGGCCGGTCACTGGCTCCCCCCCTCCCCCAAGCTGTGAGGCAGCATGACACGGGCACCACTCACTTTCCACCAGGCTGTGTCACTGTGGACTGGATCTTCGCTTCGGTCCCCGTGTTTCTCAAGGACACCTGAACTCCTGCAGGGCCCAGCGGCTGCCCTTTGCTGAGAACCTGCCAAGGAGAAGGAGGTCAGGACTCAAACCAGCAGCAAAGTTCTCCTCCTAGCAGCACTGTCCATCCCGTTCATGCTCCCTGCATGGAGCTTATACCCTTCTTCGGGTCAAGACTCCTTTGCAAAGAGTACACAGATTATGGATACCCTTCCCGGGGATTGCTGAGGGGCTGAGTGACGGAATAATACTTTGTTTCATCGAATCTAAGACACCATCAGCTAAAGATGCACCATTATTTTATAAGTGACGGAGAAAGAAAAATAACCCATACTCCTCCTTGCTATCACAACACATCAAGGCAGGATCACCTTGCCTCACCAAGAGTGGGCGCCTCACTCTCAGTGTGGAGGCAGAGGAGAAATGAACCTGCCACGAAGAAAAGGACAGCAAAGCAATTTACACACGTCAACCTGGTGCCAGATGGAGGGAGGAACAATAACTCCCCTGAGAATCTGAACTTGGAGCTGCCATTCACACAGGTTAGCCCTCTACATTCACACCATCAAGGGGGCCCAAAAAACTCTCAGAGAATCTAGTTTATTGCAACAGCTCCTGGCGGAGTGGCAGAAGCAAATGCAAACCTTGTCTGCAAGAGGCCGGCTTCATCCACCCACGGTGATTACAAGTTGCCACGAGTCCCGGGATCCGTGCTCTTCCCAACCTGCACCCCTATACAAGGCCATCCCTGGCAGTTAGCCACCCAGCCTTCATAGGGAATGACAAGTAACCTAGATCTGACCCCAAGAAACACCCACTCCCTTTTACACAAAATTTTACCCCTTCTCAGACCCCCTTGAAGCTTATCTATGGGTCCCTTGTGGGCTGAGAGCCCCACGTTAAGAGTCCTACTTTTTTAAAGGTAAGAATAGACTCAGTACGTAATACAGAACAAACATTAAAAATAACAATGTTCCCAAGCCAAACCTTCCCGTTCACAGAGAACCCCGTGAACACAAAGTTGATGTCCCCGCCCTTTGTGCAGATGTCACTGACGCCATCCACGTAGAGCTCCACATTCGTCGGCTCTGAGAAATGACGGTGGGAGGGGAGGGAATGGGGGACGAGACACAAGAGCCAGTTTAGTTCTGAGACAAGGCGAACCTATCTACGCAAAACACCTTTTTTCTTGGTTAACTTTCATTTTCTTTGTTTTTGAGCACTTAATACACTCGCGTGATTTAAAATCCAAAGGTAGGCAGGGAAATCTCCCTCCCACCTCCTCCTGGACACCCAGATTCCTGCCCCAGAGTGAAACAGGGTGTGGAGGATAATATGCCTTTATAATGGTCTTTTGGCTGAGCTGTAGCTCAAGAGTCCCATTGAAAATGCAGTAAGCACCAAATTCTTTTATTTATTGGATGCTTATCCTCCTCAGAGGAGCATACCTACTTTAACAGGTAGGTAATGACATTTACAACAGACTGAGGATTAAACTGACACATGGAAAGGTTACAGGATGACCCCCCCACGCCCCCCACCAAGTCACAGAGCTTGTGATTGACAGAGCCCCAATTCAACCTCCAAAAGCCTAGCTCCAAATAGACCCCTGACCAAGTGCATGAGCTCAGCCACATTAAACCAGGACCACAAACTCTAATGCCCACAGGAACCAAGGAGGGGCACAGGCCACATGGGGACTATGGTGAACGGGAAAGGGGAAGTCACTGCTCAGCTTTTGCCAAATGTCAACCTTTTAAAGAAAAAACGGACATCTAGATTTTATGTGCCATCTCCTGATTTTTCAATATTAGCAATTAATTAATTTTGTCTAAAAAACTGAGGAGGTCATCATAATAAGGGTTAAATTTTTTAAAAGGTTAGAAGTGTAGAGTGGTAAGTAGAGAAAAAAATGGGAAAATCAAGAGAATTTCAGGTAAAACGAAGAATTACACACACACACACACACACACGGGAAGATGTCAATAAAAAAATGTACATACGACTTGAACAGACACCCACAAAAGAGGCTATCCAGCTGGCCAATAAATATATTTAAAAAAGCATTCAATCTCATTGACCATCGAGCAAATGCAAATCAAAACCACAGTGAGATACCACCACGTTACCATGGGCTGGTGAGACTGTGGGGCAGCTAGAACCTTCCACGCTGCTATGAGAGCAGAATCTGCTACATTCACCTTGGATGTTTAACACTATCTCCTACAGCCGGGCATCTAAATGCTCTCTCGCCCAGCAGTTTCCCTCCTGGGACAGACCCAAGAGAAATGCGAACACACAAAACCATGTACCGAAAGACAGGAACAAGGACATTCGCAGGACCACCATCCCTAGCGGCCCACATCAAGAAGCGGCCCAAATGTCCATCAACAGAAGGCGGGAAATCACTTTATCCTCACACAGTAATCGAATGAGCTAACTAAAGCCACACACGTAATACAGATAGAAAAACGTCACTAACAATGGCAAGAGAAAGAAACCAGACACAAAAATGTACCCTAAAGAACAAAATGTACAAAATGTACAAAAAGAACCCTAAAGGGAATCAGAATAGACAAAAGTCATCCAGAGCTTCCGGAGGTGGGGGCAGCGGTCCCTGGCGGGGCGGGGCAGAGCGGTTAGGAGCGCCTGGGATGGGGCCCCACCGGGTACTGCTTCTGCCTCGTGATCTGGGTAGAGGTTATGTGGCCGCGTTCACTTGGGGAACATTTAAGGGATACCCATAAGACGAGTACACTTTTCAGAATGTGAGAATTCAATAAAAAGCTCCTCGAGAGAAAAAACACTGGCAGGAGGGGAGGGGGCCCAAATAAAACACTCCCACAGGTCGGGGATTATCTGCAGCCTCTCCTTTAGTGCTGCCTTGGGTTGCCTTTCCCTCCAGCTTCCTGGAATGCATGGGTCAGAGCCCCCTACAATGAGCCGAAAGACTATTTCCTACACAGAGCCGAATGAGCTGACCTGAGCTTCACTTGGCCTTGGTGATGGCAGGGACTCAATTCCTCCTCGTCCAACTCACAACCCTGACACAAACAACCGTCCCTTCCCACCCTCCTCCCCCGGCTACAGAACGGGGACCACACACCTCTACTCTCTTCAGAAACGTCAGCCGTGACAGAGCAGAACTCTCTCTTCTTCTGTCAACCCCATTTCCATATCTCTGGCTCTCCTAAAAGCCAGATGCATCGGGAAAGTTATGAGCTTTTTTTTTTTGTATGGGTGCAGAATGCTTTAAAGTATTTATTCATTGCCAAGTATGTGCCGGTCTTTCCCAGCATTGTAAATACACGGGCCTGTTAATCCTCCAAGTTAGGCTGTGAGGCAGCTACCACCACGCTCCTGACTCAATACCAAGAAGGCTGGACACCGACCCAGGAGGAAGTAACTTGTCCAAGGTCGCCGCAGAACCAGTAATGCCCAAGGTCACCAGATCTTCTGACCTTTTGAGAAGCAGATCTGGATTTTCATGTGAAATCTCAGTGTTTAATATTACAGTCCTAAAAAGCACCAAGGGGGCTAAGAGACCATCCTGGGACAGGAAAGAAGTCCCCACTCCTGACCTCCAGATACAGTTCTTCTGCCACTTTCTGAATGGAACTACAAAAACAGCTTCCTGAGAAAGATTTGGGAAAAGACGCTTACTTCAAGAAAGATGACGGAAAACCTTAGGGTAGGTCCAAGATAAATCCAATCTACTCTAAAGTACTGAGAAAAGAGAAAAAAAAAAGCCCTGTTCCACGCTAGAAATGGATCCTTAATATTTTAACAGTGTCTGCACTCCGCCAATTTAAATTAATATTCGGCATATAATCTGATCCTGTACAGAGTATGTCTGGTTATTCAGTGCACTTACCAAAACTCCACCCTAGGGGAGGCTCGATCTTCAGAATGAAATCTCCCTAAGGCGGGAAAGAAAGATAGAGGGATGAAAACTGATGACCCCTCAGCCAGATTAACAGAGTTCAGTGCTACTGTTTAATCTAGCATTTTTACACCTGCAATGACATTCTTTTTTTTTTTTAAGATTTTTTTTTTATTTATTTGACAGAGAGAGAGAGAGAGAGAGATCACAAGTACGCAGAGAGGCAGGGAGAGAGAGAGGGGGAAGCAGGCTTCCTGCTGAGCAGAGAGCCCAATGCGGGGTTCAATCCCAGGACCCTGAGATCATGATCTGAGCCAAAGGCAGAGGCTTTAACCCAGAGCCACCCAGGCGCCCCTGCAATGACATTCTAAGCACATGCTGTGTTCTAAGTAGCTGTGGGCTCCCTGACTGCCTTTAGATGCCGAAAGCTGAGGCTGGATGCCCAGGAGTCCCCATCCAACCAATCAGAAGATACTAAGCTAATGCGCATGGAAAAGTTCTAAAGGCACTATATTCAGCCACTCGTTGTCTTTTGATACCAGACGTACTACTAATGGAGTCTCCTATTAACCCCTCCTATGCCCAAGATTGCTAGCGTCAGCGTGTATCCTTAGAAACCAAAGTCATTTCTTAAAACTGGATGTTACTCACACACCCTGGTTTCTTGAGGTTGATAGAAATAAAAAACACCCGAACATATTTTAAGACCTACCTCTAGAAGTCAGCCCTATGTATTGTGCCTAAAGACGTAAGTTTAAGAATATTTACTGCTGTGTTGTCGGTAGTAATTTTTTAAATTGGGAAAAGCCTCCATGCCTACCAAGAGAGAAGTGGTTACATAAATTACATAAATAATTTAGTTTTGATTTGATTCTGATGTGCTGTACAGCCACTAAAAAGAATGCGATAGAGCCATACATGCTGATGTTGAAAGCTTATCAAGATGATATCATAGGGGAAAAAAAAATCATATTGCAGAATAACTCCTAATGTTTAATTCCATTTGACATAAAAAACAAAATTAAAATTATGTGTGCTTGGGATGCCTGGGTAGCTCAGTTGGTTAAGCGGCTGCCTTCGGCTCAGGTCATGATCCCAGGGTCCCGGGATCGAGTCCCGCTTCGGGCTCCTTGCTCGGCGGGGAGCCTGCTTCTCCCTCAGCCTCTGCCTGCCACTCTGCCTGCTTGTGCTCCCTCTCACTCTCTCTCTCTCTGATAAATCAATCAATCAATCAATCAATCTTTAAGAAAAAAAAGTATGTGTGCTTATCAATTATTTCTGCAACATGCTACAAATCTGTGTTTCCAAACAAAGAGTTGAAATAGGGAGAGGAAACTTGGGGGAGGGGGTTAGAGAGGGGTAGGCACGGATACACATCTTTGCACACGTGCACATACGTTCACATCTTTATAATCATAACACAAAGAAAGCACTCTTTCGGGATACACACAAAACTTTTATCAGTAGTTGTCACTACAAAGGGATGAGAAATTGGGGGGTAAAGGTTAAATCTACTTCATATACTTCTAAGGTTAAGTCTACTTCAGGTTAAATCTATTTCATATACTTCTAAGGACCTTGTTTTGTTGTTTTCCTCAAAGCTCATAAATTCATGTATCACTTGTATCATTTTTTTAAAGAATATTTTAAGCTGCTTACAAACTTGACCCTCTTAAATCAGAGTTTCTCAAGGTTGACGCTGCTGACATCTGGTCTGTCCTTGTAACATAATAGGTAGGCCAGCTTCATTTCTGGCCTCTACTCACCAGATACTATAGCATTCCCCCAACCCCAAGCAGTAGTAACAACCAAAAATGTCTCTAGGCATTGCCAAGTGTCCCTGAGAACCGCTATATTCAAACCAGTTTATAAATTGTCTCCCTCAAAATTTAGCCAGAATTGTCAAAGTCCACTTGTAATTTACAAAAGAGTCCAGCCTTTGCTTGTGTGGTAAATCAAGGCTGCTCTGGTTAATGCAGTCCTATGGGCCACACTAACTCCTTCCCATCATAAATGATTTCAGGAGTCTCTCTTACCTTATCATACAAGGGGATCATAAAGTAGCCATTATTAGGGGCACAGTCTGTCTGGTATTTCAAAGTCCCATGCTTGGTATACAGCTTTATCTAGAAAGCAAGGAAAGAAGAGAAGTCATAAGAGAATTAGGCACGCATAAAACGCCAGCGTGCATTTAGTCAGTATACATTTGTTGAGGACCTACCATATGCTGCTGTTAACGCCAGGCATTAGGGACAGAAAGAAAGACAAAGTATCCTCAAAATACTGTGATTAGATACTTTTCTGGTTAGAAACCATCTACAGACTACCCCCAAAAGTTGTATTTTTCAGTTTATTTTTAGTGGCTGTCTCTACGTTGTTTCTAGCTATAACAAATTTTCCAATTCACCGTTAATAAGGTACTTATTTAAATGCAATCCCCAAGCCCCACTTCTGTTTCTAAACTAGAAGGTTGAGGTGAGGGCCAAGGATCTGCATTATTAACCCCAAATGATTCCCAATACTTGGGAGTAACGCTCATCTAGAAACTTTGAATTTTCTCTTCTATTTTCATTCTTGGGCAAAAACAAATCCAAAGACATTTAGTATATATCTTCTCAAGGATCTCTAAGCTCTTGCTTCCAAACACGATCTGTTACCCTTTTAAAATTTTCAAGCCAAGTCTGGGTCTTCCATGTACTGTGTGACCTTGGGCAAGTCATTTCCCCTCCTGAGGTCCAGTTTTTTCAGGGGAAAGAAAAGAACCACTCCCCTTCCTGGTGATTATACAGATTCGATGCATATTAAGCACCTAGCAGAGAGGACGACTCAAAAAAAAAAAGAGCAGTATTCTTATTATTTTACTATATTACCATGTTGTATTACTACCATTTCTCCCTGCCTTCACTTTTCTCCCAGAGCCCCAGAAAACTACAAGCTGCAAAAAGCCTTGCAATGCACCTTCTGAAACCGCCTGTGTCCACACACTGAAAGGCAATGTAGGAGGTGACATGGGCACCCAGCAGAACCTAGGGACCTTGCCACTGCCAGTGGGAAGAGTCACTAAACACCAGACTTAAGATCAAAAACGGCACAGAAGCCACAGACAGATGGGTCTTGAAGGTGATAATTACCTTCTTTAGGAAATAGACCGTACTACTGGGTTCTGCTGCTTCTGTCCCAACCCCATAATCCTACAGGAACAAAAACTGGGATCTCGAACAAGGCCAGATGAAAGACCTAGTGGGGTGTGGAACCGATTTTCGACCAGATTTGCTGAGAATCTCAGCAACCAGATTCGTAGAACATAGTGGTTTAATCCTTCACGGCAGCCCTTCAGCTGCCAGAACTGGAGAGGCTCAATGCGCTTTCAGTCAGCATTTGGGGTCTTAGTCCCCCTCCCACAGTCCCTTCTCTTTGGCATCTCCTAGCCTCTTCCTTTTTTCTCTTTCAAATCCCCTTCTCCTGCCCCATCATCAGTACCCTCCTAAGACAGAGCCCAGCCCTCCGTCAGGTCCTGTCCCATCTATCCTGACAAGTGACCTTCCTCTTCACAAAAGCTTTCTGGGTCACAATTCCACTGGGTTGATAATCATGTAACTGCATGGGGCTTTACAACTTAATAAAAAGACTTCTGCACAAATCTCTAGTGTAATTCCAGTAACTACCCAGTAAGGCAATCAGGGCAGCTGACGACTCTCCATTTACAGAGGAAAGGGAGTCCTCAAGGGAGGAATAGGGGAGATTAAAAATACAGATTCCCAGCCCCTGAGATGCCAAAAGAGATGTACTGGGTCAGGATCTCTGGGATGAGAATCAAAGCCCTCTAAAAACATCCCTGGGGGAGCGGGGCGTTGAGAAGTAGATTAGAACCTTTGGGGGCTCCTAGTTGTTGAGCTAGGGGATAAGACTTTGCAGTCTCTAGGTTCTGGAACACGGGTTTCAGGAGATCTAAGTTTCAGGGGGGTCTGAGTTTTGAGGATCTGGGGTCTGGGTCTTGTTGAGAGTGGGTTGTAAGAAGTCTGGGGCTTGGATTCTGGGGACGGTCAGAGTCCTCTATCATCCTGGATGTGAATTCTGGATTTCTGGAGTTTGAGTTCTGAAGAACCTGGTGTCTTGATTTGGGGGACCTTTCGTTTTCAGTGACCTGATAAAAGTTATGAATCATCAACATCGTCACCAAAAATGTCCCTCACACCCCCTGCGCGCACACCTCTAGGCCCCAACCCTACTCCACAGCTGACCCCACGACAGGAACCTCCACCCTAAAGCGACAGGGAGGGTTCGGGATGGTGGAGAGCCCGCGGAGGAGGCAAGGACTCCTCGAATGTGGAGCAGGTGGCATCCGCCTGGCGGATGAGGCGAGGCCACCGCAGCCCGCACAGGTTGAGCGACTGGCCCACGGTCACACGGCGAGCTCCGGCCCGGGCCGCGGGGTTGCGCGCTCACCTCGATGAGCGAGTAGTTGATCTCCACGTCCGACTTGACGAAGCCCCCGCAGCCCACCACGATGTCCTCAGAGCCGCGCGCCGGACCCACGACGCCCAGCAGCAGCACCACAGCGGCGGCCGCCGCCACCGGCCCCGGCGGCCCCAAGCCCCCGCACGCCCGCATGGCCCGTCTTCTGCCACCGGACCCGCCGCAGGCCTCCCGGTCCCGCCCCTTGCTCCGCGCGCTGCCCGATGCTTCCTCCTCTGCCGCCGGCTGACATCCCAGGCTCCGCCCCCTCGCCGCCGCGCGTGCGCGCTCCGGCCTCGAGCCCACCGCCCCCCAGACAAGTTAACTACGGCGCATGCTCAACAACAAAAAGAGCTCATTGGTGCCCTCTGGAGGCCTGGAGGACTCTGCGCACCATCTGGCAGGTGCTGTCGCAAGGTCCCAGAGTACAGGCACAAACTCCAAAGTTGAATTATACTCTGGAAGTCAATATCGCTGAAACTGGAAATGACGAAAGACTGTTGATCGAAGTATGCAACAACTTTTCCGAATCTTTATAGCACATATATTTCACAGACGAATCATAATCTCAAAAAAAAAACCCATTAGGAATTTAAGTTGGTGCATTTTCCTGTGATAAATGATCAATACTTTTAAAATTTCAATATATAGGTCATCGAAGTCATCATAATGTTAAAAATATAATGTTATAGCATTTGTATAAGAACAAATTTGAGGGTTTTCCTCCCATAAGCAAGAGATCCAAGCAGTTCATTTACTTTGCATTGTCTGTGACCTGAAGCATGAGTTGTCAGAAAATAAGTTCAAATCTCAGCATCTTGTGTTTTGTCCCAAGACCGAATGTATACCAGGACGAAAACTGAATTTAACTGCGAGTCACCACATCAAAATAGATGAAAATTGCTTTTCTGACCTGATACTGGAATTCTTCACTTTTGTCCTAAGAAAGAGTCAAGTATTTTATTTTGATAGTTTTTCTATATTTTGTTTCTAAGTGACCAGGTAAGAGAAAAAATTCCCACTAGAATTTGCCATTGTGACTAAAACTTAAGCCATATACAACTATGAATCACAGAGAGTTTAAACTATGCAACGGCCAAAACTTTCATAATGGCTACAATGGAATGATCCATCCACTGAGGATCTCAATCGTGAGCACATCTGATTTCAGTTTCTCACTCTGCATTCTCGAAATACAGTGGAATTCTCGACTCCTGGTTATAAAGAGAAAATAGTTAAATTATTTTATTTATTTGGGTTATTTACTTATTTAGTTACTTTAGGAGGGAAAAGGAGAGGGTAATTTCAAGCAGACTCTGTGCTCAGTGTGGAGCCCAATGTGGGGCTTGATCTCATGAGCCTGAGATAGGGACCTGAGCCAAAATCAAGAGTCAGACACTAACGCTTAACCAGCTGAGCCACCCAGGCATTCCTGGGGTTTGTTATTCATAACCACAATTGAAACAGATGCCCTTTCTTCTCCCTAGCACGAATCCCTGGTTTGTCTTGGCAAATCCCCAGGTGGGTGAAAGCCACCAATTAGGAAATGCTGGCCTTGGGGCACCTGGGTGGCTCAGTCATTTGGGCGCCTGCCTTCAGCTTGGGTCATGATCCTAGTGTCTTGGGATGGGGTCCCACATGGGGCTTCTCCCTCTCCCTCTGCCATTCCCCCCAGCTTGGCTCTCTGGCTCTATCTCTCTGTCAAATAAAATAAAATCTTAAAAAAAAAAAAAAAAAAGGAAATGCTGGCCTGTGGAAACTTCTTATCTTACAGAATAGGAAACCGGGGGTGTGGGGTGGGGGGGTTGTGAAGGGACTTGTCTAGGGCTCTGCACTAGACAAGTCCCTATATTGTTCAGAGGACTGGAAAGTAGGCTCTGGGATGCCTGAGTCCTGTTCTTGACTCACCCAACTGATTTCCTTTGTGTTCTTCCTCACTTCCTGAATATTTCCCCTCAAATTTCCACTGTTCCTCTCAAATTCATCTTTAAATATACAATAAAATAAAGCATTAGGACTGTGGCAATGGCATTTGGAGACGGGATCCCAGAGAGAGAGGGCTCAAGCCTTCCCCCCCCCCCAATTTCCATCAGCCTCCACCAAAATCACCGCAAATAAACAGACTAACTTATAAATGTAAACAGCGGACCTGCCACCTTCAGCTTCAAAACTGAATTTGTTCTTTGTGTCCCTGCTCTTCCAGAAGACTCGGGCAGGACAGCTGAAAAGCATACTGACTTGGGCCCCAGACCAGGGTTAGGAAATCCCAAAAAGAAAGGGGGAACCCACCCATGGAGAGCATGCAGGAGGGCAGGGGTGAAACCTGCAGAGAAGGGACAGGGCAGGACGGGGAGTGCAGACGATGTTTGTCTAAAAAAGCTGTCTTTTCATCTCTATTGCAAAAAGAATGTATGCTTGTGGTAGAAAGAAAGAAAACAGAAAAGGATACGAAAAAGAAGAGAAAATTAGGATTCCCATGATCACTGCTGCTGTGCATTTCCATTTTTCATCAATGCATATATGTTACACAGGGGATTTTTGAAAAAGAGGTACTGGCTAGGAACACACACACCTTGCTTTAAGACCCAGGAGAGGAAGGCAAAGATTTGACTTCCTTACCCACTTTCCCCAACCTAAGCATATATATATATATTTGGCAAAAATATCACAGCCTATTTTGTTTTATAATTTCTTTTTTTTTTTCATTTAGCGTGTAGCAACTATCTTTCCATATGATATTTCTGATATGGCACTGTGATCTGCTTAGTAACCTATGCATGAAATAACACTACTAATGCTAATAATCGCTAGTTCTTATTGAGCATTTACTGTGTGTTGGACACTGTGCTAAACTCCTTACTCTGAAAAATCTTCCCACCACCCTACAAACAGTGATCATCCCACTTATTGCGGGGGGGGGGGAGGGTTTTACGGGGATACCACCGCACTTTCCGGGACTCCGAGATCCCCTCCCCCGCTGCCCGCTGGGGCCACCCAGAGCGCCCCCTCCAATTGCCTTTTCTCAACCCTTCACGCCCCACCCCTGCCCCGAGGCAGGACCTTGCCCTGGGTTTGGCAATCCCGGAGCTCAAATCTCAGCCAAGCTGGCCAGTCCCCGCCTCTTCCAGGGCCCGGAGCTTGGCCGAGGAGGCTGCCCAGGGACCGACGGACGGACCGCGGGGCGGACAGGCGGATGGGCACAAGGGACGCGCGATGGCCGCGTCTGCAGAGCCCTGTGTGGGACAGGAGGTAAGTGTCCCCCTCCTGCCCCAGTCTCCTTTTCCGGGCTTGTTAGATCTCTCCGACAGCTCTCTAAGGCGGCGATACTGGGGAGGGGACAGACCACCAAATTTCCAGCCAGACAAACAGCAGGGGACCTTGACCCCTTTAACAGATCCTGCACACACCCCCCCCCAAGACCCCAGCACCGCTAACGGGGCCTCCAGACTTCCCAGCTGCCAGCGGGCTTTGACCTCTATTTGCATAAAAACTTCTCGACCCCCTCTTTGGCTGGCTTCCTCTTTCATCCAGGTTCCTAGCAAAGGACTCTGGGGAGTGACGTTCAGGGGGTGGGAGCGAGAGTCGCCAAGTCCCAGGATTTCAGGGGCCAGATAGGCAAGACAGGATTAATAACTGATGATAATTGAGGGCTTACCTTGTGCCCAACATCCTACTATGTGCTTTACTGGTATTAACCCATTTAATGCAACCCTTGGAGGTAGACTCTCTTCACACGGCCCCTCCCCTTTTCAGGGAAGGAAACTGAGGCACAGGGAGGTTGAAAGTCCCAGTGTTGGCCAGCGGGGAAGTGGGGAGCAGTCGAGAAAGATAACCGGCACCTCCACTTTCCAGCTGGATGACAATCACCATAGCTATTTACTTTCTGGGCCTCTGCTTCCTTTTACGCAAAATTGCAATATGATAATTGTCTCTGCTTCTTAGGGTTGATGTTATTAGCATTAAAGAAGTTGAGAATTTCAAGGTACTCCAAAGAGTGCTTGGCCCATTTTCATGTCAATGTCAGGAGTCCAAAAGGTTGGAGCATCTAAGTGCTCAGTTAGTTAAGCATCTGCCTTGGGCTCAAATCATGATCCCAGGGTCCTGGGACCCAGCCCCAGGTCAGGCTCTCTGCTCAGTGGGGAGCCTGCTTCTCCCTCTGCCTCTGCCTGCCGCTCTGCCTGCTTGTGCTCTCTCTCTGTGTCAAATAAATAAAGAAAATCTTAAAAAAAAAAAAAAGAGTCCAAAAGGTTGCCTTGCCCCCTAATCAGGTGAGATCGGAACCCCTGCGTTGTACCATCACAAGGGTGTCCCTGGTGTTCCCTCAGGTCTGGAATGGGACGGAGCCTGAGCCCACTGCTGTCCACCTACTGAACGTGTGCTTCCTGAAAACGGCAGGGGTCTGGGTGCCCCCTATGTACCTGTGGGTCCTTGGCCCCATCTACCTCCTGTACCTCCATCGCCATGGCCGAGGCTACCTCCGGATGTCCCCGCTCTTCAAGGCCAAACTGGTAACTGCTGCCTCTGGGAGCCTGTAAGCAGATAAGGGTTGGGAGGCGGGGGGACGCAGGCTGGAACAGAGCTGAGACCCCCGAAGTGGACATTCCTCCTTTCAAGGAGTACACAGTGTGGGACAAGAAGGGACCCATTCATCCAACACAGCAATATTCCAGAGGCTACAGAGGAAAAACTGAAGAACAAGATCTGCCCCACACAGATTTCGTGGTAATAGAATGCCCATGTCTGCAGACACGCACATCTGGACCCTCGTAGGTTCCTGGCCCGTTTACGAATACCATCACCCGGCATTCCCCCAAATTGTGCAGTGTCTACTCCTGGGATCCACGAGGTGATTTTAGGATCACGCTGGGATGAACTTTTTTTTTTTTTAAGATTTTATTTATTTATTTGACAGAGAGAGATCATAAGTAGGCAGAGGCAGGCAGAGAGAGAGGGGGAAGCAGGCTCCCTGCAGACCAGAGAGCCCGATGTGGGGCTCGATCCCAGGACCCTGAGATCATGACCTGAGCTGAAAGCAGAGGCTTTAACCCACTGAGCCACCCAGGCGCCCCTGGGATGAACTTTTTAAGTTTTTTAAGAGGCATGTGTTGATTTTCATGCTTCTCCACTGGCAGTCCTAAAGACCAGTTCTTAAAATTATTACGTACTTGTTTTCATGTGCTACAAAAACACTGGCATTCCACGTGTGAGCCTTTCTGCTCATCCGCCCCCTTCTCCAAACTTCTACAAGAATGTCCTTCAAAGTTCATTTACTTCCATAACACTTGTTAATTTTTCTCCCATCGCCAACCACCTACCAAGTGGTTGCACACTCTTCCCTAAAGGGCCAGATAGTATCTATCTGAAGCTATGAGGGTCACGTGGTCTCCACCCCAACTATTCTGCAGCAGGAAAGCGGCCACAGACAACAGTGAACAAATAGACAGGACTGTGCTTCAAGTAACATTTTACCGATAGTCACTGAAATTTGAATTTCATATAATTTTCACATGTTACTTTTTTGAAGTTTTGTTCAATGATGGAAAAATGTCAAAACCAGGGGCACCAGGGTGGCCCGGTCGCTTAAGCGTTGGACTCTTGATCTCGGCTCAGGTCTTGATCTTGGGGTCATGAATTCAAGCCCTGCATTGGCCTCCACGCTGGGCATGGAGCCTACTTTAAAAAAAAAAAGAAAGAAAGAAACATGTCAAAACCATTCTTAGCTCCCAGGTGATACAAGAACAGGCAGCGTGTCAAACTCAGCCTGCCAGTAGTAGTTTGAGCCCTGCTTTGGACTAACTGAGGTGTTTGCAATAGTTTCTTCAATGCACCCAGTTCCCGTCTTCTCTCTCTCACCTGCGTGCACCATGTCGCTTTCTCTCGTTCAAAAGAGAGACCACTGCATCTTAGAGAAGGTTCTAGAGACATCCCAGTGCCAACAGAAAGTTTCTCCTTGATTTCATAGGACGGTTCGAAAGGGACTCGAAGTGAGTGGAACTTTTTCACCCACTGAGTGAATGTCGTTTCGTGCCACTTTGTCATATTAAAGCATCTCTCCTATGAACCTTTGGCACACCCCCACCCCATCCCTGCATTTTGGGAAGTATTGGGTTGGCTCAGACTCTCGTGGCTCATTATTTATAAGACACTTACAGGTCAAGGTCCATCTGCGGCATCCCTCAATGCTTTTTCTTAGCATCCCTTACAGTGGCACTGTTAACTTCTAACGCTGGTACCTTAACAGGTGCCTCGTCCAGAGCCACTGTCCAGTCGGCCATCATCACCTTTCTTTTCGCCCCCCAGCCTTACCTAAGCCTATTTCCCAGGTGCTCGGGCTCGCCCTCATAATCCTGTGCACCTCCAGCGTGTCTGTGGCTCTTTGGAGAACCCAGCGGGGAATGCCCCAGGCCCCAGAGCTCCTCATTCATCCCACCGTGTGGCTCACCACGATGGTAAGGATGACCCAGGCTTGCTGGGGTTGCTTCTGGCTGCGGCTTTTCCCGCCCGCCCTGGTGGAGGGGGTGGGGCAGAGTGGGGCTCCCTTTCTCCCTCCCCACCTTCAGGGGCCCATCCCGACTCTCCTGTCCAGAGCTTCGCCATGTTCCTGATGCACACGGAGAGGAAGAAGGGGGTCCGGGCATCCGGGGTGCTGTTTGGATACTGGCTGCTCTGTCTTCTCTTGCCTGCTACCAGTGCCGCCCAGCTGGCCTTGCAAGGGGTGAGTGGAGGCCCGGGGGATCTGATAGGGCAGTTTCAAGCCTTGGGTCCCGTCTTTCCTCCTCCCCTTTGCACATGTGACTTCTTGTCTACACAGAGACACACGCCACGGTTGCTTAAACTCTTAAACTCCAGCGATGCACAGATGCTCCCATCCCCCATACATTTTTCACGGACACAAATTCCCACGGCCTGACCCACGCATGTCACACACTTTGCTTGCACACCCCTCGACACACACCTGTATGGCCCCCTTCGTATATCGCACAACCACAAGCCGGGACACCCACACCTGCACAGCCATCCCCCTTGCCGCCACCCAGTGTGTCTGTGCCTTCAAGCTCCCGCACGACTCAGGCCCGCGTGTCCCACATTCCCATGCTGCACATCCATTCACACGTCCACTCACGTGCCACCCCGCCCCCCGTCACACCGGGCACAGGCACACTGTTGGTTCACAACTGCAGGAGCTTCCTGGCTGAAATCTGCAAGTGGCCCCGTACACAGAGGGCAAGGAGAGATGAAGGAAGAGGCAGGGCACTCCAGACGGTACAGGGCAGGGTTAGTAAGCAAGAGGACTTACGAGGCTTGTCCCAGGTGCCGCAAGACAGGTAGATCTCTGCACTCGTCTTCCAGAACCTTCTAGGTTTATAGAAGCCTTAATGAGGTTCAGTCACGTCTGTGTCCAGACGGTCTCCAGGACGTGTTACTCTCTCAAGGTTGTCTTCTTGGAGAGGTTCCTAGTGCAGGAAGAGTGGGTGGAATGTACATTCCAAGAAGAGGAGAGGCAGTAAGGAGACTGGGATTTCCCCCCTCCTGTGACCTCCTCCAAAACACACCCACGCGCACTCTGTCCGTGTGTGCACATTTCCCCTCATTCGCCCTTATCCTCACCCACGCTCTCATCTGCAGATACAAACTCATTCTGCATATCCGCCTGTATTTCTGTTACCTGTCCTGGGAAGTTGCATTTCCATGTGAAGGGACACCATGCATCATCTTATCTGCAAAGGGAAATGTAGCCTACTTTAAAAAAAAGAAAAGAAAAGAAAAAGACTCCTGCATTGGCACAAGGCCGAGAAAATAAATGCTCAATAAAACCAGTTCCCTTCTGCTTTTTAAAAAAGATTTTTAGATTTATTTTAGAGAGGGAGAGAGAGGGAGCATGAGCAGGGGAAGGAGCAGAGGGGGAGAGAGAGAATCTCAAGCAGACTCCCCACTGAGTGCAGAGCCCAATGTGGGGCTCGAGCTCACAACCCTGAGATCATGACCTGAGCCAAAATCAAGAGTTGGGACACTCAGCCAATTGAGCCCCCCAGGCGCCCCCAAACCAGTTCCCTTCTTAAACCAGAACACACCGGCTGTGAGGAAACAGAATGGGAGATGGGGGTGTGGGAGCGGGTGTGGAGAAAGGCTTTCCGTTGCGGCACAAGGACAGAGGAGAACTCACACTCCAGGGGCTGCAGCCAATCGTCACCTGGCTAAGGAGAAACACCTGTCTTCCATTTGTACAATCAGAATGTAAGTCAGGTATTCATCAATCGGGATGCCAGGAATGGGGGGGGGGCCCCGGCTTTCAAACCCTGTGGCTCTGACTCCCTGCTTGGGCACTGCTCTTCGACTCAGAAACCCCACTCGACCTTGACCTTCTCTCCCCTCACGGGTCCCCTGCCCAGCCAGGCTGCGGACTTTGGTGTGCCAGACTCAATGGGACTTGTGCTCTCCCCCCCACAGGGCTTCCAGAGCGACCCCTTCTACCGCCTGTCCACCTACCTGTGCTTGTCGCTGGTGGCGGCCCAGTTTGTGCTGTCCTGCCTTGTCGATCACCCCCCCTTCTTCCCTGAAGACCCCCAGCAGTCCGTAAGTTGCCGTGCCTCCAACCCGGGGCCTCCCTTGTCCCTGTTCCTCTTCTGGTCTCGTGGTCTCCCCGTGGGACAGAAGGGAGCTAGCCTAGAGCACAAGCCTTTCATAATGTTTCATTTATTCTTTCATTCGGCACAATGTGTATGGTACGTCTACCCTATGCCATGGGTTGGCCAGCTTTTTCTGATCAGAGGAAGACAGACAGTAGTTTAGGCTTTGTGGCCGATATGGTTTCCGTGACAACTATCGACTCTGCTGTTGCAGTGGGGAGAGTACAGTACATCAACGGAGCGTGGCTGTGTTCCAATAAAACTTTATTTGCAGAGACAGGCGTGTGCCGGGATCTGGGCTGGGGGCTGCAGCCGACCAGTCCCTCCTCTGTGCCACAGCTAGGGGCTGAGGACCGAGAGTGAATAAGCAGTTGCAGTCCCCATCTTCAGGCAGCTAACAGCCAAGTCGAGGAATCAGACATTAACCACATAATTCTACAAACACATGTGAAAGCAAGACTGGAGGAAGCACCCTGCAGGAGGAATTCATGGCAAGAGGGAGCCCTGAGCTAGCCTGTGAAATCAGGAAAGAATTCTCTGAGGGAGAGATCAGCCCCCCCCAAAAAAAGATGCTCAGCTACATAAGTAATCAAGTGAAAACTAGGGTAGAGCTTTTTTTGCTCTATGAGAATGGAAGCAAAAGATAAAAAAAATTGATAATGAGCCATGATGGCAAACGTATGGTGAAATAGGCAGTCTTGTGCCCTGTTGGTGAAGGGTGTAGATGCATGTGAATTTTCTGGAGCAGCGGGCAAGATCTCAGGACCGATCCCTCTGCACCTTCTCGCCGTATTCCCCAAGGGATATTGTTGAGGATATTGGTGTCTCCATCATGCATGCTCCTGCTTTGAGAACTTCTTGGTCTCAGTATTAATAATAGCTGTTCCAATGGGAAACTGTTAGTTCTTGTGGATGCTGTCAGACTTGTGGCGTAGTGCCTTTTCGCCTTGCCTGCTAGGAAGCACTTCTGACAAATAGGTGTCCACTTCTGACAAATAGGCAGGGCATGTCAACGAGCACTCTCAGTACCAAGCTCACGGTCTGTTCATCCTGTCTTCCTGACCTCGGTTCCCTTGCCTTAGGCCCACCATGGAACATGAGATCGAGTCCTCCCTCCACCCTGTCTCTTGTCTTTCCAGAATCCATGTCCAGAGACCGAAGCTTCCTTTCCCTCCAGGGTCATGTTCTGGTGGGTTTCTGGGTAAGTACAGTAGCAGGAAAGGGGCCGAGGTGGGTGCCCCCACCACCTGCATTTTCTGCCCTTATTTGTCATCCCAGCTCTCCCCCGAGACGTTTCCTCCCAAGCCTATGGACGTCAGCCAGCCTCTCTTTCTCCCAGCCTCGGTGCTTCTCTGTCAGATTTCAACGTGCCCAATATCACATTCCATTCCCATTTCCCCGCTGGAGTGAGGTCTGGGTTTGAGTCCTGGCTCTCGCTCTGAGCCGGCCCATATGGCAAACATTCAGAGTCTTGGTTTGCCCCTCTGTAAAAGGGGAACAACTTTGCCTTCATTAAATGTAAATTGCTTAGTGCTGGTACACAGCAGGTGCTCGATAAAATCATATCAATTACTCCGCTTCATGCCTTCCACCAACATCTAAGAAGCACCTACTATGTGCAAAGCACCTACTATGTGCTAAGCACCGGAGCTGAGGAGGTAAAAGACCCCATCTTTACTCCCCAGAGACTCCCAGGCCTCTGGGGAGTTTCTCCAGGGCCAGTGTGCCAGGCTCTGAGGGTGTGCCCACCTGCTGGGTCCCCTCTTGGCCACGCTGCAGTCAGATCTTGGTAGCACCTGGATTTGAATCTTGGCCCCACCACTTCTTGGCTGTGTGACCCTGGGCAAGCTACTTAACTCTCTGTGTCTCAGTCCCTGTGCCTGTAAAACAAGGATAATAATAGCATCTACCTTGTAGGGTTTTGGATTAAGTGAAATAAGTCTTGGGAGGCACTTGGCATAGCATCTAGCCCTTAATAAGTATTGTACCAAGTGATTGGTAAATACATAAAGAATTAGGATGCTGTAGGGGGTGAGGAATGGGTGGGAAGTACATACAGGTTTGATAACTAGCTCTAGAGAGGACCTAGCCCTCTGTCCCCCAAACATGGCATTTATGGACCATTCTTCAAGCTTTTTTGCCTTATTGGGGTATTATTTTCCTCTCTTGAAGTCTTTTTTCCTGAAATCAACTCACTTTTTCTACTTTCATAATCTTTTTTAAAGGAAACTTTCTATCGCTGCCAAGTTGGAAAAAATTTCTTAAATCACTTGCTATGTAGATCTCCTTCCCAAAAAATGCCAGTGAAAACCAAGCCATGTTAATAACTTCTAGGTCAGCACTAGATTGCCTGAGTTTCCCCTAGGATAAACAAAAAACGTCCTCTCCATGACCTCCTCCAACAATGTGCCACCTACAATCATTTCATGTGCTAGTCTTAAGTGCTGGGAGACTCTCTCATTTTCAAGTGAGAAAACTGAGGTCTACTGATGGGAAGTGACTTGCCTAAGGTCACAGAGGTGGTGAGAGGCTTCATTTGGCAAATCTTTTGCCCTGTGTCGGTTGGTGAGGATATAGAGGAGGAGAATAAAGGTAAATACTCTTTGTCCCCATGGAGCTTACCATCCAGTGGTGGAGGAGAAAGACACTCAATAATCAGACCAAGAAAGTAAATCATAATTGCAGCAAGCATTATAAAGAAAAGTTTAGGAAAGGAGTTTATAATGGGGAAAGCTGAGGGTGGAGTTCAGGTGTCCAACTCTGGGCTTCTGAACCCTGGGGAGGTTTATTTCCCTTGCCAAGCAGGTCGCTGCTTGGTTAAGTCACTTAATCTCTCTGAGCCTCTATTTTCCCCCCTCATCTGTAAAATGGGTCAGTAGTTATCACATGAGATTTAATGAGATGATCTTTGTAAACTGGGAGGTGCCCCACAAATGTTAGGTATGGTTCGGTTAATTGCTTTCGTTTTCCTGAAGGGCCAGCAGAGGCACAGAGGGGTGAAGTGATTACTCAGGGTCACACAGCTACCAGTCAGGACCTTGCAAGGGGAATGGCAGCGGGAGCTTGCCCTGGTTATCTTCTTTCACAGGCTGGTCTGGAGGGGTTACAGGAGGCCACTGGGGCCAGAAGACCTCTGGTCACTTAGCCGAGAAAACTCCTCAGAAGAACTTGTTTCCCAGCTTGAAAGGGAATGGACAAGGAACCGCGGTGCGGCCCAGCGGTGAGTGGGTGAAAAATGAGAGTGTAGTCCCATACCTGGTCAGCAAAGTTCCTCATTTGGCCCCAAATACAACCCCAGACTGTACTCTGGACTCCACTGCCATAGTCCCCTGCCTGCCAGTGATCTCACTAAGCATTAACTGACCAGGGTCAAGGGATGTTTCCTCCCAGAGTGCTTTGCAGGCTCCCAAAGGCCCAGAAGGAAGCTTGAATGGGGGGATGGCAGGCAGGAGACAGGCGGGGGCAGGGAGTGGGGATTGGAGGGTTGGGTGGTGGTCCATAAGGCGCACACAGCTACTTACTACTTAACCTGAGGGATTGGTTTCCTGGTCCTTGGTTTTCTCATCTGTTCGATGGGCATGCCATTAGTCCCTGGCTCATTGTCTGTGGGGGAGGAAAAAAAAAAAAAGATTTTGGAAAAGAATTTAGTGAATACCTCAAAAATGGTAAAAGCTCCAATGGTATCCATTATCCAGAGGATTTTAAGCTCTTTCTAGTCCTGTCCACTCTGCCTCCCTCGTGCCCTCTGTGTGTGACATCTCTGGAAACTTCTGTGGTCCCCTCTGACTCTAAGGAACCCAGTCTGGGAACCTCTGACCTACAGAAAAGAGCAGTCAACATAGGATTCGTTAAAGGTGGGTTAAATGAAGTCTTGCCATTGTGTAGTTGATGACCTAGGACAAATGACCTGACCTTGGTGTTTCAGGGGACACACAAAAGCAACTTAGCTCTGTAGGAAGAGTTTTGGGGTTCTCCTGTGTACTCTAGGGTTTTGGGGAGTTGTTGGAGATAGCTGAATCCTCCAAATTAGAAGAAGGGAGAGAGAGACTGTCTATTGGCTCACATAGCTGAGAAGGTAGTCTGGCCTCAGGTGTGGCTGGATCCAGGGACTTGCATAATGTCCAAATTCTTTCTCTCCATCTCTCAGCTCAGCTGATGTCTGTGCCTCAGCCTGTCTCATATCCTGCCAGTATAACAACTCCTGCAAAATGAGCGTCTCTCCTAGCCTCCATGTAGAAAATGCTAAGCAAGGCCTCTGATTGGCTGGCTCGGGTCATTTGCCAATCAGGGACCAATCCCACAGTGACAGGGCAGGCCCCCATACTCGGTGGTCCTTTCAGAGTCACAGTAGGGTGTGATTCCGCAAAAGGGGTAAATGATATGAGCAAATCAAAACAGCAACTCATTCTCTAGGCATGTCTTGCTGTCCTGCCCCTCCACTCATACAAGATTTTTAAATGGCAGGATTCATTCAAAAGGGCCCTCGAGGTCCTGCCCACTCTCTCCCAGCTGTAACCTTCCCTAGGGGCATGAGAACTTGGGATAGAAACATTCTTCACAACAGTTTAAAAATCTGTAGCAACTGACAGAAAGACAGGAGGAAGGCATGGCCGACTGAGATCCAGCTCAGTTATTTTCGGAGCTGACTGATTATATGCAGAGAGAACTTTGGTTCTATTTCTAAAGTATTTTGCAATTCTGCGGGGGAGGGAGAGGAGGTCATCCTGAGAGGTCAGGGACCAGCCACTTGCTGACCAGATGGGGTTCACAAGGGTATGTTCGGTCCATGTGGTGTTTACTGTTGTTATTTGGGACTTTTCATTTCCTTTTTATTTTTAAGTTGCCAACATTTAAAACATTGGAGACTTCATGTAAAAATCTGGAATTCTGCTCTCTTTTAAAGTAGACTGGCAGGGGATGCCTGGGTGGCTCAGCCGGTTAAGCATCCGACTCTTGATTTCGGCTCAGGTCATGATCTCAGGGTCGTGAGATCGAGCCCCGTGCTGGGCTCTGGGCTCAGCGGAGAGTTTGCTTGAGATCCTCTCTCTTCCCCGCCCTCTGCCCCTCCCCCTTGTGCTCACTCTCTAAAATAAATAAATCTTTTAAAAAATGGAAAAGTAAAGGAGAGTGGTGGTGCCAGGTCACATCCCTGCATGGCAACAGGGGAGGGGGTCTGGGTAACAGCTGCCCCAGTGGACAGGGAACATGCTCTTTGCTTTGCCACAGTCTGCACCCCTCCCTTTTGTTTCCCCAACTTGGACCCTGGCTGCTCACTCACACCTCCTGCCTCTCCCTGCGGTCACGTGCAAGCCCTGCATTAAATGGCCTTCGGTCCAGAGACCAAAGCCCAGACGCCACCACTGGGAAGGAAGAACCTGACTACAGAGCCTGCATGTTGAACACAGAGATTCAGAATTCTGAGGGGGAGCAGCCAGAGCAGAATGGAGTGAAACATGCAGCTGGAGAGAGGCCTTCACAGTCCTCTCTTGGCCCACCCCATTTGACAGATGGAAACACTGAGGCTCAGAGGGGAGGGGACCGAGCAGGCATTTGAATCTCGGGCTCCTGGCTCCAAGGCAGGTTCTGTCCACCAGACCAGGTTGCCTTCCTTCCTTCCACACAGTTTTCCAACTATATGCACCAGGCACGCTTGTCAGGCCCTTGGCACCCTCATACATCTGTTTTTTCCCAATTCATTTGGCAATTATTTATTGAGCACCTACTGCATTCAGGAGCCAAATGCAGGCAAAATACAAGTGAAGTCTACCCTCCTGGAGTTCTAACAAGACAAATACATAAAGATGAGGGTTGGACAGGGTGACTGTGGCTTTGAAGGCAATGAACTAAACAATGGGCTGATAGAGAGGGTTGGCCAGGTGACAAGAAGGTGACATCTTTTTGGCATTCGAGACCCAAATACCAAAATGTTTGTGAACAGCAGGCCATGCCCAGCTCAGTGACGGACCCTCCAGAGAAGCCGAACCAAACAAGAAGCTGGCCATGGTCAAGGGGCAAGGCCTTGGCTTAGTGAAGTTCTGGCCACCAGCACTCACCAAGATCGTTTTTTTTTTTTTCCTTCTTTCTAAAAATGTTTGTGAGTGGGGTTCACAAAGAGGTGCTCTGTGCACCACAAATTGAGATCTGGGCTCAAATCCCTGCTCGGTCCTCCCCATGTGACCTCAAGCAGCTGCCACCAGCTCTTAGAGCCTCCGTGTCCTCCTAGGTACAACGGGGAGCCCATGACAGCCTGGGAGGGAGGGAGGGAGGCAGGATGGTCAAGAAAAATCGATAAGCTCTTGCAGGTAAAGGCCTGATCCCAGGGCCTGGCCCCGGGTCCCAGCTCTGTAAACAGGCACTGAAATTACTGCTAACCGCAGAGGTTGTCAGAGCTGGAAGGAGCGCAGAGAGTGGGACCAACCCTGTCCTTTCACACACAAGCACCCAGACCCACAGAGGGCCAAGGCCCTCTGTCCAAGGCCACACAGCCCCTTGGCTCTCAGCAGCTGAGGACCTGCCCGGCTGGCTCTCTGCCCTCTCCCCCCTCCCTCCAGCTTCCACCTGCCGTTTCACGCAGACCGAGAGTGCCAGGGCCCCGGACGTCAGCTGTGATTCTAAACTGGGTCTAGACCAGCTCCAAACCACCTCCAGGCTAGCCAGTTGTGCGGGGGAAAGGGGAAGCTGGATCAGTGGCTCACAAAGTGCCTGGGCTCTGAAGGCACAGAGTTGGGATCAAATCCCAGCGCTTCAACTTCCCCGCTGTGGACCCTTGGGCAAGTTCCTTCTGAACCTTCATCTCCTCGTCTGTGAAATGGGCGTAACGCCTCCCCTGCCAGCTTCTTCGGAGGACTAAGGCGTGCCTGGCACACAGGAGGGGCTCAATGCGTGTGCATTCCCAGCACCAACCGTAATGCCTTAGGGCTGCCCCCCTACCTGGCCCCTCCCCTGCCCAGTTGTCTCATAAAGGGGCCCTCTGGGGGACAGAGAAGAACAGGTGAAGGAACACGGTGGATCCACACCCACTCATCCCCATTGCCAGGAAAATGGCCCTGTAATGCCTGGTCTTGCTGGACACTCACCTGCCACCTCTGGGAATATTTAAAATGCCACCGATGTAGAGTCTGGTGGGGGGCCTGCTTCCTGCTTCCTAGATGGCCGTGTCCGCACTCTGTCCTTACGCTGCGGAAGGAGGAAGGCGCTGTCTGGAGCCCATTTTATCAGGGCACTAATCCCATCCACGAGGGCTCCATCCATCCTTGTGACCTAATCACCCCCCCAAAGCCCTGCCTCCAAATACCAGAACACTGGGAGTTAGGTTTCCACACATGAGTTTGGGAGAGATGCAAACATTCAATCTATTGCAATGACCCAGAGCCCATTTCTCCTGTCCCTGAAGGCGCACCAAGGAGAGAGCAGCTAAAAGGAAAGGAAGCCGTGGCATAGAGACCCCAGAGACAGAGCCCTTGCTGGAGCAAGAAGGGGGCCGGAGGGGCCCGTTGCTGAGGGCCATCTGGCAGATGTCCCGTTCCACCTTCCTCCTGGCAACCTTTGCCACTGTCATCTCTGATGTCTTCAGGTTCGCTGTCCCCAAGCTCCTCAGGTGGGTCCAGGCCTTGGGGGCCTTGCTGAGGCTGGTGGTCCCTTCCTTGATGGTGTCCCTCCAGAGCCGGGGGAAGGGGGGTAGCAGCTGTCCTTCTGCCTCTGCCTAGTCCTCTGGAGCTCAGGCCCCTGGACGGTGGGTGGGTGGGTGGAAAGGATACTGAGAAAGGGAAAAAAAATAAATGAGAAAGTGGCATTTTCTCAGGGAGAGAAAATGAATGAACACTAACCTGATTGTATTGGTTAGCTTTTGCTGTATAACAAAATAGCCCCAAAGTGAGGGGCTAACAACCACTTCTTGGGCTCACGGTAAAGTGGGTCAGCAATTTGGGCTGGGCTCCGCTGGGCAGTTCTTTGTTCCTCAGCTGGGTTCACTCATGGGCCCGTGGTCAGCTGGGAGGCTGGCTGGGGACTGGCTGGTCTCAGATGGTCTCAGCTGGGACAGCTTGTCTCTGCCCCACATCATCTTTCACGCTCCACACTGTCTGCTCCGGCTGTTTGCATGGTCCCTTGGCAGGGCTCGAAGACATGGAGTGAAAGCTGTATTTTTTCTGGACGCCCCAGGCTTGGAGCTGACACCATCGCACCTCCACCAGGTTTTCTGGGCCAAAGCTGGTTGTACGACCAGCCCAGATTCAGGGAATGGTGTATTTGTTTGCTGCGGCCGCCATAACAAAGGATTACGGGCTGGGTGCCTGAAACAACACACATTTATCTTCTCAGAGTTCTGGAGGCTGGAAGTCCAAGATCAAGGCTGATTTTATCCAAGTCCTCTCTCTTGGTTTGCTGTGTCCTTACATGGTTTTTTCCTTGTGCGTGCATGCCCATTTTATCTCCTTGTGTGTGCCAATTTGCTCTTAACAACAATACGCGTTAGATTGGACTAGGGTCCCACCCTAATGGCCTTACTTGAACTAAATCACCACCTGAAAGGCCCGAGCTCCAAATACAGGTGCATTCTAAAGTACCAGGGATTAGGACTGAGCATAGGTATTTTGTAGGGACACAGCTGAGCCCATGACAGGTGGAGAAAAAACTCCCCTCTTGGTCAAAGTAACAGCAGTCACATAGAAAGTGAGTGCCTGTGGACGGTGGGAGGAATCATTGCAGCCGTTTTGGCAAAAATATCTACCACTCTGTCTGACCCTCCACCCCCTGCCAGCCTCAGGTAAAGGCGACAGCCACACATGCCTTCTCTCACCACTTGTACCCTCCCTCTCTCAAAAGCCTTTTTCTGGAGTTTATGGGCAATCCCACGACCCCGGCCTGGAAGGGGTATCTCCTCGCGGTGCTGATGTTTCTCTCTGCCTCCCTGCAATCACTGTTGGAGCAGCACTTCATGTACAGGGTCAAGGTGCTGCAGATGAGGCTGCGAACAGCCATCACAGGCCTGGTGTACAGAAAGGTGAGCCCTGGAGGAGAGGGGTGGGTCTCTTCCATCCCCGTGTCTTGTCTCATTTTATATATAAATGTTCTAGCCAAGAAGGGTCACATCATATCATCTGTGCCTGCAAATGCACTCATTCATTACTTTACTCATTCATAGTCACTCTCACTGTACTCTCACCTCCTTGGTTATTTCCCTAAGACCTTGAGTGATCTGACCCTGGGAACTCTCCAACCCTATCATATCACACACCTTCTCTCTTGCTCAACCCACTCCAGCCACAAACATACCAGGCAACTTCCCCCCTCAGGGTCTTTGCACTTACTGTTCCTACTTCCTGGACACCCTTTCCATTTCTTTTCATGTACCTACCTTCCCCCTCATCCCCCCATGAAGAGAAATGGCTAATCTCAGGGCTGTGTGGAAACCAGATAGGGGTGGACTGTCAGCTATGTTAGCAGGCAACACTGCTTATGGTAAAAATGACTCCCGACCCATTGGTAAATTTATTAGGGCTGAAAATTCTGTCAATGGAGTACAAATACCTGGTGGGGAGCCAGAGCTTTGGGCTTCTCTTGGTGCAGTGACTCTCATCTCTTCGGGAGTCCTGGAAGCGAAGCCCACAAGATGATCTGCCGGAAGAGATATTGGCTCCTGTGGGGTCTGGAGCACCCAAGCCAGGGTGCCCCAGTCCCCATGAGTCTCCTCTTGCACCTGCTCTGTTCCCTGCGGAGAAGCGGTGCAGAGGGAACAGCTCCTGGATGGCTGTGCATTAACTGCGTTAACCGTATCTTCTTATTTTCCGCATCCAGTGCTTTGATATCCAGGGCGTTGGCAACCTTGGAGGGACTCCCCTGCCACCCAGGGCAAACCAATTCCTAGAGATAGTAAATCACTCATTGGGTACATGCTTTTCACGTGCCAACCAACCAAGCCAGAGCTCACAATCCCAGTAGCCCCCTTGATGGGGCTCTCAACACTCTGGGTCCCCATACACCTGCCCTCATCACCCCAAGGCCAGGTACTTGACCACGAGGGACAGCTCCTGTGCCCCAGAGCCCACCGAGATTATTCCAACCAGCCAATCCTCCTTTCCCTGCCTGGCCCTTCTTTCCTGTGAAAATCACAAAGACCCTGGCCCACAGTCTACCTTGCTAATAGGTAACAGTAATAATAATAATTATTATTACTGAATGATATTACTAATATTACTGAATGATATTTTAAAATATTTCTTCCTAACGCTCCTCAGAATTGTCATTAAAGAATGAGGTATGGGACACCTGGGTGGCTCAGTCGGTTAAGCGTCCGACTCTTGATTTTGGCTCAGGTCCTGAGCTCAGGGTCCTGGGATCAAGCCCTGTCGCTCCCTGTTCTGTGGGGAGTCTCCTTCTCCCTCGCCTTCTGCCCCTCCCCACTCATGTGCATTTGCTCCCTCTCTCTAAAATAAATAAATCTTAATTTTTTAAAAAATATTTTATTTATTTATTTGTCAGAGAGAGAGAGCACAAGCAGGGCAGCGGCAGGAAGAGGGAGCAGGAGAAGCAGGTCCTTCATGCAGCAGGGAGCCAGATACGGGGCTCGATCCCAGGACCCCGAGATCATGACCTGAGCCGAAGGCAGACGCTTAACCATCTGAGCCACCCAGGCGCCCCATAAATAAATTTTAAAAAAATTTAAAAAGGAGAATGAACTCTGTAAGTCTTTATTTAATCTTCCTCCCCAGCTCAAACTCTGCTCCTGGGGGAGCAAGCCCCCTGCCTCTGTGGTTCACAGCCATATTCTTAGTACTCGGTTCACTGTGAGGCCCAGAGTAGGTACTCGATAAAGATTTGAAGATTTTTTTTTTTTTTTGAGATTTTCTACTCAGTCATTCCAGGCTCACTCCTTCACCCCCTTACTTCTTCCTTCACATACTCAGCAGAGAGGATTGCAAATAGAACCTAGCATTCAACAGGCTGGATGGGGTCTACTGTGACCCCAGGGCCGGAGCACATCTGAGGCTGCCAGAGAACCACATTGGGGTGTGAGGGGCACCTCTAATGCCTGTGGGGGTTGGTCTGCCACCCCGCCTAGCTCGTATCAGGCCTTGGCCGTATTCCAGATTCCAAGTTTGGCTCAGCCTTTAAGAAGCCCTCCAACTTTGGGCAAGTTGGTCAACTTCTCTGTGCCTTAGTTTCCTTGGCTGTAGAGTGGGATGAGTCATTCTGCATTTCACTGATTCTCTGATGACTTTTTTAACCCTTCTGAAAGCAAGATGTGTCTCGTGTGTCTTAGGTTAATTGCATTGATTTTTTTCTCCTTAGTGATATAAAAATAGAGCGTTTTATCCGTGGCATTGAAGATGGAATGAAATGCAGCAGCCCCTCCTCCATCTGGCTGTGGGACGTGCTCCATCCCAGAAAACGATGACAGGCTCACTTAGCACAGGACTGGGATGTAGGGAGCACTCAGCAAAGGACCACCAGTATCATCATAAACCGCAGGGTTTGGCGTGTATACTATTGACTTGTCACTCCAGCGCTCTGGGGATCTCAGAATATTTCTGTTTTTGTCATCTCTCTGAATTGTCCCGACGCCCCCCCGGGAGGGCGGCTCGGGAGATTTACTGGCCCCCTTTACAGATGCGTGCACAGAGACCTGCCTCTGCCAGCAAAGGGCAGACCAGCTTCGATCCAAGCCAGCCAGGCTGCTGTGTCCTTGCTCCACCGTGCAGGGGTACGGAGGGACGTACTCGTCCTGTCCCTCCCTCGGACTGAGGTCTCGATCCTCCCGCCCTGCCCAGGTCCTGGTCCTGTCCAGCGCTTCCAGAAAGGCCAGTGCCGTGGGTGACGTGGTCAATCTGGTGTCCGTGGATGTACAGCGACTGATGGAGAGTATCATCTACCTGAACGGGCTGTGGGTAACCGTTGTCTGGATGGCCATCTGCTTCGTCTATCTCTGGCAGGTATGCCCTAATTCACAGACCCCTGGGCGGGGCTATCAATGGTTGTGGGCGGGGCCATCAATGGTCGTGGGCGGGGCTATCAATGGTGTGGGCGGGGACTACTCCCCAACACCATCCAGGGCTATTTGGTTACTGTACACCCTGGTGACTGTGTGTTATCTCCTGCTACCGTCCCGACCCCGTGGGGCGCGGGGCCAGGACCCCTTCTGACTTGCTACCTTGTGTCCTGGGCCCAGCATGCAGTGGGCATAACTTCCAACTGTTCCTGCCGTGCAGTGCATAAATGTTAGATGTGAGAGGCGCCTGGCTGGCTCAGTCGGTTGAGCGTCCGACTGTGGTTTCGGCTCAGGTCATGATCTCACAGGTCTTGAGATTGAGCCCCGCGCTGGGCTCCACACAGAGCAGGGGGCCTGAGTGAAGATTCTCTCCCGCTGCCCCTCCCCGTTCTCAAGCATGTGCTCTCTCCTTCCCTCTCTCTCCTCAAATAAATAAATCTTTAAAAATAAATAAATGTTAGATGTTATTATCAGGAAGAGAGAGGGTGAGGAAGGACACTCGGAAAAATGCAGAGTAGATGGGCGGGCAGACCCCCTGACCTAAGCAAATCTGCCAAAGACACACCCATTACTTCCCTGGGCTTTTGGGAGATGGTCCCCTAACATCAGAGGGTCCCCCTGAAATCTGGCTAAGGTGGGGGGATGGACATCGAGCTTGCCACAGTTAGCATTTGTAGCATGTTTTCCGAGTGATACTGTGTTTGCCAGAGAAAGCTTCACCTTCCCCTCACCATTCTTGGATTATTTTCCCAACCCTGGCTGGGGGCCAGTGTTGGCCTTCTGGGCACTTCTCCTCTTGGCCACTGGGTGGCAGGATCGTTGCACAAGTGACCCTGGCGGGCTTGGTGATTAACGTTAGGGAAATAAGTGTTCCTACAGGCTGAGGGGGAAACTGAGGGCCATGGTCTGAAGAGGGGTGGGGTTTGTCTAGAAACTGGGTGCACATGACCTCGAGTGAAATTTCAAATAGTCACAACCCCACAGAAATCATTTACCCCACCCGCACGTTTTCCAGATAGAGAAACCACAGGCAAGAAGGAACATAAGTGTTGTAAAGTCACCTCGCCCAGGAGTCAGGGTCTGAGCTGCAGCTTAGGGAGGGTAAGTAACTTGCCCAGGGCCACACCAGTAAGTGCCAGGGCCGGGATTTGAACTCGGACCCTGACTCCGGAGATCTGACTTCCCCATTCTGGCCAGCACACACCCTTGCCCTGTCCTGTCTAGAAGCACCACCACTCGAATATAACTCCAGCACCCCTGGGCGAGGTGCACTGCTCCCCAACGTGACAGAGAAGGATGCCATCCTCAGCAGGTGTCCACTGGCTGCTCTCATCAGCTTCCCTGGCATCCCTTGCCTTAGGACCCAAGTCTGACCAAATCCCTTGGGAACGTCAGCTGGGCTCCTGGAGATGTCCTGTGGCATCCCACCCTCTCTGTCTCCAGCTTCTAGGACCCTCTGCCCTCACTGCCATTGCTGTCTTCATGAGCCTCCTCCCTCTGAATTTCTTCATCACCAAGAAGAGGAAACAGTATCAGGTGTGACATTTGGGAGAAAGGACACGCTGGGTGGGAAGTGGGAAGGGGGAGCCTGCGGGTCATGGGACTGACACTGGCGCAGGTGCAGGGAGGTGAGGAGAGGAGGGGGGACAAGGTGGCGTGAGCCTTTCCCGTCACTCAGACCCTCACCTTCCGCCCTGTACCCCCATTTCGGTGGACGGGTGCTGCACCCCTCCAGCATTCACGCCACAAGCCAGCCATGGGTCAGCTTTGATGCATCTTTTTCTCCCATGCCATCCATCAGCAGACACGTCCAGAATGTTGCCCCTGTCTCACACTCTGCCCTCGTCCCTACCCAGGCCTCTTCACACACCCCTCTCGGCTAAGAACCACGGCGGCTCCTGTCTCCTTCAGAGTCAAAGCCAAGATCCCGCTGTATCCGGCAGGCCGGCTGTGATCTGGCCTCGCCTCCTGGCCCTCTGCTCTGGCTCACTCCACTCCCCCACTGCCCTCCCGCTGATCCTCAAGCTCCACTCAGGGCCTTTGCTCCTCTGGTTCCCTCTGCCTGGAATGTGCTCTCCCCCCAGCCCTCCCCCAAGATGGCCCTGTCTCCCCCACCCCTGAGCCCTCACTGGCCCCCGGTTACCATAGCAACATGTCCCTCCCCTTCACGCCCAGCTGCTCATCAACTTGGCCTCTGATGTCTGGTTCCATAGCACTTGTCACTTTGTACCTGCCTCTTGCATTTGCTGTCTCTCTTTCTTGAGACCGGAACTTTCACAGCGCTTGGGAATATGCGGTGATGCGATCTCAGCTTCTAGAATGACACCTGGCACTTGGATGGAGGGAGGGAAGGAGAGAGGAGGAAGATCAGTCTCACAGACACTGTTTCTGCAGCCTCCTGTCTGGCCTCCTCTAAGGCATTCTCCGCACCTGCCCCGGCGACGATGCCCCTCCTTGATGAAACACAGGGAAACTCAGCCCAAATTCCTCTGCCTGACCTCCAGGTCCCAGTGCGGTCCAGCCCAGCTCCCCTTCCCCCACACCCTCCCGGACCACACTGTCGGTCCTCTGGGTCATGTTGTCCCCTCCATCTATCCCGTCCCCCTCATCTACCCATTCTTTGTGTGCTCAGCATCTCCTCATCATAGCACACATATCACTCCCACCTCCAGGAAGCCTTCTGGAATGCACCACACCCAGGCTGGTTCAGGGCTCTGTCTCTTCCACCCCTCCCCCAGTCTTGCTTCCCTCTGTGATGGCCCATGATCTGTCACCCACAATGAGGGCTGAAGCACGGGGACAGGAGGCAGGAGGCACTGACAGTGGCCCAGGGGCAAGATGACAGCGATTTGGGCCAGGACGGTGGGGACGGCGATGCTGAGAGGCAGACAGCTTGGGCCTGGCATGGAGGGAGAATCAACGGCATTTGCTGGAGGTGGGGTGTGATGGTTTTACAGAACGGGAATTCTTGACGTTTCCCTGACCTCTGCCCTCCTCTTCCCTCGGTCCTAGGAAGAGCACATGAGGCGGAAGGATTCTCGGACACGGCTCACGAGCTGCATCATGGGGAATATGAAGACAGTCAAGTCCCACGGCTGGGAGGGAGCCTTTCTAGAAAGAATCCTGCGCATCCGGGGCCAGGAGCTGGGCGCCTTGAGGACCTCCAACCTCCTCTTTTCCGTGTCTCTGGTGTCCTTCCAAGTGTCCACATTTCTGGTGAGGTCACCCCGGCCTCTCTGCAGAGCATAGACTAAGGGAGGGAGTGCTCGGGGTGGGGGGGACGAGGTAGGCAGAGCCCCCTCCCCACCCTCCACCCCCGCCAGATCCTGGAGCTTTTCTTTGTAGACCACCCGGTTCATCAGAATGTGCCTCTCCTGCATCCTTCCCTCTGTCAGGGATCCTTGCTTTGAGCTGAGTCAGCTAACCACTTAAACCATTTCCCTGAAGGTGGCAGTGGCTAATAAGGGTCCGTCAGTCTCCTGCAGAAGGTTCCAGGCATCTGGAACTGCTGCGGCTTCTGGCACAGGGACGAGGCAATGGGCGGGGAGCTGCAGAGGGAGAACCCCACGTCTGCACTGACGCCGGCTATCACACGGGTGCCGTGGCCACGCACAGGCACAGTGCCTGTCCTGTCCTCCAGTTCATTTCACAAATTGCTGCCCGATCAGCCCTCCCAAGGCACAGCTCTGACTCCAATCACACTGTTGCCAACAAACCTGCAACGACTCACTGCCGCATACGTAAATAAGCCAAACTCCTCATACGATATTCAAGGCTGGTGGCAGGTGGACCTTAACCAGTATTTCCAGAAGGATTAGAACTCCCCACTCCTGGGAGGGGAGACAGGCATCCGGTGTTGCTGACACAATCAACACTCAGAACCACGAGTACCATCACTCAGAACCATGAGAGCTCCCCGGCAGGATTGCTGGGTCACCATCACACCAAGTGACCATTATGTCATCACCAAGTGACACCTAGAACCGAAACATGGCCAATGTCTAGAACTCACATCACCCAGTGACATCCGGAAAACCACAGATGCCACCAGTGCCCAGGGACCTCCCCTCGAGTGCTGCCGATGCCCTCAACTCCAGGGTCATCTCCAAGGCGTTCTACAACCACAAGTCCCACCCATATCTAGAAGCTCCCACATGCTGCCAAGATCAAATGTCACGGCGTCCCCAGATGCCTAGAACCCAGAGTTGCTGGTCCTAGAACAAGGGCTGCACACGTAGCTCCTTTCACCAACGCACTTGTACTTTTTAAGAAACACTGAATAGCTGCATGAACGAGGGGCGAGGCTAGGGGCGTTCGCAGAATTTGGGATAAAGGGCGGATGGAGGAGAACGTTCCAACATGGTGGGCTTGGCCACACAGGCTCCTGGAGATGGCCTGCTGGCTCGGGTTCCCTGGCCAGGCCCCCAGCTCACTGTCACCGCCCGTGTGTCCCCCCCCCCAGGTCGCGCTGGTTCTGTTTGCTATCCACACACTGGTGGCCAAGGAGAACGCCATGGACGCTGAGAAAGCCTTTGTGACCCTCACGGTCCTCACCATCCTCAACAAGGCTCAGTTTTTCCTGCCCTTCTCCATCAACTCTGTGGTCCAGGTGAGGCAGCGGGGTGGGGAGGCCCCCGGGGGGCAGCGTTGCAGGGGTGTAGCGGGAAGGCCCGACCCCATGCGTCCCCACACTGCCCCCAGGGGAGGAGGCCGGACAGGGCACAGCCCAGGGAAGCAGGGAGGCGCAGAGCATACAGCGACGTGCCAGCCTACCCATTCCCTTTCCATACCAACCATTATTTATGTGGATTGTCTTCCCTTGTTGTCACTACTCACACTGAGCCATGATGGGCATGAGGGCAAGTGGCCTCACTGACGCATCCCTATTTAAACGGCCGCCCTAGGGGGACAACATTTGGAATCATTTCTGATAATGGTCTGATGACTCCCGTGGACAAGCCGTTTTCCTCCTCCTGGGTCTCATCTGCAGGAAGGCAGCCCCATTGTCCCTATTATGCTAATTAGGGGAGAGGAGCTGGGAGGTCACTGTCACCATCATGGTTCCCACCTCCGGGTGCTCTGTTTCCTGTGACCCAGAAAGCTTTGTGCTAACGCCTTGCAAATGCACCGGGCTTGGGAGACTGAAAGCTTTTCCACATCCTAAGGTACCAGACACCCGAAGCCTGAGTTCTTTTTTTTTTTTTTTTTTTGCTCTTTGGACACCAGTGACCTGGAGCTTTGGTTTTCCCAGGCCCGCGTGTCTTTGGACCGTCTGGCTGCCTTCCTCTGCCTGGAAGAAGTGGACCCTGGGGCTGTGGACTCAAATCCCTCCAGATGCTGTGAGTGCAGCGTTCGGCAGGAGGGGTGCGGGAGGGGTGATGGGACCGGCAGTGCCCCTGCAGCCCCCCTGACCAAATGCCAGGGTCCCAGCCAGGGGGCTGCTGGCATCAGGATGGCATGTGCGCAGGAGGCCGGCAGCCATGTACCGAGGGAACAGGGACAGCGAGGCTGCTTTTGCCCCAGTCGTTCAGCAGAGAATCGTGAGCACCTACTATGTGCCACTCTGGGCGCATGGCCGCGAACCCTCCAATCGACCAGGTCCTTGCCCTCGTGCGGAAAGTCCAGGGAGATAAGCATAGCCATGTGTTCCTCAAGCTAGGAAATAAAATCGGAGAGGTTCCGGGCCCTGCGGTGCGGAGACTCACCCAGCATGGCTTACCTGCGTTTCCCCATTCTGCCCCGCAGCTGCTGGGGAGGCTTGCGTCAGCATTCAGGACGGCACCTTCGCTTGGTCCCGGGAGAGCACGCCCTGCCTGCGCAGGTACAGCCCGGCCTCCCTGAAAATGTCCTTCTCGTTGGCAGGAGGCAGATGCAAGAGGCTCCAGCAGCTCCCAACAGCTGGGCGCTGGAGGCTGGGTTAGTCCGCGCGGCTGGCAGGGAGATCGGTAGAACCAGCCCTGGGCAGAGAGTTTTGGGGAAGCCAGACTCTTGGAGATTGAGGAACAGGAGGGAGTCTGAGCCTCCCCGGTCAGGGAGGAGACGCCTCCCTGCTCCCCAGGCCGGCCAAGATGACGCTGAGGGAGGCCTGGCCAAGAGGCACCCCACAGCCCAGCCTCACCTGCCATGTCTGCTTCTCTCTCTCTCCTGTGTCAGTGTCCAGGTCACTGTCTCCTCCAGCCCCCCAGGGCTGGCTGGGTCTCTGTGACAGAAGGCCCCAGCCCAATCCTAACACTCTGGAAGAAGGGAAAGAAAATATGCTGGGCAGTCTTCATGTCGATTGTCATCTAGTCACTTCGTAGTCGTTATTAAATGCTTGCCATGTGCCAGCTGCTGTGGGAGGCCCAGGGGACGGAGTGAAGAGAACAGACACGGGTGCTACTCTGTTGGGGCTGACCTTCTGATGGGGGCACCCAAATGAGAAATTAGGGCAAGGGAGTGATGTCGAGGGAGAGGAAGGAGTAGTAAGGTCATGATAAAGGGAAGGAATGAGCCTTGCAGGTGTCTGGGAGAAGAGTTTTGTAGGCTGTGGAAACAGCAAGTACAAAAGTCCTGGGGCAGGAGTGTATCTAGGCCAAGGTTTTTCTACCCCAGCATTAGGGCTGGAGATTTCTTTGTTGTAGGGGCTGTCCCGGGCCTTGTAGGATATTTAGTAGAACCTCCAGTCTCTACCCACCAGCTTCTAGCAGTGACCCCCACCAGGTGTGACAAATGACACTTGGGGGGGGGGCACAATCCCTCCCGCTTGAGAACCACTGGCCTGCGGTCTTTGAGACATGGGAGGTCAGTGAGGCCCAGGCAGAGCAGCTAAGGGACAGAGCAGTAGGAGGTTGAGCGTCCTTCATGAACGGCTGGGGCTTTACCTTTTCTCCTGAGTGAAATGGGGAGCAGTGGAGAGAGCCTCACGATCCTCCTTGGGTTTTAACAGGTCCCTCTGGTCACAGGGTGGGGGATGGGCTACCACCCAAGGGCGGGGTCAGAGGGCGCGTGGTGAGTAGCAGCCTAGCGCAGTAACGCAGACGAGAGCAAGGCTGGTAAACTCTCGTACCACAACAGAGAGTGTGTGTGTGCATACGTGTATGTGGGTGTTCATAGGTGCACGCAGGTGTGTTCGCGCACGCAGGTGTGAGCTTGTGTGTGCGCGTTAGAACCGGTGTGCTCGTGTGTGTAAATGGCGTGCACTTGTGGGTGTACTTATGTGTCCGTGCGTGTGCTCGCGTTTGCCCGTGTATGCGGTATGTGGGGTGTGCACGGGTGTGTGCGCTTGTCTGACTGTCCAGGAGGCTGCGTGCATGCACGCGTGGGCTGTAGTGCGTGCGTGCCTTATACGTGAGTGCTCGTGTGCGTGCGCATGCACGTGCGTACGTGCGTACGCACGTTGCGTGGGGCAAGATGGCTGCATGAGTCGCCAGACGGGGACCGGGAGAGGGAAGGACCTCTGGAGGAGTCACCAACGGGAAAGGCTGGCTCCGCCTGGGTTTCCCCAGTCCTGCACAGGCTCAGGCTGGGCTCTACCCAGGGACATGTCTCCCCTCCTGTGTTGCCAGGATCAACCTCACTGTGCCCCAGGGTCGTCTGCTGGCTGTTGTCGGTGCCGTGGGGGCAGGGAAGTCTTCCCTGCTGTATGCCCTCCTCGGGGAGCTGTCAAAGGTGGAGGGATCGGTGAGCATCAAGGTGAGGCTGTCCCCATGCCTGTCTGCTAGAATGTCGCCCATTCTAAAAGCCCTCCAACTCCTCCCTATTCCCTCCACTCCTGCCCTCCTTCCCCTCTCCTGCCCCCTTCCTCCCCACCCCTCCCCGCTTCTCCTTCTCCAAAATCTCTCCTATCTCCATCCCTATCAGCTTTTTAATGGCCAAATGAGTTGCATTTTAGGGTTCCGTTGCTTACGTGCCCCAGGAGGCCTGGGTCCAGAACACATCCGTGGTGGAGAATGTGTGCTTCAGGCAGAAGCTGGACCCGCTGTGGCTGGAGAGGGTCCTGGAGGCCTGCGCCCTGTGGCCAGACGTGAGCAGCTTCCCTGCAGGGGTCCACACCAAAATTGGGGAGCAGGTGAGGGTCTCGGGGCCTTCTTGCCACGGGGAAGCATCGGAGCTTGGTACCAACTGCCTCCCTGACCTGTGGGGCCGTGTGGAGGGAGGGACAAAGAGGAGACAGGAGAGCAGGAAAATGGGGCAGACCGAGGACGTCGCCCGGGGCCAAACACGAGCTCAATCAATAGTGGCTAATGAGTGAGTGATTACAAATAGAGACCAAAACAGAGGCATAGGGACTGGTGGACAGGGGCTTTCAGCAACAGGGCGTCAGGAGACCTGGGCTCCCATCCTGCCCTGCCCTGCTTTTCTGGGTGACATTGGTCAGATAGCTTCCCCTCTCTGGGCCTCACCAAAGGGTCTGGGGCAGAGATGTCCAATAGATAGGATTTATGTATCTGAAGCTACGGACTGGGCAGGGGTCAGCAAACTATGACCCCCCCCCCCCCCCCGGGTCAAATGCAGTCCACTGTGCATTTTTATGAATGAAGTCTTATGGGGGCATGGCCACGCCCACTCATTTACCTGTGGTCTGTGGCTACTTTGCATGACAGGGGCAGAGATGGGCAGTTGTCATGGAGACGGGTTAAAATAGTTACTCTTTGGCCCCTTACAGAAAAAGATCCCCCCTGTCCTGGATTAGGGAGTAGAGAGTGAAAAGGTAGGGGCTACTATTAAGGGAATGAGTGGATTTCCTGGAAAAGAGGAGAGGGCCCAGGAGAGGAACTGGAGGAGCCCCCGTGTGGCTGAGGACTGTCCAGGGAGGAGGACGGGGCATCCTGGAGGCCAAGGGAGGGTGTTGCAAAAGGAAGGAGTGCCTGCTGCCCTTTTTATCCTAAACCAAACCTGTGCTCCCCAGGAACTGCCCACCCACCCCATCCCCAGTGATCAGAGCTCCATCCCTCCAGAGCTCAGATCCCAAACCGTGGTGTCATCCTTGATTTTCCTCTTTTTCATACACCCATACATCTGATCATCAGCAAATCCTATTGGGTCCACCTTCGAAGCAGACCCAGAGCGTTCTGGTATCGTCCATCCACCCCTACATGGCTGTCCTACTTGTTTCTGTCTTCATGCTAGAGAGGCTAATCCCAGTGCAGCAGCTAAAGGGATTCTGTTCAAATGTAGGGCAGACCACATCCTTCCTCTACTTGGAATCTTCCAAGGTCTTCCCATCTCCCTCAGAGTCAAAGCCAAAGTCCTGAGAGTCAGCAACAAGGCTTCTCAAGGTCTGGCCCCACTTATCTCTCTGACCCCATCTCCTATCATTGCTCCCCCTTTTCTGTTTCACCCCGTCCACATGGATCTCTCCATGATGTTCATTAATCACCCAAAGCACACTTCCTACCTCAGGGCCTTTGCACCTGCTATTCTCTCTGCTTGTAAAGCTCTTTCCTAGGGGTCCACATGGGTCATCCCTTACTTCTGTCAGGTCTCAACTCAAATGTCCCCTTAGTGGAGAGGCCTTACCTGACCACCTTACCCAGCACAGCAAACCTGCTCATGCTGGTTCAACATACACGCTAATTCTGTTTTGTTATTCTTCACAGCACAGGTTATATATTTTACTTGTTTATTGATGATGTGTCTCTCACCCACCCTCATTAGACTATAATGCGCACAAGGTTAGAGCATAAGGTGCAAGACCCAGGGACTGGGTCTTGTTGATTGCTGTATCCCCGGAGCACAGAACACTGGGCGTATAGTAGCCATGTGGAAAACGAGAGTGGAATGAATGAATGAATAAATGAATGAACGAATGAAAGACAATAAGGACTGACAGGTTAGCACTGGGTTGGACAACCAGGAGATGACTGGTGTCCCTGAGGAAGATGGGACCATACGGTGGGGGAAAGAGAACACAAGCCAGACTGAAGGGAGAAGTGGATGGGAGGAGAGGACCTAGGGGCAGAGCGTGCGGACAACTCCTCCTGGAAGCCAGGCTGGGTGGAGACTGAGGGGGACGCTGGCTAGAGAGCGAGCGTTTGCAGCTGGCAGGTGGCCCCAGAGGACAGGCATGGGGAGCTGGGCCTCACTCTGACGAGCAGGTGTGCACCAGGCCCCCATCCCTCTCCTGTGGCCGCAGGGCATGAGTGTCTCGGGGGGCCAGAAGCAACGGCTGAGCCTGGCCCGGGCCGTGTACAGGAAGGCCGCCGTGTACCTGCTGGATGACCCCCTGGCGGCCTTGGACGCCCACGTCGGCCAGCACGTCTTCAACCAGGTCATCGGGCCTGGCGGGCTGCTCCATGGAACGGTACGTTTGGGAAAACATGTCAGTGTTCACAGCCCAAAGGCAGGGGACGTCCTGAACCCCGCCTGTCTCCCCACTGCTCTCCTCGAGTCTCATTTTCCTCTACAGTGGTCAGCTTTGGCTCTGACCATGCCGCGTGACAAACAACCCCCGGTCTCAGTGGCCCACAACGGCAGCTAGTTCTTGCTTTTGGGCCCGTGGTTAGACTGTTCCAGCTCAGCCTCACTCAGGTCACTGGCCAGGTTTAGGGGAAGCCTGCGTCTTCTTGTTTCGAGACACAGTTTAAAGGGGACCCTCTATTGCTCTGCTGGGACATAAAGAAAGCGAGCAGGAGTACCAGAAGGAGAGCTCTCCCCACACTGAGGCCCAGGACACTGCCTGCCCCTTCCCCCCACCTCTGGAAGACTGGTTCAAATACAGGAGTGTAACTTCCACCCCTTCCCTGCCCAGACACGGATTCTCGTGACCCACGCGCTCCATGTCCTGCCCCAGGCTGATTGGATCGTGGTGCTGGAAGATGGCGCCATCGCCGAGATGGGTCCCTACCAGGAGCTTCTGCACAGGAAGGGGGCCCTGGTGGGCCTTCTGGATGCGGCCAGACATCCAGGAGATGGTGGAGATGGAGGTATTGGCTGGGCTTTGCTGGCTGGCTGTGCCTGGCTTCTGCCACCCTTGAGGAGAAGGCCCCAATGATCCCACTGGCAGGACTAGAATGCTCTGGCCACAGCCTTCGTGGGGGCCCAGGCCTGGAAGCAGACCGCTCTCTCAAGAGGCCACATATCCCCTCAGTTAGAGCCAGTGACACCTGCTGTGAACCAGGGACTGTGCTAAGGGCCTCTACATACCTTATTCCTCAGATCTGCACAACAGACCCATGAGTTACGTGCAGTCTTTGCTGCTCTGTGACTAATGAGCAAACTGGGCAAAGACACATTTTCTGAGGTCACAAGGTTAGAACTTGGGGGTGTTCAAATCTGACGTCTGGGTTCCTAACTGCTACAGAGGCAGAGCAAGGTGGCCACTTGGTGGCTAGAGGCCAGAAGGCCTGTGACACACTAGCTAGGGCGGCAGCTGCTGCTGCTTTTTTTTTTTTTTTTTTTTAAGATTTCATTTATTTATTTGTCAGAGAGAGCACGAGCACAAGCAGAGGGAGAAGCAGGCTCCCCGCTGTGCAAGGAGCCCAATGTGGGAGTCGATCACAGGACCCTGGGATCATGACCTGCGCCAAAGGCAGATGCTTAACCCACTGAGCCACCCGGGGGGCCCGTAGCTAGGGCTTCTAATAACCAGAAAACACAAAGCGTGCTGGAAAAATGACCACGTGTTAGAAGGGAAGCTGCCGATGCAACCCCACTCGCAGTGAGTGGCTCCTCCCATGCGCAAGCTCATTGGATCATCTCAGTGCCTCTGTGAGGTCAAGGCTGTCTCTGCCTCCATTTTGCAGATGAGAAAACCGAGGCACAGAAGTGAAGGAACTAGCCTAAGCTTACAGGGCTTCTAAGTGGTAGTGCTGGGATTTGAACCTGGGCAGTTTGGCTCCAGAGCACGTGCTTTTTCATGAGTAGGCTGGATGCTGCCCCACCCCAACCCCCGCCACCAGGACAAAGCAACGACACACAGGGGCCCCCAGCCCCAGGCTCTGCCTTGTCTGAAAACTGTTGAGCACTGGCTCACCCTGGTAGAAATCCCAAGTGTTGACTCACAGTGTCACCATCCTGGAGCTTGGAGATGGAACCCGTCTGGCCTGGGGGACGGTCGGAGGGAGGGTCCTTCTTCAGGGAGGTGACTCCTGGGGTTGGCGGGCAGTTACTAGAAAATAACATTCCAGGCACAAGTCCCTAGCGGGTGTGCGATCATGTTTGCTGAGTGAATGAACGAATGAGTGACTGAAGGAGTAATGTTCCCAGAAGAACCCAGGGAGGATGGAGAGCGGTTGCAGAAGCCAGGTGGGAGGAAACAGGCGCTCCGACAAGTGAGGGCCATATAGCCAGTGTCTGGACCCCAAGTACTGACCCCCATCACGTGACAGGACTCCTTTGACCTTGCAGAAACCGAACTCACGACCGAGGCCAAGGACCTCAGAGGCTCTGCTGGACCTGGGAGGTGAGTCTGCTGTGGTGCTAAGTGCAGAGAGGGTTCATTCACTCCCAGTGCCCTTGAGGGTTGGGTGCACACACAGCCCCCAGACAGAAAATTGATTTGTCCTCCTTTCCTCTCAATGGCAGGTCCATGAAGTTAGTCCCTGGGAAGGACGGCCCCACCCCAGAGGCCCAGACAGGGGCTGCCCTAGATGAGCCTGAGTGGGCAGGACGGCCCACGGGAGAGGACTGTGTGCAGAATGGCAGGGTAACCGCCAGCTGCTCCCTCCCCTCTGCGTCCACTGCTATGGCTGCCCACCCCCCTACCCCTTGGGGCTCAAGACCTCCCATCGGATAGATACAGCACTGGGCAGGGAGCGGGGAGACTCACTTTTATTGAACACCTGCTGTGTGCCAAGTAAGACTCTAGCTACTTCATATTTCTTAATGCTTTCAACCATCCTGTAATTAGATGATAGCCCCATTTTAGAGATGAAGAAACTGAGGTCTTAGAGAGTTTGTCTGTGTCCTTATAGGGAGCAAGGCACCAACCTGGAACTCAATCTAGGACAGTCAGAATCTGCAACTTATACTATTTTTTCCTTCTTTGATGCTGTGTCCACCCATCCATCTGCTTATCTACTCATTCATTCTTCTGTCCCTCTACATTTCCACCCATTCACCACCCACCCCATCCATCCTACTCACCCATCCATCCACCTACCATCTCACCCAATCTCCCACCCATTAATTTATCCAGCCATCTACCCACCCTTGTACCCAGTTATCCATCCATCCACCCACCCATCCATCTACCCATCTTCCATCTATCCACCCATGCACCTACTTATCCATCCATCCACCCACCCATTCATCTACCCATCTTCTGTCTATCCACCTATCCACCCACTTTACATCCACCCTTCCATCTATCCACCCATCCATCCACTTACCCCTCCATCCATCAACTCATTCATGCACCCGCTCATCTCAGATTCACTCATTTATTCATCCATCCACCTATCTGCCCATTCATTCACCCATTATCCAACCCACCCTATCCATCCTACTGACCCATCCATCCACCTAACCATCTACTCAGTCATCTCTCCATCTCACTCAGCCTCCCACCCATTCACTTATCCACCCATCCACCCACTTATCCATTTATTTACCCATCTTACATCTATCCATCCATCCACCTACTATCCATCCATTCATCCGCCTACCCATCCATCTACCCATCTTCTCTCTATTCACCCATCCACTGACTTATCCATCCATCCATCCATCCACCCATTCATCTACCCATCTTTATCCACCCATCCACCCACTTTCCATCCACCCTTACATCTATCCACCCATCCATCCACTTACCTATCCATCCATCAACTCACCTATGCACCCACTCATCTACAGACTCACTCATTTATTCATCCATCCACCCATCTGCCCATTCACCCAATCACCCATTATCCCACCCAACCATCCACCCACTCATCCACCCATAAAACATTTACAGAACCCCCACTACATGCCAGGTGATGTCTCTGCTCTGGTGGAGACTGCCTACTAGTGGGGGGAGATAGTCAGCAAACAGTCAGGCTACTAAGCAAGGTGGTATCAGATAATGATAAATGCTATTAAAAAATAAAGAAGGGCTATGAGTTGGGGACCAGCCAACTAAGGGTCAGGAGCCTGCTTGGATTAAGATGCTCTAAAGAGTGGCACTTGAGCTGAGCCCTAAATCAAGGGACCAGCTGCAGATAGAGCAGAGGGAGAGCATTCCAGGCAGAGGTGCAAAGCTCTGAGGTGGGAAGGAGCTTAGAGTGCCAGAGAAAAGAAGGGGATCCTATGAGACCAGCATACAGTGAGTAGGAAGTAAGGTTAGAGAGATAGACTAGAAGTTTGGAATTTCTACTGAGAGCAAGAGAAAGCCATGAGCAGGTCAGCAACAGCAAGATGGGGCTGGGTTGAATGTTTCCAGAAGTTCACTCTGGCTATAGCCACGTGAAGAACTTCAGATTCATGGCAGCTGAACCTTAGGCAAAGGTCTTAACCTCTTTGTGCCTCAGTTTCCTTATCTGTCAGGTGGGAATTATGATGGGGGCAGAGACATATGCCTGTCCTATAGTATGTGCTCAGTAAATCACTCCCAAGGCAGGAAGTGCCACCGCCAGTCCCCTTTACGGCTCCCACAGGCCCTCTGAGTGTTCTGTAGACAAAGGGGGTCTGGAGGTGGGGGCCTCAAGGAGATATGGTGCTCCAGGTGGGAGGCACTGAGAGAAGACCAGTAAGGTCTGCGTTGTGGTTCCATCTGCCCTGTCAACATGTTTTGAGCACCTCACGTAGTCTTTCCTCCCTTCCTTCCCCCGGGGCCTCTGTCTGCCCCCGGTACTACAGGTGAAGGCCACCATGTACCTGACCTACCTACGGGCTGTAGGGGCTCCCCTCTGCCTCTACGTACTCTTCCTCTTCCTCTGCCAGCAAGTGGCCTCCTTCTGCTCCGGCTACTGGCTGAGCCTGTGGGCGGACGACCCCACTGTGGATGGGCGGCAGACGCAGGCAGCTTTGCGGGGCTCGATCTTTGGGCTCCTAGGCTGCCTCCAAGGTACCTCTCGCTGGCCTTCCTCACCCTCCATCCTCCCAGCCCCCTCTGAGGTGCTCAGGGCTCCCTGGTCTGCCTGTCCCTGGCTTACCTTCTCCTTCCTGAACATTCATGTAAACATCCTGGGCCCGAAGGCAGACCTGCATCCTTCCACTAAGGCTTGGGGGTGTGGGGGACACGGCACATCCCTCCTCTCCTGGAGCCCCCAGAGTCCGTACCAGACTCATCAACAAATAAATGCAGGATCTTGGCTCCCAGTTGCGGGGGGCAGCTGAGGACTCGGGCGGGGACAGACCACCCGCAGTGTTTGGATTGGCTGGGGATAAGATCTGCCTCACTCCAGCGACAGGGAGGGAAGCAAGCGACATCCCGAGCACACAGATCAGCATTGGGAGGAAGAGGTTAGATTAGTTTCCTAGGGCTGACGGAAATTACCACAAACTTGGTGGCTTAGAACCGTAGAAACGTCTCTCTCCCAGTCCCGAAGCCAGAAGCCCACAGCCGAGCTCTCGGCAGGACTGGTTCTTCTCAGAGGCTCTGAGGGAGCATTGGTCTCATGGCTCTCTCCCAGCTTCTGCTGGAGGCCAGCAATCCTTGGCTTGTAGAATCTGTACCTGTCTTCACATCACCTTCTCTGCCTCTGGTTGCCTTCTCTTCTCATAAAGATACTAGTTGTTGGATTTAGAACCTGCCCTAAATCCAGGGTGATATCATCTCAAGATCTTTCACTGAAAACATCTCCAAAGCTTCTATTGCCAAATAAGGTCCCATTCTGAGGTTCCTGGTGGACTCGAGTTTGCAGGGTGGGGAGGCACACTATTCAGCCCGCTACAGGGTGGTTCCATCAAGGGATCGTCGAGGTGGTCAAAACCCACGGGGTGACTGGGGGTGGTCTCAGCTCTCATGCTCTGACACCCTCTCTCTCTCTCCCCAGCCCTTGGGCTGTTCGCCTCCGTGGCCATGGTGCTCCTAGCGGGGATCCGGGCATCCCGCCTCCTTTTCCAGAGACTTCTATGGGACGTGGTGCCATCTCCCATTGGCTTCTTTGAGCGGACCCCTTTTGGGAAGCTGCTGAATCACTTCTCCAAGGAGACAGACACAGTCGATGTGGACATCCCAGACAAAGTCCGATCCTTGCTGATTTATATGTTTGGACTCCTGGAGGCCATCCTGGCCGTGACTGTGGCCACCCCGCTCGCGGCCGTGGCTGTCCTGCCGCTGCTGGCCCTCTACGCTGGGCTTCAGGTAGGGAGAGACTGAGGAGGTTCCCGGGGCCAGCCCAGGTCACCTCAGCCAGTCCCCTGTCTCTGAGCAGGATTCCATGTGGGAGCTTCTGCCCAGTGGGCGTCTGGGGACCGTCCCTAGAAGAATTCCCAGAGGCAGAGACACCACAATTTGTTTCCAGCATCTTCTGCTCGTTTCCATCTCCCAGATGTCCACCTCCAAGTTCTTAGTAGCTAACCTCTTGCCATGCTGCTGCTGCCGAAATCAGCTTGGTCTTTCCCAAGGATCTAGAAACCAAGAAGACACTGCAAGGTCTCAAAGGCTATTGTATTAGGTGTGACTCTTCCTGTTGCCCGAGCAGTTGTCTCATTAGCTTGAAATGAAAGGACAGAATCTAATGGCTTACGTTCCTAAAGTGCAGTGGGCCAGCGGTCACTTCCTGTCTCCCTATCTTTGCTCCATGGGTCTCCAAGTGTGGTCTCTGACCCACAGCATCAGTACCAGCTGGGAGCTAGTTAGAAACACATGTTCTTGGGCCCCACCCTGGACCTACTGACACAGACATTGTGGAAATGGAGCACAGAAATTTGGGTTTTAACAGACCTTCCAAGTCCTTCTGATGCATGCTAATGCTTGAGAACCACTGGCTTTAGCTCTGCTTGGCCTGATGTTGCACACACTCTCCAGGGGCTGGCCTGGTGGCCCCCGGCTAGGTACAGGCCCAGTGGCCCCTGGCCACCCTGGCTAGGCTCACAGCCCCAGCACAAAGTGACCTGCCCTCCAGCTCAGCATTCATAGATCGGTCCCACGGAAGATTAGACTTGCCCGTCGGAGGGTGCGCGTTTATCCTGGGGCTCATCACAGCCACCCGAGGGATGGCACACTCCCGTTGGCTAGGCGGTGCCATGCCCCCCCTCTGTGACTGGGTCCCACAGTCGAACTCCCCACCCCCCCAAGCCCCGCCCCAGGAAATCAGAAATAGAGTAGAAAAAAGCCATGGTAGTAGGACAAAAAACACAGCCACTGCTGTGGTCTCTGTGTCCTCTTAACTCGGAGAGGGACAGCTTTGGGGGCTGGCGGAGGTGGGTTCTGAATCCAGGCCCTGCCACCTACTTGCCGTAGAGCCCGCAGCAGCTGCTTTGTTCCTCTGGGCCGTAGGTGTTCTCATCTGTAACCTGTGAAGCCCGCTAACGCCCACCTCCCATTAATAAATACTATTTGTAAAGAGCCTAGCACCCAGCCTCGGTGTTCCGCAAATGCACAGCCTCCCCGCCTGCACGCAAATGGCAACTCAGACCAAATAACGCTGCTTATTATCTGCGTGTTGTTAGGTTGCCAGTGCCCGGCACGGGAGCTCCAGTTAAGGGAATGAATTCCACTCGGTCGTCTGCTTTCCGTGTCGTTTATGGTTCTGGTCAAACAACGACTGGCCCTAAGTGGAGCAGGGGGCCGCAGAGCTGGGAATGAGACAGTCACACCGGAGGAGGGGTTTCTCAGTCCTGGCTGTGCATTAGAATCACCCAGAAGGTTTTGTTTAAAACATACCGAGGCCAAGGGAACCCCACCAGAGATTCTGATTTACTCGCTCTGGGCTGGGCCACGGGAGGGCGAGCTTCCCAGGAAAGAACCCACGTAACTCTGATTCTGCAAGGAAATGGGAACCCAGAGAGGGGAAGCAACTAGCCCAAGGTCACGGAGCCAGCTGGTGGCAGAGCCTGGTCGGCAAATATGTCCTCGAGGCTCCCCTGTGCTGTTGTGTGGGTGACTTCTCTCCTCCGCACCTGTCCCACCGCAGAGCCTGTACGCGGCCAGCCTCTGCCAGCTCAGACGCCTGGAGTCAGCCAGGCACTCACTCGTGTGTTCCCATGTGGCCGAGACCTTCCAGGGCAGCGCAGTGGTCAGAGCCTTCCAGGCCCAGTGCCCCTTTGTGGCTCAGAATGACGCACACGTGGACGAAAGCCAGAGAGTCAGTTTCCCACGGCTGGTGGCTGAGAGGTAAGAAGAGCCTGGGGGCAGAGAAGACAACGGTACTCCATCTGGGAACCCAGATGAGTGAGACCGTGGGTCATAGTGTGTGGCCAGAGAGACCAAGTGGCCTGCCCAAGGTCACACAGCAAGGCAGGGATCAAACCGAGGCTACCTCCCACGGGGGCCCTTGGCTCGCGCCGTGAGCGGATGGAATGTGGCCTGCAGACTCGCCAGAACAGGTGGGCAGGCGGGAGACGTGTGAGCCAAAGGGAAGACGCCTCTGTGGCCTTAGTGATGGAGCAGCTACGCAAGCATTCTCAGCCTCCTTTCGGGAATGCAGCCTTTGAGTACAGACAGGCGTGGGCTCCTACCCGAGCTCTGCAACTTCCTAGCTGGGCGATCTTGGGCAAGTTACATACCTCTCTGAGCCTCATTTGTCAAAGTGGGACGGCTTTCATGGGGTGGCTATTGGGATTCTGTAAATACACTCAGCTAGTACTTGTAACAAGCTTCCTGCATGCCCGACACAGTTCTGGCACACTACACGGATTTATTCACTTAGTCCTATTAACAACTCACCAGGCAGAGACTGTTCTAGAGATGGTGAACCTCAGGCACAGAGAGATTTAAGAATTTGCCCAGGGGTGTACAGCCAATATGTGGTGGACTCGGGCTTTGAATCCAGGTGCCATAGTGTGGAGAAGCCCAAGCATACAGTAGGCACTCAATAAATGTCAATTCCTTTCCCCTTTGTGCCCCGGGTCCCTGGCCAGCTGCAGCTCTCACGCCGTGTGGCTGTGGGCAGTGTCTCACTCCCATATGCCTTCTGGGTGACCTGTCCTGCCTCTTCCCAGCGTCCTAGCCTAGGGGCAAAAGCCCTTATGAACATTTAGAAAGCGCCTACTATGTGGAAGGCCCAGTGATTTCTGTGCCACATATGACACATTGAATCTTCTCAAACGTAAGGAGCCAGACATTCCCTCATTCCATTGATGAGTAAACCGGCATTTAAAGAAACAAAGGGACTGTCTCAAGGTCAGCCATCTAGGAAGCAGCTTACTTACTCATTTGTTGGGCTGCTTCCTTGCACACCCATGACCTGTTGGAAAAGGTTCGTGCTTTCTGGTATTGGTCAGGGCGATGTGGCTTCAAAGACTTGTTATGTGTGTGTACTCAGTCAGGTCCCTAACTCTTCTGAGCCTTAGCGTCCTCACCTGTCAGATGGGGACAGCCGCATTTTGTGGGGTTGTTTGGAGAACGAGATATCATCTGTAGTAAAGCCCAGAGCTCCCTGAAGACAGGGATTTCAAAACTGGATCACACTGTGTCCCCAGCACCTCCAGCATGCACGGCATACAGTCAAGGCTTAATGTGTTTATTGAATGAATGGTAGAGTAGGACTCCAGTAGGAGGGGTTGCATATTTATTTATTCATCCACTCAATATAATAGTCATTGAGCACCTACTAAGTGCTGGGTCCCGTGCTAAGGTGCTGGGGACACAGTCATGAGTGAGACAAAGCCGCTGCTCGCGCCGGCTCACGACCCGCCAATGGAGACTGACAGTCAAGGACTGAGTAAACAGTTTTCTTATAAAGGGTGGTAAGTGCTATAAAGTTATCAGTTACATGTGAGAGATAAAGAGAGAAGCAGTCCAGGAGAGTTCTTGGAGGAGGCAACGTTCACGCCAACATGGGCACGAAGATAAGAGGGAGGTTGGGTTCAGGCAGGGGGAGCACAAGGGATGTGGCCAGGCGTACCCCGGGGACAGAAGGTCGGCACCACGGCAAAACGTGACTTGAGCACCTGTGTGCCAGGCTCTGAGCGGGGCACAGGGGAGACAGGAGATCATCCACCTCCCCCACCCACCGAGCTTGGGTGGGGTCTGGGGTGTGCAGGGGCCCGCGGCTGGGGACCCCTGTGGGACTCGAGCTGGCACGATGACGAGTCCCTGTGACCAGAGAAGCAAGTCCTGCAGAGGGGGCCCCCCGCTAAGCCGGCTCTCACCTGCCTCCCCTCGCAGGTGGCTGGCTGCCAACCTGGAGCTGCTGGGGAACGTGCTGGTGTTGGCGGCCGCCATGTGCGCTGTGCTCAGCAAGGCGCACCTCAGCGCCGGCCTCGTGGGCTTCTCCGTGTCTGCCGCCCTCCAGGTACTCCCAACACCCGAGACAGACAGACCCCCGCCCGTGGGGTCTTCAAGGCGCCGAGTCCAGACTAGCAACCCGTGAGGAAAATACAGCTCTATGGAAGCTTAGCTGGGGGGACCTTCCTGGACCTTGGGCCAGAGTCTCCCCTCACAGGGCCTCAGTGCGCTCACCTGAAAAATGGGGCAGCAGTCATCTCTTCACTGCATACCTTGTGAAGACTAGTTGAGATAAGGTATCTAGAGAGTACGTATATACATATAGTGCCTCGCTACATTTTGTTAACTATTAATAACAATATTTAATGTCAGATCCTATCTATGAGGGGAAAAATATATATCGAAGTAGCATTCTTTATGAATGAAGCATTGTTCTAACCGCTTTACAAATATTAACTCATTTAACTCTGCCCACAGCCCCAATAGGGATACTCTTATTGTCCTCATTTTACAATGAGGCAAAATGATGGCAAATCAGGGGCTAGAAACCTCTCAGAACGGAAGCCAGTGAGCCTGGGTCCTGCTGTGTGTCCTTGGGAGGGCCACGCACCTTCTCTGGTCCTATCTCCCCACCTGTATCAAGATGGGTTGGATAAGCTCCTTTCCACTCTGCATACCCCAGTTCTACTGAAGGAAGAGGGGGCTCCTGGCGGCTGCAGTCAAACCCCACCCCCTTGTCTGTCCCAGGACCTGGGGGACCGTCTGCAGGGCGCTGAGGCGAGCCTGCGGGGTGGCCGCACTGGAGCCGACCTGAGGGGTCTTCTCCCACCAGGTGACCCAGACGCTACAGTGGGCTGTTCGCAGCTGGACGGACCTGGAGAGCAGCATCGTGTCGGTGGAGCGGATGAAGGACTATGACCAGACGCCCAAGGAGGTGACGGGTGGGGGACGGAGGATGGGGGCGCAGGTCCGGGTCTAGACCTGTTCCGGGCATGAGAGCCCCGAGCACCAAAGGCTGGAGCTGCAGCCAGCGCAGCAGGAACGGTTAAGAGCAGAGGGACCGGGGCCGGGACATATCCTGGTTCCTGTGCTTCTTCACGGGCAGAGCAGGTCATTCCGGGTGACAGGGGACCGTGAGGAACAGCCACGGGACAGCGCTGTAAGAGCAGCGTGCTGGCAACGTGACAGAGGCTTCCCAGCGAGACGACAGGAACAGGAACAGAGGAGCCACTTGGGGAGGGACCAATGCAGGCATGCCGGGAGGGGCGCGTGAGACCCGGCAGGGAAGGACTGCGGGCCAGGCACGCCACAGCCACTCCATACGGGCCCACTGCTCTTACGGGCCCCCCGACACCTCCAGGGGGTGGCAGCCCGTTCAAGGTCCCAGGAAGAGCCAGCAGCAGACAGTGACCCCCTACTGTGCAATCTCGCCCTCCTCCCAAAGACGAAGGGGAGTGTCTACCCCTTCTAGAGGAAGAGAGGATATTATTTGACAATTAATAGTGGCTAATAATGATAATCATAATAGAGTAGCCAATGCCAGCATTACTTTTATAATCCCAGATACTATTTGTTTTAGCTCTGCTTAGAACCATCTAGGGGGATGGTTCCATACCCCCTATGACCCTATAAGAGAGAGTAAATATACCCATTTTGCAGAAGGGGAAACTGAACCTCAAAGAGGTGGGCCATTTCGTGAGACACCTTGAAGAGGGCTCCTCTGACCTCGTGTCCCCTCCTGCCCCAGGCGCCCTGGAGGCTGCCCACCTGTACTGCCCGGTCTCCCTGGCCTCACGGCGGGGAGATTGAGTTCCGGAACTTCGGGCTGAGATATCATCCTGAGCTCCCGCTGGCCGTCCGGGGCGTGTCCTTCAAGATCCACGCTGGAGAGAAGGTGAGCAGTTCTCTCGCAACCTCCTCCTCATGGAGGCCAGGCCCAGGACGAGCACTGCCTTCCCCATACCCCACTTCCCCTCGTCTGCAGACCCACCACACCCTAACTGAAGTGAACTCTCGCCCAAACCTGCCGCCATCTTGGTGGAACACACCACCCGCCCACCTTGGTGTCCCAGACGAGGAGGCATTTCCCCGACTCCCTCCTTTCTTTTTGCCTCTGACATTAGTTGAACACCTACTACATGCCGGGGCAGGGGGCTGAATGCTGCACGTGCCTTATCCAGTTTGCCTGGCCTCGGTTCCTGGCTTTGCCATGGCTGACCTTGGGCAAGTCACTTCATGTCTTGATCTCAGTTTTTCCATCTGTAAAATGGGAATCATAATGTCAATCTCCTAGAGTTGTTGTGAAATTTAACTGAGTTAATACATTGACACTGTCTGGAACAGGACCTGGCACATTGCCAATGCTGCAGAAATGTTTACTGATGCTTTTATTAATTATCATTTGCAGTTTTACTGTGACAACAACCCTATGCAGAAGTGCTAGGATTATCCCATTTTATAGGTGCTTAGTCCCATGCCCCCCCCCACTTGTACTTCCTTCCTGCCTCCCCTCGGATGGCTCCAGGTCCTTAACTGAGCCCCCAGCCTCCCGTTTCACTACCTCCTGTCTGTTTTCCTATGATCTTTTTTTGTTTTTTGTTTTCCTATGATCTTTATTTGAGCATGTCATTCCCCTGCTTGAGACCTTCCGTCTGCTCCCACCTTCCCTTAGAAGAAAGCCCAAACTCCTGAGCTTGGCATTCAAGCCCATTCCCAAGTCTCCGTGCATTGTCCTGCTAGGACTTAGCCAACACTGTGGATCAGCTGCCTCACCGGGCCAGGTGGGCACCCGGTGCTGCCTTCAGGGAGTTGACAGTCTAGCACTTAGTGTGGTTGACCAGGAATCTTCCCCCTCCCCAAACTCCTACTACTCATCCTTCGAGATGCCACTCAAGAATCCCCTCCACCACGAAGCCTTCTTTGGTTACCCTGTTAACCCCCCATCCCAGGCAGCTTCAGGCCCAGAGTTTGATTATAGAGGGGGCTTGTTCATCCCCCTATATTCAAATGAAGTGTGCTCAGTTGCACTATTTCCCAGACCACACAAGGAGCTCCTTGGAGCAAGGACTCCTTAATTTCTCTATCCCTGGTGGCTAGAACAGTGCCTGTCCTATGATGGGTGACACGTGTCATTCACTTCTTAAAACGAATCGTGCCGAACCTCCACCGAGTGTCAGACGTTGAGAGTGCAACAGTGAACACTGAGGAAAGAGGGGGGAGGCGGATCCAATGATGGGCGGATGGATGGAAGGATAAGCTATGGCTGGGCTGGGAGGGAGGATGGGACACGTATAGGTTGAGATGGGGCTGGAAGGAAGGGGGAGGGTGGAAGGAGGGAGAAACAGAAGGGTGGGGGTATAGCTTGAAGGGTGGGGGAATGGAGGGAAAGATGGGAGAGATGAGAAGATAATGATATCCAGAAAGAAGGTTGGATAGAATGGGATGGGTATATGGAAAGGGAATCATTTTTTTTTAATTTTTTAAAAAGATTTTATTTATTTATTTGACACAGAGAGAGAGATCATAAGTAGGCAGAGAGGCAGGCAGAGAGAGAGAGGGAAGCAGGCTCCCCACTGAGAGTCCGGTGCAGGGCTCGATCCCAGGACCCTGAGATCATGACCTGAGCCGAAGGCAGAGGCTTTTACCCACTGAGCCACCCCGGCGCCCCTGGAAAGGTAATCGGATGAAGGGACAGAGGGACAGATGGAAGGATGGGTGCTCAAAGGATGATGGATAGACAGATGGATCTTGGACGCAGGGGAAACACCTCGCAGAGATGCCCGGGGACCCTTCAGCCCAGGATCTGCCTTCCTCTGGCCAGGCCTGGTCAGAACGAGCCTTGCCTCCCATCCCCCGACAGGTGGGCATCGTTGGCAGGACGGGGGCTGGGAAGTCCTCTCTGGCAGGGGGCCTCCTGCGGCTCCTGGAGGCGGCCGAGGGGGGGATCTGGATCGACGGGGTCCCCATCGCCCATGTGGGGCTGCACACGCTGCGGTCCAGGATCACCATCATCCCCCAGGTGAGGTCTGGGGGAACGGGGTGGGCGGAGGTGAGAGGCACGGCCGGGCCTGGCTCTGAGCCCCTGCCCCTTCTGGCCAGGACTGCACCCTGTTCCCCGGCTCTCTGCGGATGAACCTGGACGTGCTGAGCGAGCACACGGACGAAGCCATCTGGGAGGCCTTGGAGACGGTGCAGCTCAGAGCCATGGTGGCCAGCCTGCCGGGCCAGCTGCACTATGTGTGTGCCGAGCAAGGTCACAACCTGAGGTAGGCTTGCCCTGCACCCCCCCGGGACCTGGGAGGAGCTAGGGGGAGCGGCAGGCGTGGCCAAGGCTCCCCCCAGCGCCTCAGCCCGGGATAATATGCCCTGGCAGTCCGCCTCCCCCGTGGGACTGCCCGCCCCAGTCAGTCCTCACAGTACGAATCCCTTTGCTCATCAGCAATCCCAGGTGCCAACACAGTCTCTGAGTAGCCAGCTCCTTTTCCTAAATTCAGCCCCTACATGTATTTGGTGACAAAACCCAACCTTTACCCACACGAGGCTACTTACGGTCTTTCTTTATCCCACTCAGCATTTCTTTTGCTGCAAAGGTAATGTCTTTGATATTGGTGCTAACCTATACGCATTAGGGGTATTGGGTAAACAAATGGTAGATGCTTTTTTTTTTTGAGAGAAAGAGTGCATCCAAATGGGAGTGGGAGAGGGAGAGAGGGAATCTCAAGCAGGCTCCACGCCCAGCGCAGAGCCCAACGTAGGGCTTGATCTCATGACCCTGAGATCATGACCTGAGCCCAAACCAAGAGGCCCTGGCCTATGCCTTTTTAAAGAAATTTTAATTGTGGTAAAATACACATACACTTTAGCATCTTTACCATGTTTTCATGTACAGCTGGTAGTGTTGAGAACATTCCCTCCGTTGTGCAACCCGTCTCCAGAACTTTGTCATCTCGTGAAGCTGAAGTCCTCTACCCATTAAAGAAGCAATTCTCTATTTTCCCCAGCCCTCAGCCCCCGGCAGCCGCCATGCTGCTTCGTTTCTAGGAAGCTGGCTACTCTGGGTACCTCATTTCAGTGGCTGGCTTACTTTGCTCAGAACAACGTTCTCCACGTTGTAGCAGGGGTCAGAACTTCCTTCCTTTTTTGGCTGTTGTGAATAATGCTGTCAGGTGTACGGGTGTGTGCTGTTTTCAAAACCAAGATATTCTGGGGGCGCCTGGGTGGCTCAGTCGGTTAAGCGTCGGACTCTTGATTTTGGCTCAGGTCATGATCTCAGGGTCGTGAGATCGAGCCCTGCATAGGGTTCTGTGGTCAGCAAAGTATCTGCTTCAGATTCTTTCTCTCCCTCTGCCCCCCCTACTCTTTCGCTCTCAAATAAATAAAAATCTTTGGGAAAAAAGAAACCAAACAACAAAAAGACCTTCTAGATTTGAAACCCATCTGCCCCCAGAGGTGTTAGGGTAAGGGACTAGGGGTGGTAATAATTTCCAGACACCAGAGAAATAGTGTAACTTGGTGCCTAGGTGTTTAGACATGCTTCAAACCCAGCCTGCCCCAGTTAGCAGCTCTAGGACCCTGGGCAAGTTAATCTTCTGTGCCTTACCTTCCTTATCTGTAAAATGCAAATTACAGTTATTATCTCCTTCCTGTAAGAGGATGGAGTTCTATGAGTCAAGTTGTTGAAACAGTGCCTGGATATAGGGATTAATAGTTCCTCCCTGTAGTCCTGAGAGGCACTCTCAATAAACCCATTTTGCAGGGGCACCTGGGTGGCTCAGTCGTTGAGCGTCTGCCTTCGGCTCAGGTCATGATCCCAGGGTCCTGGGATTGAGCCCCGCATCAGGCTCCCTGCTCGTGGGAAGCCTGCTTCTCCCTCTCCCTCTCCCCCTGCTTATGTTTTCTCTCTTGCTGTCTCTGTCAAATAAATAAATAAAATCTTAAAAAAAAATAACAAACCCATTTTGCAGAATTGGCATAGGAGGCCTGAGGCTTGCCTAGAATCCCCCAGCACAGCCACAGCGGGTCCTGGTTCCCCAGAGACACTGCTGGAGGCGCCACAGTGAGAAACAGCAGAGCACGGCAGGAAAGAGCCCAGACACCCTTGGGTCTCGAGGGTCAGGGGTCTCACAGACCGTGTGACCTTGAGCTGAGCCTTCCCCATCTGCAACTAGAGTAGGAGAAGCCCCCCTGGGTGCTGAGGGCCTTCTCTGTGGCAGGCACACCGCTGAGCACTTTTAGGGGACTTAGGTTGTCCTCACACCCTCATTAGTCACAAGACTCGTTACTACAGCAACCACCTTGGAGGCCATGGTGAGGAGTGACCCTGCACAGGCACATGCACTCGTGGGTCTGGCCCAAGGTGAAGACCCCAGGGTAGAAACAGAAATAATCGTTTCACTGCTGGGGAAACTGAGGCCCCGGGGTTTGAATGTCTTGCCTCAAGTCACCCTGCTCAAGAATGGCAGGATGGGGATCCCTCCCAGCTCTGTGAACCAGGGACCGAGCCACGTGTAGACGTGCGTGCGCACACACCATCCCCCAACCTCTGCGGCTGTCGGGGGAACCCCATCGGGGCAGACCCCACCGATCCTGACGTGCAGGCACACCAGTGTCTGGCCTGACCCCCCCACTCGTTCCCAGCGTGGGCCAGAAGCAGCTCCTGTGTCTGGCGCGGGCCCTTCTCCGGAAAACCCAGATCCTCATCCTGGATGAGGCCACGGCCGCCGTGGACCCGGGCACGGAGCTGCAGATACAGGCCGCCCTCGGCAGCTGGTTCGCCCGGTGCACGGTGCTGCTCATCGCCCACCGCCTGCGCTCCGTGATGGACTGTGCCAGGTACGCAGCCCTCTCCCGCGGGCCCCCGCCGCGGCGGAGGAAGGCAGCGAGGTTTAGAGCTGCAGGGGCGCTGGCGTGCATTAGCGGGTGTGCAGGCTACAGGAGGCGGAGCTGATGCCCAGGGGGGAAGGCGTCAGGAAACCGTCAGGAAACCGCAGGGAAGGCCAGACTCGACCAGAGCAGACACGCTGGGTTTTCAGCGGCACAGCGCCCGGGCCGACTGGTCTGGTAAGAGCGGCTCGTTTCTCTCTGCCCCGCAGGGTGCTGGTCATGGACAAGGGGCAGCTGGCAGAGAGTGGCAGTCCGGCCCAGCTGCTGGCTCAGAAGGGCCTGTTTTACAGGCTTGCACAGGAATCGGGCCTGTTCCGAGCCCTCAACCCTTGCCTCGTCGTACCGGCCCAGAGACTGCTGTGCCCTGGGGGTACACGTGACCCAGGGGTCATTGGTGGCACCGCAGGGTTGGGTCTAGACCCTTCTGCTCTCTGGGAGGAAAATGACAGAGAAAGCGGCCAATCGTCACGGACCCGGGAGGACACGGCAATGCCCTGAGTCTGATCGGGGCTCGTCCGGCCCCATCCACCCCAAGCTGAAGTCTCCAGCGGCTCTCCGCACTGGCTGCCAGGGGGGCCTCACCCGAGGACCTCAAAAACCTACCCATGCCGGGGCTCCCCCCAAACCCTGAAAATCACCATCCCCGGGGCCGGGGCCGGGGCAATGGAGCATGTACCTTTTTACAAATTACCCCCTTTATTTTGAGATGGTTGTAGATGGACAAGCCATTATAAGAAGTAATCCAGAAAGTTCCTGGTAGCTTTACTCTGTTTCCCCAAATAACAACAACTTGAAAAACAATAGTACATCATAACCAGAGCATGGACATTGGTACCATTGACCGATCCTGGTCAGATTTTCCCACTTTTACTTGTATTTGTGCACGCGTGCACATGCGTGCATGTCCACGCATGCCATACACGTGTTTCTGTGCAAGTTCCGGCACTCGCCACCACCAGTCGGGATACCGAACACACCCAGTACCACCAGGACCACTCCGGTCGCCATGTCGTGACCATCCCCACCTTCCTCCTGCCCAAAACCACGCGGTGATGTGCTCTCTGTTCTCTTAAGTATTTTTAAAGCTTCCCGTAGGATTCCAGAAAATTCTACACTTGCTGCTGCGGCTCCTCCCCCCTAGCAGATGAGCCCCAAGGAGTGTCTTGTCTGAACCGACACACAGGCCACCGCCCCCGGCACCAGCACATTCAGTGCCAAAAACAAGACTGGCGGAGCCGGGGACTCCGGGACCCCCCACGGAGAGAATTCACCCAGGGCACACATTTCATGTGTGTGAAAGACCCAATGCCAGCTTTTGGAGTGGGGCGGGGGGAGGCCCAGCAGCAGGCGGACCAGCCGGAGGGTGCCCGCGGGAGACCGTCGGAAGCCCGAGGTTCGCGGCGGAGACGGGCAGGGCCTGCTCCCGTACAGGGGAAGGACCAGTGCCACGCGCCGTGGGGCACTGCCCTCAGCAGTCGGGAACCTAACACAGCGCGGCTAAAACTGGCTGCAGGCGCGGGGCAAGAGGGACAAGAGTCTAAAATAGCCAACCTGAGGTCACACACAGCAGGAAGGGCGGCGTGAGAAATGAGTCTGCGCCTCTGATGAGGACTTTCTGGCAGCCCAGGGTTCTTCCGTGACCTCGTGGTGTTTCCTCGGGGATAAGGTAGTACGGGGAAGTGGTCCGAGCGGAGCTGGGCACAAAATACGGGCCCCACCAACTTTCATTATTCGTGTCAGTACTATTCTGAGGACCTCCTCGGGTTCTCTGTGGGGCAGAGGATATACACGCCAGGATCTTTTTTAACCGCATCACTATTGACGTGGGGCCGATAACTCTGGGCCGTGCGTTATGGGACGTTCTGCAGCTTCCCTGGCCTCTCCTCACTAGATGCCAAAGCACTGTCCCCTCCAGTTGTGACGAAGTATCTCCAGACGCTGCCAAGTGTCCCCTGGGGGATCAGCCACCCAGTTGAGAGGCACCGGGCTCATCCAACCCACCGATCATCCTGATACACAGACAGTGGCTGTTGTGGGTGTGTCCAGAGGGCCCGTGGACGCCCCTCCACCCTGTCCCAGCCAGGTCACAGGGCCTTTCTGCTGGTCCAGCCAGTGTAGGGTTTTGAGCCCGGAGGAAACGAAATCTAGATCAAATTGCAGCTTCTACGTCCCTCTGCCAAGGTGTGACCAGCAGCTCATTTGGACGCCTGCCAAGTGGGGTGAGAGGCCTGCACCCCTTGCCTGCCCCCAGCCCTGCGTCCCGAGGGCCGGCCCCACCACGGCTAGCACCTACCAACTCCGTTTTGGCAATGTGGAAAGTGAGGCCCAGAGAGTTCGCAGGACCTGCCAAGGTCACCCGGCTGGTGAGCGGCAGAGCAGGGCGGGGGTCTGTCCTGGGTCAGTTTAACACCACAGCCCAAGGCATCGCGTGGAGGTTCCTGCCCAGCATGGAAGGACAGGGAGGGACCAGATGCAGCCCTTTGCTTGGAGCAGGGCCCCTGGCATCCGGGCAGGGTGACTGCAGGCCAAAGTGGCAGCCGCTGTGTGTTTGGCAAACACACTTGGGGTCATCCGAGGGCCACCAGGGCCTCTCAGGGACGGAATGGAGCGTGCGCCGTGGGAGCAGCACCGAGGAGGGTGCCGGGGGCTATGCGGCCCCCCCGGACACCGTGCCATGGGCTCGGGGGGGAAACGGCTGCAGGGAGAGCCACATACAGACCTGGGCTCAGCGCCCGGCTCGGTCGGTCCTTTATCCTCCCGTGTCCCCTCGCGTCACTGCGAACGCTCACCAAGCCCTGCCCCGATGCCCACCACAGGCTTTTGGGGAATCCCTCCAATGGGGGGAGGAAGGCACCGTGGTGATCACCTGACTAGGACACTTTCATGAGGCCCCTTGTAATTTACAGATGAGAAAACGCACACAGAGGATAAGCAGGGATCTGAAGCCGGTGGCCTGGTTCCAGGGCCCACATCCTAACCTGCCGCATGCACACTTCTTCAGCTCTAGAACACTGGCTTGCTGACAGCTGAATTCCACTCGGGCATCCCCCCCAGAACAGAAGGAATGGGCTCCTTTCCTTGAGACAAGGGATTTGTTCACTGTGACTTCCGGCCCCCGGCATGGCACATAGCACGCAGGGGTGTTCGATAAATGACGACTGCACAGATGGATGGATGGATAGACGGACGGATGGATGAAAGGCATCACCATGTCGGACGGTGTCCTGAGGGCCAGGCGTGGCGCTGGGTGCTTTACCTGGATCGGCTTCCATCCTCGCACCTACCTGGCCAGGTGGACACGATGATCCCAGCTGTACCCATGAAAAAACCGAAGGTCCTGAAAGACACGTTCCAGAGGCCCCGATGATGTCACACTTGGCCCAGGGCCTGGCACAGAGAGCTCGGTCTTGGGTCGGAGAATCTGTCGCCGGCTGGGAGCAATGTGCCCGGGGTGGGCATTCATTAAGGAGTAAACCGATCAGAGCCTTGTTCTCGGGGAGCTGCCACTGTGAAAGAACAGGGAAGCGATCAGCCATGCTGACATCAGGGGAAGAGGGAAGACCCGCAGGTGGGACAGTGCCCGGCATGCTGGAAGGACAGCACAGGGGCTTTGTGGCTGGAGGGGAGCTGAGGGCAGAGGTCGCAGGAAGCCAGGTTGTGCGGGGTAGCTGGCTGCTGCCAGAGATGGGGACCACCGGAGGGTTGGGATGGAGGGTTTTTAAAGGCACACGGTGTTGCTGGGTGGAGAACAGACTGTACCGGGGAGGAGGAGAGGAGGCCAGGGCAGCAGGGAAGTCGCTGAGGTGGCTGTTAGAGGGGCACAAGGGAGGGACCCGTGTGGCAGCCACTGGAGGGCAGAGAAGTGGTCAGATTCTGAGTGCTTTGCTCGAATGTGCTGCGGGACCCACACGGGAAGCATCAGACCAGGTGCCCACTCCCCTCTGGCCTGGGGGCCCCTTCCCGCAGGAGCGAGGCTAAGCACCAAGCCTAGGGCCTGGCACACGGGAGAGGCCCCCTTGCTCCTCGCACGGCACGGAGGCGCTTACCTGGACGAGTGGGGGAGCAGGCACCCCCGCCCCAGGCTCGGGGCTTCCGACGCCACCCTCTCCGGGGCTAAGGCTGTATGCGGTCTCCTCTGCAGGAAGCAGCGTGAGCTTGAACCCAGGCCCGCGAGCCTCCTGAGGACTGGTCGTCCCCCAGCGCACACCTAAGGCACTCACCAGCTTGCATACTTGGACACCTGGTCAGGATCGCACCTGGAACCCCACTTCTAAAACTGACCCCCCAGGTGGCGCATCCAAATACTTCCCTTCTCAGGGGAACAAGCTGACCAGCTCCTCTCTACTGAGCACGCAGACGCTCCAGGCGACACAAAGCACTGCTGGAGGGAAGCCTGGCAAGGCCGGGATGCCCGCTCCGCGCCGTTACGCGGGGTCTGGTTTCAGGGTGCAGCCCACACGGCTGGCTCCCCAAACACAGGCAGTTCTTCACTATCAAGGCTCACCCAGCGCAAACCCATACACCGAACACGCCAGCCTCACTTCCCCGGGAGCCACAACTCAGAAACCACGAACGACCACAGGGGTTGGCACTGCTCTTCCTCACGCACCCCTGCATCTCCCAGCTTCCTTTGCGTGGGGCTGGGGCCATGTGATGGACTCTGGCCCACGGGCTGAGTGGAATGGATTTGTGTCGCTTCCGGTTTGGGGCACGTAAGAACAGGGGTGCGTCATCCTGTGCTTCCCCCTGCCCTGCAGTGCTGATCTCCAGAAGTCGGCCCTTGGGAGGTGATGCTCTAAAACCTCAAAAGCCTGGGTCTCTCTTGCTGCAGGGAAGACAGGGACCCTAGAGAGGCATCTGACGCTCATCGAAAAATGCACCAGTGAGCAATTACCCTGGTGTTCATCTCTTAAGAGTTCACGGCTAATATGCTACCACAGCACAGCCTGGCCTACCTAAAGCAAAGGGAATTTCTCGGGTAACTCTGGCCGCATGGGACTTTTGCCTGGCTTGTGTCTTACACGATTACGGTCATGCGTGCCACCAACAAGCCATTGCTCATAGCCACGACAATCCCGCAGGGCAGGTACGACCAGCCCCATGTTACAGACGAGGCAGCTGGGGCACCAGACGTCCAGTGACTTACGCAGGGTCACACAGTCAGCAAACCGCAAGGGCAGGGTTCGAGCCCAGGCTCTGTCCACTGGGCCAGGCCGACTCCCCACTAAACCCCACCTGCTTCTTCGCCTCTCAGGTCCTGTTCCTGCACAAGGGTTCCCACTGGAGACAACGGGTTTGCCAAAGAGCAAGAACAGCAGTAACCCCGTTACTGCTGGAGGGTAACCCCGTCCTGACTTCTGAAGGACATGGCAGAGCCCTGTGCTAAGGCCCCAAAGAAAACAGAACAATTATTCAGTAAGAAACAAAATACTTTTTTTTACTGTAAATTATTTGCAAATATTCACGTTTCCAGTGTAAGTCATTAGAAAAAGATCCCCAAGGAAAACTTGGTTTATCTAATGTGAAAGAATGGTATAACTTACAAAAAAATAAATATGTATTTCCACCTAAAAGAAGGAAGATGTTTCTCTGGGTGTGGAGTCAGCAATGTAATTCATAGCAAGTATGAATCTTGGAGCAACAGTGACCTTCCTCTGCGCTTTGGGTCTCGCTCTCGTCTCTGAGAAACCTCGAAGGACTCTGCTTCTCCATTTTCCTCCCGGGACTCGTGGACCATCTGTCACCTGCCGGCCACCGCGGCTACTCCCTGGGAGTGCTGCTCCTCAGCCAGCACCTCCTCCCCAGAAATTAAAGTCTTGAGACTGTTCCTCCCCTTGGAGCAGCACTTAAAGCCAAAAAACCAAAAAAAAAAAAAAAGAAAAGAAAAGCAATCACCGATATTCATGAATGGGTCCTTTTCTTGTCCTGGAAGAGACTCAGTCACGAAACGTCAAGTTCTCCACACTGCCGTCCTTCACGCTACCCAGATGCCAACAGCGATGAAAAAAAACCTAACCACGAGGAGACTCAACAGGGCTCTTTTCCGTCCCAACCAGACGTACCTGGGAGGTACCGAGCGCTCTTGGCCTTGACCGCGTCCTCACCATCGGCAGATCTTCTCTCTCAGGGACTAGAGCAGTAAAGCCATTCTAGCCGTGGGGAGAAAGAGGGAGCGAGGAAAGCAAGGAGAAGACTGGAGTGGATGAGGAGCTGAGCGACCAGGCTGGGGAGCCGGTACTGAGATGAGCTCCGGGTCCGGACGGCCCAGAAGTCCTGCCAAGTCCCGTCAGTGAGAAGTCCGTAGACGTGGAGGCTGCCCCCGGCCTGGGAGGCAAGTACCAGGGGAGCAGGGCTGGGACACGGGTTCCCAGCGTCCGAGCGCCTGGAAGACCAGCTGGTGGGAAAGAAGAGTGTCCTTGGCCCTCAGCGGACTGCCCTAGGGGACAGTGATCTTCCCAGGCCCCACACCTCCCACCTGCAGCCCCAAGGAGACAAAGCACCCAGCAGGGTGCTGGGGACAGCCGTCGGGGGGCCGGGGAGCTGCTCAAAGACAGGATCTGTCGACTTTGGCTGGAGAGACCTGAGGCAGTTGGCTGGATTTGGTCACTAGCGGATGTTAAGAAACCACTTTCTCTGGCAGTCTGGCTGCCTCAACCTCCTCGCGGAGCACCAAGAGCATGAGTGTGCATTCCCGGGGGCCGGAGAACACCTGTGCGTCCTGCAGGGGCGACGGAGGCAGGGGTGAGAGGGTTCTAGGCGGGCTGCACCTCTATGTCTCTCACTTCCTCACGGCCAATTCCAGCTCGGGGCCAGACGCCGGCTGCTTCGTGTGTTTTGGTTTGGGTTTTTTTTTTCTTTCTTTTTTTTTTGGTTTCGGTATACAGGAGGCCTGGGTTCCCAGGGATGGTGCCTCAGTACGTCGTCCCCGGACACCGGCGTGTCGGCCCCGCCACTCTGACCGATGAGCCAGCTCCGGGGCTCACACCAGGCCAGCATCTTTGGCCATGCTGTAGAACAGACCCCTCTGCTGCAAGAGGTCGGAGGGCTGGCCACACTCTCGGATCTCTCCCTTGTCCAGGACAATGACCCTGCAAGAGGAGGAGACATGGACGTGAGGGGAATGGAATGGGTCGGCACCCTGTGCCCCCAGCAGCCACCCAAACAAATCCCTGCTTTGGGTCAGGCCCCTAACACCTTCCGTTAGGACTGCTGCAGTAGCCTTCCAACTGGCTGCCATCCTCGACCCCTCCTGGTCAAAGCCCTGGGATGCTTACCCCAGGACAGGCGCTCACCTTTTCTACTTCGTTCCCAGCACCACTAGCTCTGGTGTGTTCATCTGTTTGTCTATCTCCGCACCCAGCCCCCGACTGACCTAGAAGGTCCCTCAGGCAGGCTCCTGTCTGATACCTCCTTGCTGAGTCCCCAGAGCCTAGAATAGGACTGAGAATGTGGCGGGCACTCCGCATGTGTGTGGTGATGGAATATGTGATAGTGTGATGTCGCAAACACCCGGGGAAAGACAGGGCTGTCCCTCGACACAGGACGCTGCCGACCGAATGGGGACATCCCCAGGACCAGAGCGTCCAGGCCAGGAGCGTCACCTCGTGTAGTCCATGATGGTGTTGAGCCGGTGTGCAATGGTGAGCACGGTGCAGTCTTCAAACTGCGTCCGGATGGTCGACTGAATGAGGTCGTCCGTTTCGAGGTCCACGGCCGCCGTGGCCTCGTCCAACACGAGGATCTTGGTCTTCCTCAGCAGAGCCCGGGCCAGGCACACAAGCTGGCGCTGCCCGACGCTTGACCGGGAGAAGAAGACCAGGAGAAACAGGGTCAAAACCACCCCTGACCCTGAGCCCAGGCCGGAGCTGGGAGCAGAGGGAGGGGACACCTGGTGCTGCCGAGACCAGGAGAGTGCGGCTGCTCCCCGCTCCCCGCACCTGCGCCCTCGGCAGACGCCAGTGACTGCTCGGGACGTTCTCACCGCGGAGCTAGAGTGGGGCTCGGCGTCATGTTCAGGACAGGGCTCAGAGGGGATGTCCAAAATGCGTGAGCAGCTCAGCATGGGCGGTGTGACAGGTAACGAAATGACCCCGTATCTGTGCCTTCTGTAGGTCCCTCCCCACCGACTCCCAACTCAACCACGCATCTTGCTTTGGTTGCCAGGATGCCGGCCAACAAGGCCAGTGGAGGCTTGCAGAGGGACAGCCCTCCGGGGTCCGCTCACTCGTGTGCCTCCGCTATCGCCGTGACCACACGCGTGCGCCGGTCCGCTGGAGGATGAGGGACGTGGGGAGCCAACCCCAACTGCCCCAGCGGACCCCCAGCCCTGTGAGTGAGCCGAGAACCGCAGGGCCGCCTGGCTGACCACCCCGAGGGTCTGAGCCATTGGACACGTCTGAGGTTTGGTGGTCGGTTGTCACAGGGACGGATGAGGCCCGGGGGACGCGAGAGCAGGAGTCGGGCTCCCTGCGGCACCAGGCAGTGATACTTCAGTTGCGGGGTCACGGGGAGATCCGGGGGATCCTGGGGATCCTGGGAGAAGGCCCGGGGCAGCTGGGGCAGCGGCAGGAGACTCGGAGGGCTCAGAAAAGTGCTATTTACTGACCAAGAGAGAAGCCTTTCAATAGCTGAACTAACAGTCACTGTCAATTGACTAAACCCAGCGTAAGAAAGGACCACACTGGCCATCCTGGTTTTATACGTCACGGTACAAGGAGCCTGGACCGAAGCCCATTTTACAGACGCTGAAAGTGAAGCTACAAGAAGTGAAGAGAAAATGGCTCATCCGTGGCAGAGCTGGGACTCGAACCCGGGCCTGACACAGATGCAGAGGACAGAATCTTCCAACACCTCGATGGCGGCAGAGCCGACAAGACCCAGTCAGGGCCTCACAGCCCCGCTTATTACCTCAGGTTCTCCCCGCCTTCCGCACACTCGTGGTTCAGCTTGTCGGGAAGGGCGGACACGAAGTCCTTCAGGTGCGCCAGCTCCAGGGACGTCCAGACTTCCTCATCCGAGTACCGGGTGAACGGGTCCAGGTTCATACGGAGGGAACCCGAGAACAAAACAGGGTCCTGTTCGGGGAGAAGACAGCAGATGGCAGGTGAGGCTCACGTCACGATGCCTGCGCCCGGCACAAACAGGTGCGACGTGAACAGTTCTGGCCAGAATTGCTCAAGATGGGATTTCAGAGTTCCCTGGAATCACTCTTTCCGGAGAGGTTAGTAATGGGGGGAACGGTTTGGAAAATCCTGGGTTAAGTGAAATAAAATAAATTTCTTTTGGCAAAACTTCCCAGAGCCTCCAATACATGAAACCTTCCGGCGGGGAACAGCAGCGTGGGTAACTCCTAATCATAAAGTACTGTGGATTCCTCCCCGTTCCCTGCCTCCGAATAAGCATCCTAGAAGAAATCTTAGCGAAAATAACACGACAAGGCCACACATGAGGGAATCACACCTACAGAAATCAGTGTGGAAAATTCCTCTTTCTCACCTGCCTCTTGAGAGGCTTATTCTTTTTTTTTTTTTTTTTAAAGATTTTATTTATTTATTTGACAGAGATCACAGTAGGCAGAGAGGCAGGCAGAGAGAGAGGGAAGCAGGCTCCCCGCTGAGCAGAGAGCCCGATGCGGGGCTCGATCCCAGGACCCTGAGATCATGACCTGAGCCGAAGGCAGAGGCTTTAACCCACTGAGCCACCCAGGCGCCCCGAGAGGCTTATTCTTATCCTGAGTGGAGCCAGCAGGAGTGAAGGACTAATTGCCTTCCGGTTAATTTCCACTGTGATTTATACGCTATGGGGAGATTCAGTGGCAAAGAAACCGTATCGTTTCAATGAGAACAACGAAAACGATAAAATAGGAACACATTTACATTTGTCCCCAGTACATACATGTGTCCCTGTCCCCGCCGCGCATTCACTCCCTCGGGGAGCCCAGACCCCACCTGCGGGATGATCGTGATCCTGAAGCGCAGATCATGCAGGCCGATCTTGGCGATGTTGATGTCGTCGATAATGATTTCCCCCTCAGCAGACTCGTTGATCCGAAACAAGCCCAGGGTCAGGGACGACTTCCCAGCTCCCGTCCGTCCCACAATGCCGACCTGTGGGACAGGAAGGGCCCAGGTTGAAGGGGGATGCTGGTGTCTGGGGGTTACCCCCGCCTGCTCCCTGAACAGGGCTCACATTTCAGATGTCTGCCCTAAAGCAGTTCAGTCATCTGGTTGACCCGACCCCCACCACAGCTCTTCCGGTCGGCAGCTGCCCGGGGATGCTCCTGCAGGGGCTGTGTTGGCCAAGGGCCAAGAAGGGCTTCCTTCTCTGTGCCACCTCATTTTATAAATTAAAAGCATTTGGCTCTTTTGATAAGTTGGTACAGACCTCCCAAAAAGACAGGGCTCAGACAGAAGGGATTTTCAAGAAAGCCCTATTATTTTCAACTCTAGATAATGTTAATATTCCGCTATTTTCCCCCATACTGTTTTCCAATCCTTTGATGGTGAGTTTCCCAACCTGAGCTGTCAAAGCATCTCCAAGATTCAAGCAGATCCCTCTGCACACCTCCTCCCTCCCCTCCAGCTGCAGGAGCAACAAGAGGTTATGGATAGGACCCCATCTCCACTCATCCTCTCTTCAGGAAATGGGGCTCCCTGCTCAGTGGCCAACGACTGACATTCCTGACATCCAATTACAACTCCTCCCTTCTCATCTGGGCTCCTGAAAAGCAGGCTTCCTCCGGCCTCTAACGGAAATGTCACACAGCAGAGTCTCGTGATGGAACGTAAGGCACAGAGCCTCGGCGAGGCCACCTCCCACTCTGATCTTCCCCCTGGTGTGAGTTAGAGAAATTATCCCACGGTAACAAAACATTCGGAGCCTCAGGGTAGGAACGGCTTAGCAAACACATATGTTCGGAGATGAAAGAAACTCTATCCTCTGGCAGACAGCCAGGAAGACCCTTCGTCTGATTCCTAAGGAGGGCCTTAGACCCTTCCTAAGGGTCTCAGAGCGAGGACATCTTCCAGGAACAACTTGGGACTAGGGGTACATTCCAGAATTCTGACAACTTCACATGTTCACTGAGCCGTCCCTAGTAGTGACGATGGCATCTTTCTATTCTAGAGGTGACAAACTCAAATGCCCACAGGGGCCAAATAGGCACGTGAGTGAGGTGGGGAGGGACTGGGCGAGCTGGGAGGCTCTCGTCTCGTCTAGAAAGAACCAGGCAGGGAGTATAAGCCCCGTGTTGCTAGATGTTCGATCTTTCAAGAAAAGCAGGAAATTAGGGGCGCCTGGGTGGCTCGGTCGGTTAGGCATCCAATTCTTGATTTCGGCTCAGGTCATGATCTCAGGGTCATGTGACTGAGCCCCGCAACCTGCTTAATATTCTCCCTCTGCCCTTCCACCAGCAGCGCACATGCTCACTCACTCAAAAAAAAAAGGGGGGGGGTGGGGGCAGGAAATGGATTTTTATCTAAAACATACCAGATTCTTCATATTTGCAACGTATCCAGATTTTTTTCAAAACTTACCTGCAGGCCTCGTCTGGTTCTCCGCTGACAGTATGTAATGTGGCTGGGACATTCTAGCAGCTTCTACTTCTACAAGCCCCTCCCGGGAAAGGCCACTCGGTCACTCCACCCCCACAGAACTGGACTGTGAGAAACTGGGGAAACAATGTGCTTGGTTGCAAGCGATGCCCGCTGTGAACGGTCAGGGGGACAAGGCGCACCCACCTTTTCCCCGCCATCGATGGTGACGTTGATGTGCTTGAGGACCAAGTCCAGGTTTTCTCGGTAGCGCAGGCCGTAGTCTCGGAATTCCACTCGGCCCACCTGAGGCCAGGTGCTGGGGGGAGTCATCTCGGGGACTCGCCAGGGAGCCTGGGGGCAGGGAAGGGGCCGGGTAAGGACTCTTAGGTCTGTCTCAGGAGCCTCAGGGCTACAAGTGAGCCGGCGGCACATACCCTCTGACCTCCTCTCCCTCCCTCTGGCTCGCTCTGCTCCCCACGCGCACCCGCGTGCCCTGCTTCTGGGCCTCTGCACCCTCCCTGGTAGGCTCTTCCTCAAACTCCCCTCTGGGCACGCTCCCTCACGTGCTGTGGATCTCGGGCCACGCAGAGCACGCCCTGGCTGTGCCCTCGATCCCCTCCCCTGCTCCGATCTCCTTCAGACCACGTGGCACCTCCTAGCACCTGAGGTGTGCTTTTATTTGCTTATCCTGTTCCCCCATGCCCCCTGGAATGTCCACTGTATGCTGACAGGTTCGTTCACTATTCACTGCCACACTCCAGCGCCACCCACCCACCGCGGCACACAGCAGGGGCCCCATGAATATTTGCGGACTGAATCAATGAAGGAGTGGTCTTCTCTGGACACACACGAGTAGAGGTACTACTCCGAGTGCCTCCTGTATGTGGAGGGCAATTGTAAAAGCAATGGCTAATGCTTTTAAAGATCACTGTCACATGACCTCATTTAATCCTCACTTCGGTCCCATGAGTGGGGTCCTTGCACATGAGGAAACACAGAGAGGGTAGGTAACTTGCCTAGGGTCACACAGCCCTTATTTCTGAAGAGTTTCTTAGCTCAGTTCAACATTTCCTGAGCACTAAACTGGATGTGCTCTGGGCCAGGATCGGGGCTAGCTTCAGGGAAGCTGAGGAACGGAAAGGACTAAAGAGAGCTTTCATCCTTTCTCCCCCATAAACTTGCTATATTCGATTTTTTTTACAAGTATATTTCCCTTTTATAAATTTAGGTATACAAACAAAGGGAATAAACTATAAGAACATAGAGGGCACTGAAGAGAAGTGGATGGAACTTTTTAACTGGGAAAATATAGTCTATATAAACACATAAATATATATTTTTAGTAGTGGTAAGACCCTGGATGATCTTTACTTTCTTTTGTATTTTTCAAATACGTTCTGGTTCTAAAAAAACATAAAAATAAACAATTAAAAGAAGTAAAAACATAGTACTTTTTAAAAAATAAATTTCATTTCATACTTTAGATGATGAACTGCATGGCATGTGAATTATACCTTAAAAGCGTTGTAAAAAAATAAATTCAGTAGAATGGGAAAACCCCTGGTGTAATACATACTTATTTCTTCAGGGGGCGCTCACACCATTCTGAATGATGCTCTCTGATGAGGTGGGACCTGGCTGACCCGTGTGAGAGCATTAAAGACGGGGCATCGCTCACCTCTGTAGATCCCTCAAGACAGTTTAGCCAGGGCCCTGGTCTCATTCCCGAGGGACACCTTCTTGGGAGGCAGTGTGCTAATGGCACAGATGCAAATTCTGGGTCGGCCATTTACCAGCCATTTAATCTCAGGCAAGTAACTTAACCTTGTGTCTCAGTTTCCTCATCTGTAAAATGGGGATCACGACAGAATGGGAGTTACAAGGCTGCGGAAAGGTGGTATGAATTATTCCATGTCAGATGTGTGCTACAGGGCCTGACGCCTCTCCGAGGGCACAATACGGGTCGCTGTCAATGCTGGTGGTGGTGGGGACAGAGGTGTCTCTCTAGGCGTTATTGTCACTATCATTACGATCACTACCATCGCAGACAGAAAAAGGCAGTTTCTGAGGACAATGCGGCACTGGAGTCTGCACACCGGGGTCCTACTCCCAGCTGTTCTGACCACATGTGACCTCGGGTCACCCACTGTCCCTCCCTAGGCCACACTTTGCTCCATCTATAAAATGCAGACCTTGGTTGAATAACTGCAGGGTTCCCCAAACTTGGGCCAATTCTTTTCCACCATCATCATTTTCACAATATGCATGTACGGAGCCTCTTGTGAGTGGCTTTCCATGCTCTGAATCACCCCACGGGTACTTAATTTTTAAACTTCAAAGAGGAAACGGGTGTCTCATTTTCCCTAACAGAAGTCCCCGCACAAATACGTGACGAGTAACAGGAAGCAATTCTTGTTGAACAGAGGCTGCCTGTCCAAGGCACACGGGCTACGGCCCTGCGGGTGGTCCGGGTTAAGTCACACTGGAGAGGCCAGGAGAGGCCAGGTCGGCCGCGGCCGTTACCTCCTTCTCCGTCTCGGAATACTCCTTCAGCCTCTCCACCGCCACGATGTTGGTCTCCAGCTCGGACGACATGCGAACCAGCCAGTTCAAGTACGTGGTGACCTGCAGGTGGGAGGGTCACACAGAGCTTCTAGAGTGAGCACTAGTGGCTTTATCTCTGGGAAGTAATGACGAATTACGAAATGCGCTAGGAAAGATAGGTCCAGAAAACATGAACCTCATGTACGGCCGTCACCCGGATGGGCTACACTGCACCTCGTAAGGAAACATGTTTCAAAACAGCCCCTGGGCCACACAAGTCATCAGAAAGGTCATCAGAAAATATTCTGAACTAGCTGGTAAGAGGGAAATACCATGTATCCAAACTTGGGTGCCCAAGCAAAAGCCGGGACGGGAGGGCGAGTCCTAGTCAGAAGAGCGTTCTTCCTGTGGCCGGAGGCAACCCGTCGGGCCAGCACGGACTTCCCTTGACTCGGAGGAATCCTGGCCACGCGTCTCACCTCTACCCCAGCACCACTGGCTCACCGGGCTTCTCAAATGCCGCTCGGCCCCCAGCCCCTGCCCAGATTCCAAGCCAAAGCCCAAGAACCCGACGACGGACTCCCCCACGAAGAGAATCAGAAAATCCGACTGAGGGCACCCCTCTTACCTGCAGTGAGTACGACACGGACAGGCCCACCAAGCCGGCGCTGAGACTGTGCCTGGAGATGACGGCGAACAGGGCGGCGAACAGGACAATACAGTTGCCTACACACTCCAGCCGCACGGCCAGCCACCTGCCCGCAGACACACAGACACCTGGAGTCAGCTTTCTAGGGGTCCGGCTCCTGGCTCAAGCGGGCGGGGCAGGGGGGCACTTCCCTAACTGCAGTAATTCCCGACGGTTCCCGAGAAAGGCCTTCTCTGTCTGCTCACAGGGGAAGGACGGCCAAAGGGACATGGTCTCACTACTTCCTCATTAGTCTGACGAACCCGGAGATTAAAACAGAGTTCTCCAGGAGCCAACTTCCCAGGAAACTGAAGCTTGCCTTGGTAAGAACCAACTTCTTCTCACTGGAAGCTTTAAAATATACCCACGTACACCCATCTTTAAAATGATGTCCGGGAAAGTTCCTGAATACTGAGAAGTCATCAACTATAAGAGGCATCACTGATTTAAAATAACCTTTCCCTGGGGGTGCCTAGCTGGTGACCTCACGGAGCGAGATCCGTGCAGCATGCGACTCTTGATCTCGGGGTTGTGGGTTCGAGCCCCACACTGCGTGTAGAGATTACTTAAAACAACCTTCTCTCGGCAGGAAAGGAGGAAGGGAGAGATAAGCTACTATTTTCAGTGTTGCTATAACGTTCCCAGAGCAATATCATCCCCCTTTTAGAAATGTTAAAATGGATTATTTTACCTTGTGAAGTATAGACAGATCTATTACTGGTTTAAAGCTAACTTCTGTAAGATAGCACATGGCATTAGGAATATTAACATTTCAAGGTGTAAAGCACTTTAGGGAGAGATGGGGTGTGGATATTTTTGTCAGGTACAGGCCTTAAGATCCACAAGACTGATCTTCCCGGGTGTGTAGCTTCTCCCAAAGACAGAGCCAGATGTGACACACTCTAAGAATTCTGCAGGGAAAGGCAGGGTCTCCAACAGCTCATGGTCTCCTAGCCTTACGTTACAGGGTTGCACCGTGTATGATGGGGCTGATGGCTGGTTAGGATGGCAAGCTTCCACGGTGCTGTCACCCCTCCCCAGAATTTTCTACACCACGTCTCAAAATACGTATCAGGACATCAGTGAGGAGGGTACCTCTGAGGCATCAATCAGACACTTCTCTGCATTTAGTCAACAAGGACCAAACTTCTGTCCCGTCTTTTCCATAGATGCTACCAGGTATCCACTCGTGACCTTCCGGGCACAGCAATTTCAGGGGAGCCAACCTAAGACTGGGGAATGGCTTCCCATGCTCATCGCACGGGGCTGGGGGGTGATCCCCCCTCGGCCAAGAACCAGGACACAAAAATAGCGGCCGACTCTGCCCGTCATGGACGATCTTGTATCATCCAGACAGCAGCTGACGGGGTAGGTCCGGCAGGATTTTCTGACCGCGGGAAGACGCAGTCCCGGCCCTCACTCAACGCCTGGAGCCGCAGCACTCCCGTCTGCTCTCGGGGGGTCACTGCATCCTGTCCTCCCGCCCAGACGTGAGGGCCCGAGCCTGGCTTCGCACCCTCCTCCCCCAGGAACGAAGGCGGAGGACGAAGCACTCGCGCGCCCACCTGTTGGCCACGATGCTGGGGTAGTAGGCCTTCTGGTTCTCGTCCACCCTCAGGTCGCTCTGGCGGATGAAGCGCTCCTGCTCCTTGAAGGCGCGGATGACGCTGACGCCCAGCAAGGTCTCGCTGAAGTGGGAGTACACCGGGGAGCGGCTCACCGACTCGAGGCGCTTCAGCTGCCGGGACGAGGCCACGTAGAACCTCTGGGGAGAGAACGGACCGGGCCGTGGGCAAAGCCCCTCCCGTGCTGCCGCGTCCCCGGGGCCGCGCTAGAGAACGCCTGGACCTGGGCAGTGCCTCCGGGAGGCGACATGTCGGAGCTGGGCCGCTCTCCCCAGGCGTCTGCGCTCACCGCGTGCACAGGGGTGACAGCGGTGGCTGGACGGTGACAGCAGCTAAGGCTCACGCAGAGCCCACTCTCCTAGCAGAGTTGTTTTTAATTTTTTTTTCAAAGATTTTATTTATTTGAGGGAGAGAGCCCACACGCTGGGGCAGAGGGAGGGGGGAAGCAGGCTCCCCGCTGAGCAGGGAGCCCGCCGTGGGACTCGATCCCAGGACCTGAGATCATGACCCGAGCGGAAGGAAGGCAGACGCTTCACCGACGGAGCCCGCCAGGCGCCCCGATCCTAGCACAGTTCCAGCTACTTCCACAGACATCAGCTCATGGAACTCTGGCCAGAAACCCAGCAGGCGCTCACTCCTGCTGACGCTCCGTAAACCAAGGCACAAGGAAGTTCGCTACCCTCTCCCCTCAGGTCACGTGGCCACCAGTGGCCGAGCTGGGGTCTGGCCTCAGAGAGCCCGCTGTGAGGCGCGAACCTCCGTGCTCCACCGCCTGCCTGAAACCTCTAGGGCCGGATGGCCCAGCAGCGCGGCTTTGGGTACAGGTTTTGAGGACACCCAGGCCTCTACCTGACCCCGTGAGCAGACGCCCATCGGCTCTGCTCCTGCCCTAACCGGGGCAGACGGAACAAAAGCAACTGGCCCACTGGAAGCTTCGAGGAGCCATGAATAGAGAGCGGCCTGGTCATTCGAGGACACTGAATTCCTGTGGCCTTAGTCTCCTCGTCAGCACAAACAGACCGGGGTTCCCCATTCCAGAGTGCTCAGGATCTCACGTAAACGCAGCTGCCCCACAAACGGCAGAGCCGGGCAGCTGACCAAGACCCGGAAACACAGGGTGGTCAGGGACACGGCCTCCCTGCCTCCCAGGGCCACTTTGGGGCAGAGACCCTCCACAGAGAGCAGGGAACCTAACAGGGGACTCTCAGTGGGCTCTGAGGTCGGCAGCCTCCTTCGGGACGGCAGTGCGCACGGTAATCTGAACCCACAGCTGGGCAGCCTTCGGGGCCCCAACGACTCTGTTGGCTAACCCAGGACCACGCCAACCCGGGCGGTCCCAGGATGGTGGCTCTGCCAGTCCCCGAGGACAGGTCAGGTAACCTCTCAGTGCCGTGAGCAAGCTCCGGACGCCTTGGCCCTGTGGGATCTGCCCCGTGACCCTCAGCCGGGACGCCTCCTCCCCCGGCTTTCTTTCTAAACATCTCGGATGGAAATCATTCCCAAGATTCCTCCCTGTTCAACTTACTCCACTTCTCATGTGCTCAGAATTTGTACTATAGAAAGCTAACCTGAGATGTACTTGTGTTTAAACTCAGTTTTTTAAAAAAGAGTAACTGTTAGCTTCCCTTTTAAACTCCATTCCAGGAGACATAATTCAGCCCCAGGACTCACCTTACTCTTTCAGAGACCAAGCGCCTGGTGCTTGCAAATAAGAGTAATGCTCGACACGCCCCTGCCCGAGCCACGCAGCACGCTGTGAGCTGAGGTATCAGGCCTGTGGCCGGGAGGTTTTCACGGACGCCAAAATAGTCCGCAAACGAGAAATGTCTCCTTCAGGCAAGAAGGAAGCCCCAACACAATTCCACATCGTCCTACCTCTTGCATCACCTTTACATAAAAATGACTTGCTTCTGAATTAAAACAGTAATGGATACCCATTTAAAAATGGGAGGGGATGATACAGATGGACAGATTAAATAAAAATTAAATTACAGGGGTGCCTGGGTGGTGCAGTCAGTTAAGTATGCAATTCTTGGTTTCGACTCAGGTCATGATCTTGGGGTCATGGGATCGAGCCCTGCGTCGGGCTCTGTGATCAGGGCAGAGTCTGGTTGGGACTCTCTCTCCCTCTCCCTGAGCCCCTCCCTCCCAGTCTCTAAAATAAATAGATAAATCTGTTTTTAAAAATTGTATTACATCCATTACTCTGAGATTTATTCCAATCTCAGTGTATAACCTTTAGATCTTTTCGGAGGAAAGAGAACATATGTACACCTAAAAACCACTTTTTAATCAAGATACAACATACATCTACATTACACTGGAAAATGCACCAAATCTTCACAGCTTGATGAATTTTGTATTTATTTACACCTGCACACCCACTACCTGACCAAAATCTAGAACATCTCTAGCATCCCAGAAAATTCTTGTGCCTTCCGTGTCAAAACCCCAAGTTGTCTCTGTTTGGGGCTATCATGAACCAAGATGCTAAGAACGTTCTAGCACCCTTTTTTTTTTTTCTGGATGCACTCTCGTTTCTTTTGCATATACACTAAGGAGAGAGAACTGCTGGGTTGTAGGGTAAGTGTATATTTAGTTAAAAGCCATTAAAGAAAACCATACTCGGGGCACCTGGGTGGCTGAGGAGGTTAAATGCCCAACTCTTGGTTTCGGCTCAGGTCATGATCTTGGGGTTGTGGGACTGAGCCCCGCGTCGGGCTCCATGCTCAGTGCGGAGTCTGCTTCGGATTCTCTCTCTCCCTCTGCCTCTCGCTCCACTCGCACACTCTCTCTCAAATAGATACATGAATCTTTTGAAAAATAAAAATAAGAAAATAAAAAAATTCTCTCATAATCCCCACCCTTAGAGACACGATGTTTTCCTTTGCTGTTTCCCTTTCCGGCCGTGCACACGCGCTCTATGCTTGCTTAGTTCTAATGACAGTGCGTAGACAACACGATCCTTGCTGTACTGTCCTTATTGTTTAAAAATGATACCGGCGGTATCACAACAGCATCTCCCTCATCGTCCCGCTAACGGACAACAGATCCCGTCACGGAATTGCTGCACACACGCTCAAGGTCCTGCCGCCGGCAGCTGTGTGAGCTGCTGTGAACGCAGCATGTGGCCCGTTTGGTTCTTCTGAACTGGGTCCCTCAGGGAAATGCACGGCCAGGGTATGAACACGGGTCATATTCTTGGCAAGTGCAGGACAAGTTTCCAAAAAAGCTGGCGCCGATTTAAAGAGAACACAATGAGGGCGCGAGAACCAGACCTGCTCGCTCTGGTTCCACCTGTGTCCGTGTTCCCCGACCACTGGGCCACAGTGTGGTGGAGTCTGGGGACGGGCTGGCTGGACCAAGGCCTCCGGACCCTGTGTGAGCAGCCACAGTGCAGCCTGACATACAGAGCACTTCACGGGTCTCTCTTACTTTGGGCTGCAGTCATAGGCTCCCATCTAAACCACTGACCCCACCGGCAACTGCACTGCAGCTAAGCTTTTCAGGGCAAAAAGGGGCAGTGCAGCATCGTGGTCACCGACACAAGCTTAAGGATCAGACAGATGTGAGCTCACACTCCCAGCTCTGCCACCAGACCCTTGACATGCTCACCTACAGCTGCAAGCACAGTTTATGCTGCAGTAACCTAAGGGACCACAAGGACTTGGCTGTCACATGCTCCCTTGCTCTATTCCCTTTCCTTGGTCTTGTTTTCTGAACTACAGATTGATGGCTGGAGCTCCAGCAGCTGCCTTGGGCCATGAGATCAACTTAAGAATGAAGGCTTATACAAAAACAGCAGAACCAAAAAAAAGCAGTGATATTAATACTCCAGGATATTAAGAGACTTGTGGAACTGCAGTACCAGCCCTGAATGGCTGACCTCTACATTTCTGCTGTGAGAGAGAAAGCAGATGTCTATCCTGATTAAGGTGCTATTATTCACATCTCTACTTTCTGCAGGGAGCTTAGGACCTAAAAAATTTCATAAAACCCTTTTAATTCTTAATTTTAATAATCAATTTTAATAGTAATATTGCTATAAGTTATTACTGTCATTATTATTATAAATTATTATAGCTTCCCCCCACCCCGCTAGGTATTTAAAGCTGACAAAAACAAATTCAACCCTCCTCCAGGAAATCCCCAACAACTCCACGGTGGGGAAATGGTCAGGTGAAGTGAGCCCTTAGCTCACACAGAAGCAGTGTGCACAGCAGGGCCCCTCCTGCACCCCGAGACCCCACCTCTCACCTGGACGAAGAAGTAGATGAGGCCCAGTGGCGGGATGATGATGGCGGCGATGGGCGTGGCCAGCAGAATGATGATGCAGGCGCCGACGACGTTGAACAGGGAGCCCATGAACATCTTGATGACCTGCGGGATCATCGAGTCCACCGTGTCCAGCTCCTTGGAGAAGCGGTTCACCAGGTTCCCGCTGGGGGTGCGCTCGAAGAAGCTCATGGGTGACCGGAGGACGTTCTGTAGCAGGTTCAGGTGCAGGCGGCGAGAGGCGAGGATCCCCCCAATGGACACCACCATGGAGTAGCCGAACACCGAGATACCTACAAGTACTCTCATGGTAAACACCTCGATGGGACACGGGCCAAGCGGGGGGCGGGGAGGAGTGGCCGTGCAGCTGCAACAGGCCCGGACTCTCAGCTCCTAAGAATGACGAGGGGGGCGGGGGGGGACCACAGTGGCTATTTCCTGAGGACTCACTATGTATTAAACACTGTGCAAGAGCTTTACACGAGTCTACTTCTCACACTGACTCTATATAAAGCCTCTTAGCACCCATTTTACGGAGGACCCTCAAGGTCGGACAGGTGAACTCCTATGCCCTCGAGAGAGTCACCCGATCAGAAGCAGAGCTGCGGTTCCAATCCAGGCAGTCTGCTCCAAGGCCGTGCTCTTAATCCGCGTCCCACACTCCTCTAGACCAGTGCCATGCAACAGAACCTTCTGTGAGGTATTTCTAAAATGGGGGAAACAGAAGCTGCTACCTCTGAGCCCTGCGCTGCAAAAACCCGCGGAAGTGTTCAGCAGCTAACTAGACACCGAGGAAGGGCTCGCGGACAGCGGCTCTCACTATGAACGCTCTTGTGTTTGGGGACCTTTACGGGCCCACAGGAAGGGCAAACAGGGTTTCTCAACTTTGTCACTGCTGACATGTATGTGAGGCTAGATCATCCTCTGCTGTGGGGGCTGCGCTGTGCGCTGCAGGGCACCTGGCGACAGCCCTGGCCTCTGCATAAGTAACACCCTCCCCCCTCCCCGATCTAAAGCTGTGATGGCTCTAAGGACCGCCAGACGTGGCTAAATGTCCCCCGGGGGACAGCGCAGTCTGCACTGAGAACCACCACATCACCCAATTCCCACCCTCGGACGGCACAGAGAAGCCCACAAATGAGAGTGGACAGAAGCCCCATCACCCTCACGGAGCAACAAGGGGCAAGGGCCCTTCCTTGCTCGCCAATGCTCCGGGGGGGGGGGGGGGCTGCCGTTCTCGACTTTGCTCATCTGTAAAATGGGCATGTCGAGAGCTTCTCTCCATCTCCTAGGGGCCCGTGAAACAAAGCTTCAAGAAATACTCGCTCTATAAGTATCTGAGTGCCTACGAAGGGACAGGTACTGTTCATGTGAGTTTGGCTGAGTTTGGGGCTCCACAAAACGCTGACAAACGGGGGGACTAAACTCCATAAGAAAACACAGAAGCAGCGGTTTCAAGTGCTCAAATCGGGCAGGGGAGGGGCCCCCACCTTGCGAAATGCCCAGGGCTCCATAGACGCTCAGCCGGACTTTAGTGTGCTCCTGGGTCCCGTTGACGATGGGGTCATCCGTCCAGAGGCTGAGCCAGTAGTTAGAGGCCAGAGAAGCAATGTGGTTACACAGGAAAAGGAAGATGCTCAGAAAGGAGATGAAAAGTCCGATCGCCTTCATGTAGTCCCAGTACACGGACGGCTTGACCTGCAGACCAGGGCAGAGAAGGCACTTTGCAGGCTGCTCCTGCCGCTGCCGCCATGAGGGCAGGCACTCCAGCAGCAGGTGGGCCGTCCTGTCTGCAACCGCCCCCCTCCGCCTATGCTCATACTCAGGGCACATTCCCCTTAGTTATGTGACCAAGTCGGCGGGAGATAGTCAAGGTCTCTGCCCTCATGGAGCTTCCAGTCAAGTGGCAAGATAGGCTTTCGGCGACCAGATAAATGTATAATGAGAGAGAAGGGCTGGAGCAGTGCAGGATTCCCCAAGAGTATAAAACTGGGCCGCCTGACCTGACCGAGTGGGGAGGTAATCAGAGGTTTCACTGAGGAAGTGACGACAAAGAATTAACTAAGTGAAATGGAAAAAAGGCACTGAAGGCAGAGGGAGCAGCATGTGCAAGGGCCCTGGGGTAGGAGAGAATGCAAGATGTTGCAAGAAATGAAAAGAGGTTAGGATGGCTAGAACAAGATCGAGCTGGAGAAGGAGTGGTCAGACCACACAGGGGCAGGGAGATAATGTTTAGGATTCTAAGCTTTAGTCCAGGACCATCAGGAAGCCATCAAAGAGCAAATGGGATAGAGAGACACGTTGTAGAGCAACCAAGTGTTAACTCCCCCCATTTCCTCTGAACAGCAAATGCCAATTCTGCACCATTTCCACTGGCTCCCCTTTGGCTGGTGCTTGCTTGGCCTGTTCCCCAGCTCCACGGGGCAACAGGACTTCTTTCACCCCCATATTCCCTGTGGAGCCCCAGGAGGGCTGAATAATGAGGCATAGTCATCCAAAGGGTGGCCTGAGCTCAACACCAGTGGCCGAGGCCACCTGCTCTGGGCCAGCCCTATGCCCCACCTGCCGGGCTGGGTTTCAGCCGACACCAGGCATCCTTCCTTGTGCGTGTGCTCATTGGCATTTCAAGCTTTTCACACTGAATTCTGGCCATAAAAACCATTGTCTGAATTACAGCCTGGTTGAAAGGTAACAGGTGGAAGGCCAGACATCTTCTGTATTACTAATTGCTTCTTTCTGACTTTTCCGTTTTTCCAACTGAAATAGTTGGGGCCGGGGGAGGGGAGCAGTGCCCCGAATTGCGATGTTTATTGTCCCCAATTAGCTTCATCATGAAGCCGAGCAGCCTGCTGACTGTGGAATTACTCGGCAGGCCTTGGGGGCTCCTCGGGAGCAGCAGACACGGCGGGCGTGGGACTCAGATGTTCCTAAGTGCATGTGCTGGGCCCAGCACTACTCCTAGTCCAACTCTGGCAAGTCATGAGCCCCCCGGCCTGTGTTCCTGGGACAGAAAAGGCAGGTGACACTGGGACCCATCTCCTCTGGGCGGTGTGGGATTACACGAGGATTCAACGGGCTCAGCATTGCTTCTCCAGTCCTTGATTTGTGGTCATGACTCTGGCTCCCCAGACGACCAGCGAGAGCAAGGAGGGAGGGTACAGCACAGCCACGGCTGTGCGGGGAAGATGAGGGAAGCAGCCTGGAACAGAGGGTTCCAGGAAGTTCTGGATGCATCCAGGTAGATCCAAGAGCAGTGTCCTGACCTCTCGTGTTCCTGTACCACCTCTCATGGGTGGCTTGTTTCTGTGTGTACTTCTTCTTCTCTTAAAAATTCTATTCCCTATTTTTTTTTAAACATACCACATATGCTTTTAAAAATAAACTTGGGATCATGACCATAAATGGAAAATTACTGACACGTGCCCGAAATAGAGGACTGTAAAACACATACAACCAAACAAGAGCTTGAAACCGATTCTCCCTGTGACAGAGAGAAAGAAGCTGGCGATCTGTTAGTGCTACGGACTTGAATGCTGTTTCCCTCCAAGTCTGCACGTTAGGACCCTAACCTCCGGTGCAATGGACGCAGAGGAGGGGCCTGTGGGAACCGGTCAGATCGTGAGGATGGAGCCCTCACAGCAGGGTTAGTGCCCTTAACAAAGGGGTCCAGAGAGCTCCCTCACGCCTTCCCAACACCGAGGACACGGGCAGCACACGGCGGTCCCTGAGCCTCCCTCTGAGCGAGCCCTCACTGGGCGCCACACGTGCTGGCCAGCCTCCAGGAAGTGTGGGCAATAAAAGCGGGCTGGTTCTGAGTCACCCGGCCCGTGGCCTTCTGTTAGAGCAGCAGACTGAGCAGCTCAGTCTACAGACTGAGACACGCAGGAAAGATAAGCAGGCACCGAACTCAGACTTTCTCGCGGTGGAATCATTAGGGCTACAAGAGAAACGGAAGCAAATGAATCCCACTACACACATGTACACGCGCACACACACACACACGGTCACACGAGGCAAAGGGACAGAGGTGTTATCTTACAGATGACTTCATCTGATCTATAACTTCCCGCGCCGTGGAAAGGCGTGATTTAAAGCACCCGGGTCACCCAGACTCAATAAAAGTCCCCAGCCGCTCCGAGGTGGTGGCGGTCAGTATAGCAGAGGCTCCAAACGTCAGCCCTGGAGTCAGACCGCCAGGGTTCCCATTCCGGCTCTGCCACCGGTTGGCTGGGACCTTGGGCAAGTCATCGGGGCTCTGCTGCCTGTTTCCGGCACCGGAAGAGAGCACTTGCATAGACTCGTGGAGAGAAAGACACGATGCAACATCAACGAAGCCTTCTGCAAGGACCCGGCGTGCAGCGACTCGGGCCACGACACTCACCGGGGAAGCCGGCGCTCACCTGCCCAGTCTGTGCCTTGTCTGCCTCCACCAGCTTCCACGCGTCCTCGTTCTTGGCCCCAGGTTTCTGCAGCTCAGCCGTGCTGGTGTGGTGGCGGCTAACGTCCCCACTGTAGGAGGAGGAGTTGCTGAGCTGTCTGGGGAAACCAAGGCACATGGTGGTCATCAGCTTTATACAGACCATGATGCATTATCACAGATCACGTGGCCCCAAACTCTCTCTGAAGACCTCCTCGAGGCAGTCCCTTCTCCCGGGGATTTGTAACCCTGGTGAATGACACAGGTGGACGGGTGTGTGTGTGTGCACACGTGTGGGCACATGTGCAGGAACACCCTCCCCCGGCTATGGCGCAGACCCACACGGGCAAAGGGACGGGATGTGACTTCCATCCTGCTTGCTGACGCTCCCTACTGCCTTCTCGGTTTGCATGCGTCCGTGAAGCAAGCATGCGGGCTAGAGGCCCAGGATGCTGGGAACGGAGGGCTCCAGTTACAAAGTGAGGACGGTAATGCAGGCCCCAAGGAACGCAATCCCGCCAACAGCCATGTGAGCTTCGAAGTGGATCCCTCCCCAGCCCAGTCTTCGGTGAGACCCCAGCCTGGCGGACACCTGCAGCGGCTCGTGTGAGAAAGGGAGCAGGGAAGCCAGCTAAGCCGTGCCTAGAGTTGCCAAACCACGGACTTTGAAGTTATCTGTTGCATAGCAACGGGTGTGCCCAGTGTTCCCTGTACTTCTGCTCAGTTCACCCATGGTTCTCCCCGGCAAGCCTAGGTCCCAGGACCACCTGCAGGTGCAGGTCTTATCTCGGCTGTCCTAGCAAATTCTCAGAGGGCAGCAACTGAGTGCTCACACTGGCCGCCTGCCTGAATTCCGGCAGTGCCTGCGCACGCCCCGGGGGCGAAGCCCTATTCTAAGTGATTCACACGCATACACCTAACTCACCACCTAGACAGGTGCACCAACAGACCAAGAAATTTTTCCACCTGTCCCATACGATAAAAATCGGAGTCGGGGTGCCTGGGTGGCTCAGTCGGTGGAGCATCTGATTCTTGGCTTTAGCTCCGGTCATGATCTCAGGGTACTGAGCTCGAGCTCTGCATCGGGCTCCATGCTGAGTGCAAAGTTTGCTTGAGATTCTCTCCCTCTGCCCCTCCGAGCTCTCTCCCTCTGCCCCACTAGCGCTCTCTCTCAAATAAATAAAATCTTAAATAAAAATCAGATTCTAGGAGGGTACCATAGGCAGTGTTCTAAAGGGCAGAGCTGCTCACGCCAATTTCGTCCCCAGCCTCGTTTTTGTGAAACCTTCTGACGCCAGAGAAGTAACTGCAGGCAGCCCAGCTCATGCAATAATAAGTGAGTGCTCTTTACTGGGTGTCGATGGAGCAAAGTACTGTGCTAAGTGCTCCACACACACTATGTGTGGAGTCTGCCCCTCCCACAGCCCTCTGCAATAGGCACACCACAGACCCTCCCTGACAAGTAAGGAAAGTGAGGCACAGAGAGGGTAAGCCACCAAGTCCATGGAAGGCTGCTCCTCTAAATCCTTAACGATCTACCTGAGAGCAACCTCCTTTAAAGCAGCAAAAGCACAGAACTTTGGAGCCCTGGCTCAGAGGCAGGGCCTGGGTTCAAGACCAAGCTGAGTTTCCATCTGGCTGCACAACTTGGGGAGAGCACTCCATTTGCTCACCTGTAAAGTGGGCAGACAGGAGTAACTACCTCCAGGTTCAACACAGTGCATGGGGCTTGGCACCGTGCCTGGCTCTGAAGAGTGCATACAACGTCGCAGTCACTACTGCTGTGACTATTTTGGTTCAAACGCCGGTCCTTAAGGCCTGAATACTGCAGGCCCCTCTCAATGACTTGAGCAAAGACCCATGTCTTGCAGGGAACTTGAGCATCCCAAGTGCAGACAGACGGTTACATCCTGCGGCCTGTGTGAGCCGTGCCCCCTGTAGGAGCAGTACGGCCCCTGCCCCTCCTTCAGGCCCCTGAAACCTGAGGCCTCCTAGCAATTTGGGGAAGGAGGCAGAAAGCCCCCATTTTCCATGACCCTGGGGAGCTCAGGCGTTCTTCAGTGGGTCACACAAGCTGCTGGCACCCTCGTTCCTCTGCTCTCCCCCCAGGCAGGGGGCAAAAGCAGGGGGCCTGGGGAATCCACACAAACGGGTCTCCCTCTCTGCTCATACCTCTGCAGCTGCTTCCCCGCGACATCCGTCACCAGCATGCCGTTCTCCATCTGCTTCACCTCCTTCCCTGGACTGCTGACACTTGTCAACCCTGGCACAAGAGAGGAAAGGGGGAAGTAGTGGTTTCCAGAGCTGGACGCCGAGACCACAGACATTTAGGAAAACCGGTCACTTGGACGGGACGTGGCGGATAACCTGGCTACCAGGAAGCCCGGAAAGCAAGACGTGCTTGGCTGAGGCCACGGACAGGCTCCTGGCACAGGGGCAGGAGGTCTGTGGAGCCGGCAGGCTCCCGTGGCGCAGAGACGGTGACTTGCAAGCATCCCAAGGGCCTCGGGAGCACGGGGTGCTGGGCCTGCGCAGGTGGCCTGTGCCAGCGGTGACAGGGGTAATGCAGCTCAGCTGACAGCATCAGAGCCGCACAGAACTCAGTCCAAGGGGCCAGGATGCAAGGAGCCAGGTGCGGAAGAGCGCACAGCCGCCTGGGCCCCAAGCATCCCAAGCAGCGGTGATGCTCGAATAGCACCCAGCTTTGACAAAGGCGTCAGCCGACAGCAGGAGTCCCAGAGGGCGCCCCGCCCCCACCTCCCGGTGCCAAGAGTTAACCCAGACCACGGGGAGGTCCAGAGGTCTGGGGTAGGGGGTACCTGGAGCACTGCCATTCCCCCAAACAACTGGTCGGCCACCCTGAGGCACAGCAGCCAGCCAGCGGCCCCAGCCGGGCCCAGGAATCACGTCCCCCGCATCAACGCTCATCACCATAACCTCACTGACAGCAGCTAACACTTATTCTATGAGTGCTGGGCCCGTGCTCTGCTGAAGTACATGATCTCCCTTCATTTTCCCAACCACTCGGGGATGCGTTATCACTACCCTGGCCCGGCCCTGATCTCACGCTTGTGCCGAGAAAGAGCCCTACAGCAGAGATGCGGGGTGTAGGGCTCCCCAGGGCTGGCCCAGAAGAGGAGGGGAGGGCGTGCAGGGGAGACGTCCCAGAAGAGAACTAATATGCAGCTCTGGTGGCGACAGGGTGACCCTGGGCACACGCTGATAGAACACGAACTGAAACCGAATGCATAAAGGTAGGCTCTTTCGGATGACAGTCCTAGGAAGAAACAGAAGACAGACGGGGCAGGGCAGCTCCGAGCCGGTGATTCTCCATCTTGGTTGTGATCGATGCAGGCACCTGCCCACCCAGGGATGCCCCTGGCCCGGCTCTGGTCCCTGCCAGACTGCCTGCGGGGAGGCTGGGCCCCCATGCTGAGTCAGAGTGCAGTCAGGAATGGAGTGTTCTCTCACTTCCTAGCTGTGTGTGCTAGGGAAGTGATAAACATCTCTGAGCCTCAACTTGCACAGCTGCAAAGGGCGAGTGACCCCAGCTGCTCCCTTCCTAAGTGGGAGGATGAGTGAGGCCATGTGTGGTGCTTGGGAAGTGACAGGCCATGGTGGGCCTTCACATTACTCCCCTTATTAAACACGTTCTACAGATAATTCTGGGCCGCAGCCAAGATGCAGAATCACGGCTTTACACGTTTCTTTTAATGGTAGCATCTTTTCTTCTTAAATTAAAAAAAAAAAAAAACTGAACTAAATCAAAAAGAAGAATGATAACAAGCAGGACTTTCCATGCAGGCGGATGCGGTCAGGGCTCACAGCACTGGAGGCCCAGGCTTGGCCTTGACCAACTCCCTCTGTGTGGGGACAGAGATGCTTGAAAACAGAGACCCGGCCCCATGGGAGGGGCTCCAGAGAGCTCCTCGCTCCCGCCCGGCTATGCAGGCCCACCTCAGTAAGCTCCAGGCTTCCCTTCTGCTCCTCACTCAGGATGAGCCATGAGGTCTGTGGGAGACAGTGGCCTCCCGTGACCCCTTTCTCCGCCCAATTACCCCAAAGGTTGATACACCAGCGGGGGCAGCTGGAAAATTCTCTGCAAGGGGAGGGACCGAGAATCCTAGAAGGCAACAGGAACATGAGTCAGTCCACCTCTCCATCTGCCTCCTTTACAAGGAATCGGCTCTTCCCTCTTCCTACAGTCTTGGCAGGCCCAAGGTCAGCCCATCAGAACCCCTTCTCCAGGACTGTGAACCATCAGTGGCCCCGAGGACCAAAGACAGTTCCGGCTGGTCTGTCCTAAAGGAGTCTGATTCCCAGAGTTCCCATTTCCTGAGACCTGATGGTTTGGTCTGGCCTCTGATTTCTGAGCCATCGGCTTCCCCTTCCAGTAAACGCCCTTGCTGAAGAGGCGGGAGTCAGCTTCCGTGGCTTACAAAAGGGCCCTTTGTCTGGACCCTCGGCCACACACTGCTGCTTACGGCAGCCGGGAGGGATGGGTCCGCTCCAGCGGCTGGATCCTGCCTTCACCTCACCAGAGGGAGCCAGGGCAGCCTTCCACAGTGAAACTCTGCTGAAAGACATCCCCCACCCCGCCCCCGCCGCCCACAGCCACCGCTGGCGAGTCCATCAGGCACACACCGCCCCGTACGGCCTTGGCCTGCCGAGGTCCTGACCATGCTCAGGAGGCGAGGGTGGGAATGGATGGGCCGTTCACTGCCCACCCATGATGTGGCAAGCATTCTGCGAACAGGATCTCCGCCAAGACATGCTCATCATGGCCCTCTGACCTACACAACAGTAAAGCTTAGCCCAGAGCACCCAGCGAGGAACAAGAAATCTGGGGATTCGGACTATCTCCCCAAGTGCCCACCACATAGTAGGTGCCCAATAAATACTGGATGAACTACGGAAGGGGGCAGAAATACAGATGGCCGAGGGCCTCTTTCCGAGCCTGCAACAGGCCCGGTCTGTCCACATCCTCCTCCCGCAAGCACAGCTACGTCTAACCCACGGGTCACTGACCTTCCCCCGCCTCGGCCACCAGTCTGCCACCTGACAATTCACAAGATCCAGGAAAGTGTTAAGAACCAAGGCAATGCTCCCTCCTGGAATCCACATTTCAATGCCCAGAGGGGATGGATGGAGGTCCTCTCCTAAGGCTGAGGGGCAGAGATGGCCGAGGCAGCTGCCCCACCTGTACCTCAGTGTCCCCATCCCATGCGTGCTGGGTAGATCCCAACAAGCACACCGCACACAGGGCCAGCTGTTTGGCTAAAGGTTATAAACGTGTTTCAACAGAAGAAGATCTAGAAAAATGGAGGCCAACCCTGTCTCTACACCTGTTTTCACGGCAGCAGAGAGAAAAAAGTCAAGTGTTATAGCCGGGCAGGGCAGGCGTGGTGGCTGGGAGACAGCACAGGCCTCGGCTCCGGCCCACAGCCTTCAGTTCCTTGATGACAGATGCTGCTTATGTGAGGGGCCTGGTACGCACGCAGCCTTGCTCTGAGCCAGACGCACATGGAGCCAAGAAAAGGGGAAGAGAAGGTCGCTTGGCTCAGATTTCATCTCAGCCCCTCCCAGGCTGGGATGAGGATGCCTTCTCGGGGTTCTCATAGCCCCCCCAGGCTTGCTTCCGTCACTGCATTTGGCACCACCACGCCCTTGATTATTTGGCGTTTGTCTCAAGAGCTCTCAAGACTGTGAGCTCTTGAGAACAGAGTAGGTCTTACCCACTACTCTACTCCCAGCACCAGGCACATCAGATCACCATGTGTGGTTGCACAGGACGTGCACTGTACAATCCAAGAGGAACCCTTCCACACAGTAGCTCAAGTACCAGGTTCCCCATGGCACACAACGGGCACTCTGTATACACCTGATATGCACATGGACAGACTAACAAATGAATGGCCAAGTTAACAAGCAGAACTGACCTTCCAGCGCTAGAACGGGCACCCCATGGGCCACCATGATGCCATCCCATAAACCCATGACCATAAAGCCAGTTTCTACACCAGCCTTCGAGAAATGGTAAGATCAGTGCATATTTTCTAACCTGGGATATTTATATGGCTGTGTTAATGTTCAAAGCTTACAGAGGACATGTCTTCAATAATCCAGGCATAATGTACTCATTTGCTTATTATCACACATTATACTGAGTGTCTACTATGTGCCAGGCACTCTCTCCGGTCCTGGGGATACAGAAGTGACCAAAAAGCCCTCATGAGGGAGAGAGAGAGAGAGAACATACAAAGGAGTAGATCCAGAATTAGCTGTCAGGCAATGTTCAGAGCTACAAAGAAAACTAAAGCAGAGGAAGGGGAAAATGAAGGGGGCCGGGGCTGAGAGATGCTAGAAAATAGTTAAGAATTTTTTTTTTTTTTTTTTTTTTAAGCAAAGAACCCAAACTTGTAATCTAAACAATGTTTCTCAAGTGCTTCCAGGTACCAGGTATGAGGCTGTCACGCTGGCAAGCCAGGCGCTGGCCCTGCTCCTGAACCTCTTCAGTGCCACTCCCGGGTCTCCATGTCTGGCCAGTCACTGGCCCTCAAAGCCAGCACCTCAGAGCTCGCTGTTTATTCTCAAGAAGGTTCTGGAACTCTGCTTGGGTATAGGCCAGCAGGCCAGCCTCCCTCAAGGGAAGAATCCAAGTCACCACTTTACAGTCAACGCTTCGTTTTTGACCAAAAACGGAATTGACCGGCTGCATCACCCGGCCCGATCCACCTGCCTAGGCCCAGAAAGTTCTCCATGCTCGAGTGGAAGAAATACGGCCACTGAGGACAGCCTAAAGGAATGTGCTGTGTGGACGACGGGCTCTCCAGCAGCTGTTCGGTGTTTATGACAGATTCTGGTGATGGGGGGAGGTGCTTACGACCCACTGGTCAGAAAAGCAAGCAGGACTGATGGGGGAGAGCGCAGCGGGATGCTACTCCTCTCAGGAGAGAGGCCGAGGCGGGAGAGACACAGACAGCCCCGCCGGCGGGTGGGCCAGGGGACAGACAGTTTTTTTCCTGGTTCTCTGCGTTGTTCTGCAGTTTCCAACTGTCTAAAATGAGCACCGGCTGATTTTATGATCAGTAAAAAAAAAAAAAAAAGAAAAAAAGAAAAAAAGAAAACCTTTCAGCAAAGATCTGAAAGACGGAGAACATCGGTCACGAGGTTGAGAGGGGAATCGAGCACGGGTCTGAGAAGTGGGCACACGGTCAGAGTAACAGTCTTTCTCTCGAGACCACAAGGAAGCACCGGGACAGTGTGAGGCCGGGCCACAGCAGCGTTCTCAGCCTTGGCACTATGGATGCTGGGGGGCCAATGATGCTCTGTTTTCTGACGGGGGTGAGGTGTGTGTCCTGTGCATGGTAGGCTGCTTAGCAGCATCTCTGGTCTCTATCCTCCACGTGCCAGCAGTGCCCCCCCCACCCCAGGGGTCACAACCAAAAATGTCTCCAGACATTGCCATGTGTCCCGGGAGGCACAAATGTTCCCCGATAAAAACTACTGCTGGGGAAAAAAAAAACCAAAAAAACTATTGCTCGAGACTTTAGGTTCCTAATAAAGAAACCAGAGTAAATAGAAACAAATGCTCTTTACCTTCCAAGTACAAAGGTTAATGAGTCAATCTGTAACACTCTTTGCCATCTGGGAAAAAAAGAAGAAAAAAAAAAAAAAGACAAAAAAAGAAAACTTTCTGACCCATCAGTGTAATAAATACGACTGGGGAGGGGTCAGTATCCCCCCATCCTATGCCTATTTCCCGGTACATCTTCTCTTCCCTACCTGGGTGGGGAAAGAGTCCCCCCCAAACCAAGCACTCTCCCCCTTCAGCCTGGGTATTCTAAAAAAGATCCGATTAATCCAACAAGGAAAAAAAAAAAGTTTCCCTTTAGGAGAAGCCAAAAATGTGGTTCAAACAAACCGAAGGCCACTGGCTCTTGGGAGTCGGCTGCAGCAGAACAAGAGCGGACCCTGATGCCAAGCCGCACGTGTGGGGGGCCTCCCAAGAGAGTGAGGAGGGGCTGCCCAGTCTGAGTTCAGACCCACAGGCTGAGGGCTTTTGTGCGGGGCTGTGTGTGGCTGCACTGGGAAAACGACCCCACAGCAGTGCGAAGGTGGCAGATGCATTTTCATTGCCAAATTAAGGGCTGACGTGGAAAAAAGGAAAAAAAAAAAAAAAAGGCACTGGCAGCAACCTGTGATCCTGCACCAACTGCTTCGGGTGTGTTGGCAGCGGAAGAGGAAGCGAAGGGAGAAAAACCATCTGTGGTCAACAGAGGTTAAGGACGCTTCCCAGGCACCTGGATAGAAAGGAGACAGACCGTGCATTCTGGGAGAAAGATTCAGCTGAACGCAGACGTGTCCCTTGAGAAAGCACGCAGGGTCATTTTCACCCAACCAAAGCAAGTCTGTAAGATACAGTGCTCCTGAGGTTGCCCTGCCCAGCACGACCTTGGCTTGACCATCGGAAGGTGCTGACTCTGCAGCAGGAGGAAAGGAGGCTAGACTTAAGGCAGAACTTCCCAGCCATGAGAGCGCGGACATGCAGGAACTCATTCTGATCAGGAATGAAAAGCTGAAGGAACTTCTTGCTTCAAGCTGGCAAAAAGAAACGCTTTGCTTTTAAAAGCACTAGCGTTCATAGCAGCACAATTTGGATCAGCCACAACATGGAAACAACTCAAATGGTCATCGACCAATGAATGAAAGAACAAAATGTGGCACGGTATTCCCCAGCAACGCAACGACATGAAGCGCAGACACGCTACCTCACGGGTGAGCCACGCAAACCTCACGCGGAGGGAAGGAAGCCAGGCACAGAGTACCACACGGTCTAGGATTCCACTTATGTGAAATGCCCAGAACCAACAAATCCAGAGAGAGAAAAATCTGTGGGTGCCTAGGAGGTGGGGGGCCGGCAGAAAATGTGTAGGGATGGCTAAGGGCTATGAGGCTTCCTAGAGGGGCAAAGAGAATGTTCTGAAGGTGATTCTGGTGATGGTGCAAAACACTGAACATACCAAAAATCACTAGACCGTAGCGCTTTATCTAAATGGGTGAGTAGTGCGTTCCGTGAGTTCTATCGCAATAAGGCAGCCCCCGCAGCAGACCAGAGCAGAGGAATAAATGAGCCCCCCACCCCCGCCCCGGGCAGACATGGAGACCACTGAAGGAAGGAGCAGAGGACGGAAGCTTAGATGCCAGACTTGAGGTCCCGTGTGTCCTTGGACAAGCTGCTCCCCGTCTCTGACGTCCAGTGGCTTTCCACTGCATGGAGACCAAAACCCAGCTCCTCACCCTGAAGGCCCACTCCCCCCACCGTCCCTTGCCCACCATGGTCTGGCCACGCTGACCTCACACCAGGCCTGGGGCCTGTACACTTCCGGCTCCCTGAAACCATTACGGGCTGGATTGCACCCTCGTCCCAGACTCCTAGGCCGAAGCACCTCAGGATGCGACTGTATTTGGAGACAAGTTATTTGCAGGTGTAACGAGTTGAAAGGAGGTCACTGGGGGGGGGGGCCCTGATCCCACATAACTGGTGTCATGAGGAAAAGGGGAAATTCGGAGACAGACTCCTGCACAGGGAACACTGTGTGCAGACGAAGGCAGATACTGGGGGTGATGCTCCGCAGGCCAGCGAAGGCCCGAGACTGCCCGCACGCCAGCAGAAGCCAGGGTGACCCACCCTCCGAGCCTTAGAAAGAGCCAATCCTACCAACAGCCAGGTCTTGGGCTTCCAGCCCCCAGGACTATGAAAGATTACATTCCTGCTGTGTGAGACACGCAGTGTGTGCTACGTTGTCACATTGTCGCCTAGCAGCCCTAGGGAAAGAACACACGCATTTAACACAGAGTGGATGTTCAGTAAATCCGGCTCAGTGACTACGCTGATGAACGGTAAATGGCTCTTTCTTAGGGACCAGGCCCATTCAGAGATGGGAACCTGGCTGTCCCCAGTAGAGAAGGAACAAACTTCCCCAAGCCTCAGCTTCCTCGCCAGGGACCTGGGAATAACAATCCTCCTTCCTGAGCTGCTGGAAGGAGTCAAGGAGGGAACTCCTGCAGAGAACAGGAGCCCCGGTTAGCCCTCGGGAAGCACTGGCTGTGTCTTAGCTTCCCATCACAGATACTTCCGGAGCACCTGCAGCCCTGGCCCTGGGGACAGTCGGAGACCTGCCTGGGACAGAGTACGAAAGGAACATGCCCCGGAGGCTCGGGGAGTCTGTCATTAGCTCCGGCAGGCAGGGGGTCAGGGCAGGACTGGTGACCTCTCTCAGCAACAGCTGAAGGCAAAGTAGAAAAGGTGTCAGATGACCTCTTCCCTCTCTGTGGGGTCAGAGCTCCAAGAAGAAAGGGGAGCAGAGGAGCCTTTGAGACTCCAGTCTGAGGAAAACACAGGGCAGTCTGAAGGTTGCAAACCAAGCCCCTGAATTTTAAGCCAACTGAGAAGAGAGAAAAAATTCTTAGAAGTCTCGCCACAGAAACCTTCACATAAAGACAGGGTGAGGCCCTGGCTTTCCGAGCGCTGGCTCGAGAGAACGCACCGGGTGCGGAGGCTGGGGGGTGGGCAGGTCTGAGGTGACCTGGCAGGTGCCACGTGCATGGGGTAAATGATGGGCACTCCTTCCAGGGGAGTAATGACAGCAGTTGTCACGTATGGAACATTCTGTGCCGGGCACCGTGCCCAAGGCTCGATAGAACTGAGCACGTTAAATCTCCACCAAACGCCAGAAGGTTGTCCTGTTATTATACTGCTTTATCAGTGAGGAAACGGAGGCTAACGGAGGTTATTATACTGCTTTATCAGTGAGGAAACGGAGAAGGGCTTGGAGGACCTTGGTAAGAAGAGCAGTGGGACTCGAACCCAGGTCTCGCCAACTGCCAGCCTGCACGCTCAGCCACCACGTGTCCCCCCTGACCCCAGCATCTGTTCTGGATGCCACACACGTCACCGCTTCCCACAGCCTCTTGAGAGCCAGGAGGACTATAATTATCACTGTCCCCATTCCTGCCACGAGAACCCAGAAGCTCGGCAGGCCCAAAGCCACCTCGCAGCAAAGGATGAGGACTTGGGCCCAGGTCCGCCACCCTGGCCGTAGAGCACTGGGACCCTCTCTCACAAGTCAGCCCTGAGAGCCGTAAGATGATCCTTCCCAGGGTTCCTGAAGGGGCTGGCGAGGCGCGCCGGAGGCGGGCTGGGGGAACCTGCGGGAGGCAGCGGGGGGCCCAGCGAGGCACCCCGGGCGCCCTACCTTCATCCTGCTCGGCCTGCTCCTGCTCGCTGCTGGCGTACGTGCGCAGGAACTCGGCGAAGGCGCCGTCCCGGGCCAGCAGCTCCTGGTAGGAGCCCATCTCCGAGATCTTGCCGCCGGTCATGACGATGATAACATCTACCTGGGGCAGGTAGCTGATGCTGTGCGTGACCAGGAGCCGTGTCTGCGGGCAGAGCGGGGACCGGCGGGTCAGCGCCTGGGCGCGACAGGCATCTCCTGACACCTCGCCGGCCGAGCTGGAGTCTGAGTGCCTGGGGCGCCCCGATCTGTGGGTGCCTTCGTTCCACCCGTGCCTGCCAGGAGGTGGGGGGCAGCGGGGAGGGAAACGGGCCCCTGTCTCACGCTCCTCGTCAGGGGAGAAAGGATAGAGATGTAGACTAAGTGCGCGCCGGGTGTTGCACAAACCTAAGGGGACGCGCTGAGGGCGGGGGTTGCAATTTTAACAAGGGTGATGGAGGAGCTGGTCTGTGAACAACAATTTGAAGGGGGAGGGGGAGGCACTGTGGATGAAGAATGAACCCGATACAAAACAATTCACATGCAATGGCTTGTTTAAAGTAAGCACCCCCCCCAAAAAACCCACTACAGGGGCGCCTGGGTGGCTCAGTGGGTTAAAGCCTCTGCCTTCGGCTCAGGTCATGATCTCAGGGTCCTGGGATCGAGCCCCGCATCAGGCTCTCTGCTCAGTGGGGAGCCTGCTTCCCCCTCTCTCTCTGCCTGCCTCTCTGCCTACTTGTGATCTCTCTCTCTGTGTCAAATAAATAAATAAAATCTTTAAAAAAAAAAAAGCCACTACAAAATTTGTACATGTGTATATATTTTATCCAGTTAAGTCAAGATTGGGAAGGACATTTGGCAAACTGCATGAGTGGACCAATTTTTCCTTAAAGGGCCAAACGGAAAATATGTTCGACTTTCTGGAGCCTCCAGTCGCTACGGGAACGACCAGGCTGTGCTGCCACAGTGGGACCGCGGCCGTGCACAAGACGGGGAGAGATGACCCGGCCGGGTCCCAGTAAAGCTTTCCGTACGGACACCGGCATTTCAGTTCAATGCCATTTTCATTTCCAGAGGTTTCAAAAGACCATTTTTCTTTGGATTTTGTCCCAACCACTAAAAAACGTGAAGACCTTTCTTAGCTCAAGGGTGGTCCAAAAACAGGAAGCAAACCAAACTACTGACCTCTGCTCTTGAGACAAGAACTAGTGTGCAGGAGAAGGGAGGGACTTTTTTTTTTTTTCCATTTTACGTATATTCTCATATCCTTTGATTTTGTTACTATGGGCATGTATCATTCTGATAACAAAAATTTCTTTAAAAATTACATTTATACAGAATTTTGGGGTGTGTATGGGAATGCTTACAATAGGTTAAGTGGCATAGTGCTTACTATATATATATGCATGATGTGCTGACCCTATGAAACCTTCTAAGACTTGGGGGTGCCCAGGTGGCTCAGTCATTAAGCATCTGTCTTCGGCTCAGGTCATGATCCCAGGGTCCTGGGATCGAGCCCTCCACCGGGCTCCCTGCTCGGCAGGAGGCCTGCTTCTCCCTCTCCCACTCCCACTACTAGTGTTCCCTCCCTCGCTGTCTCTCTCTCTGTTAAATAAATAAATTAAATCTTAAAAAAAATTTTAAAAAGAGAAAGAAAAAAAATCTTCTAAGACTTGAAAAAAAGAAAACCCCTATGAAGTGGGATTGTGCACAATTGCTTGTGTGTTTCTCTTTCTCCTATTTTTCTGAACCTCCTCTGTTTTCCCCATGGGCATGTATGTCACTTCTTTCTCCAGAACGGGGAGAGGAAAAAAAAAAAAAAAAAAAAGAACCAATGCTCCCTCCCAACCACCCTGTAATTCCTCTAAAAACAATCATCATCATCAAGAGAAGACCCATTTCCTGTCGCATTACAGTGCTAAAGCAGTTTTCCTGCTCCCAATTTCCATCCCTCAGCCCACGGCCACCTCGGCAGGGAAGCGGGGGCTGCCTGCTCAGTCAGAAGGGAAGGGATTTCCCTCTGCGAGGCCGCCCTATAATTAAATCAGGAAGAGGGGCCTCCACTGGCCACGTGGATACAAGGACTGCAAGTCAGTGTCAAGGACGGCCCCCTACAAAGACAAGAGCAAGAAGGCTGTCCTGGGAAGGTATCCGAGGGAAGCATCAGAAATGTGTTCTTAATTCCAATTTAAAAAAGAAAATAATGCTGAAAAGTGGGAAGTGAAGGACTCCCCAAGGGGACACGTTCTGATTTTAGCGAAGATGCGAGACGGCCAGACACCCGAGCCCCTGCCCCTTCAGCAGGTACCTTGTTCCTCAGCATCCCCTTGGGGCCAATCACATTTTCAAATATGTGTTTTCCCACATGGGCATCCACTGCCGACAGGGGGTCGTCGAAGAGGTAGATGTCGGAGTCACAGTACACGGCGCGGGCCAGGCTCACTCGCTGCTTCTGGCCCCCAGACAGGTTCACACCCTGGGGAGAGACAGCAGAAGGGTGGGGTTCCCGGGGAGCCCCACTTGGGATGCAGGAGACCCAGGCCATTGGCCCTGCGGCACGACACCGCCTCCTCTTGCTGGAGCCCGAGGCCAAGGCATGAGATCGTATCCGCGTGAACTGGGTTCAAGGCCCACCACGGGGGCTAGCCTCTGGGAGCTGCTGAGCGAACACCCAGCACAGAGTGGCAATCCAGCGAAGGCTGGCTGACGTCCGCAAACGATGGGGGGCCACAAGGAAGGCACCGGCAGATGCGGTACCGACCCTATCGCGCCTGCCACCGTTAGAGTTGTTAACAGCTGACGTTTCTGTGAGCTTGCTCTGATCTACCACTCACTGGGAAACCACACAGAGCCGAGGCAGGCTGCACTCTGGGGGTGCCAAAACCCAGCCCCACTTTGCAGGAGGAAGGCACTGCTTTCGAGTTCACACGAGAGCACTCCAGGGAGCACACAGCAGCAGTCCCAGCCCTCTCTCCGGCAACAGACTACTGAGTGTCATTTCCGTACGTGGCTGGGGAATTAAAGGAGTCCCCCCACCGGTTAACTGCCCAGTCTCTCCTGAGAGATGCCCACCCTCCCTGGGCACCGAGCTGGGGTCTTCGCAGCCAGGGTTCTCCTGGATGGCTCCTCTGGCCACAGCTCTTTGGCCCAGGGGCAGACACCAGACCTAATCACATTCTCTCGCTCTAGATTTTGGTACAGGGACCCAGGCAGGGACAATCAGGAGTCTCCAAGGGGCAGAAGCAGACACTGGGGTTAAAACAACAACAACTAGCCCACCCTCCTCTGCTAACTGCAAACCCAAAGAGCCCTGCTGACAGTTGTTTTCTTTCCAAGGAGCTGTAGGTGTCCCTCAAATAAAAGAAATCATGCAGCAACTAAGGAAGCTGGTGGAGCCGCCGTCTTGGAACTAAGGAGACAGGAAAGCTCCTTGGTGCTGCTGTGGAACGTCTGTACTCCCCAAGCACATCAGATAACCACCAGGCTGCTGGAACAGGCTGGCCGGGCAGAGGAAAAGCATGTGCAAAGGCCCTGAGGTGGGAAGGGGCTCAGGCAAGTCACTTAGCCGTTCTATGCCTCTTCCTCTTTAACCACAAAATGGAAATAACAATAAATCCCATCTCATGACCTTGCTATAGAGATGGAATGCATATGAAATGTTTATCACAGGACCTGGCACACAGTAAATGCTGAACATTAGCTATTGTATCATTATTTTTACTACTACCCTTGTTTTAAAAGGGACTGTGGACCTCTCAATCACTGATACCCCTCCCCCTTGTATAGTGCCCTCTGTCATGTGACTGCAGTCACGTGACTGCCAACGTGGCCTGCACTTCCCAGTCCCTTATCTTTCAGTCAATCAAGTGAAAACGACAGTGTTTTACAGGACACCACCCGGGGGGTTTTTGAGTTTTGCTGTTGTTTTTCTCTTGGGCGTCTGCTGTCACCACGAGAAGAGTTCCTCCCTGCAGAGCTACTGTCCCTTCAGCCCAAGCCCCAGCAGGAAGACTTGTGGGGCAGACCCCAGCCGAGCCCACAGCCTGGAACCGAGCTCGGCGGGCCTGCGCTGTGGAGCGGAGCTCGCAGCTGAGCCCAGCGTGGGTCAGCCACCCTCGGTCAACTCACACAGCCACAAATGGGAGAGGAAGGACTGAACATCAGCCCCTAAGATTCTGTGGCTGATACGGGGGCCATGCTGCAGCCGTACTGACCTTCTCGCCAATCTCTGTCCGGTCCCCGCTGGGCAGGATTTCCAGATCTGGGAGGAGGGCACAGGCTTCAATGACAGCCTTATAATACCGTTCCCGTATCTGGCGGCCAAAAAGGATGTTTTCTCGGAGAGAATCATTCTGAATCCAGGCCTGCTGGGGGACGTAGGCCACTGAGCCCTACGAGGCACAGACAGAAGGCAGCAAGACAGACAGACAGCCTTGGTTAATTAGATGGCAGCCAGCCAGCCCACCCACCAGAAGGGCCCTACTTCCCAAGATATTTTCATCACACCCACTGTTTCAGCAGGGGGGAAACTGAGTCATGACAGCCTTGAATGCCAGAGCTGGATCAGACCCTGTGCTAGGTCAGTCACAGACTCTAGTATCAGGAATTCAAGAGTGGAAATCCACCTTGGTGAGGTTATCATTTTGCGTTTACTAAGTAGTCACTGAATGCCTCCAGCAGCAAACAAAACTCCTGCTTCTCAGGAATAAGAAGTCCCTGACGTGATTAAAAAAAAAGATTATTTGATCGCAGTTATGCTAATTGCTAAGAGAGGAAAATACAGGAGTCCTTCAAGAAGAGGAGAGACCTAGTTTTGGTCATCGGGGAAGGATTCCTTGGGGAAATTCCCTTGATGAAATGTAAGTAAGGACTTTAGTATCAAAATTGTCTGCTTCAAAGTTTAGTGTTCATTTCCATGTGATAAAGTGCCAAGAATGTCATGAGAGTAAGGGCCAGGGGGAGGGCATCTGCTTCACGTATTTTAGTAAGGAAGTTTTATACAAAGACAGACAGGTAAGAATACGGCTGGTGTGACAAACACGAGGTGGAAGAGCATTCCATCAGACGGGGCAGCATGGGCAAAGGTCCGGCGGCGAGAAGGACCTGGAGCATCCTAGGACCAGGAAGGCCAGTATGATGGGAACATGGTGTGAGCGGGAGGACAGGGAGGAACGAGCAAGGGAGCAGGGGTCCGCTCACACCAGGCTAGGGGTCCTGGTAAGGAGTGCGGGCTTTACTGGAAGGGCAAGAGGAACGAGTGAAGATGCTTACCTAAGGGAATTCTCGGGGGACAAGGTTGGGAGTGGGACCCAGGTGTCCCTAATCATAATCTTCATTCTCGAATAACTGAACTGCTAACTCTAATACCCTAACTTACGAGAGGCCAAAAGGTCACAAAGCCTCAGCACAGAGCCCACAGATAATTCAGACATGGTGGGCACAAGCCCTACCCAATAAAAATATTTGGAAAAAATTAATATTTCAAGCACATTTCTAGCATGCTCCTTTGCAGGGCAAAACAACCAGTTAGAAATCTGTCAGCCCATCCCACCAAATACTCACTGCACCCTCCCCCTCAACTTCTAGACCCATTATTTTTGTGTTTAAAGGCTTTTGATTTTAAAACAGCGGTTCTCAACTGGGGCAATTCTGCTCTCCAGGGGACATCTGACAACGTCTAGACACTCCTAGTTGTCACAGCTGGAGGTTAGTGGACAGAGGTCAGGAATGCTGCTCACCGTCCTACAAAGAAAAGCACAGCCCCCCAGGGAAGGAAACCATCCAGCCCGAAAGGTCAACAGTGCTGTGTGGGTAGAAACTCATTAATGAAACAGAACACAGTGTGGATGGTTCAGCGTTTTCTTCCATCAACGAGGTCTCACTGTTCATTAACCTCACTTACTAACATGTACTTGAAAGCAGTGATGGTGCATTTCTTAAAATAACAGCTAAATGTCATCAGTTTATATCCAAAGATTATTAACATGTACTTCTCTACTAACACATAGCAGGCTAAAGGGCCTCATATAAACAAAGAAAGATTTTGCTCTGAAATAAAAACAACTGAATAAACCAGCATTCCCAAGAGGAGATTCTGGGAGACATTATTTCTGGGGAGGCAAACAGCTGTTGAACAGATAATGACGAGTACGGGTAAATACTCTGGGACACACTGGGTTAACCAAAGTTAAGTTTTCCTCTCCTTGTGGAACTTCTCAGAGCCTTTACTTATGAATGTTTAAATCTCTGAGAGGGAAGGAATCTGAGTTTGCAGTATCTCCCCAGCTTCTCGGAGCCCAGAACTCTCTATAGCCCAAACAACTGGAAGGTGAGTTTGCTATAGATCATGTTCCAGGAAATGCTGGATCAATAAAACTTGGAGGCAAGGTTCCTACGCCAGGGAAAGTCCTTCATGGGGAATAAGCTAGATGCTAGATGCTCTTGATTTTCAATGAGACTCATTTGTTCACTAAAGCAGCCTTTTAAACTCTCTCCTGAGAAATATTCCAACTAAGTTCAAAGTACTCTATGTATTTAAAAAACAATAAAAACTGTAGTCCTCCTTTTAGTCCCATTTTAAGAATCCCGAGTGTTCAGGATTAAAAAGCTCTCTTAAAAAGAATTCTCTAAAAAAATATCCCAAAGACACAAAATTTTTTAAGTTGTGCTACATTTATAAAATGGAGATACAAAGAAAGATCTATGCACAGAAAGAATAAGCCAGAAAGACTCACACTTTGAGAGAGACCACAAGATGCACACTGAGGGCCACAGATGCGGAGAGAAAAAGCAACTGCAAGTGGACCAGGGAGCATCCATGTATTTACTCAGTATTTACTGAGCACCTACTACTTGCTGGGCACTATTCTTGGTGCTGGGATACAGCAGGAAATGAGTGATATCAACTCCCGCCTTCCAGGCGGCCAGAGAGAAGGGCAGAGAGAATGGGAGAGAAGGAGGGAGTTCCTCGCTGCTCTCACTTCCTACACAAGGGCCACCACGAAACAAAACACAGCATTGCACTCGCCCTTCCCCTCAGGCCGGCAGCGCCCCCCGGCAGCCCGCCACCCGCCCGGTCCTCGTCCTACCTTGATAGCCACGTGCCCCTCCACCTTGTCCATCTCGGCGAGGAGTGCTGAGAGCAGAGACGACTTTCCACAGCCCACTTGGCCCACCACGGCCACCAAGGAACCTTCCGGAATGGAGAAGGTGATGCTGAAATGACACAAAGGCTCTGCCTCAGCCACACTCTCGCCTGAACAGGTGGCGGCCCACCGCAGCTGGAGGTACCCCGAGTGGAGAGAGGCAGAAGGCAGGGCTGTTACAAGCCCCGAAAGTCTGGAAATTACTCCCACCGCTTCCCCCGCAAAGCTGAGCTCAGTGACCGGTCTCAGGGGCCGAGGTGTGTGAGGCTCCAGTCAGGCGCTGGGGTGCAGATGCATCTCAGAGAAGCAGAGGCAGCGGGAGACACCTCGGGGGGGTGGGGGCTGGTCAGGTCACAATAAGGGAGCCAACGCAGGTGGCCTGAGGGACAGACACCTCAACGTCAACTCTGAGGGGAAGGAAGCAGCAGCAGACACGGAAACCTGTCAAGAGCTGGAGAGAAGGCCCGAAGGTGTGAAGGAACAGATGTGGTCAGGGACGGACACGTCCACAACACATGACTAGGCGGGGAGGAGTAAGGCCGATCCTGAAGAGGTGGCAGGGGACAGCCATACCCGAAGACGTCACAGTTTGCGGTGCTAAGACGCTCACACCTTGCGGATGGGAGCCTCGGGATCTGAAGGGGGCCCCAACGTGGATGACTGAGTGTGAGACACGGGTCTCTAGAGAAATCACCCTCTCACAGACGGCAGTGCGCCAAGTACAATAAGCTCAACACTCCGTCAGCAAGACTGCCTGTCCAAGGACAAGGGCCCGTCGCTTGCTGCCAAGTCGGGGCTGATTCCATGCACCCAGGGAGGGGCAGGCACCCCGAGCCCGGGGCCTCGTTGGGTTTACTTCCTCTGGCTATGCTTTGCAATGGGTGCTATTATGATTCAGCCTCTTAGTGGAAATGCTGTTAGATTCCGAAGTCACTGACGTTTAGTGCTTGTGAAACTGCTGCAAGGTTCCACCCTTTACACTTTTGTTCCTGGGCTGAGGGGGGAACGGATGTTGGGACTGCAACAGAACGCGAAGCCCAGTGAGGCAACTCCTGTGACTGTCCGGGTGGGAATGGAATATTGTTACAGCTGAGGAGAGGAAAGATTTGGACTGGGAAAGGTTTTGGGAATTCAAGGATGGAGGGTTGGGGGTGACTAGAACAAAAAGACAAGAGACAAAGAGACAAAAAAGAAAAGCTAAAATTGAAGTAGACAGGAGTTAAGTTAGACGTAAGGAAGAACTTCCCAAGCACGCTGTCCCACCAGGAGTTTGCAAGGGAGGTGTTACAAAGATCCTTTTCTCTGCAGAGTCTGTCCCCCCTCTTTCTGAGTTAATACACAACAATAATTTGCCCACCCAGTGAGGGGGTAATTGTTAAGGGGCCTGGGGGATAAATGTGGTCCCTAAAAAGGTCCCTTCCATCCCTGTGTTTTGGGGACTCCTCTGGGGAAGCCTCACAGGGCCACCGAGCAAGGCAGAAAGGAGTAAGAGGCACTTGACCAGTGGCCTGGGGAGCCAGGTCAACTCCCCAGACACTGTGTGCTTTGGAAAATAAGGGCTGGGTGGGGGAAGGTCCCAGACGGCGACACGGCAAGAAAGGGTGACTTGGGCAGCCATGGACCTTAAGAGCAATTGCAACCCGACAGCAAATCCCTGCTGGTAAGAATTCCTTTCAACAGACCCAGGCCTGCCTGCCATCACCTGCAGCATCACTGCCTCCGGCCCAGCCTGGCCAAGCAGCGTGCTCTGTCTCTCCTGGCACGTGATTGGCTCACGGAGGGGCACATGACCCAATTTAGACCAATAAGAGGCAGGTGGGTCTCCAGCCCAGGTTAAGGGGTACACTCCTGGCCAAAGGGGGCTATTTGCCATCATGAAAGGAAGAGGCAGCTTGAGAAGGAAGCAGCACAAAGGGAAACTGAAAAAGACAAGATGGAGAGGATCCCGACGACACTGAGTCCCTGGATCATGCTGTACCTGCTCTCAGTGATATAACCCCCAAATCTCCCTTTGTTGCCTAAGCCTATCTGTGCAGCGTTTCTGTCATTTACAATCCAAGGGAATCCTCTGTGACAGCATACTCTCACCTGCTCCTTCCTGCAGCCCAAGCAGGTATGACTGGACCTATTTCCCAGGTGGGTAAACCGAGGCTCAGAAAGGCAAAGTGGCCTATTCAGCGTCACAGAGCTAGAGTGTGGCTGGAATTCGAATCTACATTTGACCAGAGCCTCGTAGCTCTCTCTACATGCTGGCTTACCCACTTAGTGTTGGAGGGTCGCTCCTGGCCCACGTGAACGTGGCGTTCTTCACAGTGATGCTGTTTGCGCCCCCACCTGAAAAGCACCAGCAACGATATGTCAGGCAAAGGCAAAGACGGAAGTCCAGACTGAGCGTCAGCAGGAAGCTCTCTTTTTCTTTCTAATCTTTTTTAGTTCAGTGCCAGATGTTAGACACTCGCACTAGGGCATTATCTCGTTACATCATTCCCGGTTTCTAAAGAACCCCAACCAGACCCACAAAGCGGACAGAAACCACAACAGAGCTCTGCCCTGAATGCCAGGAGGTTGCACCACCAAGAGGGCCATCTGGCAGAGGCGGGGGACCCCTAGAGGTTTACTCAAGGCTCCAGGGCCTCCCTCACCCCATCTTGGGAGGATCGGGCAACTCTGGCTGGGGGGCCGAGCAGAAGGCAAGGTCAATGGGGAATAAGCAGTTCTCTCCATCAGGCTGGCCTTTGGCCCTTGGCCCTCACCAAACCCTCAGCCCTCCCTTTTTGTTCAAGGTGGGGTCCTGGGCCAAAGCACCTGCATGTAGCGCTGTCTGCTAACACCTCTCCCTATATCCCCACTCCCTCCCGCCCTGCTCACATCACAACAGGGCAATCTTTCTGGAAAACCAGTCACATATACTGTGAAAAAGTAGGCTGTGGAACAGGTGGTGGGGTGTAGGGTGGGGTGGGGGGAGATGGGGAGGGAAGAATGATTAGACAAAGCTGGCATTCTACCGACAACAGTGGCTCCGGATTCCAAGTTCCAAGCCCCTCTGTCTTCACTTACTTTCCCTCCCCTTCCTCTCCTTTTACTTCGTGTCTCTCACTTAAAAAAACAAGTTCTGACTCTTCATTATGAGCCTCCTTAAAACCACCGAGAGATAAGATGGGCGTGTTTTGAAACTACCAAAGAAAGAGAGAAATTCCCCTGCACACCAAAGAAACAAAAACCCCTTGCAGGAGGCAGTTACTGCTTAACCTGACCTCACCTTCCTCACCCCCACCCCCACCTTGCAACACAGAACAAGGAGGAAATGGGTAGGTGCTACTTAAATAATTTAGGGAAAGCCACTTGAGTCAGACAAGCTGGAAAAGCACCAGACGGGGCTGGGAGCTGCCAAGGTGGCCCCGTCCGGCACCCACGGGGTGTGGATAAACATCTCAAAAAGTCAACCAGCCTAGGAAGGGGGTGCTGAGGCCTGGACTGCACCAGGAGGCCTGGGGGCTTTCCAACAGGACAGCTGCAGGGGGCGCTGGGAGGGGCTTCAGGAACCTGAACCGTCCACGGGCGGTCCCAAAGGTCAGCCCTGTGTTATGCAGAGAAAGAAGTCTACCAATAAAAATCCACATAACACCCTGACAAAGAAAGGCACCTTCATTCCCATTACCCAGATAGGGAAACTGAGGCTTGGAGCAGACAACCGACCTTCCCAGGCACACAGAGCTGGCAGGTTGGAGCTGGTCAGTCTCCAGCGTCCTTGTTGTGCCTGCCCATCTGTCCAGAACAGAGTCAAGATCTGAGCCCTGGAACAGGCCCCTCGGTGGGAGGCCTCACCCCCTGGGCTGCCTCTCATCGAGAAAGCACCAAGAAAACAGAAGTTCAAGTTCACCCGCCTGGGATGTGCAAGATAAGGCTCTGACGCCCACCCGGCTCTGCAGAGCTCCTGTTCCCTGGGGCCTCACAGCCAAACCCGAGGGGAGCCTTTGCAGCACAGAGGGACCCAAGGCACACACACCATCTTTGACGGCCTTTCGCTCGATACTGTCGGGGTCCAGCTCCTCGTGAGACAGGAAGATCCTGAGGCGTTTGAGGGAGACACTTGCCTACACAGAAAGCAACTGCAGTTATTTTTAAAAGTATTTTTGCAAAAAAAACAGACAGAGGCTAACTTTGGGAGGTTTCCCCTGGGGGTCGAGGGGCCCACATCCTCCCTCATCTCCTGCGGCTCGGCGTTTGCTACAAGAGTGTGCCTTAGAATGAGAGACAGAACAGGTTTTGGTTCTTATCTGTTTTCCTTTCAAAGCCCACGGGTATTAAAAAAGAGGGTGGGGAGATTGTCCTGGACGATAAGGGACTTGTGTAAGGGGACGAACTCGCCACCAGGGGAGAAAGACGTCCCAGAGATCTACTGCAGGGTGACTGTGATCAACACACTGCGAGCTGGCTAAGAGAGCGCGTCCCCACAGATCCCGACGGAAAAAGGAAACGAAAATCACGTGACGTGCTAGAGGCGTTCGCACTCCTGTGGTCGTGCTCTGGCCCCATACATTGGATACCTTAACTTTACATAATGTTATATATATCAGTTCTATCTCATACAAATAAACTGGAGAAAAAAAAAAACCCACTAAACAACAGCAGAAAAAATGCACGCTCAAGTATTTATGGGTGAAATGTTAAGAGGTCTGGGATTTGCTTTAAAATTCTTCAGGGGCGCCTCGCTGGCTGCATTGGTGGAGCACGTGACTCTTGATCTTGGGGTGATAAGTTTAAGCCCCAAGTTGGATGTGGAGATTACTTAAAAATAAAAAAATCTTAAAACAACAAAGGAAGGAAGGAAGGAAGGAAGGAAGGAAGGAAGGAAGGAAGGAAGGAAGGAAGGAAAAAAAAAAATTCTTCAGCAAAGAAAGGAAGAAAGGAAGCAGGGAAGGGGAAGACCGAAAAAGGACTTGATGAGCCAAGCGTGGCAAAATGTCGAATCTGGACGAATGCTACACGGAGTTGGTTATTATACTGTTTGTTCTCTCCCTACATCTGTGTACATCTGAATTTTTTCACAATGAAAAGGGGTTTTATTTGCTTATTTATTTTTTTAATGAAAGCATACAATCAGACTTGTACAACCAAATCTGAAGGATCATTTGTCTGTGTGGCTGAAAATCGGGTTTTTTATATGAATGCATTCAAATGCTAGGGAGAAAAATATGAAAAAATACCTCCAGTTGGGAAGTGTAGGACCTTCGCATGGAGTAAAAGTGTGACCGAGTGGATAGTTTCACCTTATAGAGTCACTGCCAAGGACTTTAGGACTTCTGGGGGGGTCTAGGTTAGGGTTTTTCCAACGGTGGGCTGAGGCCTATCAGTGGGCTGAAATCAATCTACAAAGTCAAGAGATGCAGTTTTGAAAAAGTAGAGAACGACAGAGCAGGGTGGAAGAGACCACATCGGAACAGGATGGGATAAATATTTCAGAATCTTACGGAGCTCAGGGAAGGCCGGTTGCATGTAGTATTTGTTTTGTACATTCAAGTGTGAGTCCCGTGTCAAGAAGTAACATGCATTCCTTTCTTTGGGGCAGGACCAAAACAGCACGAAAGCCATCGGTGTGAGCCTCACCCAGCCGACTGGGCACAGTGGGACAGGTCATGCAGAAGAGGATCTGCGTGCCCTTTCGCTTCCTTTCCCCAGAGAACCCCTCCCTCAGATCCCTCCAGCCTCGCCTGTACCTGCACGATGCTGCTGATGACCATGGGGAGAATATTCAGGGGAAATCGGAGGATGTTGAACAAGGCCAAGGACACGAAAGCTTTCTGGGCATCCAGGATGTTGTTCTTGTCGATGGTCACGTAGACGGCAAATGTAGACAGGGCCACCTGTAAGCAGAGCGTCCAGCACTGACGTGTGTCCCTGCGTCACAGACACAACGGTAGGAGCACCTGCCCCCCGCCGGCCCCCCGCAGTGTGTCTGAGCCCGTGCCGCCCCACCCCGAGACAGGCCACTGGAGGCAGCAGGAAAAGCCTAAGGCAGTGTCTAGCACAGAGCAGACATGCACTAAACACTCGAAGAATGTACCAGATAAATGGGCAACTGGGAGCTCCAAGTCCCGGGCTCTGCACCAACCTTCTCCAGAGCACAGTGGACAGATATTCTGGGGATCCTGCAACACCATCCAGCAGAATCCCACCTCCGGGCCTTTGCCCCTGCAGTTTCTCTGCCTGAAACAACCTTCCCATCCAGACGGTGGCCTGGTTCCTCCCTCCGACCCTTTGGAGAGGCTGCCCTAGCCCTCCACCCCGAACAGCCCTGCTCTTGCTCTCTATCCTTTTGTCCTGGCTTATTTTTCTCCATCGCAACCACCACGACCTTTTACTGCAGTACCGGATGTACTTCCTGTCTGCCCCCTGCACTACAGTGGAAACTCCACAAAGGCAGGGATTTGGTTTTATCCACAGTGGTATCCTCAGGGCCTCGAACAATCCCTGGCACACAGGAACACCTTGGGCAAGGTACCTCCTCTCCCTGTGCCTCACGTCTCATCCGTGAAATGGGAGGGAGGTAGACGGTTAATGGCACTATTTAAGATTCCTTCCAGCTCACAGAATATATGATTTTATAGCCCCAGGAGAGGAACATTAAAAAAAATGTTTAAAAGAGCAAGGAAAACTAACACGCAAAGGTACTCCCTTCCTCACAAAGTCAGACTTGCATTAAGCCCTGCGGTGGTTCTGGGGACTCAACAGACCCAGGCTCCCAGCCGGATGGAATTTGGCTTCGGATGTTTGAGACAGCAGCTCCTCATCTCCCTTGACAGGAGAAAGGGAGGACATTCTCAATAATCCGGGGCTGGGATGCTCCGCTTAGGAGGGAGGAAGGAGATCAACAGGTGGATTCCCGTGCCTCTCCTATACTGCTGGGGACACACAGGGGCCAGGTGTCGCCAGGCGAGGCTAACAGCAGGCATCCCACAAGATCACCCAGGACGTGCTATCGGAAGCAATCTGGACAACCCTGGACCTCGACAGATGCACACCAGTCCCCGCCCCCCACATTAGCCCCAGGATCCCAGAGTCATTAAAGGCTTTCCCTGCAGGAAATAAACTGCTCAGGTCCCACCTTTCTGAGCTCAGAGAAGAACGTCCAGAAGTCAGGATACTGGCACTTGAGCCCTGCCTCCGGTGTGGCTGTGGCCCAATGCAGGGCCACGGTGCAGGGTCACAGCCCCCTCATTTCCTTGCTACCTATTGGAAGGTAACACAGCTTAAAAATTAAAACCAACAGCTCTGCCACATATCAGCTGTAGGACCCTAAGCATGTCACCTCCCCTCTCCAAGCAAGCCTCCACCTTTCTCTCTACGAAATGCGAATCAGGATACAGCTTCGCAGGGCTGCTGGCAGCAATAAATCAGGCACTTATGCAAAGTGCTTAGCACACTGCCCGGGGCTTGCTAAAATGCAATACATGGCTGTTTCTGTTTCTGGCTACAGGACTCAGTCCAAACTTCTTGGTCCATTCTTCCAGAGAATCTATTAACTGGGTCCCAAGAGCAAGGCACTGCGGAGTACAGCGGGTTCCTCTCTGGCTCTGACATTAACAAGCTGGGTGACGTACCAGCCTCCCCTCTAAGATGTTCTTACTCAGAACACCCCCAGTAGCTCCACACAAAGGAACAGTATTCGGCCATTAAGAGCAACGCAGCACAGACACCTGCTAGGACACGGATGACCCCTGGAAACATGATGCTCAGTGAAAGAGAAGCCAGAAAACACAAAACCCCACATATTGGGTGATTCCAATTGATACAATATATCCAGAACAGGCAAATCCACGGGGAAAGAAAGCAGAGGCGTGTGCCTGGGCTGCGGGAATGGGGAGTGACCATCAAGGACTACAGGGTTTCCTTTTGGGATGATGGAACGTTCTGCAATTAAGACAGTGTTGACGATTGCACAACCTTGTGAACATATTAAGCATCACTGGGTTGTACACTTTAAAATGGTAAATTATAGCTCACTAAAATAATAAGAACAAAAAACCCCACCTCTCTAAAGTCAGTCCATGTGACTTTGCACAGAAGCCAAAGTCTTGACTCCAGCCCCAGGGCCTACCTGGTTTGTAAAATCCCTTCCCCTCCTCTCCTACCATTCTCCCCCCAGCTCCTTCTGTTCTAGCCCCACCGGCCTCTGCGGGGTGGGCACTGTCCTGCCACAGGGTCTTTGCACGTGCTCCTCCCACTCCCTGGTGGGCCTTTATCAAGTGTTACCTCCTCAGTGAGGCCTTCAACCATCCTATTTAAAATTGCAAGCCCTACCTATTCTGCCCTGGCCTGAATCTTTTTCGTTGCCACAGCCCTTACGACTAACTGTACGCTATATAGTGTATGTATTCTGTCTACTGTTGATCATCTGTCTCTCCCAATTAGAATGAATGACCACTCCATGAGGGCAGCGATATTTGTCTGTACTAGCCACTGGATCGTGGCCAGATCCTCAGTGAATGTTTGTGGATGGATGGATGGATGGACTGACGGACAGGTAAGCAGACAGGAGCGGAATGTGCCTGGCGGCAGAGGAGCATACACTCAAGAGGTGTCTCCTCAGCAGTGGGGAAAATCAGGCCGCAGGCCTCTTGCCACCAGAACATACCAGCCCCCTCAGCACCATTGTCGGGGTGGCTGCTGGCAGCACAGACGGCGCGTAGAGAGGGAGCAGCATCACATGGCCCATCAGTTCCACAGCCCTGGCTTCTCCAGGAAGTGGAGGCCATTCTTCATCAACGATTAACTGAGCACCTACTGTGTACCAGCCCTGTGTGTTGAGGAGTAAGGCAGGCTTGGCCTTCCTGAGACTCACGGTCTAGGGGAAATGGGTATTAAGTGAGTTCTCTTTAGCAGGGGGTATTTGGACATGAGTGGAGGTGAGTGGGGTCAGTGTGAAGAAGGGGGCCTGTAGGCGAATCGGGGGCTGGGGTTTGCCACAGCTTTGTGATGGGTGAGAGTCAAGGATGTAAAAAGTTTTTGCAAACGATGAAAAACAAGTGTCCCACTCCAGGAGCTAATAGTGCCACCACGCTGAGAAATGTGGCAAAGAAATGAACCATCTACTCCAGCCCAACTCCTAAAAAACCTGATGTCTCTTTGTGTAGGACATCTGTTCATTCAGTCTGCCCAATATCCACTCCTGTTTTTGGTAACAATACCCAAAATTTTCTTTTGGGGGACAGAACCTTTCCTAATCTCAGTCAATGAGCTTCGGCCATAAATGAATTGCTCATGTCCCACCCCAAGCTCCCGCAGAAACCACACAACCCTCATTAATCCAAGCATCCCATCTCCTTGGCCCCAGAGATTCAGGGATAAGTATGTGGCCAACTGCAATGCCACAGTGAGACCCAATCCCACAGCTTTGCCGAGACTGATGGGAAAACAGGCTAATGGGTCCTCTCCCCACAGGGGTTACTCAGATGACAGGATGAACTGTACTTATGTGGTGAGCAGCTCCCTGACAAAAAAAAAAAAAAAAACACCATGGAGAACACAGAGCTGAGAGATGGAGGTGGGGGGGGGGGGTCATTCCCTCTGGAACACCTGAATCCAGCCATGCCTGAAATCCCAGTCATGCCTGAAATCCCAGTCATGCTCAAAACCAGCAATTTCTCACATTTTTCAGTTTTGTGACTCAAATATCCCACTTTCTTTTTCAATCTAGTCAATTCAAGCAAGGTTTCTGCCAATTGCAACACAGTTCCTGACTAACACAGTTTATTCAAAACTTTTACTCATTCACTTATTCCCCTAGATTACATTTACTAAATATGCACCATTTGCCAAGTCCTGTTCTAGGAATACAAGCAAAAAAAAAAAGAAAAAGAAAAGATAAGGTCCACGTATGATCTGATCAGCAAAGAAGTACACAATGGGTAATTACCATACGGAATGATAATTATCCTAACAAAGGGAGATAAGGGTTAAGTAGAAGAGAAGCTCCCAAATCTTCCAAGACTCAAAATGCTAAATATTGACGGCTGTCTGGGGATACTATTTTAGGGAAGTGCATTAAGTGTACGTGATAGATGCCAGGCTCTGTATTTCAGAAAAACAATCCCATCAATCCTGCCAAAATGGCATCCCCACTCCTGTCTGACCTCCTCCGGCCTCTGTCTTCCATCACACCTACCGGTGGGTAAACACCTCATCATCCTTGAAGTGTAGGAATTCGCCAGTGGAAAGAACATGCAAACACCTTTCAAGGGAACCAAAGGCTACATATTTTATCCTAATGTAGTCAGAGGCTTCAGTGTCTCGGCCAGGGCCAAGGTCCCCAACTGACACCCAGGCTCATCTGTTTCATGCCAGAGAGCTTAACAAACTCCATCTCTGGAAGCCCGTTACCCCTGCCCTCCCCCCCACTACACTGAGTGGCAAATTCAAGGTCAAGAAAAGCCAGTTGCACTCTTAAGTATCTCTTGATGGAGACTAGGGCAGGAGATGTTAAGTGAAGACAAGCTAGAAACTGGACATTCAGTCAGAAGATCCAATGTGCAAAGCCAGGGGTTATGGGAAAAGGTCCCCCCACCCCAACTGTAATACAACTCAAGTATTAATCCCTGTCCGTTTCTCCTTTTGGCTGCAGAGCTTTTCTTATGAAACAAATGCAATTCAAAATGCTCAGGATTTCTGTATGACTTACCATCATGTGTGTCAAACTAAGTAAAAGAGATACATAAGTTTGGTTACATTTACAATGGACAGTCACCGCTATGCTGCCGCACGCACAGGCTTTCCCTGGAAATACAAAGAAGAAACTGGTACAGAGAGAGAAGCTAGGGGACGGAAGTCTGAGGATGAAGACAGACCTGCGGTTCTCAACCAGAGGACACCTGGCAACGCCTGGAGACACTTCCGATTGTCCCAACTGGAGGAAGGAGGAGGAGGGAAGAGATGCCACTTGGCCTCTGTTGGGTTGAGTCCAGAGATGCTGCTGAACACCCGTACAACGCGCAGGACAGCCCCCCGCCACTCCCCCATCAAAGAAACAAAGAATTGTCGGCTTCCAGATGGCAACAGTGCCGAGGTTGAGGAACTCTGTCCTACACCCTTTGGAACAGCTTTAACTAGTTTTACCAGGAAATGCATTACCCTTTTTAAAATAATATCTATCACATATACAGAGGAGAATAGTTAACAGTTATAAACACATTGAGACTATTTAACAGTTTAAGGGAAAATAATCAAATGAACATTCTATGTAACTACCACCCAGTCTTCTGATACTTTTTACTTTTAAAAATCAAAGAAAGCCATTGGAGATGTAGGAAAAGCTGGGGAGACCAGAGTGTTCTCAAAGAACGAGCTGGCAGAACCTTCTAGCCCCGAACGCTGGCGTATGTGAGCCGGAAAGGATCTAAGAGAACTCGGGAGTCCCGGACCGGCTAAAAGATGCCACTTTGCGTGCCAGCTCCAGTCAGCTGACACTGGTCATCAGGAGGGTGACTCGAACATAAGTCGGTGGGAGAGAACCCCACAACACGTTGTGGGCTATCTAGCGTGGGCGCGGGAGCGGGGGGGCAGCAGGGGCCTGTGTGACACCCCCGTGGCCCAGCCCTTCCATGTTCCATATGCGAGAACCCAGAGGCAGGGAGGCGGACTGACCGCTTCGGGTCACGCCAAGAGCTGGCAGCTGAGTTCAACAGGCACCCCGACTCTAAGCCAGGGGTCCACACCTGTTTATGTCCGGCCCATGGGCTTAGAATGCTTTTACAGAAGTAGATAATTTTTTTAAAAGATATATCAAAATAATAGTATTTTATGACACAGGAAGCTTATGTGCAACTCAAATTTCAGTATCTACGAGGAATTTCTGGAGGAACATGGCCACGCCCGCTCACGTGAGTATTACGGAGGGCCACGCCGGCAGGAAAGAAGAGATGCAGCAGAGAGGCTATGCCCACAAAGTCTACAATGTTCACTAGTTGGTCCCTGGTAGAAAAAACTCGCTCGCTTCTGCTTTTTGCCAGTGTCTCTCAAACACTTTGGAAGAAGGGGACAGACGGAAGGGAAGACAATATACTTTTCATTTGATGACTCTCCGTACGGTCTCAATTTTTTTTTAAACACTGAATGACAAATATTTGTTGAGCATCTGCTATGGGCTGTTTTAGGCACTGTGGGTATGGCAGTGCACAGAGAAGACAAACCCCTGCCTTCCCGGAGCTGCCCCTTCTCGTGGAGACAGACAGACAGAAAGTACACCTCAGAGTACGTCTGGCACCTGCCAAATCCCCGGCTCGTGACCGGTCGGCAGCGGAGCAGACGCTGGCACGGTGGTGTCACTCGTCTATGGCACCGGAACACAGTTTAGTTCTGCTCCATGTTTTTCTAACGAGGACGCAGAGAGATCTGCTTGACATCCTGGTGCAAATTTCTTATCTCATCATGAACCTATAAACCAGCAGTTCCTAGAACTGGCTGCTTGAGAGCATCCCCGGGCTGGCAGCTGCCAAGGGCTGGGAATAAAACAAACTCGGGGGGGGGCGCATTTTTCCAAGGAGTGGTAGGACCAGGCCTTGCTGAACTCGTGACCTTCTGAACATATTCAGGTATGAAAACGCAACGAACCCCCCAATGAGGGGGGCCAGGGTGGACGTGGCTTCACTCACCAGGAAAGGTGTGCAGACCCAGGTGAAGGTTCCCACGGCCGCCAGGTAGGCCGATTTCTTGAGCACCTTCAGCTCCTCCTGCCTGATGGCCAGCACCTTGTCTTTGAAGGCCAGCTCCCAGGCGTAAAGCTTGAGCACTTTGATCCCGTTGAGAATCTCATTCATCAGCTTAATCCGATTGTCTTTGCTCTTCATGTGGGCCACCTTCAGAGACAAGAGCGGTCAACGCCACAGCGGGGGACCCA
>CM052890.1:22582026-22602013 GCA_028534135.1 Potos flavus
CCAGATGCCGAGCGCTTTTCTAAGCACTGGGCATGCATCTAGCCACTTCACGCTCACAAGAACCCTGTCACTGAGGGCTCCGGTCATTCCTGGGTCACGGAAGTCCAGTGGAGTCAAAGCCAGCGACTGACGCTATTTCAAAAGTGGGCCACTCAGGGAGGCCTACACAGCATCGGGAGGACGAAAGGTGACAGGGCCCCTTTCTTGCCTAACCTCCTCCCGCCTGCACCTGCTGAGGGCTCATTCCAACAGGCTCACGTCCTGGGACTCATCATCAGCACGGCCAAGCATTCTTATTTGCAATTCCATAGGCACATCATGAACAGCCATCAACAGGGGAGCAGAGAAATCAACTCTGGCCCTTCTCGGTTACGGACCATTTGGTGCCAGTTCAAGAGAATGAAGTCAGATTAGAAGGAAAGATCCTTGAGACATGGTCTTGAATGATCAGACCAGGCTGCGAAACGGGCCCATGTGTATAAAAACATACATGGTGGTGACACCAAGAAGAAACACACCTAAGCCCACCAAATCTAACTGTATAATCAGAGCTCTCTATAAATACATGGAAAGTTCAAGAAGGGTTTGCTCCAGTGTGCTCACTGGCATGGAGAGGATAGGGAAGGGAATATTCCCTTTTAATCTATACACCTTCTATCAACAGAACATTTTTTATGATGAGAAGGCATGAGCTCTGTCACTTGGATATTGAAAAACTTAAAAAGTACAAAACGTTGCTGAAGAGAGTTGAACACTGAGCCCAGCAAAAGGTAAGAGGGGGAAAACAGTTGGAGTAATGTTTACTCAGTTCTCGAAAATGCACAGAAAACACGTAAATGATTGAATTCCGTGGGAAATAAGGAATTTCCCAGAGGCTCACAGATGTGATTCTCGTCACTGGCCTAGGAGGTCTAGCTATTTCAGGAGCGCTTAAGCCTGGCAGCCCATCAGAATCATCCAGGAAGCTTTAAAAACTGATGCCTGGGGCCTCACCCAGATGAAATGAACCAGAATCCCAGAAATGGAGGCCAGGCATCAGCATTTGGGAAAGCTCCTCAAGGGATTCCAACAGGCATGGGGGGCTAAGAACCCCTCTGGGGACTGGGAAGAACGCAGTTAAAACCCAAAAGGAAAGATCTCGACAAGAGCCCAACTCGGAGCCCTGCGGAGACAGACATCCTACCTGGTAGGTCTTGGTCTTCATGGCCATCACAGCATTGATGGGAACCATGAGGATCATCACAGCCACCCCAGCCAGGACGGACGGGCCCAGGTTCTAAGGAAGAAAGAGAACAGAGGCCTTCAACGGGGGGCTTCCCTGGCTGAGCCACCCCACGCCGATCCTGCAGACCTGGACGATTGCCTTCAGGGCAGCTGCGTCACTCTTACCCAGCGACGGGCTGTTAAGGATATTCAGATTTATTCGTGAGCCTCTCTTGGGGTACCACAACCCCTTTAAGAACATGAAGGGGCCAGGCGAGTTTCAGAAATTAGAACTTCAGAAAGGGGGGGCGCCTGGGGGGCTCAGTCAGTTGAGCCTCCAACTCTTGATTTCGGCTCAGGTCATGATCTCGGGGTCCTGGGATTGAGCCCTGTGTGGGGCTCCCCTGCTCAGCAGGGTGTCTGCCCCTCCCCCAGCTCTCATGCTTTCTCTAATTTTTTTTTTTAAAGAACTTTAGAAAGGTAATAAAGCATTGAATAGAAATGAGTTAACATAACCAGCCTAATGGTTTATCTTGTTTGAAGGCCTGCTTACAGATTTGGCCCTTGGCTGCCATCTGCGAGCTTGGATTTAGGGAGGGCTCCCACCATTCTCAGAACTGGTATGAGTGGTTCGCTGGACCTCAACTCTTTGTACAAACGATATGGTTTATGCTGAACCCCCCTTTGTCTTCTGGGAGTCTAGAAGTCTGGTATGGGCCAGGCAGAGGACACCCGTGTGACCAATCCCCAAGAAAAACCCAGGGCATTGGGTCTCTATCAAGCTTCCCTGGCTGACAACATTTTCCACGTTATCAGAACTTGTTGCTAGGGAATTAAGTGCATCCTGTGTGAGGCCACTGGGAGAGGACTCTTGGAAGTCTGTACCTGCTTTCCCCTGATTCCTCCCCCTGCGCCTTGACCCTTTGCTTTCTCCTGCTGTAATAAATTAGAGCCATGAGTCCTCCTAGCAACTCATCAACCTGGCGTGGTCTTGGGGACTGCTGACCCAGGCGAGTCCATATATTACATTACACGCCCCCAGGGGCCCTAGCACAGCATCCATCAGCAAGGGTACTGATTTCTCAGCACCAAAATAGGAGTATTGGCACTGAGAGGATAATCAAGATCATAAATACTTCCCGTCAGCTCAGGTCAGGTTATGGCACCACATGAGTTAAGGAAAACTTCCACAGCTTTTGTATTTGGGAATGTATAGATAAGAGGTTGTAGACTTGTTCTCTTATCCCAATGGCAGATAAGGAAACTACCCCTGAGAGAGGCTAAGAGATGCCAAGATAAGATACAGATCTTCAACTTTTAATTTCAACCCCTAAAAAGAGACACCTTGAGAAACTAGCCCAGTGCACGTACTCAGTGGATGGAACTATAGGGTAATGTGATTTCTCTCCTCCCCCTTAAGCATTCGGAAAACCAGGAGAGCTAGTCTCTTCCAAGTCAACGCACACAGGGGCATCAATCCTAGTCTCCCCAAAAATGCTGCTGTTGCTCATAACAGTTTCTGCAAAGTATCTCTGCCCAGTGACGATTTATCCACCTTCAAGAATGAAGATAATTTCTACCAACAATCTAAAGCATTCAGAATGAACTCTGACAGCAAATAGTAATTAAAAGATACTCAGTGGGCTTATACACCACACACCGTTCTATGAACATAACCTGTACTGACTCGTTCCTTCATCCCAACATCCCTATGATCAAAGGTACCATCACCATCACCAGTTTGCAGAGGAAGACGCACACAGAGGAAGGTTTAGTGACCTTAAGGAACATCACCACAAACCAAATCATTAAAGAGGCAAGATTTGAACCCAGACAGTCTCATTCCTCAGCCCACACCGCATCACTATCCTATACTGTATTTTTTTTTTAAAGATTTTATTTACTTATTTGACAGAGAGAGATCACAAGTAGGCAAAGAGGCAGGCAGAGAGAGAGGGGGAAGCAGGCTCCCTGCTGAGGAAAGAGCCCGATGTGGGGCTCGATCCCAGGACCCTGAGATCATGACCTGAGCCAAAGGCAGAGGCTTTAACCCACTGAGCCACCCAGGCGCCCCTACATACTGTATTTTTAACGGATAAACAGAGAAAGCCTGTGTTCTATCCAAACCAGGGGTTCCCAAACAGGGAAGAATTGCCCCTAGGGGACATCTGGGTCACAGCTGGCAGGGGGGAAGGCAGGAGGGGACTGTGTTCCTGGTATCAGTGTGAACAGACCAAGGACACTACTGAACACTCCACGGTGCACAGGACAGCCCTCCAACAACAAAAAACTATCTGGCCCCAAATGTCAATGATGCATTCAGCAACCCTCATCTACAACAAAACAATGTTCTTAATGGTTCATAAATCAACCCTGGAGGCTGATTCTAAAAGAAATGCTCCAAAAAATATTTCACCTGTGGCTGAAATTTCTGGGGAAGTGGATACCCCAAGATGTCGGCCCAAAAAGACATTTAGATTCTGGTATTTATTTCTACGTTTCATTTCTAGAAACAATTTATAATACTTATCTTCTGCTGTATAAACAGACCAAAAGAAATGTAAACTACAGTCAAATCAACAGATAATTTGCTGCGCACCTATTAGGCACCAGGCCCTGCTGGGACTACACTCACAGCAAATAAAAAGTAAGGCACAAAGAAGACACTGAGGGGTGCCAGGGTGGCTCAGTCAGTTAAGCATCTTGACTTAGACTCGGGTCATGATCCCAGGGTCTGGGGATCCAGCCCTGCATCTGGCTCCCTGCTCAGCGGGGAGTCTCCTTCTCGCTTTGCCCCCCACCTCACTCATACATGAGCATGCGCGTGTTCTCTCTCTGGAAGTCTTAAAAAAACAAAATCTTAAAAAAATAAAATAAAATCTTAAAAAAAAAAAACAACAAGACACTGAGTCCATGAGCAACCAAGACATTTATCAGGAGAGGAGGGGCAGCTATACCGAGAAGCAAAAAAACTATTCTAGAAGGTAACATCAGAGGAGCTCCTATACTAAATTATTGGGATTTAAAAAAGGAAGAAATCTGGGGCACCTGGGTGGCTCAGTCATTGGCCTCTGCGTTTGGCTTAGGTCATGATTCCCAGGGTCCTGGGATCGAGCCCTGCGTCAGGCTCCCCGATCAGCGGGAAGCCTGCTTCTCCCTCTCCCACTCCCCCACTTGTGTTCCCTCTCTCACACTGTGTCTTTCTCTGTCAAATAAATAAATAAAATCCAAAAGAAAAAAAAAAAAAAAAGGAAAGAAATCCATCTAAACTCGAGGGAAAAGCAATTTGGATGTGGCAGCTGTCACCGCCTTTAAAGATGGGTAGGACTTCCTCCTTAGCGAAGGAGGGAAAGGAATTCCTGGCAGAAAGAAAGACACATGCGAAGGCTCAGAGGTGACAAAGGATAAGGCATGAGTTAGGCCATGAGCACCTCGACCACTTTTCCCTTTGAGAACCGCCCCTCCTCATGTGGAGGGGCTGTCAATCACACCTCCACACTTTCACTGTGGGAGGGCATGTGACCTGGGCTGGCCAATCAGAGAACTCTGCCTCCTGGTTCACAGTGACTAGTACTGGGATATGAGTGGGACTGTGCCTGGTCAAGCGAAGGGCTCCCTGGGACTCTCACTGAGGAAATGAGGAATGCAATATTCTCTTTTCTCTGACACTGCTCTCGGGAAAGATGATAAAAGCCCAAAGGTATGGAAGCCACCGAGGGAAATCCCATTGAGAATGAAGTCACCTCAGAGGCAAATAGGGCCAAGAATGATGAAAGGGTGAGCCTGAGTCCTTACAGCACTGCGTGAACTCCTGGATCCATCCAGGCCTAAGGCCATACCCTGTGTTCTGCAGCTATATGCACCCCCAAAATTCCCTTTACTTGCTCAGCCCGTTTTTTTAAAGATTTTATTTATTTATTTGAAAAAGAGAGCATGCACATATGAGAGAGAGACACACACACAGAGCACAAGCAGGGAGGAGGGGCAGAGGGAGAAGGAGACTCCCCGCTAAGCAGGAAGCCTGACGCAGAGCTTGATTCCAAGACCCTGAGACCACAACCTGAGCCAAAGGCAGATGCTTAACCAAATGAGCCCCCCAGGCACCCTGCTTACTGGACTGTTTTAAAATGGATTTCTATCCCTTGCAACTCAGAGAATCTTGACCAAGACAGCTCAGGACTACTGAATAAAGGAATTTTGTTACTGTTCGGGAGGATGCAGTGGAGAAATACGTGTATGTTGTAAGGTTGTTAATTACGTACAAGGTCGAAAAGACAAATGCAAATAAGTATGATGCCATCAAAAAGAGCGTAAATCCAACAACTGAGGAAACCAACATAATACTAGGAACTGTCCAACAGACCAGAAAATAAAGTGTGAATGATGCCAAGAAAAAAAACCCAGTGAGTGAGAGCGGTTCTTATCACCAACACCCACTCCCTCACCCCCGCTACCCACATGAGGTGGTCCCTCCCTCTTCGCGACGGGAACAACGTCAAACACACACCAGCCACAGGAGGTAGAGAGCAAGGATGACTTGCAGAGGAGCTGACCAGATCATGTTAATGTATGTGGCCAGGTCCATGAACCTCTGGGCGTCCACAGACATGAGGTTGACAATCTCCCCGACGGTGGAGGATTTTCTGGCTGAGTTGGTGATCACCAAGGCCTGCAAGACAATGGAGAGAGAAAGGTGGTGAGTGTGGCAGGTGAACACCTTCCCTCCAGGCCCATGTGGAGGAGGAAGACAGCTCAAGAGTGGAAAACCCACTCTTTTCTCCTGCCTTCCTGCCTTACCTGCGTTCCCAGCTCCTACATCCCATCACAAAGCCCCAGCTCTTATCAATGACAGTCCCTGCCTCATCCTGACTTCTACAATATGGAAGGGACCCCAAGGCCGTCTAAACCAGGGCTTCACACACTTTAGGGTGCACACATACCACCAGGGAAATTTGTTACAGTGTCGTTTCAGATCTGGTAGGATTCGGGTGCGGGGCTTGGGAGGGTGCATTTCTAACATACTCCCACATGATGCAGATACTGCTGGTTTGCAGATCACACTCAAGGAGCAAGGTCAAGGTCAGGGTTTCCCGATCTTGGTATTACTGACATTTGAAGCTGGATACATCTTTGTGGGACTGGCCTGTGCCTTATAGGGTGGTTCGCCAGCATCCCTGGCCTCTACCCACTAGATGCCTCCGACTCCAGTTAGGACAACCAAAAACATCTCCAGACATCTTCCAAACATCCCCTGGAAGGATAAAATTATCCTGATTCTCAAACATGGTTTCACACTATTGCCTGGGGAATTTAAGAAATAAAGGTGCCCAGGTCCCACCCTCAGAGATCCTGATTTTCCAGGTCTGCAGTGCAGCCTGGGCAGTGGGAGTTTATAAAGTTCTCCAGGCAAGTCCAACTTACAGACAGGGCTCAGAACCAACGAACTGGCCCACCTCTCCTGACCACCTGCGAGGCAGTCTCTTCTCAACCCACCGGCTCAAGGAGAGTCTTCGTCCCACAAGCTAAGAAACTGAAGGAACCAAGAAATTCCCTTAAAGCTGGATTGCGTGAATACCTGCTAAGCACTCCACTATCCAGGGAAAGGACCACCTACTCAGTTCAAATGGAGAGTTAGAACAAGCTCAGAGTATCAGTGGCAGTGACCACGTGAACATGGATTTTCCCAAGTCAAATGCCACCTAAGAAACTCCATTCCAAAAAAAAAGAAAAAAAAACAAAAAACAACTCTGTTCCGCATGGCTGACACAGGACTCAAGGACATGCTACACATCAGCTTTGCTAAGGTCTCCTGCCTGATGGTCAACCCTTGCCAGCTGCGGTCATGTGGGCCAGCCTCCCGCTACCGCTCCAGAAGCTGGGCTTGAAATCCTCACGGTGGCCTTGCCGGTGACCTAGCCAGGTCCCCGCACATTCTGAGGCTACAGCGGGGGACATCAACGTGAGCCCCTGGGCATCAGGCCGGCCCTCCCCCGCCTTCCAGGAAACCCCACCCACCTTCCGGTTGACCCCACCTACCTTCCGGTAGACAGCACCGATGACAGCCGTCTTGATCCTCATGCCGCTTACGAAGCAGATGTGGAAGTACTGGTGCAGCACCAGGGTCTGGAGGCAGGCGCTGACGAACAGCAGCACGGTGTAGAAGTAGCCCTGCCAGTCCGGGGCCTTCTGATCGTTCACGAAGTTGATGAGCAACCTGAGGGAGCAAGGACAGAAGGACCGGAGCCTGACACACACGCGCAGGGAACAAGTCCTTCCACTTCTGCATTTCGACTCGCTCCGAGCCAGTGAGGCGGGTGTTATTCCTGCCATTCTATGCATGGAAGAACGAACCCACCGGGGTGATGGGGCCGTGCAGGTCACCCTTAGGCTTCTCGTACTGACTGCTCTCGCTCATCACCAGCCAGCCACCCAGAGGTGACCAGAGAGTATGTTAGGCAAAGCTAGGAAGGCAAAGAGAAGGAGCATGTGGCCCCCCAGAGACAAAAAGAGGTAAACAGAGAGAGGATGGAGGGGACCTCCTTGTGACTTTCTGTTTTCAGGCTGCAGTCTGACGCAGTCTGGCTCATTTTCTTGTTCTTGGTTTCCCTAGACATTCCTCTCTCCTCCCCCCTCTGGCTTCAGGGGAAGTTTCTGTTACTTGCAACCAAAGTGGCCTGAGTTCAGATGGTGTCAAAGCAAAGCATTAGGCAAAGCGGGTGAAGACAGAGAGGCTTGGCTTTAATTAAGCCATGGGGGCATGCCACGTGACCCCAAGGCAGAGGTTAGGAGTACTGCCAGTGGAAGGTCAAGCACACAAAGACTTGCCCAGCTGAGAGGGAAGGGGTCTTACTTTAAGATCTCTGGGCCGGCAAACATCATCAGGTCGTGGAGGGCCTTGAATAAGAAGCTCATGAGGAAGTAGGGCCCGAAGGTCTTGTATAACACCTTGAACAGAGACGGCTCCCGCTCCTTCTGGGGGGACTTGACAATCAAAACCTCAGCCTCCTCGTTCACATCCACCTGCGAGCCCCCTTTCGGCTTGGTGGGATCCTTGGAGGAATATGCCATCTTCGCCTGCTGCCTGGAACACAAGGAGCGTGGACCAGTTGTGGGGTCTTCCGGAGACTCCGCCAGCTGGCCAGGGGAGAAGCCCAGAGCACCCCACCCCTTGGGGAGGCCGGCCAAAGAAAGCCAGTCACTGCAGAGAGGCGGCTTAGCACGCTGCTTAGGAGCACAGACCTAGGGCCCTGACCAGCTACCTGTGTGACTTTCAGGCAAGTTCCCTAACCAGCCCAGGTTCATCACCTGTTGAACGGGGATACAAGTAGGATCCGGCTCACAGAACTGCTGTGAAAATTAAATGGGTTAATACACACGAAGGGCACTGAAAGGTGCAAGGCCCACAGTGATCTACAGATTCGAGGGAGCAGCAGGCTCCATGCTCAGCAGGGAGTTTGCTTCAGATTCTCTTTCCCTCTACCCCTCCCCCAGCTTGCATGCATGCATGTGCACTCTCTCCTAAATAAATAAGGAAAGGTGAAAATCTTCATGACCTTGAATCTGGCAATGGATTCTGAAATATGACACCAAAAGCACAAGCAATCGAAGAAAAAATAAGATCACCTGGACTTTGTCAAAATAAAAAAAGTGTTGTGTTTCAAAAGACACAATCAAGAAAGTGAAAAGACAACCCACAGCATGAGAGAAAATATTTGCCAATGAAATATCTGATAAGGGAATTGTAACCAAACCATGTCAAGAACTCTTACCACACAATAAGGGGAAAACACCGAGTTTAAAAAGGGCAAAGAAGATATGCAAACGGCCATGACATGTTGCTTGACATCATTCATCATCAGGGAAACATAAACCAAAACCACAGTATTACTTCACACCCACAAGGGGTATCATCAAAAAGCCAGATAATAACAAGTGTCTGCAAGAACGTGAGAAACTGGAGCCCTCGCACAGGGCCCTGCATGGTCCCCTCCCTCTCGGACGAGGATATAGCAGAAACGATGGAGTGCGTGCCACTTCTAAGATTAGGTCACAGAAAACACGGTGGCTTCTGTCTTGCCCTCTCTTGGATCATTCACTCTGGACAAAGCCAATTGCCATGTGAAGAGGACACTGGAGCAGCCCCCGTGACGAGACGCTGCCAAGAGCCAGTACTGACTTCCTAGCCGTGTGGAACCTGAAAGCAGGGCCTACGGCCCCAGTCGAGCCTTCGGATGGCATGGCCCCAGCTGACATGCCGAGTGTGACTTCAGGAGACGGAGACGCTGAGCCAGAACCACCCTGCTAGGCTGGACCCCCGACCCAGAGGAACTACGTGAGGTAGTAAACGTTCGCTGTCATTCTCAGCTGCTAGGTTTGGGGTAATGTATTACACAGCAAAGACGTCTAGCTCTTGTCTCCCAAATTAAAGTCAAGCCAACATCTTCAAATGGCCCGACGTGGGCTCCGCCACCAAAACACATGCTTCATCCTCACCTAACCAAACATCTGCAATTTACAGGATCCTTCCGTGGCCTAAGTGTACTGAACCGCATTCAGCTGCAGAAGGCTCTCCCCTGTCACGTCGGTGCCACACAATTGGCTATTTAAGCCACGTGACACTCTGTCTTGGCAACCACAGCCTTCCAACCTGCCTCGGCTCACTCCCCACCCCAGGAAAGGACCAGAAACATGGGAGTCTCCTCCAGGCTCTGGGGTCGACCAGGCATGTGTCCTGTCCGTCCCCACCCACGATATGTGTGGGTGTCCATCCACTCTGTGCATGTCCCCAGCCTCCGATCCATGCAAATGACCACCACTGGGGCCTCCTCCCTGCCCCCTCATTTCCTCCCACTCTTGTTCCCTGACAGCCAAGTTCCTGCACAGCAGCCAGTGGGACCTTGCTAAAAACACATCATCCCCCTACTTCAACTCATAGCTTCCCCCTGCACCCAGAATAAAAGCTAAACTCCGTGTGAAGTTGTATAACTTCCTATGTATGCTGTAAGAAATTACCACACACTGAGTGGCTTAAAGCAGCACAAATTTATTGTCTCACAGTTCTGGGGGTCAGAAATCTGAAGGGGGCCCACAGGGCTACATTCCTTCTAATCTGTTTCCTGGTCTTTTCCAACTTCTAGAAACTCCTACATTCCCAGGCTTGTGGCCCCTTCCTCCAATTAAAAGCCAGTTACAGCTGCAGAGCATTCCCCACCCCCCACACTCTGACTTCCTGTCTCCTTTTACAAGGACCCAGTGATCCTATCAGGCCCTTTGCCATGTGAGGTTCTGGGGATCAGGACGTGGACATCTTTGTGTGTGCATTATTCCACCAACCACATTGTCAGTGTCACTGTGCAAGATCTTCCCAACTCCCTTTACTGACCTGCCCTAAAGCTGCCCTTTTCCTACTGGATTTTTAGTATAATTCCTTTTAGCACATGCAGGCCTCCTTGGCAAGGAAGAAAGAGGGCTGGGCAGAGAGGAAGGGAGTGGCTCAGCCCTCCCCCGTTCGTTCTCTGTACCACTTCCTAAGCCAGACCTGGCCCTGGGCCTGTGTGGGCTGCTTGTGACCTGGGGCTGATTTCCAGTGGCCAGGAGACAGGTGCCAAAGGGTCAGGGAGAAGGTCTAGGGCAGGCAGAGAGGAGGAAAGTTCACGCCTGGGTGGACAAGGTCAAGGTCAAGAACAGTGGGAAGGACCAGCTAAGGCCAAGTCAAGAAAGAAAACTATCCCATTAACAAGAGGCCCACAAAGGAGGGAAGTGTTCCAGGACCAGAGAGGAAGCAAGCCGGGCATCTGCGAGCTCTGGCTGGGAGGGGAAAGGAAAGTTGGAGGGGAAAGGTCTGAGTCAGGAGAAAACCGTCCAGAGCAAAGGAACAGAAAGGGGTGGGTAAGCTGAAGGCTGGGAAGAAAAAGGGCCTTTCTGAGTAGATCAGATGCCAATGTGGCAGAGATGTCCATCGGTCACTAATGAACTAAACACACGTCCTGGGTCAAACTCTGGACGGAGCCCCACGTCACAGAGCTTCATGAGGGGAAAGGATGAGCAAGCATGACCTCACAAGACTCTTACTGGTGCTATCCTGGGGGCTTCCCAGAGGAGGTGACATCACAGCAGTGACGTGCAGGATGGGGGAATCAGGAAAAAGAAAGGGTGCTCCAGGTGGAGGGAAGAGGATGAGCAAGGCCTGGAGCTAAGGACGGGAAATGAGGTTTGGCAGCCCTTTCTCGAACAGGCGAGAACCTCAGGGTAACGTGAACAGGACTGGGAGCAGACTGCAGGGGGCCTTAACCAACCAAAGAGTAGCAAGGCACTACTGAGGACTCTGTCATCTGTCATGAAGGCCTTAGGAAAGGCCAAATCTTAAACTGAAAACTGAAATTTCTACATTTCTGGGTGTCCTCTGAGCATCATGGTCTTTGACCCCTAATAAATATCCAATATAACACAGAAGGGCAGGCTTGACCTACAAATGCAGAGAATGCATTTTACAAACCTGGTGCACATTTTCACTCTTCTTAGTGCTAAGAATATACAGAAGGACAGTCTTGGGAACCACAGTGGGAGTGGCAAGGGTCCCCCTCCCACCCCACCCTCTTGGTAGCCCTGGCAGGATTTTAAATGTGTTGCTTATGAATGCAAATGACTCAAACTTCCCCCCAACCACCCTACCCTTTTCTCAAGGTTTTTTTTCTTTTCTTCTCTTTTCTTTTTTTTTTTTTTTTTTACAGTGCTTTCTGTTCCTCAAAAACAGAGCTTCTTAAAGGGGGTTGTTTCACAAATGCCACATTCTCTGATTGTCAAGGACTGAGCCAGATACCAGACCTTCTGTGACCTAAGGACCTTCAGTCCCCGAAAAAAGAGCCCAACAGGAATCTGCGGAGGTTGAAAAGCCTGCCCGAAATCACCCAGGTCTGGAATCGAACTCCGTTTTCAGACATAAATCCATAGTGTGTATTTTGTTGTTTTAAGTTTAAATACACCTTGAGTTTTTTCAGGAACGCAACTATTATTGAAAGGAAGGGGAGACTGTATTTCATTCCGAATTTAGCCAAGCGATGGCCACGAGTCTGCAAAACCTCTTCTGTGAGGGCGACTGATGGTGGGTCTGGAGATCTGGAGGGATTTGCAGCTGTCACAGGGAACCCTCCCCTTTGGGACAAGCAGCGACTCTCCATTCTGTTCTCCTAGCGCGCGCCTAAGCATCTACTCACTGAAATACATGTTGTCTTATGACAAAGTTGTTTCAGATTTCCTTGTTAGTCTAGTGAGAGCTTTTTGTTAATTTTTAAAATTTTAGCTATGTGGGTGGGCTATTTTTATTGATATATTACCTTAAAGTAACTGTACTGATGTCGCAGAATCTTTCTATTCAAGGCAACAGTGAGTCTGCAAGGTTCAGAACCACCGTTCAGCACGTGCATGCTGGCGCTTTGTGTTGTTTTTTGGTATTTTCTGTCTGCGTTCCTTTACAAAATACAGACAATTAAGCAAAAATGGTCACCCTGTCTTTAAGCATGTTTTCTGCTTTTTAAAATACATACATAGCTTTATTGAGGTATAACTGATGTATGCTCCATTGCACATCTTGAGAGTGTATGAATTGATGAGTTGTGACCTATATGGACACATATGCCTACAAAACTGTCCACAAAATCAAGGTGGTGAACATATCCATCACCCTGTAAGGTCTGCCAGGGCCCCTCAGTAACCCCTCCCTCCCACCTGCAGCCTGTTCCCCAGCTAAGTGAAGAGGCCTGGCCACAAGGGGCCACACCAGGAAATCCCAGCTGAGAAGAGGACTCTCCCTTCGCCCACTATGTCCATTCGGCTTGTGCCTCTGGAGACAGAGCCAATGACAAGGCAGTGAACCCCCAAGCTGAGAACCCCTAAAGGCCAAGGTACTGAGAGAGCCGGTGCCTCTGCGGGTGGCCCATGTTGGAGCCCGAGGAGCCAGGGCTCACCACGTCCTGCCAGGCGAGATGGGAACGCCCAGCCCCGTGCTGCGTCCAGATGAAGCAACACCACTCGTATGGTATTACCCACCTGGGGTTTACCCAGGACGATGACAAAGTTTACTCATGATGTTTATCTCAATGAATTGTCAGAAAGCCCTCTGAGCAGCAAGCAGAGGCTCTGGGGCATGAAGAGACCTGACGGACACAGCCCGTAAGGCCCCCACCCTGGTCTCCCTGCTCCCTCTCTCACCTTCCCCAGGGCAGCCCCACTGGTTTTAAAACAAAACTCAGGACATGCCACTGGCCTACATAAAAGCCCCCTGGGGGCACCTGGGTGGCTCAGTGGTTAAGCCTCTGCCTTCGGCTCAGGTCATGATCTCAGGGTCCTGGGATCGAGCCCCGCATCGGGCTCTCTGCTCAGTGGGGAGCCTGCTTCCTCCTCTCTCTCTCTGCCTGCCTCTCTGCCTACTTGTGATCTCTCTCTCTCTCTCTGTCAAATAAATAAATAAAATCTTTTAAAACAAAACAAAACAAAACAAAAAAAAGCCCCCTGACTTCTCACTGCACTTAGGATCAAATCCAAACTCACTAGCATGGCCGATGAGACCCCTGCAAATGCTTCTCCTCCCTTACCTCCTTCCATTCTGCTCCGCACACATTCCATTCAGGCCACACTGCTCCCCTCCCTTCTCCATAAGCATGCCAGACTCACCTCTACCTCAGGACCTTTGCATGAGCTGTTCCCTCTAACCGTAAAGCCCTTCCCACACACATCACACGGCTCACTACCTCCTTCAATACGAACTTCTACTCAAAGGTCGCCTTCTGAGAGGCCGTTCCCAACCACAGAGTCTCTGTCAGCTTCTCAGCCACTCGCTTGCCCCACTTCCTTGCTATAATCTCATAAAATGTAACACTCTAAAACTTTCCCCGTCAGTGTATGTTCTCATAAAATGCAACACTCTCTAAAACTTTCCCCATCAGTGTATGTTCGACTCCTTTCCTGTCTGTCTCCTATGGAAGGGAAGGTGGCCCCGAAGAAGGAGTCTATTTGGTCCCACGGTCTGAACACAGAGGGCCTGAACGGACCGCACAGCAGCAGGAGACCTCAGCTCTGCTGAATGAATCAGTTAAGGGCCAGGCCGGTGATAGACAGGGCTTCTCATTCAAGCCTGGTCCTCCTTCCACGGAGCCTCAGAGGCAGCCTCTCCCACACCATCCGCAGCAACCTGCTCACCCAGAAAGATGCCACCGGCCAGGCTGGGAATGGACCCAGGGACCCGCCTCTGCCTGAGAACCTCCAACTGGGTCACGGGCACCAGATTCACGTGGAGCCATACGCACACAGAACACCGCCCATCTCACGATGCCCGACCACAAAGGCTTACGCTCGACCTGCCTGCCCTAAGACGACGTCTCCTGGGTCCACGGCTACCCTGAATGGGCCACGAGCTCGGCGTTGCAAGGGCCTCTGCTGGTGTCCTAGTGGCCAACAGAACAAATGTCCCTAGTTCCCAACCCCCAGCCAGGCCTGACCAAAGATCTAGAACCTGGGTGTTCTGGCAACTGGACCTCAAGTCCAAGGTTTTTCTCCCGAAGGACAACTGGCCTGTGGGAGATCCCACACAGCAGGCTGGCCCCACCGTCAGCCAGTGCTAAGAGGTCAACAACAGGCCCACCCCAAAAACCCACAGGAGTAACGACAGCCACTTTTGGTTCTGCTCCTGCCACCACCCTCCACCATCCCCACGTCACTCACAAGTTCTCGGGACACAGGACACAGGCTAAGTCCCATGACCTACCCTCCTGTGTAAGAGCCACTTTACTTTCTTACTGGCACATACTGCAAGGCTATTTCACATAACCGAGGACGTCTTAGATTTGATAAAATCAAGTACGTGCTGGGGAGGCCCTGGCCTGATTCCCAAAATAACGTGATGACAGAGGTCACGGGATGGCACGCAGCTCATGTGGGAGGAGTGTCTAAAACTCAGGATACTGGGGCGCCTGGGGGGCTCAGTCGGTGAAGCATCTGCCTTCGGCTCAGGTCATGATCCGGGGGTCCTGGGATCGAGCCCCGCACTGGGCTCCCTGCTCAGCAGGGAGTCTGCTTCTCCCTCTGCCCCTCTTCCTGCTCATGCATTCTCTCTCTCTAATAAACAAATAAATAATCTTAAAAAAGATACATAAATAAAATAAAATTCAGGACACCAAGTGTGACCCATAATGCTAACTATGGGCTTGGGGATGATTGTAACGCGCCGGCGTAGGTTCATCAATTCTGACAAACGTCCCATTCTGCTGGGGGACACTGATAACGAAGGAGACTATGCACAGGCGGGGGGGAGGGGGTTTCACACAACTCTCTGTGCCTTCTGCTATAAAAACTAAAGTCTGTTTTGTTTTTAAATGCAGCACAGCCCAAAGCACCCTTGGTGGGGGCTTCTTTGGCAGGACACCTATTGAAGCGATGGGCTTGGTGTGTCGAAGCCAAAACACTGAGAAGCACAGGAACACTCAGGATGCCAGATGCTCTCAGTGAGACAGGCAAGGTGGCGCCATCTCGGGCAGGGCAGGGTCCCGCGCCCCATGCATGCACTTGCCCAGGGCCCAAGCAAAGAGCATCGATCTTTCACTCTTCTTGTCTACCCAGACTGCCTTAGCTACATGGAAGACAACTCCTGGATTTTTCAGAAGAGCCGGCCACGGCTGGGAAGAGTGAAGCAGCTCGCCCAGCACCCTGAAGCTAGTAAGAGGGGACGCCACCACCATTCCGCACCATGGTGGCAGGAAACGGGTGACCCGGTGGTTCTAGACAGCGCCCAGCTCTCCCCTGTGGCAAGAGACTCGCACTTACCTTTTGGATTTGGCACACTCCTTCTTCCAGTTCTTTACCAAAACGGGCACAACTTGTTCTGACGTGTCCTCCTTATTCAGGGACCAGAGGTCAGTGCTCTCCAGGGGCTGTCGGTAGCCACGGACCATCAGCCTGGGGCCAAAACACCAGGGGGAGGAGATGAGAGTTGGGAGGAAGAGCACAATGACTCTCGCTACCCACACTCGCCACACGAGACCGCCGCCACGGATGGCAGCACCCACTTGGGAAAGTCGCAATATGCACGGGACATCTGGGCACGCTAAGTCAATACCACTAATTCTGTTAGGTCGCCAGAAGACACAGAATGTTCAGGATACAGATTTTACAATAGCTCCCATTTACTTTAAAAAAAATGTTTTTACGACTCAGTGGCAAAGCAGTAATCATTGTCAGATATGAGTGATCAATTCATTGAGCTTGATTAGACGAGTGTTTCTACGTGTTACGATGCTTTCGTAATAGAAAGTAAACCCACCACTTTAACTTGTTTTGAAATATCAAACTTACAGAAAAGTCACATGAACTGCACCAAGAATTCCTACCTCCCCCTCCCCCAGCTCACCGCTGCTAACATCTTACCACATCTGCTGTACTCTTCTCTGGCTCTACCTATAAATATACACATACAGAGTTTTCCTCTGAACCCCTTCAGAGTAGGCTGTGGGCCCGGCACACCTCCACCCCAATGTTAGCGTGTATCCCCCTAAGAAAAAGGACATGCTCTCACAGAAGCCAGAGAGCGACTCATCAAAATCAGAAATCTAAGGACGGCATGACCTGCAGTCCACACTCCAATTACCCCAACTGTCCCCAAGATGTTCCTTAACTGTTAATGTGGACAATATTTAATTTAGAAAAAAAAAGATGTCTGTGCAAACTTTATAAAGACAAGGAATAGTGCCTATGGGGGAAAAAGGATTCATATAATCCTGGGTAAGATGCTATCACTGTGCAGGAAGAAATGTGCGGAAAGAAAGGACAAGAAGGAAGCTTAACCTGAGCAGCTGCCTTGGGGGTTTCTGGTTGTGGATCTATGCATGTTTCTTGTACCCACATTTCTTACAGGGCACGGGTATTATTTTTCTAACAGCAATTTTATTTCTCTGAAACAATGTTAACAACCGTAAATACACCTAACATTAAAAAAAAAATACCCAAATCCGAAAGCCAAGGGCTACTAAGTGCCCTGGGTGAGGCCATGCACAGAGGTGCAAGCCACTTATGGTTCCCACGTCAAGTCCGTGCACGTGGGCACAGGATCCGCGTCTGAGCCCCGGGCCCGGGGCAGGCACGCTCAGCACGTGGGGGAAGGGTAATGGAGGGACAGCGGGCCCGAGGCACCGGCCTGGCCTTACCCCGTGATCCACCAGAAGGTGACTCTGGAAAGGAAGGAGGAGCTGGATTCCGGGCAGGGATTCTAGTGGAGAGAACACACGGGATGGGAGGAAACAGGAAATGATCAATTAACCTTCTCATCTAGGCCGGCAGTCAGCAACAAGCAGTGAGCGGGGCACTCTTACTCTCAAAGGACCAGCAGCCCCCCTCACGCTGATGACTCGCACCCCAAAAGGGTTTCTCTCCTGAGCCCCAGTGACCTTCAAAGAAACACATGGCAGCTCCCCCGTTTCACCCAGGAAATATTTCCTGAGTGTCTACTATGTGCAAAGGTGGTAGAGTACACCACTTACCCGCCCGGCCTTACATTCATTTCCACAGCAACCCATTACCCCATTCATTCATTGACTCATCCATTCAACAAATATCGTCTGAGCACCAGCTACATGCCAGGCACTCTAAAAAGTGCCAGCGTCATCCTATATCCTCACAGAACCTTACGAGCGTGGGAATTACCATTATTCCTGTTTCATTCATTCATGCAACACAGATTTTCTGAGCACCTGCTACCTACCCAGCACCATGGATGCAAATCTGAGCAGACAAAACCCCTGCCTTCAGGAAGCCTGCAGTGCACTAGAGAAATAGTAACACCTGCTGAATTCTCTACTACCTAGCTCTGTTCTAAGTGCTTTACACACACGATCTCATGTAATCTTTGCAACCACCCTAGGAAGTAGTCAAAAGCATCATCCTCATTTTGGAGTTACAGAAACAGAAGAGCAGAGGGATGGAATGATGTTGCCAGGCTCCCCCAGCTGTAAGCAGTGGACACAGACTGTGAGCCCCTAACAGGCTTCAGAAAGAAACATTAATCAAATGATCCTGTGAGCAGACACACAACCTCAACTGCAATGAGGATCGCCCCCTAAAGCTAGGGCAGTATGCCAGTGAGGTCACTGGTATCTTAGTGAGATCACAGCAAGAGAGCCGATAAGCAGATGATCCAGACAAGGCGTCCCTGAATTGGGGTCTGAAAACTGAGGAGAGGTAAACAAGGGAAGGGCGGGGGGGAGCAAGATGGTGTGCAAAGGTCCTGTGGCAGCAAGAGTGTGTGTGTGCAAAGGTCCTGTGGCAGAAGGGAGCATAACCCACTCTGGGAACCAAGAAGGGGCTGAGAGGTCTACACTGGAGGCCATGTAAGGGATTCTGTTCTTCATCCCAAGGGCAAAGGCAAGTCATCAACATATCCCAAGCAAGCTCTCGCAGAACCTCTTTCCCAGAGGCACAGAGATGAGCTCCAGTACCACACACACCAGGAAAAGGATGTCTGTGTGGAGCCTCTGAGACCGCACACAAGGGCCAACTTCCCACACTGAAACACTCAGGTCTATATTGTAAAATACACGCTTTAGTGAAGGGGGGAGGGGTCACCATGCAGCGATGAGGTCTCTAACAGACGAGGCTGCTCCACATTCCGGCGTTTTTCAGAGACAGTCTTAGAGAGCCCAACACATACACACATTCTGCCACAGTGGTTTTCCATCCAGGCTGCAGGTGCTTTAAAAACAATGCAGTACCTGGTCCCCACCCCCCAGAGAGTCTGACCAAGCTGGTTTGGGGTGGGACCAGGGCATCAAGTTTTTGTGTTTGTTTTTCACTCCCAGAGTCTCCTTGGCAAAGCGGCCTGGCAGGAAACGTCCCAGATAAGCCTCAAATGTCTTCTCACACCTATTACCACGGAAGCTAAAGGCGTGTGGAGTTAAAAGGCCTCAGTCACAACCAGAAGTGGCTCCGAACTTGCCCAAAAAGGGATGAAGTGAGCCGCCATCAGGAGAGTAAGTAGAAAGGACTGTGATGATCACGTCTGATTAAAGACACAATCTCACAATGACACTGGGGGGGAAAAAAAAGGGCAACCCCTTGGTGTCGTTCATGCAAAGACACATGTGAACCAAGCCACTGTCTTAGAAACAGAGAAAGGGCAGGAGCCAAGCGTGTTCCCCACCTTTTCTAAACGAACTTCACCACAGGGTGACCAAAGAGAGGAAGGGGAAGTGTCTTTGCATAGAAACTGTCCAGCCTGGGCAACTGGGAGGCTCAGTCAGTTAAGCCTCCAATTCTTGATTTCGGCTCAGGGTTGTGAGCTGGAGCCCTGCGTCAGGCTCTGAGCTGGGCATGGAACCTGCTTGAGATTCTCTCTCTCTCTCTCCCCCTCCTCCTCTGCCCCCCCCCCCAAAATACAGTCCACCTAATAAAGACTGAATGACAGAACATCAAGACGATGGGCCATTTTGCAACCACAGTGGATTACCAGAACACTCGGCGATACCCAACGACTACTATGAATGCTTTTAGGCCAGAGAGTGGGGTCACTGTTGTACTGTTTAAGATCCTTACCTTTCAGACGGTCTCACTGGGGAGAGGTGGGGAAGGGCAGACAGGAATTCTATTCTGGCAACCTTTGATAAGTCCAGTTTATTTCAAAATAAAAAGTTACTAAATATGTTTACCTCCCTATGTTTCAGAGATTCGTACTGAAGTGCTCACACAGTTGAGGTGCAGGATAAACAGAGTCCATGGCTGTTACACGCTGCTGTCTACTTCTGTACAC
>CM052890.1:22602513-22630694 GCA_028534135.1 Potos flavus
GCCTTCTGCCTCCAAACCCGGGCTTCTCTCAGTCTCGGCTTCGACATGGAGCATCGCTGTGCGATGTTACAGACCTTGCACAGAGATGCCCAGCAGTGGGGCAGGTCGGGGCTGAGATGCAGCCCGGGTCCAACTCAAGACTCCCAAGTCCTGTGCCTGCGAGGGGCCGCATCAGCCCGCAGGACCAGGGCCGGGCCCGAATTCAGCCGTCCACACGGGCGGGGTACAATGTGTTTTTCTCATTCGCAAGGAGCGCCGGTGCAAATAGCCAGGTGTTAGGCATACGCACACAAGAGAGGTCTCCAAATCCTGGCATTCTCTCAAAATCAGGGAACTCCAGCCATGGGGCAGGACCGAAGCAGACTTCTGACTGCAGAATGGGAGGCAAACTCATTCCCTCTCCACCCTCCTGGATACAAATGGAGTCATGCCCTTGAGACCATAAGAAACAATATAGCCCAGAGGAAAAAGATTAATCCTCACTCTGGCCAGGAAAAATCCCAGCTGCTGCGAGAAAATTCTCCCGGCAAATGCAATGGGATCTCATTATTTACAAGAACATTTCACAGTTTCTAATTTGCACGCTCCAAGAGCTTTGTCCAATTCGCCTCCTCCTTCCTTTGCATCCAAATGGGGATTTTCAGATTACGAGAAGCCACATCACGCCGACAGAAGGCCCGCATCGCCAGCGCAGAGAAGGAAATCGCTAAATTTGGGAGCTGGTTTCTGGAAGTCCCTATCTGATATCGAAGTCCTTCTATGATCACAGACAACTCGAATTCTGAAGTAGTAAGAACTGATAACTAAAGAAGAAAAACAAAGGGCTCGGATGCTGGATCAGAACCCAGAGGGCATCCCATTCAACCGAAACCAGGCAGAACATTCTCAAAGCTGTCAGCTCGGGGCTTTCCAGCCACTGAGGCTGGGGCAGAGTAGCTCCCATCCAGCAAGGAGGAGACTTACTAAGGGGCCCTCCATTCAGTCAGGAGAAAAATTCAGACAAGCCCTGGATGAAGGGCAGGGGGAGAAGAAGTCTGATGTACGCAATGTAGAGAGAAAGCCACATTCTTTGGCATCTGCATCTGGCACTCGCCGATTTGGCCAGAAACCACGAGGCTTAAACCAATTTGGTACAATCGCCCCAGGCACTGGTTCTTTGAGGACTGGTCATTCATGAGCTCACATCGGGCAGTCTGGGGACCCTGACTGGCTCCTTCATCACTCTGGCCTTTTTGTCACACGGTCTCTGGGTCCCTGCACCGCTTTTCTGGTGTTGATTCTGCTTTTTTTTGGTTTCCTGCCAGTTAACTTGCACTCAGCACCTCCTTCACGCCCAGCAGTAAGGGGTGCATGATACAGCAGCATAGCCTAGGGCAGGGGTGCTCCAATGTGGCCCCCTCATCACCAGCAGCCATGGTGCCCAGGGAGTTGTTAGAAAAACAAAAGTTTGGGTCCCGCCCAAATCTACGGACGCAGAATCTGGGGGGTGGGGCTCAGCCGTCCGTGCTTTACCAGGCCTCCCATGTGATGCAGTCAGGTGCACTAACCCAGGAGAAGGGCTTTTCATCTTAGGCAAGACCCTCCACCACTCCGGCCCTCCGTGTTCTCAGCTTACAACGAGGGGAGACTCACAGTCCTGCCTCATCATTAAAACGAATGGACTACATTAAAACGACAACAACGCAGAGAGTCACTGTCCAGCTCAGCCTCCCTCCTGACCTGCCTGCACCGCTGGAACAGCTGTAAGTGCCACCAGCCTCTCCGTGTTCCATGCACCCTCCTCCTCTCAGCCAGGGGGGTCCTCCAAAACACCTCCAACCTGAGCATGTCACTGCCCACGCCGAGCATCCTCCATCGGGTCAAGATCGCAAGTTCTCAGGGTGACACCCAGGTCTACCCTTGATTTTGCACGCTCGGCTCCCCCACCCCTCCAGCCCAGCCAAGCAGATCATACAGCTCCCCAACACCCACGAGTTCCTGTATACGGCCGGGTCTCTGCACACGCTTGGTCCTCTGCTGGGAGGACCTTCCCGTGCAGCCTTACTGGCCTGGCCAATGCCTCTCGTTCCCTGGATGCTGGCCCTGGAGGCCCAGGCTGAGTTGGGAACCCCTCCATCAGCCCCTCCGCCCCCAGCACGTGCCTGCCTCAGAGCCCGCTGGCCAGCCCACAGCTGTTGGTTTATCTGCCCACTGCCCTCTCTCTCCTCAATGGTCAGGTTGGTTCATTTCCGTTCTCAGAGTCTGGCCGGGCACTGAGCACCCCCACCCCCACCCCCCGGGCCCCGCACAACACTGAACTACTAGCGACCAGCAGCAGAAGGGGAAAAGCCTCTAACACCGGGTTTACGAGGCTTTCATAAACGGTCCAAGCGCTGTGGCTGCCTCTGCGGTGTGCCGGGTAGAGACAGACCAGGACGGGCAGCAGGGAACTTTCTGGGGCCCTGGAAATGTTCCAGATCTTGACAGGGTCTTGGGTGACTCCTTTGTCAGCACAAGTCAAACTGTCACTTTAGATTCAGCAATTTCACTATGTCCATTCTGCTTTAAGAAAATCAAACAGAACTGTTAAACAGAGACGGAACTCTTGGCATGGCCAAGTGTTTGGGGGAAGGATACCAAGGATTTCCAGGTAAGTTTCAGCTACCAAAAAAAAAAATTAGCCAGTTGGCTGGCCGGCCAGATACGGGATCAAGCGAGGTTAACTAAATGTTAACTGTGAAATCACACTAGTGAGTAGATGGGTTCTCACTCTGTCATTCTTTCAACTTTTCTGTGAGTTTGACGTGTCCACAGCACAATACTTGCGGGGGGGGGCGGGGGGGGCGGGGAATATATTCCATATTTACGGGCAGGACCAAAAATACCTCTTATACCAAAGGATCTGAGCCATTTTCCTAAATGTGCTAATAAACCAATGCTTTTCAACTGTGAACCACCCGTGGATCTTGTTAAAGTGAGACTCGGACCCAGCAGGGCTCAGTTGGCCCAAGACCCTGCATTTCTAACAGCACCTGGGGAATGCTGATGCAGCTGGTCCAAAGACCCCACTTGGACAAGCAGGGGTTTATACTATGACCACGTTTGCCCATGACGCCTCCAAGTGCAAATGGAAACCCCCTCCTCCCACCCGCCCCACCCTAAGCAGGAGCCTCAGGGCCAGCAAGCTGAAGGATCACAGGCTGGGGCCAGACAGGAACCCCAAGAGAGCCCTGTGAGGCTCGGTCAGCCACTCCCAGATTCCATGCAGCCCGGGCCCTGGAGGAGAGAGGGGAGCAGCCCCACCAAAAAAGCAAGGCCAGATGTCTGAGTCATGCACATGGCAGAGGGCCAGCTGGGGCAGACGCTGGCTTCGGTGACTCAGCAGGAGAGAGCCCGGAGAAGCCCAGTGCTGCCAGCTGCCCCCCCAGACCCCGCCTAACCCTGGCCACCCCGGAAGCAAGGCTGACCGCTCCCTCCGAGGACAAGCAACCTATGACCATGGCTCTGACCTCAGGGGGGCACCTGGGGCCACATTCTCTGCATCTCTGGGGCTCTAGCATGATGCAAGCCCTGAGGATGAAGGGGAGACAGGCAGAGAAAGCACCTAACAGTGTGTCCCTCCCCCGATCACAGGCCTCGGACCCCGGAGGGAAGGGGCTGCCGCAAGCACCAAATGGAGCCTCAACCCATGTTCAAGAAGGGGGCACTGAGGTTCCGGAAGGAGGAGGGACTTGCCTGAGGTCACAAATCTAAGTCCTAGACCCTGATTCTCAGGCTTCCCAGGCTTCTTCGCGACTGCAGTTACACAGCTGTTTGTCCACTCGCCGGTTCGATGACTGTCCCCTGCGAGGCCACAAGCTTCCTGAGGTTACCCCGTAGACTGCACTCTCCAAATTACGCCCCGATGTCATCGGCCATCCTGCAAGCTCTTCTTATGAGAAGACCTGACCTCACCCCCATCTAGAGGTGAGGGCTGTGTCCCCACCCCTGGAACCCAGGCCGACTTTTGAGATGGCCTCCGTTGAGAGAGTGTGGCAGGAGTGACACCATAGGATGTCTGGGACTGGGTCATAAGCAGTGACACAGCTTCCACCTGGCTCTCTGTCTAGGAACACTCGTTCTCAGACGCATGCCACCACCTCGTGATGTCACCAAGGCCACCAAGACGTGGACTGTGAAGTCCACCGGAGGCTCGGGCTGGGAGCCAGCACTACCACCAGACGCATGAACGAGGCTGGCTACTGTCGGGGACACCCCATGGGGGAGCCGCCCAGCTGAGCCCAGGACGAGGAAACCTAACGACAAACCGCTATTGTTTCATGGAACGAAATTCGAGGTGCTTTGTTGGGGGAGCAGATAACTGTAGTGAGGCACAAACCACGTCAACTTCACACCCTGCTATGGCCCCCGAACCAAGCGCAGGGTACGACAGATGCTTAATGAATGCTGAAGGGCTGAAGGAAGCCCGGGGTCTACCCAACTCCAACCAGAGGCTCCTCTTCTATGACACCTGTTGCCTCCCCCATCAGACTTAGGGCGTAAGATAGGGTCTAACAGTCCCGATCATCTTCTCTAAGCTTTGACTCTTAACAAAAAAAAAGAATGGCTGGGGACAAGAGTCGGGTGTCCCTGCAGGCCAGCCTCCAGCTACCCCGGTGTGGCGGAGCAGGCCCCAGGCCCCGGCTGCCGGGAACACAGACAACACAACCGGAGGAGGAAGCCGGCTCCGCGGGCACCCAGGAAAGAAGCGAAAGGAGCTTTACCCAAATCCCCAGATGGAACCAGAAATCAGAAATTCCCTCCCCCTTCCCAGCCCCTTCTGGAAGGCGGCTTCTCAAGGGGTACAGGGAACCTGAGGGGCCAGGTGAGCTTCGGGTCTCCCTGCCAGCTTCTCCCGCGCTCAGTGCACCCTCAAAGCAGAGCGGGGTCCACGGCCATGACTTGCGTGCGCTCTCCAGCTCCACAGCACGGCCTGACATTTAATCAGTTTCCTGACGAGGACACGCCATGGCCAAACATCCACGCCCACGTACACAAACCCTCGGCCCGGGAGACCTGACGGCCATAGCCATCTGGGCCCCTCCTTTATGCCAGGCGTGAGCTGGGATGCAGTGGGTGCCCCAGGCGTGGTCGCTGCCCTCGAGAACTTTATACACACGCACACACGTACAAGAACACACAAACGCACATATCTTCGTGCAAACACACGAACAGAGACACATCACATGCACACGCGCCTGTGTGCACAAACATACATGCACGTGCACACACACACTCTGCATGTTTCTCCAGCACCGTTCCCTCCTTGAGCAGGGAAGTCCGAGAGTGGGGCCTCTCGGAACACACACCAGGACACAGGTTTCTTCTTGTGTGTGTGTGTGTGTGTGTGTTTTAATTAACACATAATGTATTATTTGCCCCAGGGTATATGTCTGTGGATCCTGAGGCTTACACATTTCACAGCACTTACCACAGCACACAGCCTCCTCAATAGGACACAGGTTTCTAACCCACATGGCGGCAAGGGTCAACCTCCTCCGACCCGACCCCCCACAGGCACCTCCATCACCCACAAAGGCAGCCTCAGCCCTTTGCTGAGGTGCAGGCCAAGCCCAGCAGAACCACAGCAGCTGAAAACTGCTCTGGCTGCAATTTGCCCAGTTAACAGCTGACCAAACACGAACAAAGCATCAAATAAATGCTCCAAAGTTTCCCCTCCCACTCAGAACAAAATCCAATGGCTCATGTGACCACAGACGACTGTCCCCACCTGTGGGATGCCATGTCTTAGCCATCTCTGGTCTCTTGCTGCTCCAGCCACACTGGCCTTTCCTGCTGCTCCCTTGACATTTCACGGCAGCTCCTGCCCCAGGGCCTTTGCACTTGCTACCCCTCTGCCTGGACCACTCTTCCTCTGGGTATGTGATCAGCTCGCTCCCTTGCTCCAGTGAGGTTTCATGAGGGAGGCCTTCCTTGATGGCTCCTACCACACTGAAACTGCCCATGACCTTCCAACAACATCTCCATTTCCTTTCCATGCTTTCTTCTCCTCCTCAGGATTTACTGCCACCTGACTGATAGTACTTGGCTCCTGGATTACTGTTCGTCCACCGCCCCTCAACTCACCCCCATGACAACACAGGCCTCAGATGGGCAAGAACTGCTTTACTCGCTGCCACAGCCCTGCACCCAGATCGGGGCCCGGCACGGGGCACTGGACGGAAGGAGGGGAAGGAGGAAGGAAGAGAGGGAAACAGAGAACAAGAACAGAGGCAGGAGTGGTCAAGGACTATGTTCCCTTTTATTCCACCAGCAGGAAGACTGGCCTGGCCGTATGGCCACCCCACCCACTGATATCCGCACGTATATAACAGATCTCCCTGCACCTCAAACTGACAGGACACACCAACTCAAACCCCTCAGGGGCCAGGCACAGACTGTAAAAGAAGGAAGCAACACTATGTGATGCAAAAGGGAGTGGTGGGGATTGCGGTAAGGTAGGGCTACACGTCTCCCAGTCGAGGTCAACTGCTGCTGTGGGAGATAATGGTCCTAATACTGCCAGAACTTCTCATTTTTCTAGAAAAACTGCAGAGTTAGAATTTATGGGAAATTTCCTAGCTTTTAAACGTTTGCTCACATGTTCTAAAGTCACTATGGAAATCAAATGACAAAACCTACATGTCTGCAAGACACAGCTGTTTACAATTATGAAGTCCCCCTAGCCACAGCTAGGCCTCTGTTTTCCCATCTGTAGAGTGGGACGATGATAGGACCTCTCTCCGTGCCTTTGGGGAATATGCAATGAGATCCCAGATGGTTGATGTTGGCACAGAACAGAGATCTAATCCATGTGAGCTGGCACGGAGCACAATTTTTTTCACACACACGCACACACACGTGTCTCTGACCGCACTTACGGGGTCGTGGATGGTTTCAGAGAACAGGGGCGGTCGGTCCGAGAAGCAGGACAGCACGAGCTGCATTAGCACGAGGATAAAGTAAATGTAGAAAGTGACATCGCGAAACACGTCGATTTCAGCATCCTAAACGTGAGCCGAGGGAGGAGGAAGAGAAGATCACTTTCTGGAGGCAGCCTGCAGAGGCGGGGGCAGCCGGCTGCAGACCCAGGAACAAGGGCTCCTGCCCGGAGCCACCTCCCCCAGCAGGAGAGAGGCGGTTTCACCGCAGTGCAGTCCCCGACGCCCGGTGAGGGCGGCCAACGTGCTGAAGGGAGGCTTGGGCATGGGAGCAAAGCAGGCCCAGTTCAAGGTCTGGCTCTGCTCGTCCTGGCCCCGGATGTTGCCAACTCTCTCAGCCTTTCTGCACTTCGATCTCTATAAACGGATGGGCGGTTCTCAATCGGGGGGATGTCGCCTCCCAGGGAACAGCTGGTACTTGCCAGGGACACTTTTCCTCACCGTGACTTGGGCGCTGCTCCTGGCACCCAGCGGGTGGAGGCCAGGGATGCCAACCCCCCCACCCCAAACATCCTACAGAGGTCAGGAGAGCCCCTTAGGACAAAGACGTCTCCAGCCCCAAATGTCAATTAGCGCCGAGGCTCAGAAACCCCCTCGGAGTAATTCTGAGCAGTTAATAGGATTACTCATGGGGAAAAAAAAAAAACTTAGTTCCTGCCTGGCACCTTGGAAACATGACCTCAAGAAATGTCAGCGGCCCTCAGGGCTAAAGATGGTCTGTACCGAACACTGCAGGTGCTCAGTCAACATTCAGTCACTGACTAGCTCAGAGGGGGCGGAGGACAGCAGCCCCTCCGGTTTCCTAGGAGCGGCACATGACAGCCAACGGGAACCACTTCTTAGCCAGAGTGGCAGCTGATGGCACCGAGGTAACACGGGGACAGGTATCGGGCACCCCGGGGGGGGGGGGGGGGGGCAGCCGCTCTGCAAACACCACTGCCCACTCAGCTCTGTTCCAGACCGACGACATCTAGAGCTGACGTGCCTTGGGGTTTACTGCTGACAGAGGCTCAGAGGGTGGTGTGCGTTTGCCTGTGGCTCCCATCCCTGGAGAACCCACACGGGCCCCTGAAGCTACACAGATAAGTGGGGCCCTGAGGAAAGAAGGTTCTAGAACAAAGGCTGGATGACCTGGGGAAATCCCTGGTAAAGAAGTTGGGCCCAGGGAGCACCCACCCTCTGGTTCCCACGGCGACGTGCAATTTCCACATAAGCTGGAAGGAGCATCTCTTCCAAGGGGCCGCTGCGGGAAGATGTAGAATAAGGCCACCACTTACCTCTTTTAAGGCAGTCATGATTTTGGATCTCAAGATGGCAAGGGCACACAGTAGGGCTACAAGCCAGAAAGTGAGCATCATCCCTGAGGACTGGACTCCCTTCCTTCTCTCGAGTTGAATTAAAAAGGTAGCAAGCAGCTGCAAGGGAGAAGCACACAAGTGGAGTTGTCAGAAGACCAGGGCTCAGGACCCCACAGTCCTGGCAGACGGTAATCCTGGATTACGGCTGCCCTCAGCTCAGTGGTGCCAAAAAGCGGCCTGGGGAGGACCCAGCTCCAGTATGTGCCCTGCTCTCGCCTTGCCGGGGACCCTGGACAAGTCACTGATCTCTTCTGAGCCGCCGCTGCCTCACCTGCAAGAGAGAAAGGACTACAGCACCTCACGTGAGAGCGGTGGGAATCTCAGGAGACCATGTATAGATCTGGGATAGGACAGCAAAGTCGGGGGGCAGCTCAGTTTTCAAGAGAGAGGCACACTTTTTCCGGAATGAATGGGCATCACTGAGTGCCAATAAAACTTTATTTACAAAAACAGGCAGTGGGCCAACCCTTCCTTTACAGGTGGAAAGACCTATGTTGAAGTCCCGGCCCAGAACGAGACTAATTATCCTCCCTTGGGGAACAGTGAAGACTGTTCTCCTTCCTAAGGAGATGAAGGTTCTGTCATCTGCCTCTATTTATACATCTCATCTGCAGGGAACTTTATTAGAAAGACGACGGGTGGGAGAGGCTGGGGTTTTATTTCGTTCCTGATACCTGAAGCTATTACTCCATTTTGCACATGACTTAACGATCAGGGAGAGAAAATAAGCAGTAAAACGGCTTTTTCTCAAAAGAAGGAGAAAGGCTACGGTCATTCCCCCGAGAAGTAGAGATGGCCTCCTGAGGCCCATCCCCCAAGCCGGTCATGAGCCAGACTCCCGAGGAGCTAAAGGTCACCTACGGCACCTGCCTTTACTCCCAGAAGCACATCCATCTGTATGTCCTCATTCATCCTCCTTGGGGAGGTCCCCCATCTCCCTCCCTCCCCACATTTAATCCATCAGCAACTCGCATTGGCTCTGCCACCAGGGCTGATCCTCAGTTCACCCACCGCTCCCCCTGGCCTCAGCCCCAACCCCTTGCGCTGGGTGACCCCATGGGCCCCCACGGCCCCAACAATTCAATCCACTCTCCACTTGGAGGCCACACTTGGCTTTTCAATACACAGAGCCAGGCATGCCACATCCTTGCTCCAAACATCTCCCTTTAGGACTGGGGGTTTCAACCTGGGGTCCAAGGACAGGCTGCAGCTAGAACCCAGAGGTCCGTGAACTTGAACGGGAAAACAATCACATCTTCGCTTTCCCTCAAATCAGCACGACCGGTCACTGAGAGCAGGCAATACGCCGCACAGCAGGAGCGGTCCCTGGGGCTCTGTCATCAGAAATCCGATCTGCAAACACACAGCTGAAGCTCTCTCTCAAGATCACGTGCGATCATCACGACTTGGAAATTACGGGGGCAGCCTACCCACTGGTCGATCTTGATACGAAAAGCACGTATATTTTTACTTTGTTTTTTCATCTTTTGCTACCTGTGTTTAAATACAGTTGGTTTCCCAAACCCAGGGCCCTGCAACTGAACAATGGATAAACGTGTGGGGACACCACACCATCAAACACATGGAACAACTTAAAAACAAACAAACGAACATCTCTGGACACACGCAAGGTGGCTGAACTGCAGGTCTGAGAAGTCAGCCTCACACAGCCCCAGCCAGCACAGTGCATTCACGGGACCTTCTGGAAAACGCAAAGTGATAGGGCAGAAAACACAGCCGCGGTTGCCAGGGGATGGGGGTGTGGAGGGAGGGGCTGACCACAAAGTGGGGGCAAGCACGAGGGAGCTTTTTAGGGCAGTGGGGCTGTCCTAGATCTCGATTGTGGAGCTGGGAGATACATGACAATGTGGGTTCATTGCAACTCATGAACTTTTACTTTTTTTAAAAGTGAATTTTACTATATTTAAATTACACCTCAAGTAAAAACAAGACGTAATCACAAAATCTTCACATATATATATGTGTGTTTGTGTGATTCGTTTCCTTGTGAGCCTCTGTATTTATGTGAGGAACATAATCCTCAGACCTGACTGGCAAAGGAGAAAAGGGCCCATGGCACAAAAAAAGTTTTAGAACCCAAGTTTGGGAATGCAAAACAAAACAAAACCCACTCACCCTGAAGCTCAAGGTCCTATGGCGTCAGCCCTCTGCCCTTCTTGCCATCCCCACTTCCCTCTTCTCCTTAACCCCTCTCCCTCAGTCACACAGGCCAACCTCCTAATTTCTCTCTCTGACCCCAGGACTTTTGCACATGCTATTCTCTCCAACTGGACAGTCCTCTGCCCCCTTCAACTTTTTAACATCCCGCTCATCGTTCAGCCTCAGCTCCATCACCCCTTTTTCCCTAGCCCCCAGACCAAACACATTCACCAAATTTCAACCCTATGACACTTTGCACAAGAGCAAACACTTTGTGCCTTTTGGGGGAATCGTTCGTTGAGTATCTGTTTGCATAACTGGGCATATGCTCCACGAGGACAGGGACTGTATCTGTCTTATCTCCAACTCCTGGCACACAGTAAAAATAAAAATATATCTGCGCACTGCTCTCATCCCACATTCCTAGTGCTTGTATATTCCTGCCCCCAGGGGCGTAGAGAGAATCTCACTGTAGCACAAACAGCAGGGCTGATCCTTTACTCTGCCACGGAGCCCACAGGGGAAGAGAGACTCTCAGGATCTCACAGGCCAGGTCGCCTCTTAGCCAGCTCAGAGCCTCAATCGGCATCAAGCCCGGCAACCCTCAGCCCATCGCACCTGCGATCCCGGCATCACAGACATAGTAGTGAACAAAGAATCGAAAGACCAAAAACAGGGAATATTGGGGGAGTATGAGCCACTCCAGCCAAAACCAGTCTTCCTTTACACCTTCTTGCCCAAACATTCAGGCCAGCAAAGTCAAGGTCTTCATTTACCAATGCCCTTGACATATTTATGGAGTGCTTATTACATGCTAGGCATGGTGCCCGGCCGTGGGGACACAGAGGTGAACAAAGCCCACGGGGAGAGCCAGGTATTAGCAAAGAACCCCAGAAACAGTGGAGTAGACGCCGGGGTGTAAAGCCGGTTCTACCACTTACTGGCTGTGTGACCTTGGGTCAGTTTCTCCACTTCTCTGTGCCTCAACTTGCTTATCTATGAATGCAGGAATAATGAGCAAAAATCCCTAAGTGAGTTAATATGTAAAGGGATCAGGACTGTTAACAAGTACAATAAAGATTCACTGCCCACGGGACGCCTGGGGGGCTCAGTTAAGCGTCTGCCTTCAGCTCAGGTCATGATCCTGGGGTCCTGGGATGGAGTCCCCACACTGGGCTCCCTGCTCAGTGGGAGCCTGCTTCTCCCTCTGCCTGCCAATCCCCCTGCTTGTGTTCTCTGTCAAATAAAATATTAAAAAAAAAAAAAATATTCACAGCCCTCCGCAACCTGGCTCCAACTTACCTCTCCTTTCCCATCTTCTGTCACCTCTGCTGTCCACCCCCTGAAGCCCCACTCCACATTCCTGCTTCACAGACGGCCATTCCTTCATCCCTAGCCTCTAGCCCTTCCTCAGACGCACTGCTCTCCCACCTCAAAACATCCTGCCCCGAACCTGCTTCCCCCTTCATTCTCAAACACTCAAGGGCCAGGCTCGCTGAGAACCTTCCAGGCATCTCCAAGGACCCAGGTATGGGGTGGATAAGCAGGAAGGGCCGTGAATTCAGAGCCCATCACTGTGGCACGCTAAAACACGGCCTCTGCAGGGACCGCCCCCCGCTCAGCTATGTATTAGCTGTGTGACCCCGAGGACATTTAACGTCTCTATGCCTTAGTCTCCTCCCGTGCCAAAGGGGGACGAGACTGCTCTAAGAATAGATGAATTCTAATTTCAGGACATGTAAACCACCAAGAACTGTGCCAGGCACACATTAAGGAGTTAAAACGTGTCAGCTTGTACGAAAGCAGTTACCCTGGCTGTTTCCCACATAATAACAGACCCCTGTGGGGGAGGGTAGTTTCCTATTCGGCTTCGCGTCCCACCCGGTAAGCCAGAGGCCAAAAACTCAAGACGCCATTAGTCCCAGATAATTAATATAAACCGCCGAGCTAGCCAGTACGAGAACACAGCAGGCACAACCAAAGATGGCGGCCGCCTTTCAGCCTCAGTGGCAAGGAGGGCAACAGGGCACAGTGAGGACTGTGGCCAAGGGCACGGCACATGGCCCCCTTCAAGGCTGCACTCACCCCCCCAGCTCCGGTTGACTGTTGCCCCAGAAGACTATGAGGCCAGTGTTGCCACCTTTGACTTTGTCAAGAGATTTTTGGATTTTGGATTTTTATTTTGAGATCCTCTCATTTCTACACTCTGGCCGCTAGTTTTGGCCTCCACGTTGCCTGGCAGATAGCTAGCTCCAACTTACCATAGTGATGCCCAAGAGAGTTGGGCTGACCAGAAACACTGGGGCCAGGAATTTGCCCCAACTTCTTTCCCAGAAAGAGTAGAAGAGGTCTGCCCAGCAGACGATCCACAGCAAAAATCCCAAGGCCTGGAAGAGAAGGACATATAGGTCTTACAACAGACAGCACTGGAACTTTCCCCAGCCCCCCTGCAAAAAGCTCAGCCTTGGAGGGACCAGCCAACTCCTAAACTATCAGCTGTGGTCCTTCGATACAGCACAGCCTCTGGAGCACGGACAAGTCCTCCGCAGGCGGAGCCACCCTCTGGGCCATCACAAGTGAATCTGTAACCAGTGTATGATGCCCTCTCGCACCCGGGGCATGACTATTTGGTCGCTGTTCTTCCCATCTCCGGAAAATTCAAGAGCCCAGTCTACAGCTTACCTCCATCTGCCACCCTGCACATGGCCCTAAGGCACCTCACACTACAAGCACTCATTCCACAACCGTCACTGGGGACCCACTGTGGGCCACATTCTTCCCAAAGTGCCAAGCATACAACAGTGAATAAAACTGACAAAAGTCCCTGCCTTCGTGGAGCAGAGATTCTAGTGGGTAAAAATGGGCAAGAAAGAAACTGAAAAATATACACTATGATGCCAGAGAGTGGTAAGTAACAGGAAGAAAAAGACAACAGGTAACACGGAGTGGTCAGGGAGGGCCCTATTCAACCAGATGACACATAGGTAAAGAGCCAAATGTGGATATTTGAGGGCAAGAACAATTCAGTTCCAAGGAACAGCAAGTGCAAAGGCCCTGAGGTAGGGAACATGTGTGACAGGTTTATGGCTGCTGTGGAATGAGCACTGAGTGTGGGAGATGGCTGGGGAGGAGCCCGGGGCCAGATCAGGCTGGGCCACAGTAAGGATTTTATTCCCCATGGTAAGAAGCTACTGGACGCTTTTTGAGCAAAGCTTTTTGTTGGTTTCCTTGTAAAATCTGTCCTACATTTTAAAGGGAGATGTTGCTCCCCCAAAAAAGTACCAAGTGCTCCCAAAGGTCTGAGAGGAAGACATTAGATCTAGACAGAACAGGGAAACCATTAGCATTTTGTGTGCTATGAATGAGACACGAGTGGATGTGGCCACTATAGGCAAAGGGACAGCTTCAGGAAAAACATATTCAAGTTTTCCTGTTTTCCAGGAACTAAGTCTTGGGAAACGTGGCTTTAAAAATGAAGTGAGATACATGCTAAGTGGAGAAGAGAAAGTGGCATGAGGAGCGTGACTGCTCTCCACATGTCCTCCCAGAGAATGCTTATTCTCGAAGGGGACACACGGTCCCCGTACAGTTGGGAGAAACCAGGCAACACTCTGAGCAGCGATCAGAATGGACCCCCTCAATCCGGAGTGGATGAACACCACACGACCCGAGCTATAATACCCCACGAGGGACACAACCCCTCCTCCGTGGTTTTCCAGCTGGACGTGGTGTCACGCGCATCACGAGGACACATCACACAGGCTCGAGCAGAGGAACTCATTCTAGAATGACTGACCCATGCTCTTTCAGCAGGTCGGTGTCAAGGGAGGTGAGGTGTTCTTCCCAATTAAAGAAAAACCCAAGAGACACCATGATTAAAAGCACCCCACAAGGGACACCTGGGTGGCTCCTTCCGTGTTAAGCATCTGACTCTTGGTTTCGGCTCAGGTCATGATCTCAGGGTGCTGAGATCGAGCCCCATGCTGGGCTCTGCGCTCAGCGTGACATCGGCTTCAGATTCTCTCTCCCTCTTGCTCACTCTCTCTCTCTAACAAACAAACAAAATCTTTTTAAAAAATAAAAAATAAAAACACTGCAGGAATCTAGACTGGATCTTGAATGGGCTTGGGGGAGCTGTGCTAAGAAAAGACAGGATTGGAACAAGGGGCAAAATTGCGGAACACGGACAGATTTTTTTAAAAAGTATTGTGTCCACGTTAAATTGCCTGAATTTAGTAACTGCGCTGTCGTTACGTAAGAGAATGTCCCTGTTTGAGAAAAGACATGTGGGAAAAATCAAAGAGCGAAGAGAGCGTAGACGCTACTGGTTCTCACATGATTCAGACAAAATAAATCATACGTGAGTACGGAGAGAGGAGCCAATCACAAAAAAAGTGTGGCAAAATGTTAGAACTTTGTGACTGTGAATAATGGGTGTTCAGGGCTGGGGGGGGAGTTCCTGGGATCCTCCTTGTCACTCTTTCCACAGTTTGAAATTGTTTCAAGGTAAAAACTTTTTTTTTTTTTTTTTTTGGAAATAAAAAAGACACCCTCGGGTCAGATAGGAAGACCTCCGGATTATTTCCTGATAATCTAGAGGTTGAGCCTCTCATGCTCACTGTAATGATGGGGAAGGAGGGGCTCAGGGAGGTCAAAACACGTGCTCAAGGTCATAGAACTAGCAAGAGGCAGAGCCCATGTCTGAACCCAGAGCCTCGGCCTTCGCCCACCCCGCCATAAGTCTGCCTTCTAGAAAAAGGAACTTGGTTAAGTAGAAGAAATATGTCAGTCTTCACCAACCACCAGTCCCCAACCCAAGCACACCCCGCCTCCCCCACCACGATGAAACCCCAAGCGACTTACGGTTTTGGTTTTGTTGAGATAGGTCATCTGAATGTAGCCCCGGTCATGGTGCGAGAGATAGAGGAAGTAGAAGGGGAAGCAGACCCAGAGGTAAGAACAAGGCACCCACACGAGGAACGTGTTCTGAAAGCACTTGGTGAAGTCGGGGTTGCTGGTGTTCCACGTGACGTCCCACGCCTGAGGACAGAGACAGGTTCAGGATCAACGGGCCGCACCAAGGAGGGACAGGCGTTCGTGTGGAGGTGAAAACCGCAGCACAACGGGGTTTAAGAAAATAGACCAGACCCTACGCCCGAGGCCCTCTCAGGAAGAACGTGCAAATTGGAATGATCAGGAGCCAGAGAGACTATGAAACAAAAACAAGGCATGAAGGTGGGTCTCGTCTTCCAGAACAGGTAAGTCCCAGGACAAGTTCCAGCGTCAGACAAAAGAGGGAGTCTGGGGGCCTGCGTGGCCAGTTATGCGTCTGCCTTCAGCTCAGGTCACGATCCCAGGTCCTGGAATCGAGTCCCACATCTGGCTCCCTGCTCAGCAAGGAGCTTGCTTCTCCCTCTGCCTGCCCCTCACCCTGCTTGTGCTCGCTCGCTCTCTCTCTCTCTCTCTGGCAAATAAATAAATAAAATCTTTAAAAGAAAATTAGAAAAATCTGACAGCGCCGGGCCCAAACTCCTGCCTCACAACCATCAGGACAAGGCCCGTGTGCTCCAGCCGGCCCCAGGCCCCTTGCAGCCTATCTCCCTCCTAGCATTTTCTCCCCACCACTGGACAGGGCGCCCTCCAGAAAACTCCAGCTACATCTGGTGCCTACAGCCTCCCCATGATCAGTAAGGGAGACCACCAAGGAACTCCAAGGAACCTGGAATCTTACGGTTTTGTAGCAAGCGTTCAAGCCACATTCAAGACTGCTGAAGAAAAGAAGGTAATGGAACGAAAAGATCGTTTCACTTAAAAAACACATTTGACAATCTGATCAAAATACATGCTCTGAGCTTCTCAGCAAAGAGACCTGGTTATGCACAACAATGTGGATTTACTTAGCACTCCTGAAGTATACACTTCCAAATGCTTATTAAGATGCTTAGAAAAGAAAGGATTGGACTTCAAAGGAGAGCAAGTGAGCGAGCTCTGGGTCTCAACCAGGTCCCTAAACCGGTTCTTCAGAGGTGTAATTATTCTGTGGTATAAACAGTTATTTCTCCAGAACCAAGAACAAGAAATCATTGAAAAATAAACTTTAAAAAGTCAACGCACACGAAAGGATTAGCTAGGAAACTTCTAGACACAAAGAAACCCTAAAAAGGACAAAGGTCATGCCTCTGTGGGTTTGGGCATTTGGAAGAGAGTCTTGGAAATAAGAATAAGTGTGATTTATATCAAAGAGTGATTATTTCAGCTGATTTCGCATCACTTGTAACTCCTAAGGTGGTGGTGGGAAAGGGGATTAAACTGTTGGTGGTTATTAGGTACAGAAACGTTTCTGAGCAGTTGCCAGAAAAAGCTCATTCCAAAGGAATTTGCCCTTCTAGTAAAAACAATGCTGGGCCTTAACATATGCAGTTATGTATACCAGAAGCTTGGTTCATGCGTGAGACATTTCTATAACCTGATGCTTGCCCCAGTCATTCCTTGCCTGGACTACGACAATAAGTTCCTAACCATTCCCTGCTTCCAGCCACCCCCACTCAACCCTCCCCCACTAACAGCCCAAATTATCTTACTTATCTGGACATCCATATGTGCATCCTTGGATATACATCTACCCACCCACCCATTCACCCATCCATCCATCTACCCATCTATCCACCCACTCTCTTCCCATGCAACCATGCATCTGTGTATCTACCCATCGATGCACCACTCATGTGTATCTACCCATCCATGCATCAACTCATCCATCCATCTACCCACCCACACACCAACCCATCCATCTACCCACCCATGCACCAACTATCCATCCATCTACCCACCCATGCACCAACTCATCTGGCCATCTACCCATCTATCTATCCACCCACCCCCTTCCCATGCATGCATCCATCCACCCATCCGTCTACCCATTCTCTACAAATGCAACCACGCATGCATGCATGCATCCGCTCACTCAACATCTACCCATCTATGCACCAACTCATCCATCTACCCACCCATGCATCCAATTCACCAGGCATTCATACATCCGTGTTTCTATTAATTTACTTTCAACAGGTCATACATTTTATGTGTTAAAGTTTTTTTCAAACTACACAAAATGGCATACATATGAAAAACAAGTCTCCCTCTCTGATTTTTCAGCCCCCCATCCCCACCCCGCAGGCAAAACTACTGTTATTAACATTTTGGGTATTCTTCCAAATATCTTCCAGGTAAAGTGTATCGATTTTGTTTCCCCAAAAAATACAATACATAGTCTGTTCTGTACCTTCCTTTTTTTTTTTAACTCAGTATTAGAAACCGATTTTTTCAGTAACAGAGCTATGTTTCACTCTTGAGACCTTAATTGTATTTCTTTCGAATAAAGGTAAAAAGTGACAAGCCATCTTCCCATCCCAGGCTCTAACCCCCCAGGGCCCTGTCTCTACAAGCACCCATTATCAGTTTCTCATGTGTCCTTCTAGAAAATATTTTATGTGCATGTATTTTAACAAAAATACATATTTTCTATTCTCAAATGGAAGGAAGTGTACTCCTCCCACTGTTCTGCACCTTGCTTTTTCTTTTTTTTAGTTTATTTATTTACATAATCTCTACACCACATGGGGGGGCAGCAAACTCACCCAACCCTAAGATCAAGAGTCACACGCTCTATCGACTGAGCCAGCTTTTTTCTCTTAATAACAGGTCTTAAAGGTCATCCCACACTGCAAAGGAAGGTTTCCTCGTGCTTCATTTCAGGTACTTGGTATTCAGTGTATGATGGACCCGACTTCATCTGACCAGCCTCCTGCTGACAAGGGCACTGGGCTGCTCTAACAGTGTGAATCAATAACCCAGTAAATGCCTCATTTCACACACATGCAAACGTGGTTATAAGAGGACTTTCTAGAAGTGAACCTGCTGGTACGAAAGGTGCATGCATCTAAACTGGAGACCAACACGGCCCCCCACGGGGTATCAGTTTATGCTCCACCTAACAAGGTACAAGGGTGACTCCTTCCAGAGCACCATGTTTTACGAGCTTTTGGATCTCTGCAGACGTGGTAATGGGAAACATCATCCTGTAGCTTAAATGCCTTTTCCCTTTATCATGAGGGAAATGGGAGAGCTTTCCATGTGTGCTTAAAAGAAGTAAGGTTTTTCCTGTTCGGGGAGAAAAGTCAGAGACTTAAGTATTTGTGTTAAGGAATGGGAAAGATCGGGTTGTCCTCTCTCCTCTGGGTAACAACCTTGGATGGCTCCCTATCACCTTCAAAGCTGATCCTTGCTGTCCTTCCTGAGGTCTTCCACAGCTGAGCCCCGTCTGTTTCTCCTACAATTTCTCACCCTGTTCCCCAGAGTGCCAACTCGGGCATTCACTCAAAGAAGCATTTACCAGGCATGTGTCAGGCATTGTTCAAGGCACTGGAGATCCGGGAGGGACATGGTTCCTGCTTTCAAGGCACTCCCTAGCTGCTGGTCCAATGAATGCTTCTTTGCGAATACCTCTGCTAGATGTCTCCCTGCAATGTCTTTCTGCTATAACAAACTCCTATACGTCCTTCAAAACCCAACTTGGGTATCTCTTTTAGGAAGCTTTCCTCCCCATTCCCCAAATCATCAGGGCCCAGCCCCCAATCTCCGCAATGGTTTTCTTACTTGCCGCCACCTCTGTGTTATGAGGACCATGCGAGGACCTCAGTGCCAGGACCATGTGTATTTACTTTTGACTCCTACCCTCCTCATCTGGCAGGTACCCAGAAGTTACTGAATAAATGGCTCATGCCTTGCCTCCCTTCACCTCATCTCCCCTCCCCAACATTATTTCCTACTTTGCTTTGAAAAAAATAACAATCTAGGGCGCTGGGTGGGTCCGTCATTAGGCGTCTGCCTTCAGCTCAGGTCATAATCCCAGGGTCCTGGGAACAAGCCCCATGTCGGGGCCTGCGGGGAGCCTGCTTCTCCCTCTGCTCCCTCTGCTCCTAACCCCACTCGTGCTCGCTCGCTCTCCCTCCCTATCAAATAATTAAATAAAATCTAAAAAACAAAACAACCCATCCAGGTAGAGCCTGGCTAGGACCCTGGACTTCCTGGTCAAGTGGACGTGGACTGAAATTCAGACCCTGACCTCAGGCGAACCTGTGCGGGTCACTTCACTTCTCCAAGCTCAGTCTCCTCCCCAGGAAAATGGTCAGGAAAACCAAGGCCCTGGAGTGGTTTCAGCCAGTAGCAAATGGCACAGCGTGCGACAGGGGCGTCGCCCAGGACCAACATGCTCTAGAGACAAGGGGTGACTGCGAGCAGCAGACGCCAAGAATTCGCCATAATCCCCACCACGGCCACGGCGCAACCCAGACGCAGGAGGCTTAGAGGACAGGGAGACGCTCGAGTTAGGAAGGAAGCAGGAGGAAACGGGGGAGCACCTAAGGACAGGGAACTCCTGGCAAGGAGAAATGCTCAGCTCAGCGAAGGCAGGCGCCAGCCCTTCAGAAGGCAGCTTCCTGCTCCAAGCCACACGCCCGCCCTGACCCGCAGGGAGAAGGGGGAGGGAGGAGCAGGGGGAGGAGGGGGGGGGGGCACGGGAGAAAGGGAAATCCGCTTGTGAACATGAAATTTCACGACTGCAGGAGGGAGCCGGTATGCCACCTGCCCCCACCCTGCCAACAACGGCCCCGACAACTGTCACCGGAGTGAAGACAGCAGCCTGGGGTCCTCTGGCGTGTCCCTCACCGGCTGGGGCTGTAAGGAACCTTCTGTGCAGGGAGATCCCCTTGGCCATCCCTGGAGACCAGCAGTGTGACCCCACTGTTTGGGGTTTTGGCAGGAAACAGCAAATGCAGAAGGCCACTGGAAGGCTTAAGGAAGGGCAACGATTCGCAGAGGGTCTGTGGGCCACTCGCTGCTCGCGACCCCGGGGAGGACAGCTACCCTGCTCTTCCTTCCAGCAGCTCTGCCTCCGGATCTGGGGAGCTTCAGAAATCAGGCTCTCTGATTCTGCTAATGGAGCGACCATCGACCCAATACTGGTGACAAAATTCAAGCCCGGGAGAAGGGAGTCCAGAAAACAATCACCAGCGCTGACCCAGCCAGGGCACCATGGGGAATCCGGTCCGAGAAAAATCTCAATACAGAAAGTGCGTCACTGGCTCCCCCAACCCAGGCTTCTCCGCACAGGACATCTCGACAGCTTCGTCACCCTTTTTTTATGTGTCTGCCCTCCCTACCTCAGCCCTGCCGCTCGAGGATGGGGGGGGAGGGGCACAAGTCCAAGGCTGCTTGGTCCACGAGCTCTGGGAGTTCATAACATTTCTACAGAGTGCTGTCATCTCACATCCCTCTCTCTCGGGGCAGAATAATGACAACTCGCACACTCTGAGCACCGATGTACCAGGCCTGTCCCTCAGTCCTCACAAGGAGAGGCACTGCTGCTACGCCCATTTCACAGATGACGAAACCGAGGTACCAGGAACTAAGACATCTTGATCCACATCAACCCTCACATCAAGGAGACTACTCTCTTGTCCCCAGTGATGCAGGGTGAGGATGTGGGATTTATAGGTATCTCAAGCTATTTACAAGGGATGCACCAAAAGTTGGGAGGGGAAGGAAGGAGTGTCACCTTTGTAGAGAGTTGAGAATGAAATAGACATTATAAAATGTGGAGATGAAAGAAACTCGTACTTGGTGCTGTGGGGGGGGGGGGGAGGTGCTGCTAGATCAAACTTAACCTGCAGTCCTCCTTCCCACTGGCCCTCTTCAATAAATTCACTTAATTGTTTATACAAGTTTACACTGCATTTGCTCTCACAATACTAACCATACAAATTCTGATCCACTGAGTCAACTTTTATATAATATGATTCAGAATTTGACATGCATGAATTTAGGGTTTGTACCATTACCAGTAGCATAATTCTGGGTAAATTTCTGATCTTCTCTGAGGCTCAAATAGCCTACCAGCAAAAATGGGGCTACTACCATCTCCTCTCCAGAGGACCCTAAAAACCCATATAAATATTATTACCATTATATACAACTTCTTCAGCTGACTTTTTCAGGGCTTACTTCTTTCCTTCTGTTCTCTTTTCCGATTCTCCTTCCCCATCACCCTACACCATCTCCCAAAAAGACTATCTATCCCCTTGTCTCCTAGACCCAGTTTTCTTCTCTATTTGCTCTGTGACCTTAGACGAGTTACTTAACCTCTCTGAGCCCCACCTCTAAGGCTGGAATAGCTATCTCCTACAGCTATTCCAAAGATTAAATAAAATGACAGACACACAGGGTTCCACACACTCAATAAAGGAATATTGTCTGTAATCTTAATTCTTTTGTCAATAATAAAAATAAATGAAGTCTGTACCATTGTACTTGTTAAGATGATCTTACATTGATGCTGTTAATAGTAATACCACCTAGCATTAAGTGAGCACTAACTATGTGCCAGGCACTAGTTCTATGCATTCAAAATGAATTAATTCATTTAACCTCCATGACTACCTAGAAGGGAGGTTTTATTTTGATGGTGCTTTGTTATTTGGAGAAATGGGAGACAGAGAAGATGAATAAGGTGTCACAGGTCACCCAGCTTGTATGTGACGAGGCTGGGACTCAAACTTAGGAAGCCTGACTTCCAAGCGGCCCCCACTGCACCCCCCTGTGCTGGCACCTTATGATGGGGAACATGGAATTTTAGCAGGGCCTTCTGGAGCTGCGCCTGTGTCCATGAAAAATCTGGGCCAAGAGGAAAACGTGAGTCCTCCAATCATCACCGAGTTCAGAACCCATTCCATTGCCTGTGGCTGCTGTTATGGATCACCATTGACTTGGTAGCATATGGTAACACACACTTGTTGAATCCCGCAGCTGTAGAGGTCAGGAATCTGAAAGGGGTCTCGGTGGGCTACAATCAAGGTGTGGGCCGGGCTGCATTCTGTTGGGAGACTCTAAAGGAGGACCCATCTCCTTGCCTCTTCCAGCTCCTAGAAGCTGTCCACATTCCTCAGATCACGGCCCCTTCTGCCATCTTCACAGCCGAGTTACCCACCCAGATAACCCAGGACGCCTCCCATCTCAAGGTCAGCTATGAGAAGTAGCCTTATTTCCGTCTACCGTCTTCATCCCCTCTGCTGTGCAACATCCCATATTCGTGGGTTCCAGGGGCCAGGCCAGGGGCACCCGTGGACGGGCCGATATTCTGCCCACATGTGCCCTCACATTTACTCGGGTCCCTCTTCAGCTCCGTTCGATGGCTCTCCCACAGGAACCACAGGTGCCCTGGGCTGGGTCAGGTCCAGAAGCCACCCCAGGGCTGCCGAGCCCCACACAAGTGGTTCCGATGCTGACCAGCCCTCCCAGCGCCATCGAGCTGGTCACCAAAGCACTGTATGCTGCGGTATCTCCTCGGCGGGGGCCCCGCGGGTCTTCCCCCCACAGCCTGCCACTTCGGTCTGGCCCACACAGCTTCTAGAGGGCTGCAGGGATGAGGGAAACAGCCCTGCCCACAGCCCTACGGGCTGACCTTGGGACAGGACGGGTGGCTCCAGAGAGGAGGGCAAGCGAATGGCCAACAATGGCCAAGGTACGCGATGACGAATCTGGGTCCCTTGCATCTAGGAGTGAGGGTTGCTCTGACCTATTTAGTTACAAGGACCTACTTTGAACTTGGCATTCCAATGGGGCCTCAATGCACATGCACATAAGAAATTATGTGGCATCTTCCTCCATCAACAGAAACAAAAAGATCAAAGGCTTATGGAGTTTCTTAGTGGCCTGTGCTAGGACCAAGATGAGTGCTTTAGAACACATTTAATCCTAACAACTCTGGGAGGCAGGCCCTAGAATGCAACCCATTTTACAAATAACAGAAACTGAGGCCAGGTCACATAACTTGCAAACAGCATGAGTAGCCAGAAATTTGAATCCAAGTGTAGATGCCTCTGTATACCTAGAGAATGTTCCGTTTGCTTTTTTTTTTTAATCACATGCATGTACTACTGTTCCCATTGAAAATTAGTGTAAAAGGGTATAGAGATGCTTCTGCCAGCAGGGAAATTTTCTTAGAAGGATTAAAAAAAAAAAAAAAGCTAACAGGGACTCTCTCCAGGGGGCAGAGCTGGAGCTGCTGAGAAGACACTACTCGTTGTGTTCTATTATCTTTAGCACTGTTTGGATTTTTCACTCTGCATGTATTACCTCTAAACTAATAATAACAAAAGGAATTCACACTTTGAATAAATAAACAGCAACAGCAGGAATTTAAGGTAGACGTTTCTAAATGCTGAGCTGGGAACAAAGAGAAAGCACATATTTACTGGGCGCCCAATAGTTGAAATGTCCAGCGCAGTGCTAAGTGTTTGCCAAGCAGGAGTCCATTCAAACCCCTACAAAATCGGGACTATTAGAACTCTCCCTTTTTGGACCAGGAGACTCTGCGGCCCAGAGAGACTGTGGAACTGGCTGAGGGTCACAGAGCCAGAAGGAGGCAGAGCCAGGCCTTGAACCCACAGAGTCTGACAGTGAGCCCTAACCTCCCAGGCTGTACTACCTCTCGGCCAGGTGCTTGGAACTCTACGGGATTTGCAAGGTCCACAACCTCACCGCCCAGCCTGAGGCAGCTGGGAAGGCATCAACTAAATGTCCTCAGGCCTTAGGGAGGCCAAGTTCATCTGCGCAGAATGGAGAAGCAAGTTCTGACCCAGATGTGGAAATAGGCTACAACCGCCCCCACCCACCTTCCCAACGTGCGCAGGGCAAGGTGGTGGTTGGTTGGTTGGTTGGTTGGTTGGTTTCATTCATTCATTCATTCATTCATTCTCTCCACGCAACAATGGTTAAGAACACAAGGTGGGGGGGTGTGGGTTCCGGTTTGGACCTTGTCACAGGTATATAGCTGAAAGCAGGGTTTCTCGCCCTCAGCACTACGGGTATTTGGGGCCAGAAAACTCTTTGATTCGAAGGGGCTATCCTGTGCATCAGAGGATGTTAAGCAGCGTCCCTAACCTCTCTCCAGCAGACGCCAGTAAGCACACATGCCATTTAATCCTCACAAACAAGGAAGCAGGTGCTATCAACCCGTTTCACAGCAATTCAGGTCCCATCACCTGCAAGCAGCAAACACAGCCAGCTGTGACAATCAAAAATGTCTCCAGGCATTGCCAAATATACCCTGGGGAGGCAAATATTGCCCCTACCACCTTGAAGCAACGGCCTCACCAGGCCCCGGTTTATCTGTGAGATAAGATTAGTTCTAGAAACCAGCTGTTACAGAATTATCAGTAGGGTTAAATGACATGACCCAGAAGGTTCCAGGTTCAGTTCCTGACCAAGAAACTGATCACTAAAACACAGGTTGGTTGGTTGGTTGGTTGGTTTCATTCATTCATTCATTCATTCTCTCCACGCAACAAGTATTTATTGAGTACCTACTCTGTGCGCCAAGCTCTGGACTCATCGAGGGGATGTGGGGATAAATCAGACACGGTCCGTGCCCCCTTGAGACTCACACTAAAGACAGAAGGTCACAACACATAACTGCAAGAGCAATGTTCGCTATATAGGAAAGGGAAGGGTGTTGGGACAGCAAGTAGCAAGGCGAGGGTCTGGGAAGGTGACATTTCAGCGGCGCCGAGTGCAAGTGTCAGAAAGAGCCAGGTGAGCAAAGATCGGGGTGAGGGCCAGGGAGCGGAGCACGTCCAAGGCAGAGGGGCGGCAGGGGCAAAGGCATAGGGGAGAAGACGCCGCGTGGGTATCCACCTGTCCAAAAATGCAGAAGGCACAGAGGGAATAAATAAGATGAATATAACCAAGAGCAACAGAGACTAGGGACCCTGGAGTCGGAGGGCCTGAATTTGAATCCAGACACCAACACTCACTTTTGCCCCTTGACCTTCAAAAGATTAGCTAACCTCTTCGGTCCTGGTCTCCTTCATCTGCAAATAGATCTGATAATGGAATCTGCAGCGCAGACCAGGTCGGGGCTGAGCTAGCACGGAGATGCCTCATCAGCTCTGGGCAGCATGGGCTGGGGTCCACGGAGGTGCCGAGCAGGCCAGCCACGAAGCCAGGTGAGCCCACGGGGTGAACCCACGGGGCCACAGCTCTGGCTGATCAGAGCACTAATAGGTCAGAAGCCCGTACAAAGCATGGACAGTTTTTGTTTTGTTTTTATTAAGTAGGCTCTGCATCAGCACGGAGCCCAACGTGGGGCTTGAACTCACGACCCCGAGATCAAGACCTGAGATCAAGAGTCGGACACTTACCCGACTTGAGCCACCCAGGCGCCCGTATTCCTGCTTTACTGTCCATCACTGTTTCATCATTGGAGCCATGCCTGATGGGGCAGGTCCTGCATCATCCCCATTTTACAGAGAGGCAAACAGAGGTAAGAAGACTTGCCAGAAGGCACATGGGTGGGACCTGGATTCAAACCCAGACAGGCCAGCTCCAGGGCCCCAGCAAAGGCACAGAAGGAAATCGGCAGGACACAAGCAAGCAATGAGCCCCTTCTTTGAGCAGAGGTGAAGTCGCTGTTTGCCTACAGAGCCATATTCAGAACCGATCCAAGGGCAAGATACCCCGCCAAGGGACAACTCTGAAGCAGAAGCAAGGAGAGGAAAGAGGTGCGGGAAAGCCGGTAGTCAGGTCAGTCAGGTCAGGCCCGCTGGGCTTCTGGACATTAATCTTGTTTACAGAGACGGCATGGGGCCTCCACCACTTCCCCAGCACAGGCCGGAGAGAGACTGGGAGGTCTAAGGCTGCACCATGAGAGGCCGGAGCAGCCCGTGGCGGGGGGAGGACAGCAGGTGCCAAATCACGCAGGCTGCCATGGGCCCTGCCTGCTGCAGGCTGAGCTGCGGCCTTTCCTTGCCCTCTGACTCACCAGAGCTAAGAATAAAGCCCAGAATTATTAAGGGGGAGGGAGTGGAAGGGCCACATCCAGACCTCACCCCCAGCCCCCAGGAAGGAAGGGCATGGCCCTGCGCAAGCAAGAGCTCCAAGTCCCCGCTGAGCCCTGACCCCCAAGGTGCAAAATTGAACATCTTAGCAAGATGGGGACAGGGGTTCCCTGCCAAGCCAGGACTCCTGTCTGGAAAGGACCGACAGCCAAGCAGAAAATAGAGCCATGGCTGCCTGTCACAGGTGTCCAAATGTCAACAGCAGCCGGCAGCTTGCTCTGACCTGCCTTGACCCCGACTGTCCCCGTGACGGGCCCTTCCCTACAAAGCACGCCCCTGCCCTCATGGTCTCCATCTGGCCCTGACCGTTTCTGGTGATTTTGTCCCCGGTCGCTTCGTCTCCTCTGGAGCTTCAGAAATCCTCCATTCGGTCCTATTCCAGGGACCTGAGGGGGGTCAGGCATGTGCCAGCCAGAGGGGACACAGCGGTAAACAGGACCGACAGCATTCATCCATTTACTGAGCACAGCCTTCCAGGTGCTGAGGACCCAGCTGTGAACAGCAGGGCAAAGGGCTTGCGCTCCGGGAGCTGACAGCCTTTTAAGAGGAGACAGAGAATAAATGAGATAAAAAGAAAAAATATACACATATAAAATACATACACATCACATGTACAAACATACACACACACATATATATGTACGTGTGTATGTGTGCATGTGTGTTATGAAAAAAGGACTCAGAGAACTGGGAAGACCTTGCCGAGAAAGTGTATTTCAGTAATAAAGAAACCAGGGAGTACGCCAAAAGGCCACTGGAGGGGGGGAAGCACAGGAAACAACAAATGCAAAGGTCCGGCGGTAGACACACATCTGCTATTTTGCAGCAACAACAGAGAGGTCAGTATGACTCAACAGTAATGGGAAATGAAGTCAGGGAGGAAGGCAAGGGGCAGGGAGGGACAGACTATGCAGGACTCATAGGCCATTACAGGCATTTGTAACTTTCACTCTGAGTGATGTGGGGACCATGGATTTCATGCCTTCATCTGACTTATTTTTTTCAGAGAGTGGTTCTCTGGAAACTCGCCTCCTCAAGTTTTCCCACAGGCCACACATCTGACAATGTCTGGAGACACTTCTGGTGTCACTACTGGGGCAGAATTTACTCTCTGGGCACTTTGCAGGCAGAAGCCAGGGATGCTGATCCGTAATGCAAGGACAGCCCCACACCAGGGAGGTGCTCAGCCCTCAAGAGCAACAGTGCTGGGGCTGAGAAACCCCATTAACCAGAGTCCCTCCCCGCATCAAGTTTAGAATGCATACTCCCCAAACACGCCCCTTATCAGATAGGCAGAGTGTCAGCGTCTCACCACGTGACACTGGGCAAGCAACCAAGCCTCAGTTTCCATAGCTGTAAAGTGAGGGATACCAACGGAATGAAGCAAATAAGCATGAAGTTAAGTACAGGACGGAGCATACAGTAGGCGCTCAATGTCACTGCTAGTACTGGGATTGCTTCCAGATCCACCTCCTCCTATGTCCCGGCCACATTTTCATGAGTTACCTGCAAATCTTATCATTTCAACAGGCAGTGGGTGAATGGGACCGCACAGGGCAGGCAGTGTGGATGGAGTCGGCCGGAGGCAAGGGCTGGCTGTGCCCTCCCCGGGCCGACACTCCCTCATGCCTCCAGACCGGGGTCATCCTGCCCTTGCCCAGCCCTGAACTAACACAGCCCCAAAGCACTTGCTCTGCTCACCAGGGGTTCTGCTCGCCCAGGGCACTTTCTGAAGGACAATCCCTGCCTCC
>CM052890.1:22640906-22773210 GCA_028534135.1 Potos flavus
ATATATATATATATATACGCATTGAATTTAATTGTAAAAAACTGAGACTCATTTCAGCATAAATGGATTAGGAGCCCACGCCTCTGCAAGTATGGCTCTATTTCCTCGCCAAGCTTCCTCTTTGGAATTTCTAGGCCCTTATTATTACCACAAGCCATTTTATTAGCACTTCATGCATTTCTGCAGAATGCTGAAGGCAAGATTTTTATGAGATGGGATCTGTAGTTCCTTTGAGTTAAACTCTGATACTCTGACCACTCCAGGCACCCTAGGGCCTTTGCACTTGTGGTTGTCTCCACCCAATACTTCCTTCCCCTAGTCCTTTCACAGCCGGCTTCACCATTCAGATCACAGGTCAAAGGTTATCTCCTCTGAAAGGCTGTCCCTGGATATCCCTCCTTCATAGCTTGTACCCCATCCCCAGGTCCTCCCAGTTTGGGTCTCTGGGGCACTTACCACCACCCAAAATTGTTTCAGTCATTCCTAGTGTAAGCCGCATAAGCACATGCACCTCATCTACCTCGTTCATGGCTGCATTCCCAGTGTCTAGAACATAGTAGTTGCTCAGTTCACAAAAGACTGACTAAATGAGTAAGAAAGGGTTGTGGCAAGAACAAGCAATCAAATCCAGTGTTTTTAAAGACCTCTCGGAAGTTCTTCATACTGGGAAAAATAAATAAATGCTCTCCAAAGAGGAAGGCACTCCCCCATCAAGTAGCCACCTTACAGGCCAATAAAAGCTGGACTGAGAGTCTCAGAGAAGAGAGGGAAAAGCCCCATAAAACGTCAATTACTACCTCCCCAGTCATCTAGACCCATTTGCCAGGACCTGGTAACCTCCCCGCAGGGCACGAATCCCACAGTTAAGCTAAGGGGACACTTAGGTAGAACCTCCACTCTGAGACTGTCCACCTCTCCTGGGCAGTTCAAAATTAGGAAGTGATGCTTCCAGTCCAACCTCTATCATCACATACCCTCCGGCCGGAAGGGACGAGCGCCGAGAAACACAGGCCCGGGTGTAAAGAGGCAAAACGGTGCGGCAAAGCCAGCCCGTTCCTTCTCCAGGTAATTCGAGTTTAACCTCCTTACGGTCTCATTAAGCTTCTCCAAGGCAACCCCGGTAAGCCAATTACAGAAGTTCGACCGACTCAAATCTCGCGGGAAAATGCAAGGACGAGGGCAAGTCTCGCCCCAGATCTGTTCCCCAGATTGCTCCGCACCAATGGCTCTGGGACTTCAACACCCAAGGGACACACGGCGATGTCTGGAGGCATCCGTGTTGTCACACACGGGGAGATGCTCCTGACGCCCGGTGCATAGAGGTCAAGGACACCGCTCAACAGCCCAAAGGGCATGACAGAGAATTTGCGGGCCCCAAACGTCAAAGAGCTGAAGTTGACAAACTGCTTCACACCTACCAACCCCATCCCTGAGCCGGCTTCCCCAAAGCGCCCCTGCCCCCTCCCAACCCTCAGCCTTCAAGCGCTAAGAAGAGGTTCCATACCTCCATCAGAAGAGACGCTGTCCCAGTTTCCACGCCAGCCTGGGGGGAGCCCAAGCCTCAGGATGTTCAACCCCTTGTCATCATTCCAATCCCTTTTACGAGCACTTTTTTTTTGCAAAATGTTCAGGCAAGTTTTGATAGGCTAGAGTTTTACTAACCATTAAGATAGGATAATAAAAGCTAGACCTCATCCCACCATGAAAACCTAGAGCCAACAGACACCCAGGACGCTTGCTTTAAATTCCTCGGGCATCCGCAATTAGTTTCTGCATCCCCACCCCGCACCAGCCAACATGACCTTGATGGAGCCCGTGGTCTTGGCACCACCAAGCTACCGAGTCAGACGGGCCCCAGGCACTCAGGGGTGCCCACGGCACTAACTGGCCACAGGTGCCAGGTGAGTTCCCTCAGCCAAGGAAGCAGACCCGGGGAGAAAGCACGAGGGGGGAAAAGCGACCAAAGCTGGGTTCTAGAACTGAAGCCACAGCGAGGAGGAGAGGGAATGGCAGGAAACGGGAGCCCACAGGCCTCTTCTGAAATAAAGCCAAACCAGCTCACCGGTGGACTAGATCTGGACCTCCCACACTCGAATTCAAACGCGCCTGGGCCGACTGTGTTTGAGGCACTGAGTCCTGGGAAAGAAGGGAGGGGGCAAGGCTCAGTCCTGACCCTTGCAAGGTAGACTCTACGCTGTCAAGTGTGGAAGCCAGAGAGCTTGTTCTCCCCGGGTATCCATTCCAGACGAGCGACTATTTTATCCTTAGAGACCTCTGCAGAGAGGCTGCAGCCCAGCTCAAAAGCCATTCCAGTGTTCTCTGTCATTTACTCCTTCCACAAGTATTTACTGGGCACCTATTAGGTCCTGGGCACCATTCTAAGTGCAAGGATTGTGGCCATAAACAAACACGGGCCAAATACAAAACAAAACAAAATACCGCTACTCCTCTGGAGTTGACCTGTTGATGGGAGTTTGCAGAGAATAAACAAAATAAGTATGATGTATTAGATGGGGTTGGGAAGGGTAGAGGAACGAATGTAGGGAAGAATTGAGGGCACAAAGAAGTGGCAGGGAGTCAGAGGACAAACTACCTCAAGTGGTATTTGAACAAATATTTGAAGGTACAGGAGTATTCCAGGCAAGTGCAAAGGCCCTGAGGCAGTCTAGTAACCAATGTGGCAAGAGTGAACTGAGACAGAAAGTAGCAGGTAAGGAGCTTAGAGAGGTGACGGGCCACATTCTCCGACTCTTGTAGGCCTAACCCTTTCGGCTTCTATCTGAGCCAAGTCTGGAGTCAATGCAGGATTTCAAGCCGGGGGAGGGGAGGGAGGCGGGGGGAGTGGGGGGAGACAGGCCCCCACTGGCCGCTGTGTTGAGACCAGACTCTAGGGGTCAAGGATGGAAGCAGGGAGAGCAGTATGGAGGGAGTGTTCAAATCCTGGAGTGAGCGGATCGACAGTGGCTCTGGCCAGAATGCAAGCCGGGACGGGGGAGGCTGTGAGACGCTGGCAGATTTGGAAACTTTTTTTTTTTTTTTAGATGTGGAAACATTTTGAAGAAAAAGGCAACAGGCTGTGCTGACAGCTGAGATGTAGAATGGGAGGGTGGGGAGGGGTGGGTCGAGGATGCTGCAGGTTTGGGGCCTGGGCCCCAGAGGACAGGGGCTGGTATTAACTAACATCAGGAGGGTCTGAAGTTCTGCTTGGGACAGGCTCGGTTGGAGCACCTCCCCACCCCGCCCCTCACCCCCAGTTGGAGATATCAGTTCCTAAAAGTTGAGTCCATCACCACATTCAAAAGGCAAGTCACCTCCAAGGGTATCACCGATGGAGGCGGTCCAGCTAGAGGAAGGAGAACAGGGCAAAGCAGTAAGGCAACCTGGGAACCCCAAATTAGCTCTTGCCCTGCCCTCTCAAAGGCTTCCCCTTTCTCCTCCCCAAGCCATTTACCTTCTTACCTTAGGCCCTTCACGCTGCCACTCCGGGCCTCAGATACCTGCATTCATTCAGGAAGTGGGGTGAGGGGAGGACCCCATTAGTTCCAGGGTCCCTTTCAGCTCTAACCATCCAAAGGAAGGGAGAGAGGGGGAGACTGGAAAGAGGGGTGAACAAAAAGGGGAAGGAGACGGGAAGGTGGAGGAAGGCAAAGGGATGTGTCTGAAAACCGACAGGAAACTTGGGGAGGGGTGGCGGAGTTGGGGGTGGAAATTGGGCTCTTCAAAGACTGTTGTGAAGCCGGGAGGAGCTATTAAGGGACAAATTACACTGACTCCACGGCCAGATCTTACCCCAGGGAGAATGTCTAACAGCTTCTAAAATATTCCTGTTCTTCAACTCCTTGGCTGCTGATTCAAATATTCAGAGATTTACTGAGTTCTCCGAGGCAAACAGCAGCTTGGGGGCCAAATACTAGCGGGATTCCGTGAAGGGCAACACGGATCTGCTATTTCCGTCACCCCTAGCCACAGCAGGAGCAGCAGCAAAAACTAACTAGAGAATTCCAACCGGTGTCGACCGCTTACAATTACTGAGCACTAACTGTATACCAAGCAGCGATATTCTACACACCTGCCAAGGATTCGCTCATTTGTTCCTACATCACTGCTCTCTGCTTCATATTGTCTTATCTCCCCCATTTTCCATATAGGGAAACTGAGGCATGCAGAGAAGTAACTCTCCTGTGCTGCAGGGCCAGGCCTGGAAGCCAGGGGACGCAGGTGCTCGCTCTGAGAGCCTGCACTGCTTACTACTATTTTTTTTTCCACTTTTTGACATTTTTTCCAATTTTTCTACACTGGGTCTGCAACATAATAATTTTTAAAAGTTAACACCAAAGGAGAGGCGCAGGCCCATTCTCCCGCCCATCATACAAACACCAGCCACAAAACAGCCCCCTCCCGCCAGCGATGATGGAAAAAACAAGCCAAGTGTTGGTGAATTCGGCACCTATTTGGGTAATGAAGCTCCTCTTTTCTTATCCCGGACCACCTGCCTGAGTGAAGGTGGTTAAGTCAGTGGAACCCTCACCGCGGACCACTTCCACGTTCTGGCTTTTCTGGACATTTCCTGAAGCTCAGAGGCAGGCATTGGCCCAGGAACAAAGCTCTGATAAGAGTCTCACGTGGGACAATCCCTTTAATTTCTGAACACACGACCTTGGTCAGGGAGAAGCCAGGCATACGTGGGTGGGGGTAGGGGGAGAGCAGCCCAATCTCTTCCCCACCAATTGAAGGAAAAGTGAGTCCAAAGGAAGGACAAGCAACTGGAAACCTACAACTTCATCTTCAGCAAGAATGATTAAAAAAAAAAAATGCATTGTTTAACTCTTTTCAGGGCACAGGCTGGGCCTCTTACATAGTGATCTCATTTACTCTTCAAACAACCATAACCGTAAAAAGCCCAGTTTTTTGTTTTTGTTTTTATTCCTGCCCCCATTTTGCAGATGCGGAACCTGAGCACACAACTGTCAGGTGGCTTGGCCAAGGTCACACGATTTAACTGGCTGGGAGGCGGGCCTTCAGTATGCCACCCTGGAAAACAGCCCATTTGGTTTCTCCTGCTACCTAGAAGTTCTCAGGCAGCAGTGGCCAGCTCCCAAACTCTGGTTCCAGGCCCCCAACCCTCCCTCCCCCACACAAAACGGGACATCCAGGAATCCAGAAGCAAAGAAGCAGAGGAAAGTCTGCAAGGTCAGAGACTGGGCAGAGAGGGAGGGTCTGGCAGTGATGACCAGCCATGACCTTCCCCAAGCAAAACCACCACCTGATCATTTCTATAGCAAGAAGTCCAAAGACAAAAAACACAAATGGTTTTCCTGGGTGAGCTTCTTAAGCTAAATAAATAGAGAGCACCTCCAAACACACTCTGCTTTGGAAAACCCCGTTTATCATCCACGGCCAGTTGTCATCAATAAAGCACATTCTGACGCAAAATCTAATTTATGGGCGCCTATTTTTTCCCCTTGTGTAACCTAGGAGAAGAAAATAAACAAAGAAACACTCCAGAAGTCACGGCAACCCTAGACCAGATCCCCCTCTGGGTCTTTGCAGAAATAATCTTGGTGCTGGTAAACCTGGTAGAGCAAGCAGGCACTCCACAGGTGTTTTCAGAGTCCTACTTTGCAAATGCTCTGTTCTCTAATTCCCCAGCCCCCCTCCCCCCAACCCTGAATGCAAAATCATCTTTCTGATTTCCAGCGGTAGAGTAACTTTCTGATCCCAATGGCCTTTGAAAACTGGAGACATACCGAGGTGTATTTGGGTGGTACCCCCCAAAAGAAAGCCTTCCCCTGGGGCCCTCAGCCATGACTTTTTCAACACTCCAAAGGCGGTCTGCACCACAAAACAGGACAAGGAGGTATTTTGGGATGCTAATCACCAGCTCCAAAGAGCCAAAGCTGTTTTTCTCTCCTGAGTCCTACACAAAAGGGTGAAAAAACTCTCGTGTCCAGATTTGCCTATTGTGTTTACCAATAATCAAGGCAGTGTGACACAGACGTGACCTCCTGAAACAAAGGGGTAAATCGCATTACAGGGAAGCTAAAGCCCAAGACAGTGGGGATTAAACCACCAAAAGTGGAGAAAGTGGACTCCGGAGCCGAGGCCAGGAGCAGCAGTGAACACGCAGAGGAAAACTTGCCAGGGTAAAAACCACGTGCATCCCCACAGAGAGGAGCCTCACATTACAGAGATGGGATGACAAAAGTATCAGGGTCCAGGGCATCCTCGGGAAGGGGGGGGGGCGCACCTAAACCTGACCAAAGGGTCAGGTGACACATGGCAGGGGTGAGCACCCCTACCTTCTTCCCTACCTGTTCCCCAAACTTCCCTAATTCTTCCCGTTTCCCCAAATTCCCCTATAGTAATTAAGGAGGCAGACAGAAAGTAAAAGGTGGCAAAAAAACAAAACAAAACCAAAAAAAACCCTGTAACCACAGCAGAGTCATGTTGATGCAGCAAACCGAGAAGGGGGCAAACATCCCTTCCCACAGCCCGCGAACCTCTTCCCAGCTCAGACCTTCGGGAAGGGAGCGTTCTTTGTGAAAGAGGGGGACCCCAATCCACAAAGGAGATAGGAGAACTTAATGCAGGAGACAACCCCCAGTGCTGCCCGCACCCCTTCCCCCATCCCTGGCGTCCCCTTCCGCGGAAGGTTATTTTCAATCGCAGGAGGCAACCGCAAAGCAGGAAGCCCTCTCCCCCAGGCTCTGGCCCCCCACGTTTCCCCTGAAGCCCCGCAGCCGGGCACATGCAAAGCCCCCGCCCTGCTTCCCGGGGACTGAGCCACCCAAGTTTCCACCCCTCTCTGCCATCAGCGGCCCCCGCGAGGGACCGGGCGCGGACCCCCACCCCCGGGCTGGCTGCGGAGCTGGGCAACCCGGCTCCGGGCGGCCGCGGGGGCCGGGCCCGCCCCGCCGGGTGCTTCCCCTCGCCGGCCGGCCTCCCAGCCGGCGGCCGCCCCCTCCCGGCGGCCCCACGCGGCCCAGGCGGCCGCCGAGCACGTACCCAGAAGGGGTCGGAGCCATCGGCACTGCAGAAGCCGCGGAGCGCCATGCGGCGGGCGTGCGGGCGGACGGGCCCGGGCGGCAGGCGGCTGCTGGCGGCGGCGGCGGCGGCGGCGGCAAGAGGGCGGGAGGCGGCGGCGGGGGTGCCGGGCCCGCAACGCCGCCTGGTTGGCCGGCGCGTCACGGGGATGCGGCGCCCCGCCCCGCCCCGCCCCGGCGCCCGGCTCACCTCCTGCCGCGGGGCGCGTGGAGATTTCGCTGCGCCCCTCAGCGCCCTGCCCGCTGCCCCCGGCCCTTCAGCCCGGCGGGGGCCGGGGTGGCGGCGCGTGTCCTCCGGGAGCGACGGGGACCTCTGCGGCCGGGCCCTGCCACCCGTTTTCCAGTCCCTCGGTGGCGGCGACGACGACGGCAACAGTAATAGTAACACCAGGAGAAACCGGGTCCCGAGCCCTGGGCCAGCCCCGAGAGTGCCAAACGGCTCAGCTGCGTCCTCGTTGCATCGTCACTAGCGGCATAGAGGTTGAGTGACTTCTCCCGGGTCACGGAGCCAACCTAGCCCGCTGACGCCGCAGCTGACACAGAGACAGTAGGACGTGGATACACTTCGCAGTGAACCCTTCACAGATGGAGAAACTGAGGCCCAGAGAGGTGAAGTGGCTTGCCCAAGATCACACAGCTGCCGATAGCAGGAGTAGGATTTGAACCCATGACCCATCTGACGCCAGAGTACTCAAGGCCCGACTCCAATCTCCATCCCAAACAATTGCCACTCCCCACATGTGTACAAAGCACCTGAGGCTCAGAGAGGTGAAATGACTTGCCCAGGGTCACACAGCTGCCATAGCAGAAGTGGGATTTGAACCCACGACGCATCAGACTCCCAGCACTCATGGCTGGAACGCTCCAACCTCTATCCCAGTTGTACACACACACACACACATACACATGCATACAAAGCTCCTTAGCATTTTCTCCACCATCTTTGAGCAGCACTCAGCAAACAGCCAAGTTATTGATCATCACGTTAGCGGTAAAGAAAGAGAGGCTGAGAGATATACAGACCTTTCTCAACTCTTGTGGGGGTTACATGGGATAAATCCGTGGAAGCTGAAAATACCCTACGTTGAAAATGCATTTGATGTATCTGAACTGCCAAACATCATGGCTTAGCTTAGTCTACCTTAAATATACTCAGAACACATACATTCGCCTACAGTTGGCAAAATCACCTAAAATCATTACAAAGCCTACTTTATGATAAAGTGTTGAATATGTCCCCTAATTTATTGAATACCATGCTGAAAGTGAAAGAATGTTTGTCCGTGTATTAGTTATAGGTGCTCTTGATTGCGTGAGTGATTGGGGGCTGCAGCTTGCTGCATGGTGAGAAAGTATCATAGGACATCTCACTAGCCCAGGACAATGTCCAAATTCAAAATTCGAAGGCTAGTTTCTACAGAATGTGTATAGCTTTCACAGCCTCGTGAAATCGAAAAATCCTAAGTCAAACCATCATTTATGTCTGGGACCCTCTTAGGCATAATTAACAGGCATTTGCAGTCATGGGGCTTCCTAAGTCCGTGTTCTTAGCAATTAGCGTGAATTAAATACAACCCCATGAGATTATTATTATTATCATCATCCCCATTTTGCCGTTGAGGAGACTGAGCCCCAAAGAGGCAGAGTAATTTGTCAGGGATTATGTAGACAGTAGGAGGCTAAATCACACTTTGAACCCTGGCAGACTGGTCGGGAAGGGAGGAATCTATAACGCTGACCATTTTGCCTGATCGCCTCAGAACTGGTTAAGGGCCAGGCAGTCAGTAACACAGGAGCTGGGGCTGGGGCCTGGGAGACTAAGCTTTCACTGTGGGTACCCTCAACACCTTTCTTCCCTCCTCTCCTCCTTAATCCCCTGCTTGATAAATAGTTTCCATTACACACACACATATACACATCAGCTGCACCAAATAAAACAAAGAGAGTGACTGAATATGAGGCCCCCACAGGACCTAGGGAGGGAGATAGGATTGGTTTCTATGATTTTTTTAAAAAGATTTATTTATTTATTTATTTTAGAGTGAGAGAGAGAGCATGAGCCAGAAGGGCAGATGGAGAGAGAGAGAGAGAATCTCAAGCAGACTCCCTGCTGAGCCCGAGGCGGGACTCAATTTCACCACCATAAGATCATAACCTGAGCCGAAACCAAGAGTCAGATGCTTAACCGATTGCACCACCCAGGCGCCCCTCTATGGTTCTTTTTTCAATTGGCCCACATTCCTCTGAATGTGAGTTTTTAAGCGACAATTACTTGCAAGTGATAATACTCCTTGCGTAGTTGCTTTGAGAGTTATACATTCAACAAATACTTATTGAGCATCTATTATAGGCCAGGTCTTACTAGGAATGAGAGACAGTTGCTGTTTCCATGGAGCTGAAAGTGTTAGGGTTGTTTTTGTGGTTGGGTTTTTTTTTTAAGTAATCTTTACACCCAATGTGGGGCTTGAACTCACGACCCCAAGATCAAGCGTGGGATGCTCCACTGACTGAGCCAACCAGGTGCCCCAAAGTGTTGAGGTTTTTACAAGTATTTTTTTATGGTAGGGGAACAGGTTAATTTAATTATCAATCACATAAAGAAAGGCTCTTTACAGCTGCGTTAGAAGTTAGGCAGAAAAGTGGAAGAGAGCCAACAAGGGTCGTGTCTTGCTGGCAGTGGGGGTCAAGGAAGGGTTCTGGGAGGATGGAGTTTTGAGCTGAGATAAAACTGATGAGTCTGGTGTCGGGCCTGCAGAAAATAGAAACAGGACAGAGCAGGGCCTCAGAAGAACTGGAAGATGATCTGGGTGGCAGGAACCCAGAGACAGAAGCAGAAAGGACCCATCCAGGGCAAGAGGCATCAGAAGGGGCCAGAACTTGCAGGATCTTGCTGGCCGAGGGAGGGGTTTCAGCTTGGCCTTAGCATCCATGCAGAACCACCTTAGGCTTTTAGCAGGGCAAGACAGGGCCAGATGCATTTCCATTGTCATCCACACATTTTGTTCGTTCATTCTTTCCACAAACATTGATGGAGCAAACATACGAAAAGGTTCTTAGCATCATTAGTCACCAGGGAAATGCAAATAAAACCCCAGCTATGACAACCTACTGGAGTGACTAAATTGAAAATACCAAGTTTCCACCACGATGGAGAAGTAGGAAAACTCTCCTACTCTGTTAGTGGGCTCGTAAATTGGTTCAACCACTTTGCAGTCAAATGCTCTACCACTGAGCTATACCCGCTGTTCAACCACTTTGGAAAACTGCTGGGTACTTTGTGCCAAAGCTGAACACACGACTTCAAGGTGACACAGCAACTCCTCTCCTTCCGGGGGGGGAGGGGAAGGAGTGCTGATGTGCATCGAAAAACATCTATGAGCTATGTCCATTAAGTTTTATTCGTATAGCTAAAAACTAGAAGTAATGGGCATGGCCCGTCAGTAGTCAAAAAAATGAATGAATTGTGGCATATGCACACAATAGATCTCTACACAGCCAAAACATTTTTAAAAAAGAATCAGGGGCACCTGGGTGGCTCAGTCGGTTAAGCATCTGCCTTCGGCTCAGGTTATGATCTCAGGGTCCTGGGATTGAGCCCCGCATTGGGCTCCCTGCTCATCGGGGAGTCTGCTTCTCCCTCTCTCTCTGCTACTCCCCCGCTTGTGCTCTCTCTCTAAAAAAAAAGAAAAAAAAAAGAATCAGGGGTGCCTGGGTGGGTCAGTTGGTTAAGTGTCAGACTTGTGACTTTGGCTCAGGTTATGATCTCAGGGTAGTGAGATCAAGTGCCATGTCAGATCCCATACTCAGCTAGGAGTCTGCTGGAGATTCTCTCTCTCTCTCTTAAAAAAAAAAAAAAAAAAATCAAACCACTAACACACATAATAATATAAAAGAATGGAATCTCATTGAACATAGTAAGGAGCAAATGAAGCCAGACACAAACAAGTACATTTTTTCAGGATGCCATCTATAAGAAGTTCAAACAAAGGCACAACTACTAGACATTGATCTAAGTTAGAACAATGCTTTGTTTGAGGGGATATTCATTAAGAGGGGATACAAGAGAACCCTAGGGAGCTGGAAATGGCCCATATCTGGATCTGGTGGTAGTTACATGGTTTATACACACACACATTTTAAAATTAAGCTGGGGGGCGCCTGGGTGGCTCAGTTGGTTAAGCGTCTGCCTTCAGCTCAGGTCCAGATCCTGGGGTCCTGGGATGGAGCCCCAAGTCAGGCTCCCTGCTCTGCAGGGAATCTGCTTCTCCCTCTCCCTCGGCTCCTTTCCCCTGCTTGTGCTCTCTCTCTCTCTTTCTCAAATAAATACATAAATAAAATCTTAAAATAAAAAATAAAATTCACTGAGCTGGACATTCAAGGTGGTTGTACGTGGTGTATAAGAGATACACCTTACAAAAACATTTATTTTTTTAAAGATTTTATTTATTTGAGAGAGAGCAAGAAAGAGAGAGCACAAGCAGATGGGAGGAGCAGAGGGAGAGGGAGAAGCAGACTCCCCACTGAGCAGGGATCCTGACGCGGGGCTCGATCCCAGGACCCTGGGATCATGACCTGAGCTGAAGGCAGACGCTTAACCAACTGAACCACCCAGGCGCCCTCACCTTACATAAACATTCAAACCAGAAAATAAGTAATAAGTGTACCATTTTCCAGGAACAGAAACTGAGCGTTAAGGCACAGGAAGGAACATGCAGGGTCCCATAGGTGGGATGTGGCCGAGCGAGGCCCAGCCCTGCCCTTGACCTGCCAGGGGCTCCCTGAGCTCCTCCCACAGCCGCCACTGCAGACCCGAAGTCCCTCCCTTCTTCTCTCTGTCCCCTTCCTCCCCATCTTCGGCTCCCGTACAATGAGAAACACCCCAGACCCAGCGGCTCTGGGCCCTGGGCCCAACCCACCTGACTGACGATCAACAAAATAACCAGTGATAAAAATGCAGGATCTAGGTTTCCAGCCCCGGCAGCCTTGGTAGCCCATGATGGACTGAATCCAGCAGACCCGGCGGACAAGAAGGCTGAGGAGATCCTTTTGCTTTCTTCCTGAATCCTAGCATCCTGTTCCCATTTACTCATCGCTATTGGCAGTCATCTAATTATTTATTTGCTCCGTAGAGGCCTCCTCAGCCGCAGTCCTAGAAGGTACTAGCTCCTGCCATCCCTGACGTGAACTGCCACGCCGGCCTCCTTCCTGGTGTCTTGTGCCTGTCCCTCCCCACTGCCATCAGAGCTCCCTACATAGCAGCTAGAGAGAGGGGTCCTGAAAGCAAGCCAGCGGGGTCCTAGCAAGAATGCTACCCCCACCTAAAGCCTGCTACAACCTTCCACAGTGCTCAGTACAAAACCCCACCAGCTATCGGGGTGCCTGGGTGGCTCAGTGGGTTAAAGCCTCTGCCTTCAGCTCAGGTCATGATCTCAGGGTCCTGGGATCGAGCCCCGCATCAGGCTCTCTGCTCAGCGGGGAGCCTGCTTCCCCCTCTCTCTCTGCCTGCCTCTCTGCCTACTTGTGATCTCTCTCTCTCTCTGTCAGATAAATAAATAAAATCTTTAAAATAAAAAAAAAAAACCCACCAGCTATGGTGCAGCGATTCTGGGTAGGCCCCCACAAGATTCGAAAGCAGGGACTCCAACAGACATTTGCAAACCCACGTTCCTAGCAGCATTATTCACGGGGGCCAAGAGACGGAAGCGACCCAAGCATCCGCAGACAGATGAATAGACAGAATGTGGTGGATACACACAATGGAAAATTATTCAGCCTTAAAAAGGAAAGAAACTTCGAGGCGTGCTACAAACTCCAAGCATTGAAGACACTCTGCGAAGCGAGAGAAGTTCGGCCAAGACGGGCAGATATCGCCAGAGTTCCCTTCGGCAAGGTTCCTGGGGTAGTCAAGTTCATGGGGACAGAGAGGAGAGTGGTGGCTGGCAGGGGCTGTAGGGAGGGGAAAGGTGCGTAGAGTTTGTGTTTAACGACGTGGAGTTTCAGTTCTCTGCCCCTGCTTGTGTTCTCTCTCTCTCTCTCTCTCTCTCTCTCTCTGTTAAATAAATAAATAAAATCTTAAAGAAAAAAATAAAAAACGAACTTACCCTGAGTAGCCCCATCCCCCCTAGGTCCTCATCTGCTTTATTTTCTTCATAGCATTTAACACTCCCTAAAAATGTTTAATTGGCTCTTCTCTCCTCCTAGGATAAGGACATGACCTCGTTTCCCTTCAGGAACTCACTCAACAAATATTTATCGAGCATCAGGTAGTGTCCTGGGCAGGAGCTGGCAAATTACTACCAGCCCTTTGTTTTTTTGTAAATAAAGTATTGCTGGAATATAGTCCCGTACATTGCTTCATACATGTATTTTTTAAAGATTTTATTTATTTATTTATTTGTCAGGGAGAGAGGGAGCGACAGGCAGAAGGAGAAGCAGGCCCTCTGCTGAGCAAGAAGCCTGATGCAGGACTCGATCCCACAAACCTGGGATCATGACCTGAGCCAAAGGCAGACGCTTTACTGACCGAGCCACTCAGATGTCCCTGCTTTATGCATTTCTTATGGTACCTTCAGCCCTACATCTCAGAGCTGAGTAGTTCCAACAGAGATAGCCAACTGTGGGGAACAGCAGAGAACCCAGCAGGGCTGGAGTGGAAGGAGGGAGGGAGTGGGGAGATGAGGCCAGATCAGGTAGGGCCTCTCAGACCAAAGAGGGGGAGCAGGACTTGACATCTTCTTGGAGTGAGGCGGGAGGTCATGGGAGCGAACGGAGCGAAGGAACAGAGTGACTTGAATTAGGTTTTAACAGGTCACTCTGGCTGCTGGGCGGAGAATAGACTGAGGGAGGGCTTGGCAGCCAGAGGGGCTGTGGAAACAGGATGTGATAAGATCAAAGCAAAACCGGTCTATGAATAATGGGGCTAATATCAGCCGTGACTGCAAAGTGGACCCAGGTCCTGTTTCCCTGACACTACAAAGGGACGTTACTGTGGACTGCTGTGTTCAGAAAGCCCTTCCCTGAGGCTCTGTACCAGTGTTGGAAATGGAGGCGGCTTCCCCGCATCCAGGGGACAGATCTTCCAGGAGAGAGAGAGATATTTCCTTGGTACTGATGGCGTTTCAAGTTGCAAATTTTCTGCAATGTTAGAGAACAAAATTTCCCAGTGAGTAAGAAAGGAGATCACTTCGGCAACTTAGAGGTACTGAGTATCCTCGGGAGAAATACTGCCTCTTGGGGTGCCTGGGTGGCTCAGTCGTTAAGTGTCTGCCTTCAGCTCTGACCATGATCCTGGGGTTCTGGGATCGAGCCCCGCATCGGGCTCCCTGCTCGTCAGGAAGCCTGCTTCTCCCTCTCCCACTCACCCTGCTTTTTTTCCTCTCTCGCTGTCTCTCTCTCTCGCTCTTTGTCAAATAAATAAAATCTTTAAAAAAAAAAAGAAAAGAAATATTGCCTCTTGTTACCTTTGCAACTAGTGTTGTTGGGTCTCTTATCCCAGCCGGAAGAATGGCCAGGCTGAGTTTTCCCTCTCTCCGTCTAATTTCGCTTGCTCACAATTAAGGATCATTCATTACATTCTGTTGGTTTGTTCTTTAAGTGTATTTCCACCTAGGATAGTCCCCCACTTTTTTTTTAATAATATTGTGTTGCTGAAGGGAACAAGCCAATTATACCAAATGTCACAGGTTCCGGATTTCTCCTTTTGTTTCTTCCTTGGAGTGGTTGATTTGTTTGTCTCTTATATATTCTCTGAACTTTACTTTTTAAAATTTTTTTTATTTGTTTACTTAGAGCATGCGCGCACAAGCGAACGTGGGGCTTGGAGAGGGGAAGGGGGAGAGAGAGAATCTCAAGCAAACTCCTTGCTGACCGTGCAGCCCAACGTGGGGCTCGATCTCAGGACCCTGAGATCATGACCTAAGCCAAAATCAAGAGTTAGATGTTCAACCGACTGAGCCACCCAGGCGCCCTTATTCTGTGAACTTTAGATCTGAAAGCTTCATGGGATCCAGGTTAGTAAACATGCTTTCTGAAATAGGTGCTGCTGGCAAGGACAGTTTTAAGAGGATCTGTGTTGCACATAGACTTAGCACTCAACACTCTCCTAGATAGTCAAACAAGAGAAATGAAAAGGGATGTCCACACAAAGACTTGTACTTGGATGGGCGTTATTCATAATAGCCCCCAAACAGGAAACAAGCCAAATCTCCATCAACAGGTGAATGAGAGACAATTTGCAATATATCCATCCAGGGATAACTGCTCAGCAAGGAAAAGGAAATGCATCTTCGATCCCTCTCAGAATCATTGTGCTGAGCGAAAGGAGTCAGCCAAGAAGGGCCACCTGCTGTGCCTAGTCACAAAAAAACAGACCACTAACTGCCTGGAGCCTAGGAAAGGAGGAATTGACTGCAAAGGAGCATGAGAGAACTTTCTGGAATGATGGAGATTTCCTTTCTGCGTCTGGAATGCGGTGATGATACAGGCATATACATTTGTCAGAACTCATCACAGTGGCTACTTTAAGTGGGTGTGTTTTACTGTATATAAATTATATCTCGGTGGAGGAGAAAAAAGGAATCTGTTTAGGTCTCTGCTTCTCTGTGTTCTCTCTTAAAACCAATATCCCTGAGAAAGTGCCCGAGGTTCAAGGTGTTCCCTCCTTTACAATTGTTCTTCCTCCACCTCACAAAAGTAAGGCAATACTTCTTACTCGTTTCAGAACTTACTGAGAACTTGGAAGTAAAAACCTGGATGCCAAACAAAGGCATTGTATGAAATCATAGTGTGCGGCAAGGAAAGAGAATGATCCCAAGCACCAGATGACAGATCCTTTTGCAATTTGCTTGGTTTCCTGTTTGCTTTCAATCCCCGTGGAGGAAGCATGGCTTGTTGAGCGATCGGTAACTATAAATAGTATCTTTTTTTTTTAAGATTTTAATTATTTATTTTAGAGAGAGAGCATGAGCAGGGAGAGGGGCAAAGGGAAAGGGAGAGATCTCGAGCAGACTCTGCACTGAGTGTGGACCTGGACGTGGGGCTTGATCCCACAACCCTGAGATCATGACCTGAACCAACACCAAGAGTCGGACACCCAACCGACTGAGCCACCTAGGCGCCCCCACAAATAATTTCTGATAATGAATTATGATGTGCTATGTGGCAAATTACAAAGGAGTTCAAACAGTGTGACCTTGAGTCACTTAGCAATGACAAAATTTCCATTCCAGTCTCCTGTTTATGTGAAAAACATTTCTCAGTATTTACTTCTATAAAAACAAAACATTGCACCAGCACTTATTGTAAACTCTGTCCCATTCCAGCCATGAATAATATGCACACACAGGTAGCTGAACCTGAAAAAAAATACACATAAAAGTAGCCAGCCCCATTCATCTCATTAAAAGACTTATTTAGAACAAAACTTTTTATATATTGTACATCTGAAATTAATATTACACTGTGTGTTGACTAACTGGAATTTAAATGAAATCTTTTTAAAAAAGAACAAAACAAAACAAAAGAATAAAACATTGTCATATATAACAATTATTGATCACGATGTAGTATGGCTATATTGTTTTGATCAATTGTATTCAAATAATAATTGTAATGATAACTCAGAGAAAAATTTTAACATTTACAGCCTGAAGAACACAGGATAGTTTTGAAAATCAGACCCCTGGGGAAATAGGACTTTAAAAATAAATAAATAAATGTCACTACACGTAAGTATCTTTGTGGCAGAGACGAATGATCGGGTGATTGATTTAAAAAAGCCTTTCGAGTATATTACCTTAAGATAGAAATCTGTGGGGGAAGATGAATGAAACTACGAGTTCAAGGAGAAAAAAAGAAGGAAATAAAGTTTCCAACTGTTAAAAGCCTGTTCTTGTATTTTTTTTCCCTATAAAATTTTCCATTTGTTTTCATGATGTTGTGAGATTCTGCTCATGGATTTGGGGGGGTTATTTAGTTTTTATTTCATAATCATAAACTTCACTCTGTATTCCAGCTAGACTTGGAGGGGAGCAAGGAAAAGGAACCCAATCAGGAATGGCGATCTTCTTGGGGCTCCTGCCATGCCTTGACCCAGAACGCTCCTTGGCTCCTGCAATATTCTGGTCCTCTCTCACCTTGCCAGCGACCACAAGCTTGCTGTCCAACCGTCCAGTCTTGGAAGAGCCAAGGAAAAACGGGGAAGGCACTTGTTGTCGGGTCCAGTATTTGCCGGGGACCGGATGCCAAGACCCGGGTGCTTCAGGGTGAAATTCCCATCCTCCAATTGCTCCCCGGAGATGGCCTTGCTGCCAATGCCATGATGGTGTGTGATGTCACCTCCCTGGCTCACGAATCCAGGAATAATCCTGTGAAAGCAGGAACCTGTAGAACCAAATCCTTCCTCCCCAGCGCCCAGAGCACCAAAGGGCTCTGTGGTCTTTGGAACTTTGTCTGCAAACAGCTCGGAGGAGACACGACCCAACGGCCGGCCATGCAGGGCTGGGATGACCATGGCCGGGTGAGGCAGGCGGCCCCACACCCGCAGATTCCGCTCATGGATTTTTTTTTTTTCTTAGTGAATGATGGCAGGTATATTCAAAAGTGTGAAGTAGAAGTTAGAGTCTAAAATGTGAATATAATAATTGGGAAATGAGGCTGCAACTATTTAAACTTACCATAGGGACTCCTGGGTGGCTCAGTCGGTTAAGCGTCTGTCTTTGGTTCAGGTTACTATCCCAGGTTCCTGGGATTGAGGACCAAGTCGGGCTCCTTGCTCAGCGGGGAACCTGCTTCTCCCTCTGCCTGCTGCTCTCTCTGCTTGCAAGTGCGCTCTCTCTCTCTCGCTCGCTCTCTAAAATAAATAAATGAACAATCTCAAAAAATAAACATGATAAACAAGTCGTAGATGTCAACTTAAAAATGTGCAAGTGGCACAGAGTTCTTAGAAGTTCTTTCAGGAGAAACACAAGGAAAATATTTGAAGATTGCTAAGCAAGACCTCTGTCCATTTACCAAGCAGTAATCTGTGCACCAGGCAAAATACTCAAAATCAAGACTGACAGGGTCTCTGCTGTCATGGAGCTGACATCTAGTAAGTAACAAACAAATAAAAACAAAGGAGAAAACAACCCAGTCTCAGGAACTGATACTTTGAGAAACACAATACAGATGACCCTTTAAAAAAATAGGAACTAGGAGCACCAACCCGTCCCCCACCCCGCACAGCTGAAAATCTGCGAATGACTTTCCATTCCCCAAAAACGGAACTATTAAGAACCTACTGTTAACCAGAAGCCTTACCAATAACAATAATCGATAGTCAATTAACATAGATTCTGTATGTTACATGTATTATATACTATATTCTTACAATCAAGTAAGCCAGAGAAAAGAAAATGTTATTAAGAAAATCATAAGAAACAGAAAATACATCTCCAGTACTGTATTGCATCTAAAGAAAAAAATCCACATATAAGTGGACCTGCACAGTTCAAACCCCTTTTGTTCAAGGGTCAACTACAAATGTACCAGAAAGTTCCTTGGGTGGGGGAGGGGTGAGCATTGAGGGGAGAGGGCAGATGGGTTGTTCGAGGTAAGTCTCACGGGGGGAGTGACATTTGAGCTGAGACCTGAATGACAAAGTTGTCAGGAAACAGAAAATCCAGGGAAGAGGGCTTAGGAAACAGCAAGTACAAAGGCCCTGTGGCAGCAACAAGTCTGGTGCATTCCAGGAACGAAAAGAAGATGCCTGTGGCTGGAGCACGGTAACCCAGAGGGAATACAGAAAAGTTAGGCAGGGGACTTGCAGACTGTGCTCTACAGTCTTAATTTTATTCCTGAGACAATAGAACTCCTTTAGAACAGAATTTCTCAACCTCCGCCCTATTGACATTTGGTCCAGATAACTCTTTGTTGTGGGGGACTGTCCTGAGCATTGCAGGATGTTTGGCAGGATCCCTGTCCTCTACTCACTAAATGCCAATAGCAGCCCACCTCACTCCTCTCTGTGATAACCAAAAATGTCTCCAAACATTGCCAAATATCCTCTGGTGGGGGGGGGGGGCATCTATCCCTACAAAGGGACACAACACGGTCAGCAGAAATGGGGATGCTGGTCTATACCTGATCAGCCAATGCGCAGGAAAACACTCATGACCCCAGCGAGTCACGGCCGATTGAACACATTTTATCTCTGCTCCCTCCTCTAACCTCTCTGAAATGACCATCAAGGAATAAGAAAGGTTTAAATTAATGAGGACAAGGAGAGCAGGAGAGGAAACGACATCAGATGAGGAATGTGGACAAAATTTTAGCAGATGGAAAGCCAGTGGTGAATGAGTTAGCAGAATACGGAGTCAGAGGCCAGCAAAAATGAAGCTAATCCCCAACATTGAGGCCAGAGGAGTCTGAGAAACCAGTCATATGCAGAGGCTGCGTGAGTTGCAATGGAAAGCAGAAGGGCTCTGTGGAAGTCAGTAGAAGGAAAGGCTGGATTCCTCCCACCCCACAGAGCAGGTGACTGCATATTCCCCAGGCATCGTAAGACAGGAAGTGTTAGTGGGCCTGGATATGGGGAGGAGCACAGCATGGGAAGGAGTGGGTCGTGGAACTGAAGACAGGAGGTTTAAGGGAGAGTGTACCTAGGAAAGGTGGGACCCCAAGCTCCCATCCCCACTCTGCTCCCAAAATGATGACGGTTAGGCTAAGATCTCTGAAAAGTCAAGATTGCCTAAGTCATGCTGGAGTAACCCCAAACACCTGCATCTCAGTAGTTCAAAATGACTAAGGTCTATGCTTTGCTCAAGCTTCATGTCCTCATGGGCTGTGTTCACTCAGTCTGTTGGAGAAGTCACGATCTCAAAGGTGGATGATGGCCATGCCGAAGGGAAAAGAGAGGTTCAGAGGGTCCTACTTTGGTCATTAAATGCTCCAGCTTGGAGCAACACACCATTTTTTTTTTTTAGATGAAATTCACATAGTATAAAACTCACCATTTGAAAATGAATAATTCTTGGGGCACCTGGCTGGCCCAGTTGGAAGAGCATGCGACTCTTGGTCTCGGGGGTGTGAGTTCAAGCCCCACATGGGGTGTAGAGGTTACTTAAAATTTAAAAATCTTTTTTTAAAAAAGATTTTACTTATTTATTTGACAGGGAGAGAGACAGTGAGAGAGGGAACACAAGCAGGGGCAGTGGGAGAGGGAGAAGAAGGCTTACTGCAGAGCAGGGAGCTGGACGCAGGGCTCGATCCCAGGACCCTGGGCCAAAGGCAGATGCTTAATGACTGAGCCACCCAGGCGCCCCAAAATTTAAAAATCTTTTTAATAAATGAACAATTCAGTTCTATTTAGTACCTTCACAATGTTCTATAACCACCACCTCCGTTCAGTTTAAAACATTATGATCACCCAGAAACAAACCTGTACCCATAAGCAATTGCTCCCCAGACCCCTCTTCCCCGGCCTCTAGCAGACATCCATCTGCATTATGTCTCTATGGATTGACCTCATCCAGATATTTCATATATGTGAATCCTTATTACTTGAGGATTCCATATGTCTGAATTTGCCTACTCTCTAATATTTACTTGTAATGTCCCAGTCAATACTTGTGGCCGCTTTCAAGGTCATTCGTGGAAATGCACAGAGTAGCAAAAAATTTGAGCTGCTTAGCCTGTTCCCAACCAAGGTCAAACAAGGCAACACTCTTCTTGTTTCAACTCTACAGCTCTCAACAAGTATCCTTTTTGCGGTATATTTGGTGCGGGGTATTTTGCATTTTTGTTGGTGATTTCACTTTTGAAATGGTCTCAAGCATAGTGCTTGAGGAATGAGTGCTAGGAAAGTGCACGTGTTAGACAAGCTTTGTTCAAGCATGGGTAATAATGTGGTGGGCGGTGAGTTCAATGTTAATGAATGAATAGTATACATTCAACATGGTTTCTTCAAAAAGAAACACATAAATCAAGGGGTTATGTACTTTTTTTTTTTGAAAGATTTTATTTATTTATTTATTTGACAGAGAGAGAGATCACAAGTAGGCAGAGAGGCAGGCAGAGAGGGGGAAGCAGGCTCCCTGCTGAGCTGAGAGCCCGATGCGGGGCTCGATCCCGGGCTGGATCCCAGGACCCTGAGATCATGACCTGAGCTGAAAGCAGAGGCTTTAACCCACTGAGCCACCCAGGCGCCCCGGTTATGTACTTTTTTAAAAGAATTTTAAATTTATTTGAAAGAGAGGGACAGAGAGAGCGTGCATGAGCAGGGGGGAGGGACAGACAGAGAGGGAGAAGCAGACTCCCCACTGAGCAGAGTACTAGAAACAGGGCTCTATCCCAGAACCCTGGGATCATGACCTGAGCCGAAGGCAAACGCTTAACCAACTGAGCCACCCAGCCGCCCTGAGTACCTGTTTTTATTATTTTCGATATCTACCTAGGAGTGGAATTGCTGGGTGATACGGTGACTCCATGTTTAACTTTTTGAGGAAGGAATATTTTCCACATCAGTTTCACCATTTTACATTCCCACTAGCAATGTATGAGGGTTCCAATCTCCCCACATCCTCACCAACACTGGTTATTCTGTTTGGTTATTTGTTTTCATCATAGCTATCCTCGTGGGTGTATTTCATTTTCCTGATGACTAATGATGCGGAGCATTTTGTTTTGTACTTGTTAACTATTTGCATATCTTCTTTGGAAGAGTGTCTATTCAAGTCTCTTGTTTATGTTTTCATTGGGTTGTTTGCTTCCTCGTTGTTGAATTGTAAGTGTTCTTCTTATATTCTGGATAGTAGGCCTTTATCAGGTACATGATTTGCAAATATTTTCTCCCATTATGTTGGTTGTCTTTTCACTGTCTAGATAATATCCTTCGAGGCACAGGCGTTTTTAATTTGTTAAAATCCAATTCGACTATTTTTCTTTTGTTGCTTGTGCTTTTGGTACCCTAAGAATCTATTGGCGGGCTGCATGGGTGGCTCAGTAAGTGGAGCGCCTGACTCTTGATTTCGGCTCAGGTCATGATCTTAGGGTCATGAGACTGAGCACTGCTTTGGGCTCCATGCTCAGTTGCTTGAGATTCTCTCTCCCACTCCTTCCCTCTCTGCCCCTCCCCCAACACACGTGCTCTTTTTCTCTCTCTAAAATAAATCTTTTTTTTTTTAAAGAATCCATTAGCAAATCCAAGATCCTAAGGATTCCCCTCAATGTTTTCTTCTAAGAGTGTTATAGTTTTAGCTCTTATATTTAGGTCACTGATCAATTTGAATTAATTTTTGTTTATGGTGTGAGGTAAGGGTCCAGCTTCATTCTTTCGCATGTGCATATCTGGTTGTCCCAGGGCCATGCATTGAAAAGACTATTCTTTTCCCCAATGAATGATCTTGGCACTCTTGTCAAAAATCACTTGGCCATTGGTTCAAACTATCCACGTGGTCCAGGCCAACCTCAAGGGATCAGGTGTAATTGAAAGGAAGGAGACTAAAAATACCTGGTAAATGGAACCAACGACTACCACAGCCTTTATGGAGGAGACTGCAGAATTCTTCTCCAGGAAACTAAGTAACTCAAGAGGAAGATCTACAGAGACTGATATTTGGAGCTCTCCATGATAGGCGGGGGTCCCTCACATCTCCCTACAATGAAGCTTGCTAGTCCACAAAACTCTTCACAGTAGAACTTCCAGAAACTTTTAGCTCCTGACTCTAAAACATGAACAGGCAGCCAAACACACCAGATACCTGAGAAAAGCTTTTATTATGAATGACAAGTCCAAAACAATTAGCGAAAAGGGATTTGGAGACACAATGACAATGAGGGTAATAAAGTCCCCAAAGGCTATTGTAAATATTGTGGAGAGATAACAGATGATATATCGTTCCTTTTTTTTTTTTTTTTAAAGATTTTATTTATTTATTTGACAGAGAGAGAGAGAGATCACAAGTAGGCAGAGAGAGAGAGGGGGAAGCAGGCTCCCTGCTGAGCAGAGAGCCCGATGCGGGGCTCGATCCCAGGACCCCGAGATCATGACCTGAGCTGAAGGCAGAGGCTTTAATCCACTGAGCCACCCAGGCGCCCCGCTATATCATTCCTAAAACAAGAACAGGGCATCTTTTATTTTTGTTTTTACTTTTTAAAGTAAGCTAGAACTCCTGACCCTGAGATCAAGACCTGAGCCAAGATTAAGAGTTGGACAGCTAACTGACTGGGCCACCCAGGTGCCCCCGTACTCGAGTATTTAAGCTGAATTCATGACCTCTGTAACTTATCTTAAAATATTTCAGCAAACCACAACAAGATACCACATTGTATGTTCTAGAACGGCTGTAATAAAAAAGACAGCAATAAAAACGGATGTGGGTTCCGGTTTGTCTTCCTTCTCCCCAGCTCCATGTTAAGCTCTTTGCTCCCGCAACTGCTGACGTTGCTGACCCTACAGCAACTTGAAGTCCTCCCTCCAATACAGAAGTAGCAGCTGTCCACTGAATTCTCCACCAACTGCCACAATTGTGTAAGGTTTCATCTCAATAACACATCCCACTCACACTGATTCTACCTGATTCTACTTCGCTGATCCAACCCTAACTGATACCCTAGTTGGTACTAATTATCCGAGGAAAGGCGGCCATGTATTTATCAATGGTACTGCACACATAGGACATCCCTGAAAGGCCTTACCTGCCACTAATAATCATAGGATGTTTGGAGGGAGGGGCTGGGAGGTCCAGGGATAGGGAGACTTACTTTGCAGGCATTTGTTTGTTTGCTTTTTTTTTTTTTTTCCACCTTGGGCATGTATACATTTTTCAAACATATGCTCATGATAAAATACAACATGTATAGAGAAAAAGCTCCTAATATATATATATATAGCCTGTTAGTGGTATCCCATCGTGGTTTTGATTTGCATCTCTGCGATTATAAATGAAGCTGAGGACTTCTTTCTACGTTATTGGCCCTATGGATTTTTTACTATTTGTAAGGACATGTTAAAGTCTTTTGCCATTTTTCTACCAAGTGTCCGTCTTTTTCATAATGATTTGAAGGAGTGAGTTCTTGGTTTGGTCTAGGTATAAATTCTTTGTCATTTATGTAGATGGCAGATATCTTCTACTCCTTTGTGTATGTGTGTTTTTAACCTTCTTTTAAGACGTTTCTAAATTTAGTTCAGTGGAATTTATCAATTTCTTTCTTTTTTTTTTTTTAAGTTTTATTTATTAATTTAAGTAATTTCTACACCCAACGCGGGGCTCGAACTCATGACCCCGAGAGTTGCGTGTTCCTCTTGCTCCTCTGACTGAGCCACCAGGCACCCCTCCATGTAGTGCATGTAACACCCAGTACTCATTACACCCTCAATGTATTTCTTTATTGCTAGTGCTCTGTGTGTTTTATTTAAGTCTCATGGTAAGTCTTGATATCCAGTAAAGCAAATCTTTCACTTTGGTTTCCCCCCACCCAAGAGCGTCTGGCTATTTTTGCCTCTTTCTATTTCCGTATAAGTTTTGGAATCAGATCATCAAGTTATTGGGAAAAAAAGAGAGCTGAGATTTTGATTGGTATTGCATTTGATCTATAAATCATTGTAAGGGGAATTAATGCCTTTTACTCTTGAATCTCCTAATCAATTACCATGGTATTAGTCTTCATTTACTTAGGTCTATTTTAATGTCTCTCAAAAAGTTTTTTTACAGTATTTCAAAGAGGTTTTGTACATCTTTTTCAAGATGTTGGATCTTTTTATTAGGTACTCCCTGGGTATAGAAAGGAGACTTGCTTTTCACTCTTTTGCACTGTCAATTTTTTTTAATATATGCATATACTTTTCAAAATAAATTATTAAGATTTTAAAATCAGTACTATAGCATCATTGTTTGAAAATCGAAAATCTGAAGAGGTGCACATTACGAAGTCTTTCTCCCACTCCTATGTCCATTTACATATCCCCAACCCTTTCCAAGAGGTAACTGCTATTACTAGTCTCTTGTCTATCCTTCCGGAATTCTTCACACACATGCCCTTAAATCTATATTTCCTCTTGGTATGGTCTGAATGTTCGTGGTACCCTCCAAATTCATATGTTGAAATCCACACTCGATGTGATGACATTAGTAGGTAGGGCCTTTGGGAAGTGATTAGGTCATGACAGGGGAGCCCCCGTAAATGAGACTGATATCCTTACAAAAGTGACCCCAGAGAGTTCCCTTGTCCCCTTCTACCATGTAGGGACACAGGGAGAAAGCACTGGCTATGGACCAGGAAAAGGGTCCTTACTCAGCTATGCTGGCACCTTGATCTTGGACTTCCCAGCCTCCAGGAGAGTGAAAAATAAATTTTTATTGTTTATAAGCCACCCAGTCTGTGGTGTTTTGATACGGCAGCTTGGGTGGACTAAGACACCTCCCTTCTCTAAATCAAATGCCATAGATTATGCATCTTTCTGAAAAAAATCTCGCAGGCGAGGCAAAAACACAAGACCACTGGCTGTGTTCCTTGCATTCAGAAGAAGCTGAGTATGCAAATCCCAAGAAGTTCTGATAAAGGGATCCCTGGAGAGGCATTCCCCACTGTTACACTCTGTTCTCTGAACAGCCTTTTTAAAGTTTTGATCATCATTTATTAAGTTGCAAAGATCCAGGCCCTGTGCTCTGCTAAGCACTTTATATACTCCACCTGCTTTCTCTTCTTCACCCGAGACCAGAGCCCACGTACCCATCCAGTTACAGAAGGCACAGTGCCTAAGATCATGATACTTTTTGGGCCCCATGAAAAATACTTCAATTCTTTTCAAATCAGAAGAAAATGATAAATACAACCCTGCCTTTATTATATTTGTCTTGATAATAATGCAATCACGAAATATGGTTTTAGATTGTTTTGTATGGAGGAATGCAGCCCCACCAGCAACCCTACCCGGAGGGTATTACTATTATACAAATCATCCAAGGGAGGAAACTCAAGTCTGAGAAGTGCCTTGGCCAAGGTCAGACAGCTGGAAAGTGTGGCAAGAGGGACTTGAACCTAGGCCCGGAGGACCCTGCATGGCCACCAAGCCAAAGGACCTCCAGGTCAGCCCTTTCCCATCCAGGGAATGTGTCTGGCTGGAGCTGGGGAGGTTTAGGCTGGGAGGAAAAGAGTTAGAAGAGATTTCATGCAGTCTTCAAATATCTTAAGGGCTGTCACGTGGGAAGAGATTAGCTCTGTTTTGAATAGTTCCTGAGAACTGAGCTAGCATAGATGGAGTGAGGTTGCCGGAAACTGGATTTTGATCCAGTGAGATAATGAACTTCCTGGGACCAACAGGATCCCTGGCAGCGACAATTTCTCCTGAAGACCAAAGATGGAGCATAAGACCCCAGACGCTGACAAGAAAAGAATTCAAAACCAGGCTCTGTTGTAGAATTTGCTGCCCTGGGGAGGGGATTTGGGTGAGAAAGGGATGAGCTTTCATGTCCCTTGGACGTGAAGAGTCTACAGTTGTAAATATAAGCAGTTCATCAGTATAGGGGAGGTGGGACCCTCCCCACCCGTACCCCAGTCTCACGAATCCTTATTGAGTCCTCTCATATACCATGGGCAGGAGCCTAAAGGGGATAGACTTTTTGGAAGAGCTGTTGACAGTATCTGTTAATATTTAGACTGTTTTTGCCTTTGACTTAGCAATTCTATAGGAGGAATCTGTCCTACAATATAAGTACACAGATGAGCGAAGACATTCGCCCAAGGGTGCCCCCCCCCACAGTATGCTTACAATTGCAAAAGATTGGCAACAACCTATGTGTCCATCAGGGAACAGATTAATGGGATGATATAGGATTGATATACTGTAAGTGAATGAAGACCCCCCACCCTTGAGGATATTGCCCTTGGGTGGGGGGGTGGGCGTCAGACAATTAACAAACACCCTTAGTAAGTTAAATCATGCAGCCCAGTTAGAGATTGGTGGGGGCTGCACTGGGAACTTGGGAACGTGGGGTGGAGGGGGGGGAGGGTCCAAGTTTAAGTAGGGTGGCTGGGGTGGGCCTCACTTGCGAAGATGACACCTGAGGAAGACTTGAAGCTCAGTGGGACACCTGCCCCTGCCTGTCATTCTTTTTTAAATTTTTTTTCGAGTTTTTTCTTTGTTTTTAAGTAGACTCCTCGCCCAAGGTGGGGTTTGAACTCTCAACCCCATAATCAAGGGTTGATGCTCCAACCCTGAGGGGAAATTTGCTGAGATAACACCTTTGATGGGCCTAGCACCCAGCAGGCCTTGGAAGGACTATTGTTCATTTTAGTCCTGAAATTAAAAAGAGCTCACAAAACTCTTATCTCGGGAAGATGCCTAAAAGCATTTCAGTTTGCAAACCAAGAGTGGGAGGCCTGGGGCTCTGGTTGACTGTCTTATCTGCTTCCCAGAAAGGAACTGAAACATCTCACTGGAGGGGAAGGTCCTGCCTGTGCATCCTGTTTGCCTGCCTGCCTTTGTAGCAATCGGCCCATTGTGTTTCCATCAGTTTAACTGCATAGGGAGGCTGCTCAGCTCCCTTTGTCCTTGATAAAGGCCCACAGGGCCTCCTCCATTAGGCAATGACAGAGCCACTGGTGTGGTTAAGTCTCTCCCTGGACAGGAGGTCACTAGTCAGCAGGTCCTTAAACCATAGGAGTTGGTCCCTATCAATATATTTATTCTGTGTCTTGGCAACATACAGATGGGATTGCTTGCTTCCCCTGACTTTCCCTGCTTGCATCAATTGCTTGCTTCCCCTGACTCCAAGCAGGCCTTCTCTGGTTCCTTCTAAAAATGGCTCCGGCCCCTTAAGGGTAATAGGTATCTAATGGAGTCTGCTCTGGTTTACATGTCATCTGAAGTAGAGAAAGGGGCTCCTTCAAGGGGAGAAGAGACAAACAGGATCTTTACACAAAGCCAGAAATAAGTAGTCCAAGACTGATCAATAAAGTCCCATTGCAGGGATGAGGAAAGGCTTCACTAGCACCAACGACACTCCTGGTGGGACCAGAGAAGACACAATTGGGGTTTTGATGCAGGGAAATGGGGGATGGTGTCCTAGGCAGAAGGCACAGTTAAGAAAAACGCATGGCTAACAATGGAGCATACTCAAGCTGTTCTAAGTAGTTCCTTTTGTCCAAAGCATAGTGACAAAGAAAAGAATAAATAGTAAAATAACTAACATTCACTGTGCACTTAGATGTGCCCGGCAGCATTCAAAACACTTTCTACTCCGTCTGATCCTCCCAACAATCCTGTAAGAAAGCATATTAATATCCCTGCTCTCTAAGTGCGGAAGCAGAGGCAAAGATAGATTAATAAATTGCCCATTTGTGGCACCACCAATAATAATAACCCCAATAATCAACTGCCACTGGATTGATCACCACATCCCCTGAGTTTTGGATGTATATCCTCCTTTGATCCGACCCTCAATGTCCAGGTGAGGAAACTGAGGCCTGGGTAGGAGTAAAATTTTTGTCTATTACTGAAGCTAAGTTGGTATGAATTCTAACCAGCTCGTTATTTAAGATGTTAATTGTAATTCCTGGGGCAACCACTAAGAAAATAACTGGAACATATATAGTACAAGAGATAAGGAAATCAAGAGGGTACATTAGAAAATATCTATCTAACAACAAAAAAGTAGGCAGTAATGGGGAAATTGAGGAACGAAAAGATACGACACCAAGAAAAGAAATAGCAAAACAGCAGAAGTAAGTCTTTATTTACCAGCAGTCACATTCAATGTAAATGGATTAAACTCTCCAGTTAAAGGGCAGGTTGACAGGATAATCAAATAACATGAACCAATTATTATGCTCACTAGAGATCCAGAGACACAAATAGGCTAAAGACAAAGGATAGAAAAAAGGTATTCCAGGCAAATAGTGGTCAAGAGAGCTGAAATGGTTATACTGATAGCAGAAAAATAAACTTTAAATAAGAAACTGTTACAAGAGACAGGGGAGCCTGGGTGGCTCAGCCAGTTGAGCATCAGACTCTTGGTCTCAGCTCAGGTCATGATCTCAGGGTCCTGGGATCAAGCCCTGAGTCAGGCTCTGTGCCCAGTGTGACAGAATCTGCTTGAGGTTCTAGCTCTCCCTCTGCCCTTCCACCTTCTCTAAAATAAATAAATAAATATTTAAAAAAGAGGACCTGTTACAAGAGACAAAGGACATTACGTAATGATAAAAAGGGAAATCTATTAAGAAGATATGACAATGATTAATCTATATGAGCCTGAAGCAGAGCCCGATAATACATGAAATAATAACTACCAGAGTTGAAAGACAAATAGTTTGACAATAATAGTTGGAGGCTACAACACCCTACTTTCAACAATGGTTAGAACTACTAGATAAAAAATCAGTAAGGAGAGAGACGACTTGAACATCATAAAGCAATTAGACCTAATAGACTTATATACAACATGTCACTCAAAAACACCATGGGCGGGGTGCCTGGGTGGCTCAGTGGGTTAAAGCCTCTGCCTTTGGCTCAGATCATGATCTCAGGTTCCTGAGATCGAACCCCGCATCGGGCTCTCTGCTCAGCAGGGAGCCTGCTTCTTCCTCTCTCTCTCTGCCTGCCTCTGCCTACTTGTGATCTCTCTCTCTCTGTCAAATAAATAAATAAAATCTTAAAAAAAAAAAAAACACCATGGTCATAGAATGGAGGGGGAGAAAAACCCTAGGAACATCCCAAATGAGGCAGAAAAAAAAACATTTGGTAAAATCCAACACCCTTTCATGATCAAAATATTCTACAACTGGGACTGGAAGGGAAATACATCAACGTGATAAGGGGCATACAAGAAAAACCCTCCCTATATGCAGTAATGGAAGACTTAAAGCTTTCCCCCCTAAGATAGGGAATGAGACAAAAATGCCTACTTTTGCTAATCCTATTCAACACTGTACCTGAATGTTTTACAATATAGACTTTATAATTATTTGGGTATGGTGAGTCCGACAGATCAGGAGATGACTGCCATTGAAAAGGTATTTTATGAGGGGTGCCTGGGTGGTTACGACTCCAACTCTTGGTTTTGGCTCAGGTCACGATCTCAGGGTCGCGAGACTGAGCCCCCTGTCGGGCTCCACACTCAGCACAGAGTTGGCTTAAGACTTTCTTTGCCTCTGCCTCTGCCCTTCCCCACCTCCCCCCAACCGTGCTCTCTTCTCTCTCAAATAAATAAATAAATCTTTTTTCAAAAATTCCATCGACCTTTTTAGCAAATATAGAAAAGCCAAATCTAAAATTTATATGGTATTTTAAGGGACCCTGAAAAGCCAAGAGGATCTTGGGAAAGAACAAAGTTGGAAGACTCACACTTCATGATTTAAAACTCACTATGAAGCGACATTACAAACTGCTCCGGTTTGATACTGGCATAAGGATAGACATATAAATGAATAGAATAGAGCCGAGACTCTGGAAATAAGCCCATATATTGAAATAAGCCCAGTCTATTGTTAATGGACTTTGACAAGAGTGCCAAGACCGTTCATTGGGGAAAAGAATAATCTCTTCAATAAATCGTCATGGAACAACTGGATATCCACATGCAAAAGACGGAAGTCAGACCCTGACCTCATGTTGTTTATAAAAATTAGCTCAGAATGGATCAACAACCTAAATATAAGAGTTGAAACTATAAAATACTTAAAAGAAAACCTAGAGGCAAATCTTCGTGATCTTGGATATGACAACGGTTTCCTAAATGTGACACCAAAAACACAAGCGGCGGCAACGACATAGATTGATGATAATAATAACAAATAATAATTTCCAATTTATCAAAATTGAAAACATTTGTGCACCAAAGCACACTATCAGGAGAGTAAAAAGACAACCCACAGGATAGGAGAAAATATTTGCAAATCATACCTTTGATAAGTCTCTGGTATCCACAATAAGTAAAAACAAACAAACAAACAAACAAACCCAAAAACAAATAACTCCATTTAAAAATGGGCCAAGGGTTCAAAAACACATTTCTTCAAAGAAGATACTCATATGGGGTGCTTGGGTGTCACAGTCCATTAACGTCTGCCTTCAGCTCAGGTCACGGTCCTGGGGTCCTGGGATCGAGCCCTGCATTGGGCTCCCTACTCAGCGAGGAGTCTGCTTCTCCCTCTCCCTCTGTCCCTCCCTCCAGCTCATACTGTCTCTCTCAAATAAATAAATAAAATCTTTTTTTTTTTTTTAGATTTTATTTATTTATTTGACAGAGATAGACACAGGAGAGAGGGAACACAAGCAGGGGGAGTGGGAGAGGGAGAAGCAGGCTTCCTGCCGAGCAGGGAGCCTCATGCGGGGCTGGATCCCAGGACTCTGGGATCATGACCTGAGCCAAAGGCAGACGCTTAACAACTGAGCCACCCAGGAGCCCCTAAATAAATAAAATCTAAAAAAAAAAAAAAAAAAGGCTCAACACCATTAGTTACTGGGAAAATGCACATAAAACCACAATGAGATGTCACTTCACAGACGCTAAGATGAGTATGAAAAAAAAAAAAGAAAGAAAGAAATAACAATTTTTGGTGAGGATGTAGAGAAACTGGAATGCTTACACACCACTGAGAGGAATGTAAAATAGTGCACTCTCTGTAGAAAAGAGTCTTGGCAGTTCCTCGAAAAGGCGAACAGACCAAAAAAAACCCTGCCATATGATCCAGCCCTTCCGTGCCTAGGCATATTCCTCAGAACAGAAAACAAGTGTTCAAATATTAACTTGTACACAAATGTTCCCAGCCTCTTTATTCATTCATAACAGCCCGAAAGCAGAAACGCCCTAAGTGTCCATCAACCGTTGACTGGATGAATAACGTCTCATCTGTTCAAACAATGGAATAGTTCTCAGCCGCAAAAGGCACGAAGGTACGGATACTGATACGCAGGGCATGGCGGATGAATCCTGAAAACAAGCTAAGTGAAAGAACCCACGCATAAAAAGCCACATATTGGATGCATCTATTTATGTGAAACATCCAGAACAAGTGAATCCATAGAGACCAAGAGTAGGTTAGTGGTTGGCAAGGCCAGGGGGTGGGGGAGCAGGGAGGGGCGTGTGACTGCTTCACGGGGATGGGGTGTCCCCTTGGGGTGAGGTGAATGCTCTAAAGTAGATAGCGGTGGTGGCTGTGACAACATGGTCAAGGTGTTAAAAGCCATTGACTTGGGGCATCTGGGTGGCTCAGTGCGTTAAAGCCTCTGCCTTCAGCTCAGGTCATGGTCTCAGGGTCCCGGAATCGAGCCCTGCATCAGGCTCTCTGCTCAGCGGGGAGCCTGCTTCTCCCTCTCCCTCTGCCTGCCTCTCTGCCTACTTGTGATCTCTCTCTGTCAAATAAATAAATAAAATCTTTGAAAAAAAAAAAGCCATTGACTTATACCCTTTAAAATGGTGATTTTTATGTTATGTGAATTTTACCTGAATCAGTTAAGAAATGAATAGAAATGAGACCCAGCTCAGACGAATGGGATCTGAGGAGAGTTTTGCTAAGTGTTTCTGGGCAAGTTCCGGATCTCTGGGAGATCCAGTTGTTTTCTCCTCTGACCAGTGTGGTGCTTGAATGGGATCCTTGAAACAGCGTGGGTCCCCTCACCAACCCTTTAAAAAATGGTGTCCATCTATGGGGGAGGGTATGAGGGCATCACTGACGTGCAGTTTTGCACCGTGCCCTAGGATAAATGCTTTCCACCGAGTAGGCAGTTGGAGATCGCAGTTTTCTGTGCTCTTCTTGGGATGTGGTTGAGCCTTCTCAAGGAAGGAGATGTTTTTTCAAAAAGTTGCCCAGTGCTTATGGCCACAATATATACATCAGCAGCAGCAGCCTAGAGAAATCCATGAAATTATAAAGGAAGAGGGCCAGGGCCCCAGGCACAAGTCAGGTTTTAAACCTGCTAAGAAAATCTGTACGTCTAGCTGTGTTTAACATTAATTTTTCTTGGGCGCCTGGGTGGCTCAGTGGGTTGGGGCCTCTGCCTTCGGCTCGGGTCGTGATCTCGGGGTCCTGGGATGGAGCTCTGCTTCCCTGCTTCGGACTTCTCACTCAGCAGGGAATCTGCTTGTCCCTCTCTTGCTCGCTCGCTCTCTCTCTCTGTCAAATAAATAAAATCTTAAAAAAAAAAAGTGGATCCTCCAGAATCTCGACATCAAGGGGCAGAAGCCAGACATAAGAGGACACATAGTATATGTTTCTATTTATACGAAATGCCCAGAATGTTAATATCTATAGGGACAGAAAGTAGAGTAGTAGTTGCCAGGAGCTGGGGAGAGGGAAGCAGGGGGAAGTGACGTTAAATGGGTACAGGATTCCTTTTTAAGGGAATGAAAATGTTCTGGAATTAGATCGTGAGGATCATGGCACAACTTTGTGGACCTACTCAAACCACCGAGTTGTACCGTTTAAAATGGTGAATCTGATGGTATGAAAATTACATCTTTAAGAAAGTAGTCCGGCCAATCCCAGCCAAGCTGCCCTGTCTGATGCCATGTGGGGCACAGACTCACTGTCCAGGCCCAATTCTGCCCAAATTGCAGCTTTGTGGACAAAAATAATCGTTGCAGTTTTAAGCCACGAGGTTTGAGGATAGGTTTGTTACAGAGGAAGAGATGTTGATGCCAATATAGAAGCTTCACCCAGCCACCTCCTCAGTGTAGGGCACAGTCCCTGTAGTCTCTGTATTTATTAGCGCTCCTATCTCAGTGTGGAATGAAATATTTGACTAATTGTTGTCTTGACCTGCCTCTGCTTGGGTTTTAGCATGTATATTCTCATAACGATTGGAGGTCAGAGAGGAACGAGAAGTCTTATCGGTGACAAAAATTTGGAAAATTGGAGGAGATTTTGGAGAGGGCATCAATATTATCCTATATTCTTTTCCAGCATGAGAAAGACCTCATTGTACAGATCTGTGAGTTCATTGAAGGAACCACACATCGCAGATTTGTCTAGTTCAGGGGGGAATATCAAATAATCTGTCCACTTGCTGGGCAAATGAAATGGAAAACCTTGGCGCTGGCATCCGACTGTGAAGGTGGCCAAGTCTCCTCCCAACTGTCTGAACTTGGGCAGGTCACTTTGCCCCCCTGAGTCTTCCGTTCCTCTTCTCACCCTTAAACCAGGATAACAATAGCACCTACCTCCTGGGACTAAATTAAATGGTGCATGCAGAATGTTTCACACAGTACCTAGGATAGGGATGAATACTTCTTCGAAAACAACAACCACTCCTGTTTTTAGGAGTGTGCTCAGGGCAACGATATTGCAAAGATAGAAGCTATTTCCCCCCTAATAAATGCAGAAAGAATTTGAATTCCCCTGAGATTCCAACCCATCCCTCTGAATCAGCAGTTTGGATTTGGTTGACATAGTCTTAGGGGCTGTGCATGGCCAATGTGGAGACCTGTCATATTTTCCAAAGTTGCCTTGACTTGTCCGACAAGGAGATACTGTTTCTATAGTGTAGTTGTCTCCAATTTGTAAAATTCCATCTACAGATTTTTTTTTCTTCGTAATCTCTACAACCTCTTGCTGCAGGTCCTAAGAAAAGGCATGCCTACCAGGAGGGAGGTGACTAAATCTTGGTAAGACACTTGACTCATTTGAATGGAACTTGGTCCAGCTGGTAAAATACATTTCAGCAAGAGTTGCCTCAAGAATTCCTTGATACATAATCCTTTTTGTAAAAAGGCATTGAATAAATGTATTACTCATCCCTCTGAAAAAGATCTTTAGAAAGTGGCATTCTCGTTTTACTTGGCAGATCTGTTTTACTTCCTCCAAAGGGCTGACATTAATATCCACTGCCTTCCCCAACTCCCCCCACCCCCCCACCCCCACACACAAATCCCACATTAAAACCTCCCACGTGTCAACATTCCAATGTGAGAACCATGTCTATGCCAGGGTTCAGAAGCCAGAACCTGTAATCTCCATGGGCTGCATTTTCTCAGTCACTGGAGAGCAAGGCTGGGGTATGATCCCAGCTCCACCACACTGTCTACTTGCTCTGGCCGGTTACTTCTCTGAATGTCGGTTTCATCTGTGAGATGAGCTGCCTTGCAGCCCTTCATTCATTTGGTCATTCTACAAATATGTGTACCAGAGATGATCACGATAGGCAAGGTCTCTGTCCTGCAAAGTGATCAGTATGGGCACCAGGTGTGAAATAGAATCGCGGCCCAGTGCATGTGGGCAGCCCTGCCACGGTGGTGGGGCAGGGTGGGGGAGTTCTGGAGCAGGCTGAGGATGACTTACACGGATGTTCCTGCCGCCCTCCAGGTGCAGTGCAGGGAACACCCTTTGCTCCCAAATGGCTGAGAGATGAGTCACCCTCGAGAACCTGGGGAAGTGGAGCAGGCTGGGGACTAGAGGCCACCAGACTTATTACTGGTCTCCGGGATCGGGTCACATGTTCCTTGGGAGGCTGTGGGCATTTGCTAGAGAGGGTCATTGAGATTAACATCTAGAGAGGGGGCGTGGAAGAGGGGAGGAGGAAGTTGGACTGCTATGCAGTCCCAAAAAAGGCCTCAGCCTACCCCCTCAGGAAGCTCTGAAGTTGAGGAGATCCCAAAGAACTGTCCCCAGCTGGGATGAGGAGGCTGGAATTATAGACCCTAACACGGCTCGGGCACTGGAAGTGGTCTGTCCCCAGGGAGGGGACATGACCCTGGGTTTCAGAGGGGGGCATGGATGTGGTGCATATGGAAGCCTTCTCTTTCCTCCATACCCCTCCCTTTTCTCAGCCCCTCTCACCTTCCAAAATAGATCTGAGTAAAGGAGCCTAATCTGGCCGGGGAAGTTTTAGGAAGAGCCAAGGTATAAACTGAGACCTGAGAAGGAACAGAAATCAACTAGGGAGGAAGAGGGGGAAATTTCTGGGCTGAGGGATGGACAAGTGCCAAGGCTGAGCAGCAAGAGAGGGAGGGAAAGAAGGGAGGAGCAGGGAGAGGGGTTTCTCACTTTAGAAAATAGCTGCATAGGGGTCACTGGACTTGGGGTCCAGTCCTGACTTTGCCAAGGGCTAAGAAGTTTGACTCAAACTCTTCCAACACCAGTTTCTCTGTATAAACAAGGATGATTGATACAACCTGCCTCTCAGTTGTTTTTAGGATAACAAAAAATAACACACACATAGTAAGAGTTTCCTAAGTGTTAGGTGTCACATTTCTCATTATTGGCTATTGCTCAGAGAATCATAATGGTTGATCTGTTTTTTTCTTTATTTATTGCTATTTTTTTTTAAAGTAGGCTTCACCCTCAGCGCAGAGCACGATGCGGGGCTGGAACTCAGGACCCTGAGATCAAGACCTAGAGCTGAGATCAGGAGTCGGATGCTCAATCAACTCAGCCACCCACGTGCCCCCAGTAATGGTTATCTGTTAATCGTATACCCTTTGTCCGGAAAAATTATAGAACAAGGAGTCAGGAGTCAGCAAACTTTTTCTGGAAGACCCAGATTCAATAATTTAAGCTTGTGGTCTCTGTTGGAACTACTCACTCACCTCTCATAGGATGAAAACAAGTACAGTCCATGCATAGAAAAGAGGCGGGGCTGCGTTCTGGTAAGACTTCCACGTCCAGAAACAGGCAAGGTCCCATGTGCCAACACCTGAACCTGTATTATTAAAACATCAAAACAAGGTTCTATGGTTGAAGGAGACATTTCAGGTGTCTTTCCCTGCCTTGCTCAGCATGCCATCTGTGCATATCCTCATCGGCTTACAATATCGCCTAACGATGAAATAAAAAGTGAGACACGATGATAAAATTCTCATCTTGTCGTCACAAGACCTCATGATTCAGATTCCATGAAGTTCATAAGCGGCCATTTATTCCACTTGAAATGCTCAGTTGCCACGATCTTGTGTCAGAACACTGACTGCAGTAATGAGGCATTGTGCAGGAAATCTGCATTGACTTCATAATGTATATATAGGAAGGTCATTGCCCCAGCTCGGTTTTACCCAAAAAAGTAGAATCTGAGCCAAGGGCTTATTTGCAAATAGTTTATTTTGGGAAGAATTCTGGGAAACCGGAGTGGTGATACTGAAGGGGATGAAGCCAATGCGGCGGTGGGTTCTGGAGATGTTTACTGCCCTGGGCTCAGTGCCAATAGAGATCCCATAAGGCACTATCTAGAATATGTCTCAGAAATGTCCACCCAAGGGGTGCCTGGGTGGCTCAGTCAGTTAAGCATCCCACTCTCGATTTCAGCTCAGGTCATGATCTCAGGGTCATGAGATCGAGACCCCCGTCAGGCTCCGGGCTCAGCACGGAGTCACTTGAGATTCTCTCTCTCCCTCTGCCCCTCCCCTTGCTTGTGCTATAAATAAACAAACAAACAAACAAACAAATAAATAAATAAATAACAAATGTCCACCTGAAACATGGATTATCCACTCGCTCCCCTTGGTCAAGGGAGGTCTTAAATCCCTTACATTCTCCAGAATTGAGCATGTTAAGGTACTTCATGCAGTCAAGAGGAGGCACAGACAGGTTGCTCCTGCACACACCTGATTATGCAAAGTAATGCGTGCACATAGTTAAAGCAAAATCTAAATCAGAATTAGTCTATGGACTAAGACATAAGTCTCTCTCTGACCACCCTCTAGTCATCCAGTCCTCCTTCTCAGGGGCAATTTTTGCTTTACCTTTTTTTATATCTTTCTAGAGGCATCCCCCGTGTAGTCAAACAGATAGTTAGTATTTTTCCTTTCTCTAAACCATTGGTGACATACCACACACTGTCTACTGGACTGTGCTTTTAAAAATTTCTATCTATGGGACGCCTGGGTGGCTTAGTCAGTTAAGCATCTGCCTTCGGCTCAGGTCATGATCCCAGGGTCCTGGGATCGAGTCCCGCATCAGGCTCCCTGCTCAGTGGGGAGTCTGCTTCTCCCTCTCCCTCTGCCTCTCTTCCGTGCTTGTGCTCTCTCCCTCACACTCTCTCCCTCAAATAAATAAAAAATCGTTTAAAAAATTTCTATCTGTGCATATTGCTGATAACTACACATGTATATGTTTAGAACTCACTCTTCTTTCGAATGTTTGTGTTTCATTTACGCTTGTACCTTAATTTACTTAACCAGTTTCTCTACTGATGATATTGGTATTTCCAGGAACTTTGAAAAAGTCAAGTTGATTGAGGTATCCATGCAATAAAGTTCATTCTTCCAAGTGGACAGCTCTATGATTTTTGATCAATGCGTACAATCATGTAGTCACGCACAACCAAGACGTAGAACAGTTCCGTGACTCCAAAAATCGTCTTAGTCCATCCTAATGGACAGTCCCCCTCATTATCCCAGCCCCTAGCAGCCACTGATGAACTTTCCATGCATTTTCCAAAGACACTTTGCCTTTTCCAAAATCTTACATAAGTGGAATCCTACATGATGTAGCTTTTTGAGTCTTGTTTCTTTCACCAAGCACAATGCATTTGAGATTCATCCATACTGTTGTGTATATCAGTGGCCAGCTCCTTTTTATTATTCCATGGTACAGATATACACCACAGCTAATTTATATCCATTCACCAGTTGGAAAACATTAGGTCATTCCCAGGTGGGACAATTATGAATAAATCTGCTACTATTTCATGCTGGCTTTGTGTAGAGATAAGTTCTTATTTCTCCTAGGAGTGGGATTACCGAGTTGTATGGTGAGTATACGTTTGGCTTAATCAGCACTGGCCAAAATGATTTCCAAAGCGACTCTACCACTTTGTTTTCCTACCAGCAATGAATGTATACTCACCCGCCTCTGGTATTGTCACAGTCACTTGTTTTTATTTTGGCCATTCTGATGGGCACATATAGATTTTATCTACTTATAAACAGTGCCACAGTGAATATTCTTATGTACATATCCTTGGTGATTAAATGTGAGTGTATCCATAAATACATCCTTAGGACTGGAATTGGTGGGTTGTAGGGTGTGAAAGTTGATTAGATATTGCCAAAAAGCCTTCCGAGAAAGTGGGGCCAATATACACACATACCAGCTGGGAATGGTAATGCCTGTTTCCCCACATCCTCACCAACACAGTGTATTAGGTGATTGCTGTGTGAGTTGTTGGTGAGAACTTGAAGTAAAACGTTAGAGCAGTGCTTGCCGTCCACAGAATGTTACTGTATGATTACCACTTTTAATCAATCAATCCCATTATTATTTACCTCTCTCTCTGAGTTCCTCATCAATATATCCAGGAGTGCTTTTCTCTGAGGAGCTCAAACATTCTACATGGAATTTGGTTAATCCTTATAAATCTCTTCAGATGTTGGCCAGCAATTCAAGCTCTGTGGGTTTTACAGCATAAGGAAGTGTGACAGAATAGGGCCTTTCTAAGTTTACAGAACAGAGCTGTGTTCCACAAGGTCAGAATTAATCTACTTTGGAATGGGAATGGACTCCTCTAGGTTACAATGGCTTTCAAAACTTTTTTTTTCACTACTACCCACTTTGAGAAAAACACCAAGAATCACTACGCAGATTCATACCCAAAACAAAAGTTAAAAAAAAAAACAAAAAACACCCACCCTAATACTTATTTGTTTTCTATTTGTTCCATCCCATTTCACTGAAAATATGTTAATTGGGAGCCACCGATAAATAGATTTCAAAACCTACTATGGGTTAACACTAGAAGTTTAAAGGACACTGTTCTAGAATCTAGGTCACTGGTGTTGGTCTTCCTGACAATGAAAGGAATCCCAGAACTGGATTCCTAAATGGAAGCACAGAACCTCACACTCACCTTTGGGTAGACTATTCCCATGTTCTTCATTTCCTTAGGCTGGTAGAGTTTATTCGTTCCTCAATTATTCACAAATAGCTTTTGGACTCCTGAGGTGCTCTACCCATTATCAAGGGCCAGCGGAAGAGAACAGGCTTTAAAGAGCATGAGGCCTGGATTCAAATCTCACTTGCACCATGTGCTAGTGATCTTGCTTAAGCCTCACCAGTCATCAAAGACTCAGTTTCCTCTTCTATAAATGGGAGTCATAATAGAGAAATCAATGAGCCAACGTGTGTAAAACATTTAGCACAATGTCGGCTCGGAGTAAGTCCTTAATACAGTGGTTCTCAAGGTGCGATCCCCAGACCAGCAGCACCAGCATTCCCGGAGAACTTGTTAGAAATGCAGTTCTGGGATCTCACCCTGGATTGCCTAAACTAGAAACCCAGCGGTGGGGCCGCGCCATCTGCTTTAACGAGTCTTCCAGGAGATACTGAGACAAGCTCAAGTTTGAGAACCACAGGCGTACATGGTAACCATACATGGTAACCACTGACAATTAGTTCCTGAGGCTGCAGAGATGAGCAGTGAGCAGGAAGGATTAATAAACTGAAGTTAAGCGCTAACGTGCCGACAGCACCCACAGGTGATGGCTCTAACCTGTTACAATCCGGGTTCCTCCTCCCTCCTCCCTCAACACCTACAGAGCTCGCTGATTGGTAAGGTCCACTCTGGACAGTCACCACCCACCCAATCCGGGAGAGCGAAAACTGAACCGAGCGCCTAAAGAGCGGCGCGCCTATTGGCTATAGACCACGCCGCATAGCGGGGCGGGGCTGCGCGTGCGCACAGCCGAGGCACGACCCTGACAGCGGTTGAAAAATGGCGACTGTAGCTGAGCTGAAGGCCGGTGAGTGTGAGTGGGAAGTTGGCCACGGGAGAGGCGTCTGGCCTTCCGCCTGTGAAAAGGACGGAACGAAAGGAGGGCGAGCGGAACACAGAGTCACCCTTTTCGGGGGTCGTTCTGCGGCATCAGGGCTCGCAAAGCGTCTGGCGGGTGTGGTGGACGTTGCGCCGGGGCCCCGGGTGAGGGAAGCCGTCGCACAGAGGCAGTTTTGGAACCAGCCTTGAGCTGGAAGAGGAGCTGCAGGACCCGCAGGTTCCTGAGCGGTCTGTAGGCCTGCACGTTGGACCTCTGGCGCATTTGTCGGATCCCGCTTGAGCCGAGGCTTTGGGCCGCAGCTTTCATTTGGGACTGCGGATTACAGTACCCACATCCATTATTGGGGTTAGGTGCAACCCCTAAGCCATTTGCTTACTTGTCGCACGGAATCCTTATAACTTCCTGTGGGGTAGGACCCGATCTCCATTGGGAAAATCTGGATGTAGAAAGTCTCCTGGCTTGGCCATTCTCCTCTGTTTTTCACCAAGTTCCGCAAAGGTGCGAGTCATCAAACGGGTAACGTTTGTGCACCGGTGGTTTTGACGAAGATACCAGGCAAATAATAGTAATTATAGTTAAAAGTGACTGACCCTTAAATGTCAGACACTGCCCAGCCCCTGTGCCACCTCATAGTCAATGGATAACCTTACGCCCATTTCATTGATTGGGAGATTGAGGTGCAGAGAGGTGAAACAGCTCGCCCAAAGTAACTTAGCTAGAAGGAGGTAGTGGGTGAGAACCTGGATATGCTGCACGTAACTTCAGGTCTTATTCACTGGGTGATACTGCTACCTGTTACAATAAAACCAGTTCCAGTTTTCAGGGACCTTGCGCTCCAAACCAGTAATTCTTAAAGATCTGGCAGAGAGGGGTTGAATCTCTTTGACAATAGGATTCAGTAAGCATTGCTACAAATGTGTATGTGGGCACTGGGCTGATGAACAGTCATAAAGCATTCTTTTAACCACAAGAACAGATTTGCAGGTGAATCTGAGCACCCTCCTTGCACAAAATACATAACACATGCTATGTATCACCTGCATCGGCTTCAGAGGATTTAAAGATATTTTGAGATATTAGGCCGGGTTAATAACTTCTTTCTAAAGAAGTTGTTATGGCACAGAGTTTTAAGCATAATCAAAGGAAGGGCAAAATGGTATGGAACCCGAAAAGAAAATGTAACTGAGGGCTAAGAATGTCCTACGTAGGGGCGCCTGGGTGGCTCAGTCCTTAAGCGCCTGCCTTCAGCTCAGGTCATGATCCTAGAGTCCTGGGATCAAGCCCCACAGCGGGCTCTCTGCTTGGCGGGAAGCCTCCTTCTCCCACTCCCTCTGCTTTTGTTTCCTCTCTTGCTGTCTCTCTCTGTCAAATAAATAAAATATTAAAAAATGTCCTACGTAGGGGTGCTTGGGTGGCTCAGTCATTGGGCGTCTGCTTTCGGGTCACATCCTGATCCAGGGTCCCGGGATCAAGCCTCCCATAGGGGCTCCCTGCTCAGCAGGAAGTCTGCTTTTCCCTTTCCCACTCCCCCTGCTTGTGTTCCCTCTCTCGCTGTGTCTCTCTCTGTCGGGGCGGGTGGAGGGAGAGTCCTACGCAGATGTATCCCTTTGTTTTTTCTGCATTCCCCAGTTCTGAATATGCTTTGTGTTCAGCAAAACTCAGTGAAAATGTATTTCCCGCTCAATTATCTTACATTGTATGGGCTTTTACTCCTCCGGCCCTCCCGGTCTCACCACCCTGAGATCATGACGTGAGCCAAAATCATAAGTCAGTCCTTAACCCACTGAGCCGCCCAGGTGCTCCTGGGCTCTTATCTTATTAAAACATTTCACATTTTCCACCTCACTTGGTTTTGCCTCTGAGAGGTAGAACTCATTATGTTGGAGAGGGCAGCTGTGGCATGAGCTGGTGATGCGACAGGACAGGCTTCCTAACTCTAGCTTCATTAATTGTCATTTCTCTGCTGAGTCTGAGACTGTGCTGTGTGCAAATTCAGAGTAATTGGGACAGGCTCCTGGCCAACGAAAAAAATCTCTTCCATCTAATTTCCAAAGATGGACTTAGAGAACCGGGGTTTGGTTATGATCCTAAGAATATGATAAGGCTGGACCTTCCTTTTATGGATCTGTTACAAAGTCTGATTGGGTGATAACTGTCCTTGCATACCTGCCAAAAAGGTTGAGGGGATGATTTAAAAACAAGGGGCGAGAAAGGTTAAAGTTTAGTCTACATCGTGTCTCTGTAATCATATCACCCAGGTTTTTGTTTTTGTATCTTAAAGCTTAAAGGGATTTTATGTTTATGCTTACATGGGTAAGCTCCTTGGGCTCCGTGTATGAATTTTTCTTTATTTTGGTGTACTTATTTGGTGCTTTTGGCAGGGTGCTGCAGTACAGTATTAAACTATGTTTATTACACCGATAGTATACAGCACCATTATTATAATGCTCCCGGGTAGCATTTATTGAGCTCTTATGTTCTAGGCACTGTGGGTGAGATGTTTTGATTGGGTTTGTTATTTAGCCATTAGGGACAATGAAAAACGAAGGTTCCAGACCACTGCAAGGAATGATGCCAATTCAGTTCTATGCCCCTCACTGTCCGCACTAGTATTTATAGTTAAATCTCATTATCACAACTGATATTGTAATATGACCTTTGCTCATCAAGAGGAAGTTAGATTACATTCAGCATATATATCCCTGATTCTTTAAGATGGCAGTGATAGAGCCACATGTTAGATTTCTATGTAGGCTTACGATTTCAAAATCCTACTGGTTTTTTGTATTTTTTTTTTTAAGAAAGTTAACTCGAAAGTGTCTTTAAAAAAATAAACAATACCCAAAGTAACACCTTTTTGTTCAGAATGGGCCATTCCCCAAGGGTTTTGGATATCAGAGGTTTTTATCAAAAGACAACAAATTCCTTCCTTTTATGGGATATACTTGTTATCTTTAATCATCTTTCTAGACCAGAGGGTTTTAGTTACACAGACCTGTCTGCAGTGATAAACACTCTTGAAAATATAGGAGATGGGGTAAATTTCAGGCCCCAGTAAGCCAAGTATAATTCTGTGCTCCCTTTTCCTCCCTCACTGAAGATGCATACCAGACTATAGCTTCCCACAGTGATGATGCTGGAAAGATAAACTCGAATCCGCTTAAATATATTAAAATAGCAAATCATTGCAACTTGAGAACTTGATTTTTTATCACAAACATGATACTAATTGGATAACTTCCATTCAGCACATTGTTTAGATCAAAGCAATGGCTATTAGTCCATTTACCTTTTAAACATATTTCTTCAAAGTATGCCTAAGGGTGACCAAGTTTAATCTGTAATTGATGCATTAATGTTTTATGTTTAACAGTTTTAAAGGACACGTTGGAGAAAAGGGGAGTATTAGGGCATTTAAAAGCAAGGATCCGAGCTGAAGTTTTCAGTGCCCTAGATGATGAAAGCGAACCCCGACCGTCACTGTCTCATGAAAACCTTCTAATTAATGAACTAATTCGGGAGTATCTGGAATTCAACAAGTATAAGTACACAGCATCCGTCCTCATATCAGGTAAGAGGTTATTATTACTTGCCTGAAACAAAGTCTGCTTTTTCCCTTCCCTCACTTCTCAGAAAATATTTAGGCTGAAAATCTAATTCCGTTACCACACAGTGTCATCCAGGTGACTGGGACATAAAAATCTCCTGGGCTCTTTCCATAGCTTGAATACATTCTCATGGGGATTATTGTATTGTAGGGGAAAATAAATACCTAAACACTTAAACGAGGTGCATACTTTGAAAAATCATCTGTATTTTCTGATACTAAGAATAAAAAGTTGTGTTTTTTTGCTGCCAGCTTTTTTTCTGTGTAGATGCTTTAAAAATACAGTTTCAGAGGCTCAGTCAGTTAAGCATATGACTCTTGTTCTCACGTCAGGTCTTGATCTCAGGGCCATGGATTTGAGCCCTGTGTTGGGGCTCTGGACTTGGCCTGGAACCTACTTCAAAAGGATTGGGAAGATAAACTCCAAACTTACTATAAAGTTAGGAGGGAGAGAAATGGTGCTGAGGGGAGGAGGTGGGCAGTTAAAGAGACATTTATCTCATATTTTGTTTCTGAAGAAAGAAAGTAAATAACTGAAAGGAATGCACATTAATCAAGATAGACTTTCCTCTGGGCTGAGGGAGAGAAATGGGATTGGAAGGATTGCTTTGTTTACGGTTTAATCTGTGTTTAAGACTATTTCATGCGTCATCCAAAAAAAAAAAAAGAGAGAGAGACCATGAAGTAGATTTTGGAAGAGAGAATGAGTTCATTGTGATGTTGGAACTTTTCCATTTAATAGATTTTTTTTGAAAGATTTTATTTATTTATTTGACAGAGAGATCACAAGTAGGCAGAGAGGCAGGCAGAGAGAGAGGGGGAAGCAGGCTCCCCACTGAGCAGAGAGCCCGATGTGGGGCTCGATATCAGGACCCTGAGATCATGACCTGAGCCGAAGGCAGAGGCTTTAACCCACTGAGCCACCCAGGCGCCCCTGTATTTAATAGATTTTTAAATTAACATTCTATATCTTTTATTTAATGTTAAACATATATCTTAACTGAATAAAGACTGGTGAATTTTAGTGGTTTAAGGATCTTCAGTATCAGCCTCCACTTATCCTCAGTTTGTTATAGATGGCTATATTAATACTATTAACACTCAGAAAAGAAGAAAATTATGAAAATATAATGAATTAGGTCTTGGACTTGGGCTTCCCTAGAATGAAATGTAGTTACAATAGTCAAGTTTCATGTTAAGTGTCCTGGCTTTTTTAAAAAAACTGAGGTATAATTAACAATACAGGGGCACCTGGGTGGCTCATTCATTAAGCATCTGCCTTTGGCTCAGGTCATGGTCCCAGGCTCCTGGGATCGAGCCCCGCATTGGGTTCCCTGCTCTGCGGCGGGAAGCCTGCTTCTCCCTCTCCCACTCTCCTGGCTTGTGTTCCCTCTCTCACTGTGTCTCTCTCTCTGTCAAATAAATAAATAAAATCTTTAAAACAAAACAAAACAAAAACCCAACAATACAATATACCTTTTTTAGTATGCAGTTCTCTGGATTTTACCAAATGCATATAGTTGTGTAACTACCACCTCACAATCACTATAGAGAATATTTTTATCACCTCAAAACATTCTCTGTGTCCTGTTGTAATCAACTTTTTCACCTCCCCCGACCCCTAGGAACCACTGTTGGGGTTTTTCTGTACCTATCATTTGCCTTTTCCAGAATGTCATACAAATGAGCCCATTCAGGATGTAGCCTTTGAGTCCGCTTCCTTTCACTTAGCATAATGCATTTCAGATTCAGCTGCGTTGGGTTTTTTTCCCCCTGAATAGCATTCCTTTGTATGGCTGTGCCGATTTACCTATTATCGGTTGAATGCCAGTTGTGTATAGTTTTTGGCAGATATCAATCAAGCTGCCATAAACATTCACCACAAGTTTTTGTGTGAAGGTAAGCATTCTTGGGTAAAGATCTAAGAGTGGGATTGCAGGTTATGTGTGGTAAGTACATGTATACCTTTCTAAGAAATGGCTCAACTGTTTTCCAAAGTGGTTTTACCGTTTTGCTCTCCTACTAGCAAAGCAAAGTACGAGAGTATCCAGTTGCCCTGTATCCTTGCCAGCACTTCATATTTGGGTTAATTTTACTTTTAGAAATATTACCACCAAGTGGATATTGTTACTGTCCTGTGTTTAATTTGTAGGCTTCTTCAAAAAAGACTTCTGAAGCCCAGTGTGCAGACACATATGTTCCCAACCAAAAATTGAGGGATTTAAAAAACAAATTTATGTTAAACTCTGTTAAGTTATACATATAACAAAATGATATTTTGAAAATCATAAAATCACGTACAGTTGGCTCTGCCTTGGTACGTGCCATCATCGCTCTTCCAAAATCTGAAAAGTCTGTGTAACTGGTAAGCAGTTCTTACCAAAATCATATGTGCTTTTTAGATGAATAAAGACTCATGATTTTTCCTCCAGAATCTGGTCAACCTGTAGTTCCACTGGACAGACAGTTTCTCATCCGGGAACTAAACGCATTTGAAGAATCAAAGGATAATACAATGTAAGAAGTTTTTTTTAAATAAAGTTTTTAAAAATAAAAACTTAGAAATAAGTTTTTAGATATTGTTGTATTGGGAGTCATAATCACATAGTAGTGGTTTTATTTCATTTTAATTGAGCAGGTATTTATTTGGTTCGAGTGTGTATCTAACACTGTACCAGATGCAAGGTATATAGCAATAAACAGGACAAGCTCTGCTCTCTGGAGCTAAAATTCCTGTGGTTTCAGAGGACTGAGCATCTCTCTCACTAAGGGTCATTCTTGGCTTCTTGATGCATCCCTTTTTTTCTTCTGAGGGTTTGCTCTGTCAGTTGTTTCCTGATCGTTTCCTTCACTTCAGCATAGGAATATACTCAGATCTCCAAAACAACCAGTCAACTAGTTTTTACCGCTGAACTTAGTGAAAACCAACCATCTGCTTTCATTTTGTTACTCTCCCCTCTTTGCCTTCTCTGCATATTAAATTCTTCCTTCACCATTTATGCTGAAACTATGCTCTTGAAAAGAAGGGTGACCACTTTCTAGTAGTTTCTTAGTTCTATTCCTACCTCAAAGTTGCTTAAACTTTTTCCAGAAGATCCCTGAATGGCCAAAAAAATTGTACCTAGGAGGCTTAAAGCAGCAGCCTCCCCCCAACCCCCTGGCAAAAATTTCTTTGAAGTCTTATGTTTTCCCTTTCTAAAAATTTCTTGAATTTTTTTTCTTTCTACTTCATGGTATAATTGTCTGTTTCACCATAAAAATGTTATAAATGACGTACCAATTAAATTGAACTCTCCCACAAATCTTTGTACAATTAATGTTCCAATATCATATACCACTTTATCCTGTACTTTGTCCCAAGTCCCCAGCATCAAGAATGGGTGTATATCTGTATTTCCAATTTGAGAAGCTCAGTTTTACTTGAGTTTCTGTAGCATTTTGTAATAGTGACTATTCTCCCTTAAAACACTTTTTGTCATTTGTCTTTTATGAACCTTTACTGTCTAGGTTTTTCTATCCGTAACAGTGTTCTCAATTTCTTCATTGGTTCCTTTAGGGTTCTTTTAAATCGTGAGCACTCTCCAAGTTTTGTCCTTAACAAAACTTTTCTTCCTGTCTCCTTGCCTACTTTCCTAAGTATACCTGAGTCTTTAATGATGCCTCCATGTTCGTGACTGTGCTTTAAATCTGACAGATCCCCTAAATTACAGAGCCACATTTGTGCTACCATCTCAAACAGTGTGTCCAAAAATTACATGTGTTATTTTCACCTTCTTAAACCCCTTTGTAGGTTCCTCATATAACCATTGGGGTCTTAAACTCAAGAGTGCATGTACTTTCGTGGCTACTTCCCCTCTCTCCGCCGGTCAATCACTCTGTCGGTTCTGTCGCTTCTGCCTCTGCACTGTTCAGAAGCCATCTGTCTGCTTTCTCTGTCTCTAGTCACTTTCTTTCCCAACTTACCTTCATACTACGAACAGTTGGCTTTCTAAAAGGCAGTTACCACTTTGTTTAAAACATTTTCATTGTAGGGCTGCCTGGGCAGGTTAGTCGGTTAAGCCTCTGACTCTTAGTGTCAACTTAGGTCTTGAGTTCAAGGCCCGTGTTGGGCTCCACATCCATAAAAACCACAAAACAAAACATCTCCGTTATAAAGTTTTCAGATTTTAAAAAGTAGTACAGATTGCATATTTGAAATTTGCTAAGAGAGTAGAACTTAAATGTCTTCTCACCTATGAAAGTAACACGCACAAAGTAAATGGGTGAGGTGATGGGTATGTTACTTAACTTGATAAGGGGAATTCCTTCGCTGTGTGTATCAAATCATCATGTTGTACCCTTTAAATACCATACAGTTTTATTTTTCAATTATACCTCAATAAAGCTGGAGGAAAAAAGTAATATAGCAAGTAAAGCAAATACTAGATTTATGTGCTTGTGAACATAAAGTGGCTCTCCGTAAATACACTGATATTTTTCAGGAAAACTTAAGAATTTTCACACAAAGTAGGATAAAGTCTAGAATAGCCTTAGTTAGGTCAATCCATGCCACCAAATGAGTTTGTGCCAAATTTACGAAGAAAACTAGTTTTCAGAGTTTTTGTGTTTCACCATTGCAAATAAGGTGTGGTAAGGCTGAACTTAAAAAAAAAAATTCGTTTTTTAAACTGTTATTTTAAAAAAAATCGGAGAAAGACAATTATCATATGATCTCTCTGATATGAAGAATTTGAGAGGCAGGGCGGGGGGTCATGGGGGGTTGGGGAGGGAAATGAAACAAGATGGGATCAGGAACGAGACAAACCATAAGACTCCCTTTTTTTTAAAATTTTTTTATTTTTTTTAAAGATTTTATTTATTTATGTGACAGAGAGAGAGACACAGCGAGAGAGGGAACATAAGCAGGGGGAGAGGCAGAGGAAGAAGCAGGTTTCCCGCAGAGCGGGGAGCCTGATGTGGGACTCGATCCCAGGACCCTGAGATCATGACCTGAGCCGAAGGCAGATGCCTAACAACTGAGCCACTCAGGCGCCCCACCATAAAAGACTCCTAAACTCACGAAACAAACTGAGGGTGGCTGGGGGGTAGGGACGGGTAGGGATAGGGTGGCTAGGTTATGGACATTGGGGAGGGTATGTGCTATGGTAAGTGCTGTGAAATGTGTAAGCCTGCTGATTCACAGACATGTACCCTGGGGCAAATAATACATTACGTGTTAATAAAAAATAAAAAAAATCTTAATATCCATGAATTTGTGGATTAAATATGTGAGCTATATTTTTTCTTTATTTTTTTTGAGCTATATATTTTCTTTCTTTATAAGAGACTTTTTAAAAAAATTATTTATTTATTTGACAGAGAGAGATCACAAGTAGGCAGAGAGGCAGGCAGAGAGAGGAGGGGAAGCAGGCTCCGTGCTGAGCAGAGAGCCCGATGCGGGGCTCGATCCCAGAACCCTGGGATCATGACCTGAGCCGAAGGCCTAGGCTTTAACCCACTGAGCCACCCAGGCACCCCTGAGCTATATATTTTCTAATAACATTTAAAAATATCTGAGTCTTAAAAATTTTAAATCTTAAAACTTCATTGATGTTAATTTAAGAACAAAATTGTTTACACTTAAAAATCTTCTTGGGCGCCTGGGTGGCTCAGTTGATTAAGCGACTGCCTTCGACTCAGGTCATGATCCTGGAGTCCCAGGATCGAGTCCCACATCAGGCTCCCTGCTTGGCGGGGAGTCTGCTTCTCCCTCTGACCTCTCCCCTCTCATACTTTCTCTCATTCTCTCTCTCAAATAAATAAATAAAATCTTTAAAAAAAAAAAAAAGATTAAAAAAAAAAAGAAAATCTTCTTAAGCCAGTTAGCTCTTTGGGAAACATGGTTTTTAAAATTAAACAAAAGATGGATCTTACATTTCAAGATATAAGAGTTACAATATAAGATATATTCCTTTTCTAAGAGTTGAGGCATCTTAAACAGGGAAACTTCCTTTCGTGCTTTCCTCGGGGTCTGAAGAAGTTGGCATGCAAGCAGTTAGTTATTGCTGCATAACCGAGTTCCCCAGGATTTGGTGGCTTGAAACAACAATCATTTATTATCTGTGGTTGGTCAGGAATCTCTGGGTGGTTCTGGGGCTGTTTCTCAGGAGATTCCAGTTACAATGTAGCCAGGGAGGTCCTCATCTGAAGGCCTGGCTCCGGCTGCAGGATCCCTTCCTGTGTGGCTCACTCACATGGCTGCTTGCGGGAGACCCCCATTCCTTCCCTGGGATAGCTCGAGTGTCCTCATGACGTGGCAGCTGAGTTCCCAGAGAGAGAGTAGTCTAGAAAGAAGGCACGGAGGCAGCCACGGTATGCAGTGCTTTATGACCTAGTCTTGGAAGTTGCACAGTGCTGTCACTTAATACCTTATTTGGTTCATAGAAGTGACTTGAGCCCACACTCCAGGGGAGGGCAGTTAGGCTCCACCTTTTGAAGGGAAAGGAATGTCATACTTTAAACTATCACATCAGCTAATAAATAGGTAGCTCAAAAAAAAAAAATCAGTAAAATTGTACTTTCAATGATGAGATTAGAAACAAAAACATTTCTTTTTTAAGATTTTATTTATTTATTTGACAGAGAGAAAGAGATCACAAGTAGGCAGAGAGGCAGGCAGAGGGAGAGGGGGAAGCAGGCTCCCCGCTGAGCAGAGAGCCTGATGTGGTGCTTGATCCCAGGACCCTGAGATCATGACCTGAGCCGAAGGCAGAGGCTTAACCCACTGAGGCACCCAGGCGCCCCAAAACGAAGACATTTCTGTTGTACCTCTCTTCATTGTTAGCAAGTAGCTACCCTTTGTGCCGGGGTACTAATAGAAATCACCAGGCAGAATATTGTCATGAAAAGAACCAGGGGACTTGGAGTTCAAGTAGAAAGTTTGTTTACTTACGGAAGACTCTCTAGAAAATCTTCCCTGAGCTGTGGTGGGATGATGATTAGGACATCCTCAAGGCAAAGATAAAATGGAGAGAGGTTAGAGTGTTTTGTAAACTGTAAAAATAGCTTTTTTTTTTTTTAACCTGCCCTCCCTCCCTAAAAATAGCTTATTAAATGTTAGTTCTTAGTTAACTCCTGAATAGCTAACATTTATATACCATTTAATATATGCCAGGCACAGTTCTAAAAAGTTGATATTTACTAAATTATTTAGTCCACAGCAACCTTAGGAGGTGAGGGCTACACTTATCTTCATTTATAGAGGAAGAAATACGTATCAGGGTGGGGACATTTAAGAATATTTTTGAGGTCAAGTGGTGAAGCCAGGATTTGAACCCAGGCAGTCTGGCTTTCGGGACATACAACCTTCTTTAGGCAAGGATTTATTCGCCAGTAAGTGTTCACTGAATACTGGTTGTGTGTCAGACAGTGCTAGGCACTGGGGAGTCTCACGCTGGACTTGAAAGGCAGAGTTCCTTTGTATTGGTGGATTGACATTGTACTTCAGTTTAGGTGATGTTTGAGTTGTTTACATGGGTTCTCTGGGCTTTTAAATTGTCTTTCGAGTTAAATGGTACTCTTAAATTTAAAAAAGCATGAATAGTTGGCAATTTGCATAGTAACTGTGCATCTTCTTTCAAGTCTGGAGAATTACCTGGCCATTTCGGTGGCAGAAGCTGCCTTAAGAGAGATTTTAAGCTTTTCTTATATCTGCAATTCTAATTAATTTTGGTTTTCTTCCTGCTACAGACCTCTTTTATATGGAATTTTGGCTCATTTCTTGCATGGAACTAAGGATGACTTCCAAAATCCATTTCTGAGAGGGTCTTCACTTCAGCCTCCAAACCCAGATCTTGGTGAACAACCTAGCAGAAGAAAGCAAAAGGGTATGAATTTCCTGGGATTCATCATTTAGCTGTCAGCAAGTATTTTTTCTTCTTTTGTTTTTTTAAAATTTTTTTAAAGATTTTATTTTTAAGTCCTCTCCATACCCAACATGGGGCTCAAACTCAAAACCCCCAGATCAAGAGTCACATCCTCCACTGACTGAGCCAGCCAGGTGCCCCAGGTATTTTTTTCTTCTTAAATATTTTTCTCTTGGGGCACCTGGCTGGCTCAGTCCGTTAAGCGTCTAACTTTGGCTCAGGTCATGATCCCAGGGATCCTGGGATTGAGCCATCTGTGGGGCTCTCTGCTCAGGGAGGAGCCTGCTTCTCCCTCTGCCTGATGCTCTGCCTCCTTGTGCACACTCTCTCTCTCTCTCTGTCAATAAATAAAATCTTTAAAAGAATTTTTTTCTCTCACAAGTAGTTTTTCCTGAGATTTTGAGGCATAGTTTAATTCTACTTACATCTAATATAGTGGGAGACTGTGTTACTTATCCTCCAAAAAATAAAATGATTTTTGGAAAGAGAATCTTGAAGGGATAGGAGAATGACTGCACAGAATTCTTAGATATTGTTTCTATGCCAAAGTATGGAAAAACCTGATTTTTCACATAGATTTGCATTCCTTGGAACAGCTTAGATCATTGGCATACTCAATAAATAGATTTTTATCAAATCATCACTTCTTTTCCCCCTCCAAGACTGAAGAAAGGAAAGATTGCTGAACACAGATAGAGAAGTCACAAGTGTCTATATCCTTTGCATTTTTAGGATACTCTTGGTGGAAGACTGGTAGTTACCTACAGATAACATATTCGAACAGCCCCTATTTCTTTCAGAATGAGCTTTCAGTTGTTAAAGCTTTAAATGAGCTTTCAGTTGTTACCACATCAGCAATAGGATCTCACTTTGATAATCCGAACTGAATGGTTTATACCTCCTTCTTTCCAAAATCGGTAGAGTTGATCTCTTTCTAAGAAGGACAGTCAGAGGTGGGGCTCAGGCAGATTTGCAGAACAAATCGAAATCTTGAATGTTGAAATACAGTTCTAGGAAACAAGTTGTCTTTCATAGTTTTCATAAACTGCTGTGAGCAGTATTGATTCCGTTAAATATTTGCTGTGTCTCCCAATATCTGGAAACAAAGTGTTTGTGAAGCAAGGTGACCTCTTTTGTGGGTTACTTCTGATTTCACTGGCAGTTACTCATCTATATATCTTAGAATGCTGAGCCGATGGACCATTAAAAAAGAAATCACCCCCACCTCCTTACTTTACAGTTGAGAAAACCAGGACTGAGATTAAGTGACTCCTCGAAAGCCTGCAGCTGATCCTTTTTAGCAGAATCGGCACCTCCGAGTGCCATTCCTGTACACTTTTCCATTTAAAGAACGTAAAGAAGTTTTCCTACTTCCCTTTGCAGGGCTTGGTAAGGAACTGTCATTAGTGCCTCCTGTTTGACAAGTACTTAAAAAGCGAAACAAAACACAAAAGCGGATGAGTAAATCCGTAAGCATTCAAATAATACAACGTAAAATTCTCTCAAATCTCTTCCCTTTTGTCCCTCCCTAACTCTGTGATCTCCATCCCTTCTGTGGAAGGTCCCTATTAGCAGCTTGGCGGGGCGAGGGGGAGGGGGGTCTCCTTCCGGAGTCATTTCTGTGCATGTAAATTTATGTATACTGCTACTCGATATGTTATCCTGAGATTGGCTTTGTTTTCCCTTGTCTTGTCAGTATGTGTAGATCTTAACTTTGTGTAGTATTGCATAGTATTACTAATCATCCCTTACTGATGGACTTTTATGTAAGTTTTTGCTTTTACCATATTGCAGTACAGAATTATTTCTTTATCCAAGCAAGTATTTCTCTTGTGTGGATGCCTGGAAGTACAGTTGTGGTTCAAAGCATACGCATATTAAAAAACCTAGTAGAAGTTGTCTAATCCCCCTCCAAGAAGGCTTTACCTACCAAGAATATATGATAATACCAGTTTCTCTGTTTAATTGCCACCTGGGGATATTGTACATGTGAACACTTGCTAACACAGCAAACCCAGGACATGGGTACTTTCAGTCCCATAAGGAAAAATAACCTCTTGAGAAATCACTTTTCCGGCTTGTAAACTTTTTATTTTTATTTGTTGATTTAGTTTCAGGTGTACAATATAGTAATTCCTCACTTTCACGCAGTACCCCAGTGCTCATCACCACAAGTGCCCTCCTTAATCCCTGTCACGAGGGAACCATCAGTGTGTTCTCTAGAGTTAAAAGTGTCTTTTTGGTTTGTCTTTTTTCTTCCTTTGCTCATTTGTTTTGTTTCTTAAATTGCACATAATAGTGACGTCATTGGTGTTTGTCTTTCTCTGGCTTATGTCGCTTGGCATGATACTCTAGCTCCATCCCTCTCATCGCATGGCTTGTAAGCTTTTTATAATCCATCTCATTGATGACAAATGACTAGTCACAAAGTTACAAGTCACAGAGTATTTCTTAACCCAGTTCTGTTCTTTTGAGAAGTGGGTCACAGAATAGCTGGTGGTAGCTTTACACCACGGAGGTGGGGGGGCTGGATAGTGGGAGTGGGGGGAGAGGAGAGGCGCACTAGCTGCTTTGGGGCCCTCGGAGACCTCAGAGAGGTCCAAGTCAATAGAGCTTGGGGTGTGTGTTCTGTGGAAAGCTCCGTGGCAGGCTCGGAGGTGAGGAGGACGGCTGAACTAATAGAAGAACAGGGATTTTGCAAATTATTTTTCTTTTTTCTTTTAAAGATTTTATTTATTCATTTGACAGAGAGAGACACAGCAAGAGAGGGAACACAAGCAGGGGGAGTGGGAGAGGGAGAAGCAGGCTTCTGGCCGAGCAGGGAGCCCGATGCGGGCCTCAATCCCAGGACCCTGGGATCATGACCTGAGCCGAAGGCAGACGCTTAACGACTTAGCCACCTAGGCATCTCGCAAATTATTTTTCTTGACCATCAAAAATTTTCTTGATAAAGGTGAACTCTTTGTGCAATGATTTGTGAAGAATTAGCAGCCACGAACGGCATTTCATCCCAGTAACACACATCAGCATTTGTTTTCAGCGTCTACTTTCTCAATTCTAGCTTACTGTTTGATAGAAACATGTTTTATTTGACAATATGGGAAGGTTATGAAAATATTAAAATATTACTATTCAGATTACAATACCTGATCTCTACAGAAGCTCATCTGAGATAGAACACACTAAGATGAAATTGTGTGTTTGTGAACGCAAGGCTAAAGCATGCCAACACGAGAGCTCTCGTATGAGAGCTCCCAAAGAGCTGGAAAAAAATGAACGGGCTTTATGTAGACGCACTCGCCTCTGAGATGGTAACTAGTTCATTAGGGCTGCTGATGTCAGTGCTTGAGACACTGGAGGCAAAGCAGGTTCTCGCTATAAGTGAAAGACCAGATATCTTGTAACAGAGAAAATCATTAGCAGAGCAACTTTATTGCACATCTGTGAAATGCATGAATCACGTACTTCTTAGTAATGCTTTTCTAGAAAACCTAAAATGTCTGTGGCCTCAGGATATTGTTAATTTTATTCTGTCCAGCAAAGCTGCCTAAAAATGAGGGAGGTAGTCCTCCGTGATCCAGACCTACAGTCTCCAGTCTTTATGAGGACGATCAGCTGCCGGGGACTAGCAGGCCTGGCTGCAGAATCAGGTTGTCTTTAGAATTAGAAAATCCAGGATGTGCTAAAATTGCATGTTTGTAACAACTGTCTAAATTTGTATTCTTTTTCTTCTGTCATCAAAATCATAAAAATGGGTTTTTCCCGTGTAAAAGTATCTAGGGAGTATTTCCAGTTTTTCACAATTTCTCAGAATTTAGTCTTTGCCTTGCATTTCTGTTGCATTTGGATATTAAGTCTCTTCAGGTTCTTTAAATCCAGGGCACTTCTGCCCTCTACCCTTTTTCCCCATGACAAAAATTCAGCAGAAGTGACTAGGACCCCTTCTATCACCAGAGCACCGGGGGTGGTCAAAGGGACTCTGGGCTCTTCTGAACTCTCACGGAGCTTTATTGTTGTGTCTTTGGCTACAGAACATTTTCTACAATTTCTTGGATTTTTTCTGATGTGGATAGGAAAATGTAAACTCTGCTAGTTTTTTCCTTGCCACAAGAGGGTGCCACTGAGAGGCATTTCTATTTGAAGGTGGTTTTTTTTCTTTTTTCTTTTTTTTTTTTTCTTTTTACTTGAAGAAGTTTGGCATCCCTCAAAATGTTAATTGAACACCCTGTCCTTTCAGATTCCATTCCTTGCATATCATGTAAGAGAAGTGTAACTGCTCCTTACACACGGGTTTATTCCATGGTGCTCTCTATTCCCTTAAAAACACTTAACAGTGAGTCTTTAGTACTAAATGTTTCTGAGTTCTTTAATAATGTTTTCAAAATGGTGAGTTTATTTCATTGTCCTAAGCCACCTAAAGAACTCATACAATAGTAAACACGTAACATCCGAAAATACCTATAGATGTGTCTGCACACTGCCTACTTTGACTTGGGGTAGATATTGACATTGGTTTCTGTTCATTTCAGATGACCACCTAAGAACGGAGAAGGGGAATAGTACTAACATTGAAGATCCTCCTGTTTCTCAAGCAGTGAAGAGATGACATTTCCATTCGGGGCATCTTTTGTCTTAAAATTGTGTGTATTAGGTAACATATTTACTCTCCCAACATTACCAAAATACATCACTAATATTTGTCCTTTGTAGAAATTTGAGTTTCTGCAAAAACATTTAGCCCCTCCTGTTTATTACTGCATTTGTGAATAAAGCTAACTGTCATCTAGCTTCCTGGATTTGACTCAGAAAGAAAATACATTGTTTTTAGAAGGTATTTTAAAAGTTTTTAAATTTGTGAGAACTGGAAGAAATTTTTAGTACCCCATATATTCTTTAAAAAAAAAAAATTCAGGTCTTTATAACCATATGCTCTGCTCTTTAACAAGGTTGCATTAATTAAATTTCCTTCAGGCTGGAATTATGTGGATTTGTAGAAAAATCTATTTATGTTTTAAAAAAACATTTAAAAGAACATTAAAGCCAGAAAAAATGAATTCCTATGAAGTTCAGTTTTTTGTTTACGATTAGCAATTTTTCAGGTAACTGTTTATAATTTGGTTTAAGTACCTGAATTATTATCCAAACTTGAACTTTTAAACTAGGTAACAATGTGCTTTTTCTTTCCTTAGACCATTTTGGCTTCTACTGGAAGATTTAATTAAAAGGTAGAGGGGGAAATAATTCTTTTAATTTTGCTGCAAGTAAAACAAAGAGTTTATTTTATTATATAAAGAATGAGGAATAAGCATGAAGAGACAGGCTTCAGGAGAAATACCAGAAGGCAACTTTTAAAAGATGGCATTGTTTAACCTCCATGTAGCCTTCAGTTGTGCAATCACAAGATGAGCTCTGAAAGAGCCAATCTCTACTTATCTGGATTCATTACATGTCAATTTTTTATTCTTGGGTTAGAAAAATGGTAAGAGCTCTTCCTGTGCTATCTCTAAAGTCTATCTCTAAAGCTATTTTGATATTTACAGACATTTTTATAACATGGAGACTACAGACCATTGTCACTGACAGCAACTGTGATAATAGTGCCTGATTGGCGGAAGTCATAAAGTATATTCGGACAGAACTGCACAGGCGCCCCCATACCGACGACATTTAGCTTGAATGTTTTCCACAGGGCAAGGGAGAAGGGCTGTAGATGGCAAAATTGGCCTTCTCTTCAGGGTGTTGATTCCATGCTGTCTTTTGTAAGTTTTGAGTTTATATTTGGTGTTGGTCAGTGTTCAGGCCTTACAGATGAACCAAGAGTTTTTATCTGAATGCAAAAAATTATTAAAGAAATCCCCTGAAGCCATACTTCACAAGTGAGAGGATTTTGAGAGGCCCTATTGATGAACTAGGATTACAGAAGAGATATGCTATTGGGGCTCATTTCCATTTTTCAAATCAAATCTGTAGTATCTGATAATAATTATGAATTCCATTGTCTTGTATGTGGGAATATAAATATCTGAATTCTATTCAGAGGACTTGGTTTACATCCAAGGATGTTGGCAATGGATGCTAAGTTTACCTCAGGAATTATAATCATGCAGGACTAGATTAAGAAAAAATGCTGGAGTTTATAATTTTGGTTACTGATAGAAAATCATCACAATAGAAACTAAACAGAATTGTCCCATGTAGTTCATAGTGCGTTTGTATGCATTATTCTGTAACTTGTTTGTACCTAGGCAACTTTTTTACTTTCAATGTATTACTTAATAAAAACCAATTAAGCACCTCTCCTTTGTGCAAAGGATGTTCCTATGACTCTTCTGTCATCAAGAGGTGGGCACCAGGAAGGGAAGAATGGTGGAGGTGGCTCCCCAGGCCTGCCTTCAGGATCTCCAGCTGCCTAGTTGTTGGAGGATATAGAGTGAGTTGAAGGGAGGGGAACTTTCCCTGGTGTGTGGGCCCCTGGGATCAGCCACATCACCTTGTGACACTTCCTCTTCATCCAGGAGGCTAATGGTGTCAGTCTCTGGGGGGGAACAGTATTGTAACCTGGGGGGCCATGTAGGGGTTCGAAAAAGCATATTTAGTAGTATGTTTTTATATTTGCAAAAAGGAAAGCCACCTATTTTCAAAACTCTCAGGTTTTTGTGATTTCCACAAAGGAACTTATGTTGAAAAATCTGCTCTAGAAATTTTTTTTTTTTTTTTTTTTTAGATTTTGTTTATTTATTTGACAGAGAGAGAGATCACAAGTAGGCAGAGAGGCAGGCAGAGAGAGAGAGGGGGAAGCAGGCTCCCCGCTGAGCAGAGAGCCCAATGTGGGGCTCGATCCCAGGACCCTGAGATCATGACCTGAGCCGAAGGCAGAGGCTTTAACCCACTGAGCCACTCAGGCGCCCTGCTCTAGAAATTTTTATATTCAGGATTTTCGAATGGTGTCAATTAATTTATAAGCCAGTCATTGGAAAAGGTGCACTGGTTGAGACATTAAAAAAAAAACAAAAACTGAGGGGGAAAGAAAACTGAGGGAAAGACAAGACAAATATAAATATAAATATAGAGGACCCATTGAACTATTCTCCTACCTCATAAACTAAATCAGTACATCATTGCTGGTGGTTTTCATGGGGTTGTTGGGAGAAGTTCTCTTCCAGAAAGAGGGTTCAGAAGTTTTAGGAGAAGATTTGCATATACAGAAAAATAGGATGGGAATTGAGACTGAAGAGGGGTTTAGGAAAAGTGGAAATACAAAACTCGGGCAATCTAAAAACCCAGCAGGAGCAGAGGTGGCGTTTGAAGATGATAAATTTAGCTTAGCATATATGTTTGCACAGAGTAAGCTGATAGCTTTATAATTATGTGCAAGAATGCAATTGTATATGACTCACATGCCTGTATGATTATATAAAATTTGATGTGTTCTTTTAACCTAAAGCCAAGTGTACATGAAGGATTAACATTGTGAGAATATACCTTTAAAGGCATTTGAGACAATGCTTCCCAGCCACTGGGAATTTGATTTTTGTTAACCATTCTGCAAGGATTGTGTGGTCTTCGTGGTCTTTGTTCACTTTTTTTTTTAAACGAAGGTCAGGTAAAACTACCTTTTTATTTATTTATTTATTTATTTATTTATTTATTTATTTATTTTTAATGGTCTTTATTTTTTTTTCTTCCCAAATACTTTTATTTTTTCAGTGTTACAAGATTCATTGTTTATGTACCACACCCAGTGCTCCATGCAATACGTGCCCTCCTCAATACCCACCACCAGGCTCGCCCATCCCCCCACCCTCTCCCCTCCAAAACTCTCAACCTTTTTAAAAAAAATGGACTTTTTTTTTTTAAGATTTTATTTATCTGAGAGAGAGAGAGAGGGAGAGAGCAAGGGAGTGGCGGAGGGAGAAGCAGACTGAGCAGGGAGCCCTACTTGGGGCTCAATCCAGGACCTTGGGATCACGACCTGATCTGAAGGCAGACACTTAACTGACTGAGCCACCCGGGTGCCCCCCGCCCCAAAATAGACTTTACTTTTGAGAGCAAGCTTAGGTTCACAGCAAAGTTGAGTATAAAATATAGAGAGTTTCTATATACATCCTATCCACCCCCCTCACTCATGTCACCCCCACCCCCCGACCCCTGCCAGGAGTGTCACATTTGTTCCAATGGGTGGACCTACACGGACACATCATTATCACTCACAGTCCATAGTTTACATCAGGATTCATTTTTGGTGCTGTTCATTCTATGCATTTGACAAATGTATAATGACAGCTATCCACTATTCTAGTACCACACAGTATTTTCACTGCCCTAAAAACCCAGTTCTGCCCGTTCATCCCTCCAGCCCCTCAACCCCTGGCAATCACAGATCTTTTAACTGGCTTCTTTGTTTTGCCTTTCCCAGAACATCATATAGTTAGAATCCTACAGGATATGGTCTCTTCAAACTGGCTTCTTTCTCTTGGTAAATATGCACCTAAGATTCCTCTACATCTTTTCACGGCTTGAGAGCTTGTTTGTTTTCAGCACCAAAGAATATTCCATCACCTCAGTGCACCACAGATTGTCCATTCATCTGCTGAATAGCCGCTTGGTTGCTCCCAAGGTTTGGCAATTATGGACAAAGCTGCTTTAAATACCCCAAGTGCAGGCTTCAGCATGGACGTATGCTTTTAACTCATTTGGGTAAATCCTAAGGAGTATGATTTGCTGGTTCATAAGAATATGTTTTGTTTTGTAAGACACTGTAAAACTACTTCTGAGAATTTTAGGACCCTTCCTAATGGAGGGTAGAGAATCTGGAGTTACCAAGACACCAGAATGGGAAACTGATGAAGGAAAGAGCATTGCTTGTCAATCTGCCATGCAATCTTGTTCTGGAGAAGTGTGGAGCCAACAATGAGTGAACAGAAGTGGCTTTGTGCAAGAGATAGAGGCGAGCCGGGCTTGTGGCCAGGAATGATGTCCCTTCATGCACAAGAAGGCACAGTGCTGTGCAAATCTTGGGCTGGAGGACTTGAGTGCTGGTACACTTTTATTTATTTATTTTTTTTTTTTACACTTTTAAATAATTAGATTGTGAAGCACATGTGGGAGTAAACCATGCTTGGACCCAATCTCTGATATTATTAAAAACTGGAGGGAATCACATTTTGGAGCTTTATGAAGCCAATAGCAAATACAAAGCTATTTGAAGAAGAGGGAAAGACTTCAAGAGAGAAATTTCCCCTCCGCCATCTTGTTTCATGAGTTCATGGAAACTCCCATTACACAGCACCTCGCAAAGAAGACAAGCCAAGGAAATTTACTGGACAGCTCTCGAAGTAACACTTTTTTAAAGTATGTTTTTCCCCCTTGTCTTAAAATAACTGGCTTTTTGAGCCATGAGAAATAAAACAGGCATTTGACTTCATTATTATAACAATGCGCTTTTAAAGATTCAAACATCTGAGCTTCTGCATTGGACAGGTATTTAATGAATGACTGTTATGTACACATACTGTCCCTGAGCACGCGTAGAATGTACCAGAAAGGTATGAAATACCTTATGTTAGGCCTTCACATACATCGTCATATTTAACAACCCAGTAAGGTAGTTGAGGCAAAGATGATTCTGTCCATCTGCGTTCCTCCTCGAGAAGACACAGTCTCAGTTCACTGACTGTCCTATGACTTCTGGTCTGCTGCCTCGCAGATCGTGTATAAACCTCCCATCTACTTAACATGGACTGGATCAGACATGGGGAGTTGGAATTCCTGCTCCAGCACTAACTAGCTATGCTCCCTTGGCTTGTTACTAAATTCACCAGCCTGGTTTGTCAACAGCACAATTTGACAGAAAAAAAAATTTTTTTAAGTACCTACTTCCCAGGGTAGTTCTAAGGAGGAGATGAGAGAATGCAGTAAAATTCAGTGTTTTTTTTAAATAAGTCCTTCATGTATTAATAATTGCTTCTAAGGATTCTCTTTCCAAATTTACCAACAAGCTCTTGAAGGAATCAAATACAAAACCCCCTTGAAGTACCAGTGTTAAGGTCTCCAGTAAAGATGGCAGCTCTCACTTTGAGACCAGCAAGTTCGACCCCAACAGCCTTCTCTGGGTTCTTTCCAGGACAGGAAGGTGGTGGCGAACTTCACTCTTTGCCATCCATCACACCCTCCGTCCGTCCGCACCCCCTCTGTACCGGCCAACGCAGGGACAGTTTCCACTCCTTTTACAGCGTAGACAGTAAAAGGCACGTGGAGAAGCAGCTCATCCATCATTTTCTGAAGCTCTTTACCCCGGCTGTGCAGTCAGCTGAACCCTGGCACATCTGATTTAGGTCACTTGGGTGTTCTCAGGGGTGAGAAAGCAGGAGAGCCTGACATTGGAAGCATGAGGAAGTGACCGAGAGGGTCTGTGATGCTGAGCCCTGCGGTGGTGGGGACCCTGCAGGAGGGACAGGCTCTCGCTCGCTGTCACACACCCAAGGCCTGTGCCACCCTACTTAGTTTCAAGTTCGTGGAGAATAATAGCTACCAGGAAACAGGACCGGATGTTCATTTTGCATGGATCATCTCAAGGACCGTTTACAAACAGCAGGTAGAGAAACTGAGGCACGGAGCCTTTAAAGCTCTGGCCCGTGGTGGAACAGCTAGAAAGCTGCACTGGCCGCCAACCTCAGAGACCTGTCTTGAGCCCCTCAGCCAACTCAGCCGGAGAAGGCATTTCCCTTTAAAATTTCTCCGGAAGTGAATCCTGGCGATGATGGGCTCCAGTCCCAGCGAGAGACTGGGCAAATCTCTGCACACTTCTAGGACCTCAGTTTTCTCACCTGCAAAATGGAGGTATTAATACAGTCCTAAGGGTCCCCTCCCTCCCCCCCTCCCCCCCTCCCCCCGTCTGATCTGGTTACCAGGGGAGGGTTGTGGACCAAGAGCACAGAGCCTGGCAGGGGCCTTCCCACCGACTCTGACCCTCTCCCCAAACCCTCTGGCCGCCGGGAGTAGCTGGGCCTGGGGGGATGTCCCCGCGCGGCGCTGTCGCGACCACGGGAGGCAGGGCCCCCTCCCCTGCGCCCGCCGCGCCGGGAGGCCGCTGGGCACCATATTTAGTCAGGGGGAGCGGGCAGCCCCGGGCTGGTATGCGGCGCTGGGAATTCCTGCAGGAAGGAGCCCGCGCCTGCCCTTTTTGGGTTGTCACCCGCCCTGCGCCCGCGCGCCGGGAGGGAGGACCCGCCCGGGAAGCCGGAGCGCGTGCGGGGCGGGGAGCGGGGCGCGCGGGTCCCCCGCCTGGCGCGCGGCCAGCCCACCGCCTCGGCTTCCTTTTATGGCCTGTGTGCGTGCGGGCGGCAGAGACCCAGGAGAAGACCGAGAGCCAGGGAGAGAGCCAGCCGGAGAGATCTGGAGCCAGAGACAAGGGCCAGAGACAGTGGGAGACGTGCGGGAGAGACACAAGGGCCAGAGACAGAGGGAGACTTATGACAAAGTGAGAGACAGAGAGAGACAGTGATGGACACAGTGAACATACACAGTGACAGCACAAGACAGCAAGCATGATGGATCTGTGTCAGATGTACGGGAGAGAGAGAGACAGACAAACGCAGGGGGAGGAGGGAGAGAGAAGTCCTAAGCTTTAAGTGAAGTTTTAAGCACCTTCTTCATTTTCAAACATTTCTTGGGCGGGAGAGGAAAGTTTGGGAACTTGCGAGGGCGGGGTCTCACCCACTTTCTCTTTGGATCCTGACATGCACCTTGCAAATTGCATAAACGTACCCTCCCCAAAGCACGCACCCATTTTTCAGCTGCGGACACTGAGGCTCAGAGCAAGGACACGACTTGCCCGAGGTCAGGTGGTTAGCGAAAGGCACATCGAAGCCTGAAGTCACAGCAGCGGGTTTTTTTTTTTTCTTTTTTCTTTTCTTTTCTTTTCTTTTCTTTTCTTTTCTTTTCTTTTCTTTTCTTTTCTTTTCTTTTCTTTTCTTTTCTTTTCTTTTCTTTTCTTCTTTTGCTTGTGGGTGGAGGTGGGGATGGCAAATTGGGAAAAATAAAAAGTTCCCCTTCCCGAACAATTCCCAGCATTCTGGGGCTCCTGCCTCGCACTTTGCGAAGTTCAAAAAATCCCCTTTCTCTGCCCTTCATGCAGCAAAACTGGCCCCGTGTCCAGCCAGCAGGAGGCGAATAAAATGGGGAGCGGGGCGGGGAGGTGACAATTCAGACCTCACCTCCCACACCCCCCTTCCATGGGGAGGAAGCAGTTAAAATCCGTGCAGAGCACTGACCCGGCGAAGCCGTTCTCAAGCATCCCCTCTAGACGCTGGCTGCGTGACCCCTTTCTCTGGGCATCAGAGTCTCGGTGACTGTCCCAGAGCAGGGGAGGCGGGGGAGACACCTGTCCCGAAGGCTTCTGCAGCGAGCTCCGCAGCCCCCTGTGCTCCCGCCCCCGGTGCGCCCTCCTCCCTGCGCGGCCGCAGGTGCGCCCTAGGGCCGGCACAGAAGCCGCGCTTCCCGGGCCCTGCAGGGGGCGCTGCGGAGGAAGCAGCATGGGACCCTCCCCCCCACTCCCCCTGGGCCGCCTCCCCTCTCCCTCCCGCTGGCAGCTCCGGGCCTATAAAGAGAGGCGTCCCGGCGAACCGGGAGATTTGGACTCCCCTGCCTGGGAGGTGTGCCGGATCTGAGCTCTCCACCCAGTTTCTTCTCCGCTGTCCCCCCAGTTGGGAGATCTGTAAGTAGGGTGGTCCTGGCGTGGGGGTGGGGCAATTGGGTAGGGGGTATGAGGGTCCCACCGGGCATCCTACAAGGACTGGGGAACCGCGAGGTGTTTTGGTTGTCGTCCTCTCAAGGACTATGGGGAGGAAGTAGGGATTCACAGTTTTCATTTCTCTGCCCCATTCAGCCTAGGTTTTCCCCAAACCAGCATCTCCCAAGGTTGCCAAGGATAAGTACCCCCTTGAGGGTACTACTAAGGACAAATGCCCAGGCCCACCTCCAGTTAAACTTGAATCTCCAGGAAAACAAACAAACAAACCCCCCCAAACAAACAAACAAACAAAAAACAACCCAACTGTGCTTAAAAAAAAAAAAGAGAGAGGCGTCCTGTACTATTCTTATAAGGCAAATCTGGGAGTTATGACCCCTTACAGTCTCCAGCTTCCCTAAGCTTCTAGCTTTGATTTTCGGCACAGATAAAGCGCAACTGCACTGCAAACTTATTTCCAGGCACAGAGGCGGGCAAAGTAACGCTCCAGGTGTATTTGGAAGCCGGGCTAAATTCCGTTGAGAATGTGTTAAATCAGTCAAAAACACACGGGCAGTTGCTCTGCAGAAAGAGGACTGTTTTTCATCAGTTTTGAGGATGTGCTTGTTGATATTTCTGGAGAGGTAGGGCTGATTATAATCCAGTGTACTTTGTACAGCCCAGTTTTCTTCCAGAACCCCCACTCCAAAGTAAAAAAAAAACAAAACAAAACAAAAAAAAACGTAGCCAGGCTAATCCCAGGGGCTTCAAATAACCAGACAGGTGCCAGAGCCTCAATTTGCATCCATGACCCGCAGGTGGATTAGGTTAGAAGGTTCCGGGAATGTCTGCAGAGCAGATACAAATGTTGCCCTCAACGCCGCACAAAGTGGGCAAAGTGAGAAAAGGCGCACCTGTTGCAGTTTCCTCCCTGGGCAGAGAGCTGGTGGGGATTTTGCTGCTGGAGGAAAGGCACCATTCAAAGCCACTGCTGATCAAGAAGTCAGAGAAAGTATTTAGAAACCCGAGACCGAGTGTTTAGTTCCAGTATTAAGAACCGATCGATGAAACTGCAAAGTGGCCAGGGTTTGGCAAAGGGAAAGCGGGCAGGCTATGAGTCAGCCGACGTGCACAGTTGTGTTTTCTTTGGTCTTTCCCGATGGGTTTTGTTTTCTTGATGATGCTGGGCTGAAAGGCATTGGATGGCTGTGTAACAGAGGATGTTAAATCTTTGTGGAAGGAAGTCTTCCTTCCGAGCTTTTCCAGGGAGATAGCCGCCCAGCCTGGTGGGCTACGTATGAACCAGGCACTGTAGCCGTGTTTGATGTAATTTATCTTATTGAATCACTGCAACAGTCTTTTTTTTTTAAAATTCTGCAACAGTCTTTTAAAAGAGGCATCATGATGCCTGTTTGGTTAAAAAGGCAGCCGGGGCTCAGAGAGGGTCAGTAACTTGCCCAGCATCACACAGCCGGCAAGTGGCGGAACCCATTCCTGAGTCTCTCTGATGCCAAGGCTATAGCCTTGATCCCACCATCTTTTGTCTTTGCGAAAACTCTTTTCGGAGGCAGGTTTCTGGAGGCGACCAGCTGTTTCTAGGAAGCTGTTTCTTCTCAACAAATGGACAACAAATGGACCTTTTGTGAATTTAAAATAAAATGCATTGTTTGTCCCCCCGGGGGTGGGGGTGGTGGGCCGTTGGGGCTGCCATTCCAAGGGTCCAACCCCTGAGCTAGCTCGGCTTCCCGCAAGAAGCTTCTAGGGCTCGCCTGGTACACACCATGTTTTTTTTATTTTCGCATCTGAAATAGACGTGTTATTCCCTACAAGGTATTTGTTATGGGTTTGTTATCATTACTTTTCTGTGCGGGGGCCGAGATTGAGGCAAACATGCCCATGTATGGTAGCGTTTTCCACGAGGCCATCCCCAGCTCGCTTGCAAATTAGTGTTCTATTGCAGCTTTGTTGGTCGTGACTCTGGGGATTTCTTGGCCCTTGTTCTGCCCATTTGGGAACAAGTGGGGGAGCCTGGAGGAGAAGGCCTTGGGGAAGGAAGGGGGAAGACTTTTGCCTGCTCCTCTCTTATTTGGAGGTTTTATCTATTTAAAGAATATGTATATTTTTGACCACTCAGGTTTCTTAAGCTACTGCTTTCCAAGGTGGGAATAGAAAGCAGAATTTCTGGTTCTGTAAAAAGGTAATTATCTTTGGGAGCCCCCCTGCTGCACTGGGGGTTAGTAACTCCAAGGCTTTACGAAGTCCGTGAGGAATCCTTTCCAGTCCGTTGATGAATTTCTCTAACACTCCACCGTCAGGTCCGTTCACTCACACGCAGGTTCCCCGCTGTCCCCCTTTTCTCCATCCGCCTCTGGCACTCTCTTCTGCCTTTGCCTCTTCCCGGAGCTCCTGAACCTGGAGGTTTGGCCAAACTAGCTCATCGGAATCCTGCCTATTGATTAATCACCGATGACCTGAGTCCCCTTCTCAGCATTTGGCTCTTGTAATTGACTAAATGACTTAGCCAAATGAGGACGTGTCATCTTAAGGAAGGGAAGAGGAGCAGATCTGGAGGCTGTGACGTCCTATGTCACGGCGCTGGCCGATTCCGTTCTTGGTCTGAAAAAGGGTACCTTCTCGCTGTGTGCTCATATGGCCTTTCCTGGAAGTTTTATTTTTTTTGGGGGGGGGAGGGGTAGGTGTCTCTTCTTTCTGCAGAACATTGGATCCCAGCAGGTGGATTTTCTGTTGTAGGCACAGCCATGTAATTCTGAAATCAGATTGGCATCAGATTTTTCTGGAAAACCAAGTCCAGCGTTATATGCCCTGGAATCCTAGAATGTCATGTGCCAATTTAGAAATCACCCGCGTTGGACTTGGCAAACCTCAGTTGTCCCATCTGAAAAATGGGGTGGGGGCGAGCTAATGAGCACTTTTGCCAGCCGACATGCTAAGCTCTTCACTGGCATCATTTTACCGGCCTTACAACAACGCTTTGGAGTAGATATTATTACTGGGTCCTTTTTACTATTGTGCTCTGAATAACTTGCTCAAGATAGCTTGCCTGGCCGATGAGAAGGAATGGAGTTTGCAGATCTAGGCCTAACTGTAGAGCCCAAGGGATTCCCCTGTTGGGAGGATTAAGTGGGATAATGCCAATAAAGGCTTTAACATAGTGCCTGGTCCCTGGTCAGCTTCAATGGACAGTTACTTGTAACGCACCCGACCAGAGACCTTAAGGATTTTGCTTAATGTGGGAGAGCTGGTTCTTGGCAGAACCAGCATGCCTATCTCTGCTGTGGCCTTTCTGTAAAGGAGAAACTTGTCTCCAATTTTCCTTTTGGGTCATGTCTTCATAAACCCTATTTGCTCTGAAGGTGGTTGCTAGAATATTCTACTACTTCAATATGGCCACACTTCCTCACCTGTGCCAGGAACATCACACTTTCCAGTGCTCTTGGCCCGTTTGTGATTTGTGTAGGGTCACGATGGCGTCCTTGAAGCGATCCCCTATGAACAGAAATCTGTCTGGCTCTTGCAGCGGCTCTTTTTCTCCCTGGGGTCTCTGCCCTCCACCCCTGACCTGTAAAGAATTTAACCATGGCCACACGTTGGAGGGAAGGCTGAGTTTGGAGAAGGCCAAGCAGGGATTTGAAGAAAATTTTGTAAGGGTCAGATGATGGAGGAAGGAGCTAGAGGTGCCCATTGTTCTTGCCGAGGGGAGTCCCGTACCTTGGACTTGAATCAGTTATTCAGCAGCTTGAAAGGAAAAGCTCTCATCAAAAGTCCCCAAGTAAGGGCTGCAGGACTTGCCCCTTGCTCAATCATGCAGCCTCGAACTTGCCACGTCACTAGACCCATTCCTTCCTTACCCCGGAACACCAAAGTGTGCAGTAAATGATACAGAATCTCAAAAGGGGCCAACCTTTGAGACCCCTGGGGTCATGATCACCATTCCCCAGTCTCCAGGTAGAATGCCCTTCTCCCTGATCTCCCTGATCCCCTCCTCCTCCCCGTTCCTCCTCCTCCCCGGAAGTGATCATGGTTAGTGTATTCTCATGCATCTTTCCAAAACCTTTCTACCTCAAATTTCCTTTTGTTACACAAATATTGGCATTCTGGAAATTAGGACTTTTTTTTTCAGTTAATCATAGATCTCCTGCATCTTTCTATATCAGCATGTTTTGGCATTTTTAAAAATCAGCCGCATAATACTCTATTGTTTGAAAGTCTACCTTCTTACTGAAACAACCCCTTATGGAAACATACCAGCTGCTTGCCATCACTTATACAAAGAGTGCTTCAGGGACCATCCTTGTATCTATTTTTGTCCAATTCCATGAGTTTATCTGTCAGATGAATTCCCAGCAATTCAATGGCTGAGTCAAAGGGCATGCACATTTATTTTAATTTTTTTATTTTTTTGAGAGAGAGTGAGCTTGGTGGGAGAGGGGCAGCGGGAGAGAAGGAGAGAGCAGGGGAGGGGAGGAAGGAGAGGGAGAGAGACTTAAGTAGGCTCCATGCCCAGCACGGAGCCCACCACAGGGCTGGATCTCATGACCCCGAGATCATGACCTAAACCCGAAATCAAGAGCCGGATGCTTCGGTGGCCAAGCCATCCGGGCGCCCTGGCAGGCACATTTAAAATAGATAGATATTGAGAAATGTCTGTCCCATTTGCGGCTATCCATTTATTGTAAGCTGCCTTATGCCAGGGTTGGAAGCTACAAAGGACAAAGGGGCTTTTAGGGCCAGAAATGACCTGTTCTCTCTATCCCAAAACTGTTCTCCATGGGAGCCACGATGTCTCTTGCTAACCCAGTTTCTTTCACTAGGGGAGAAAAATAATTTAGCTCTATGACCTGAAACACTTCCTTCCGAGTTACTTTAAACACAGTATTTAAATGAGTTAGACGTCAAAAGCAACACTGAGCTGATAGTTTCACTGCCCACCTTTTTCCTGTTACGGTGAGACCAGGCTTCCTTGGGACCCTCGGGAAGTGGGGGGTGTGATTCGGAGGGGTCGTGGTGTGGGGGCCAGGCCGTGCGCAAGGAAGAGCTTTTCTGCTAAGAGTAGATTGGGTGTCAAGCAGATCTGGGTCTAAATCCTGGCTCTGACTTTTATCAGTGAAGGCCTTTGATGTAGTTTACTTTCCAGGATCTCTGTAATCTTAAAGGAATAATAAATGATGCTCACCTTGCTGAAGACTTAGGACACAGAGTGAGCTGGTGTATTTAATAAACGGCATCACCTGGGGGTGCCTGGGTGGCTCAGTCTGTGAAGCGTCTGCCTTTGGCTTAGGTCATGATCCCAGGGTCCTGGGATCGAGCCCCGGGTGGCGTAGGGCTCCCTGCTCAGCGGGGAGTCTGCTTCTCCCTCTCCTGGTGCACTCTCTGTCTCTCTCTGTCAAATCAATAAAATCTTAAAAAAAAAAAACCTTTCTAAAAAAATTGATAATAATTTAAAACCATATAATTTTAATTATAATTAAATAAAAATTAATTAATAATGATAATAAATGGCCCAACCCAATACCCCATGAATAGAAGGGGCCCAGGAATGATGGTGGCTATTACTAGTAACAGAGGTAGAGTCCAGTGGCCCTGTGGGGCAGCTTGGGGGCTGGGAGCACTCGTGCGGTCTGGGAGCCTGGTCTCTCTCCTGCTTCCCTCTGTACATCTAGCTCCTCCCACACCCAGGCTAGGCCTTGACCTCGTTCCTCTGATGCAGAGTTTCTTCCAGCAGGTGGCTTGTGTCTTAGATCGGGCTCAGAGGACGTTCAGTTTTGTCTGTGTAAAATGGGCAGTGGTTTAACTTGAGGGAGTGGCTCTCTTGTACCTAAATCCAGACGTGTGGGTCTGTTGACCATGTGGCCGCGCAGGGCTCACATTCTCACCCGGCAACCCCACCTGGAGTGAAGGAGCTGCGGCCATCTCTAGGCAGAGTGGGAGGGCCCTGACCAGCCACCTGGAGCCTGGGTCACTCTATATGGCCCCTCTGACCCCGGGGACATTTAGGTTTGTGTCTCTGGTCCCAGCTCTTGAGCCAGTGGCTGGGCGATGAAATTTTCAGGGAAGCTGTCAAGCAGGCATGGTGATGTGCAAATCCCATACTATTTGGGCCCTGGGGTATTTTATCCATTTTTCATTGGTGCGGAAGCAGAAAGGGCAAGATCTTTTACCCCTGCATTCCCCTGGGGAAAATAAAGCTGATGTGAAAACACGAGAGCAGCCAGACAGTCTTGATTGTTTCAATTTCAACCCTTTGATATCCACGGATATCATAAAATGTGAGTTTCAGGCCAGCCTCCCCCCCTTTCACCCTCCCGCAGATGAAAAATGCAAGGCTCAGAGAGGCAGGGGGACGTGCCCAGAGTCTCTTGGCAAATGCATAGCAGAGCTGGGACTTGTAACCCTGCGGTGTCACAGAGGCTAGCCCACAGCCCGTTGCAGCTCGAAGGACAAAGCTGTGCGGGGTTGGCAAGGAAGTCGGGACCGTGTCCACGGTGGACACACTCAGCTGTGCCGAATACTGCTGACGCCGAGCGCAAGAGTCTTTTGTTCTTATCAAAAGGTTTGAGAGCCGCCCTTGACGAATGACCCGTATTGAGTATCCATCAGTCCTCTGCAATACTACTGTAGGTGACCTTTCAGGCCTTGGGGCCGATGCGGGACGTGGGAGGAGGGGACGGTGGAGGAGGAGGGCTCAGAGGCGGGAGAGGGGGACCTCCTGGAGGTTTAGCTCTCTAGGTCTCTGTCTCTTGTCTGATTCATGTCTTCATTCCACCTGTGCGACCTTCTGCACTTGACCTTCCAAGCTGGTGTGGATGAAGTGTCCTCAGCTTTCCTTGTCCTGCGATTTTGTTCGGGGCTTTTTATTTCTCCCTGTGTCTCCTCCCCTAATGCCTGACCTGAGACTTTGTGCCGGGTAGCCAGCATCCTAAATTTTGAGGACTCAAGGCTCTGGGTGCCTGCTGGGGCATATCCTTGTAATGATGAAGCCGACTTATCGGGAGCCTTCAACACGGATCGGGGACGTTTCTCAGGCACGCCTGTGTTTCCCACGGCCCTCAAGTGCTCTGCCTGTTTCAAAGAAGGCGAACAGAGCAGAAAAGATCATCTTGGAAATACACCTTTATTCAGGGTCCACTGTAGCTAGCTGTGCCGCGATGGGCAAATAACTTAACCTCTCTGTGCCCGTTTCCTCATCTGTAAACCAGAGTTAATGGTGCATCTTGGTGTTATGGTGTTATACCATTATGGTATAATGGTATATACCATATGGTATATAATATATAACATAATATATTATATAATGGTATATAATATGGTGTTATACCATTATGAGGAGATTAAATGAGATGATAGAAGGTACCCAATAAAGATTTAGCAGCTATAAGTACTAATAATAGTAGTATCAATTTGCTAGGCTCACTGAATTTTCTCAATCCGTGTTTGGTGGGAAAAGAGGTCTGTGGCCAAATGTTTTGGGGAGCCCTGGGTCCAAAGGTGTAAAATCGCTTTTGGGATTCAGGACCTGCTAACGTCTTGGTGTCCTGATACATGGTGTGTCTCTCCATGGCAGAGATGGGGGGTGGGAGCTTGAGGGAGTGGGATGGGGGGCGGGGAGTAGTACTTTCCAAGTGGATTTAACCACAGAATCTTTTTTTTTTTTTTTTTTGAAGAGTATCTCAACTTCCCTGAATCTCACTCAACCCCCACCCCTACTATTTCAAGGGATTAGGGTTCCAAGGAACACACTCTGGGAAGTGCCATCCCAGGGTGAAGCCAAGCTCCTCTTTCCTTTGACCAAAGCAGATGTCACACTTCATAACTGTCGGAAGCATCAAAGCTGTGAGAAGCAAGCCAGCTTCTCTCTCTCCTTTTTTGGCTAGAGACAGACTCTCTGCACTTGATCTTGTTTGTGTTTCTGTGTCCTGGATGAGACAGGGTTCCTGGCGATGGGGATTCCTATGTCCTTTCATTTTTCTGTTGTATTATGTTTGCTGTTTTTCTGACTTTTAAGGCCGCTGACCTACATCGCCGTCTGAAGGAGCCCACTTAGTTGTCACGCTGCTCAGAAAAAATGAAACACTTCCCCAGCCCTCTTGAGTATATTGGCTCTTTTTAAACACTTTGCATTGCACACACTAACCTAAGTGTACTGAACACTCTTGAACTGTGCCCTTGATAGGTTAAGGTGGTCAATTTTATGTGTATTTCCTTGTGAAGATTAAAAAAAAGGAAACCACAATTTTTCACAGAAGTGTGTACTTTGTATCAGAAAAATACACAGACTGTGGGTACATAGCTAAATGAATTGTCACAAAGTGATCACGTCCCTGTCCTCCACACACAGATTAAGAAGGTCCTGCCAAGACGTCTGACGTCTATCACTGCAGGATAGCTTTGCCAGATTTTGAACTTCCTATAATCAGAATCCCACAGTATATCCTTTTTGTTTCTCCCTTCTTTGTTCAGATGTGTGCGTGAGATTTTTTCTTACTGCGGTGTGGAGCCGAAGTTCCCTTCATCTCACTGGGGTCCCATTTCGAATGTCGATAATGTACCAGGCACTGTGTTAGGTCCTTTCATGGGTCAGTCCATTTATTGCAGATTCTTTGTTGAGCTCCAGACAAGCCCATCCGGCTCGCGTGGGAAGCAGAAGGGCACAGGCTCTGGAATCAGATGTGGGCTCAGGACCTGGCTCTGCTGTGTGACCTCAGCCAGATTGCTTCACCTCTCTGAGCCTCTGTTTCCCTATCTGTAAGATGCAGCTGACTGTGACAGCCGGTCCTCAGGCTGTGCTATTATTACTTAATGGTCCTGCATGTGAGCCACTCAGCCCAGCACCTGGATGGGGTCTGTGAGTGTTAACTCTCCCTGTGGGTATTCCGAGAACTTGGCCATGGGGATGATACACAGGCCAAATGGGAGCTGGTCTGTGATATCGACAAGGCTTACACATAGACGAGAATTGTACAAATTTCATGTAGTACCATGTTTCCTTTTAAGGAAAAATGTCAAACAGAACAGTGTAACCCATCTGTAGGGACCCCGCCCCTCAACCCCGGGCTTGTTAGTTCCACTACAACTACTTCCCACTGTCTCAGAGAGGAAGGGCCTCTAAATACTTTCTTAAAGTTTATTCATTTAAAGTCCTCTCTACACCCAATGTGTGGCTCGAACTCACGACCCCCGAGATCAAGAGTGGAGTGCTCCTCCCACCCAGTCAGCCAGGCGCCCCAGGAAACTACTCTAAATAGATGAAATCCTAGTACCATTGTCGGTCCGAAAAATTTAACAAATTCCCGAATATAAAGGATATTGAGTTGATGTTTGGATTTTCTTGATCATGTCCTACGTTTTTGGGAGGAGTTGTCGGAATTTTGTTTTTTCTCACAATTGCATTCGTTTTCGCAAATCTTTCCACGAAAGGGGTGGCTTTTTAAAAATGCGAAACGTGCCCTTATTTCTGATTTGCCCTTGTATGTGTGTGTTAGGCGGAGGCAGGGTTCTTTCCCTCCCTCCCTCCATGTTTGTCTTTTATTGTCCCTGTTGGACTTTTTCACTGTGAAAATGTTCCGATGTGTGCACAAGTAGAGAGACCGCTAGGCCACACCCCCAGGCACCTGCCACTCCCCTTTGGTAATGATCAAACCGGTGGCCAGTCTTCTTTTGTCTTCACCTCCCAGTTTTCCTTTGGGTCTCAAAACCCCTTCTGGTTTGTAGGGTCCTCTCCTTTTTCTGTACTTTGTTAAAGGATCAGAGTCATCTGTACTATGCCTTCCCACCTGTGGACTTTGTTGCAACCTCCCACCATCCCCCATGTTTAGTGTGTTCCCTATGCCTTGCATTTCCTGAGCGTTAGCCCTTCACCTAAGCAGGGTGAAGCTTTGGTCCCCCCACCCCCTCCCCTTCTCCTTTCCGGAAGAATAGTTCCTTGATGCTAGTGGCACTTTTCATGGCTCCCCACCTGGTGTCCGATCCACTCTTTATTGTGATATTAAGGTTAATGGCCACATTTAGTTGACCCGGTCCTAATGTAGGCATGATAAAGCTCTCCGACCATTTCTCATCCAACACCGTGGGTCCAGAATTGCGGATCCCAGACCCACATCCTCAGCATCACCCGGAACTTGTTAGAAATGCATGTCCTGGGGCTCACCCCAGCTCTGTTGATTCACGAGCTCTGGGGGTGGGCCCCGCCATCTGTGATTTCACAACACCCCCATCTCTGGGGCAGGGTGGGGGTGCTGGTGCATGAGGACGTGTGTGAGCCACTGGTCTCATGGTTTTAGCAACTACCGATGGTCATTGTCAGGGCCCGTTATTTTACTAGGGCTTCCAAAATTGCTACATTCTAGTTTTGTTGTTTCTTCTACATTTGTTCATTGAAATTCTTCCCAGTAGAGGGAGTGTTTTTTCACGACAATTAAAAGCGAGGCTGCGGGAGGGATGCTCCTGGAAGAATGTCCCGCACGAAACCGGTAAGGGTTTAAAACGGCAGAAAATGTGATTGTTAAATTCAAGGTCATGTGCAGTTCCTGATTGCACTTCTTTGAGTGACAAAGTGATTATTCAGGCTTAGGGAATAATTTGCTCATTTCTCCACCTTCTTAAAAATGCACTGTTAGAGGGGCACCTGGGTAGCTCAGTCGGTTAAGAGGCCAACTCTTGATTTCAGCTCAGGTTGGGATCTTTTGAGCCCCGAGTGGGGCTCTGCGCTAAGCAGGGAGTTGGAACTTAATTGAGATTCTCTCCCTCTCCTTCTGTCCCTCCCCCTGCTTGTGTGCTCTCTCCCTGTCTCTCCCAAATAAATATTTTTTTAAAATGAGCTACTAGATCAGGACTGCTGTTACTTTCACCCCTGAAAGAGACAAGTGGCTGTATTTTGCCTTGCAAAGTCTGCATCTCCGGAGTTGTCTGCCCATTCACGGGTCGCGGGGCTACTCCATCTCCGTGGGATCTGGGGTCCAGGCGGGGGTGTCACCTTGGTGAATTCAAAGGAGTTGTGAATTCTTCCCTGCCGAAGTAGGGGTAGCAACCACACAGTATGTCCCGGTGGCCGTCCATCCTAAGTCAGCCTGCGCCTCAGTTCCTGGGGGGAGCACAGCAGCAGTGGGTCGGGGACGAGATGTGGGGCAGGTGGGAGGAGCCAGCTGGCGGATACAGCACCTGCCTCGTGGACACGTCTAGACATAGGATGAAGACTGTTTCAGATGGGCTTCTCATGTCGAGAGGACGTTTCATGACTTGAAATTTTACATAAAGACTTTTCTCTACCAATTATTTAGTGACCTTGAGGAACGATTTGGATCGGGAAGGCAGAATCAATGTTTAGTTTCTCCTCCGCTCATTGTTACCAGTTTTCAAAATAAGGTCTGGGTTGCCCAGCATCCTACATGGATGACCTTTGAAATTTATGTTAATTACCATCCCTCATGGGTTTAACATACTCCTCTTTGCATTCTTTTTTTTTTTTTAAGGTTTTTTTTTTTTTTTTTTTTTTTTTTTTTTTTTTGAGTGAGAGAGAATGAGAGAGAGCATGAGAGGGGGGAAAGTTCAGAGGAAGAAGCAGGCTCCACGCTGAGCAGGGAGCCCGATGCAGGGCTCGATCCCAGGACCCGGAGATCATGACCTCTGTTGAAGACAGACGCTTAACCGACTGAGCCACCCAGGCCCCCCTTATAGTTATTTTTCTTACCGATGTTCAAACTCGCCTGTATTGGATCAGACAGAACCATAGTTTAATATTTTAGCATATAATGTTCTATACTTTTTTTTAAAAAAGTAATCTCTACACCCAACATGGGGCTCGAACTCCCAACCCCAAGGTCAAGAGGTCACATGCTCCGCTGATTAAGCCAGCCAGGCACCCCAGTGTTCTAGACTTTTAAAAATGTCTATACATATAAAATTACAAGAAAGATGTTTTTATAAATATTTCCATTCGCTTTATTGAGATATATTCTATATACAGTAAAGCTCACCAATTTTTAAAAAAAATTCACCGGCTTTTAAGTGTACAACCTGGTGGGTTTTGACAAATGTGTACAGTTGTGTAACCACCATAATCACAATATAGGACACGTCATCATCCCAAAGGTTCCTTTGTGCCGCTCAGTGCTTAGTTGCCCAGCCTATGCCCGGCAGCTCACTACTGATCTACTTTTTGTCGTAATGGTTTTGCCTTTTCTAGACTTGCGTATCAGTGAAGCAATAGCCTTTTGGGTCCGGCTTCTTTGATTTAGCATGATGCTTTCGAGATTGGTCTATTTTTTTTTTTCTGAGTATTGTATTTATACATAATTTTAACTTAGAAATCCATTATAGGTATCTTTGCGTGATCCACGGTCACCTATGGTATGATTCTGTTCATATGAAACGTCTAGAAAAGAAGAGATCATAGAGACAGAGAGTAGATGAGTGGGTGTAGGGATTGGGATTGGAATGCGGGCAGACCAGTGCAAGGGAATCCTTTCTGGGGTGATGGGAACGTTCCAAATTTTATTGTAGCAATAGATGCACAACTTGGTAAATTCGCTAAAAGTCGCTGAAATGAACATTGACAAATGAGAGAATTTTATGGCATGTAAATGACCTTTGAATAAAAAGATTAAAAGAAAAGGAAGAAATTTTGGCATAAAGGAAAGTCCACACCGTGAATTTTCGGGGGAATTACCCCATTCTAATGCATGGATGTCCCAGTTAAGACATCACTGAAGGCCATTTAGATGGATGGCAGATTTACTGCTCCCCATAGCAGCGCCCCCCACATTGTGGTGCATCTGTTCCCTTGGGCTAAATTCCTAGAAATGCAATTGCAGGGGGCGCCTGGGTGGCTCATTTGGTTAGGCATCTGACTCCGGCTCAGGTCATGATCTTGGGATGCTGAGATCGAGCCCTGCGTCAGGCTCCCCGCTCAGTGGGGAGCCTGCTTCTCCCTCTCCCTCTGCCCTCCCCCTGTTTGTGCTCTCTCTCTCTTTCAAATAAACAAATAAAATCTTAAAAAAAAAATAAATGCAATTGCAGGTCAAGCATTTACACAGATTTTAAGGTTTTCCATCCATAAGGCAGGCGTGTGCAGGGGCCCACCCCCTACAACTCTTGACAACACTGAATATGACCAATGGTTTTCATCTCAGCTAAGCTGATTGGGGAAAATCAACATCGCATTGCTTTAACTCATTTACTAGTGAGGTTGAGCATCTTTTTCCTCATGTATATTGGCTATTTGGAGGTCTTCGTAAAAAAACAAACAAAAAACAACTATTTTTGTTGATCGTAAATTTAACAAAAATTATAAAACTACAAATATTATCATTGAAAGTATATCCCTGTTCATAGTAGCATTATTCACAATAGCTAAAACACGGATACAACTCAGGTGTCTATCAACAAATGAAGGGATAAGCATAGATATGTGGTATATACATACAATGGAATATTATTCAGCCTTGAAGAGGAAGGAGAGCCTGACACATTGGACAGCGTGAATGAATCTTGAGGACATGATGCTAAGTGAACAAGCTAGTCACAAAAAGACAAACACAGTGTGATGTCACTTGTATGGGTGCTTAGAGCAGTCAGGTTCACAGAGACAGGAAGTAGATGGTGGGCACCAGGGGTTGAGAGGGGAGTGGGGAGTTAACGGGGGTTAAGCATCAGTTCTGTAGGACATAAAACGTTCAAAAGGTGAATGGTGGGGATGGTTGCATAACATGAATGTACCTAATGCCACTGAACTATACACTTAAAAATGGTCAATAGCAAATTTTATGTTACATGTATTTTACTGCAGTAAAAAAATTGGGGGGAAAATGATAGAAAGTAAAAATCCCTAGGGGCACCTGGTGGCTCAGTCGGTTAAGTGTCCAACTCTTAGTTTCTGCTCAGGTCATGATCTCAGGGTCGTGAGATCGAGCTTTGTGTCAGGCTCTGTGCTCAGCAGAGAGTCTGTTTGGAATCCTCTCCCTCTCTGCAACTCCCCCACCCCTGCTCTGCTCTCTGCTCTCTGCTCTGCTCTCTCCAAAAAAAAAAAAAGTCAAAATCCCCTCATAAGTGTATTCAAAATCTCTAATTTTTTGCCTCTTTTCCTAAATACTTTATTTTAAATATTTAGAAATATCTATAAATAAATATATATAACAAAATAAATACATAGAAATAATAAATAAAATATATATTTTATTTAAAAATAAATTATTTTAAACATTTTAAAATAAAAATGGGGTTTCATACCTACTGTTTACATTCTCCCCTCTATTTTTTTTAAAAGCTCTATTGACTTAAAAGTCACATGCTGTAAAATTCAATCCTTTAAATCATACAGTTCCATGGTTTTTCACATATTCACAAAGCCGTGTAGCCACAGCTACAGTAAATTCTAGAACATTTCCATTACCCCCCGAAAAGAAGCCCTATACCCTTCTCAGCTGTCATTCCTCAGCCCCTGGCAATCACTAATCTACTTTAATATCTACGAATCTACCTCTTCTGGACATTTTAGATAAACGGGATCATACAGTGTGTGGCCTTTCGTGACTGGATTCTTTCACTTGGCATAGTCTTATTGGGATTCATCCACGTTGTACCGCGTACCAGTACCTCTTTCCTTCTTCAGGCTGAATAATATTGCATTGCGTGGCTAGACCACATTTTATGTGTTCATTCCATCTGTTCATGGACATTCTGGTTACTTCTGCATTTTAGCCATTGTGAGGAATGCTTCTGGGAACATTCGCTACAAGTTTTTGTGGGGACGTGTAGTTTCATTTCTCTTGAGTTTGTCCCTAGGTGTGGAATTGTTGGATCACATGACAACTCTATGTTTAACTATTTAAAGAACGCTCCTCTTTTATTTGTACAGTAAACAATAAGACATGGACATCTTCCTGTGTCAAAGCATGTAGATCTTCTTCTTGCCTCGTAACCCCTGGATAGCATTTTGTCGTATGAAAATACCATGGTTTGCATCTCCAGCGCCATGATGGCAGACAGTAGGCAATGATGCAGATCCTTTTCTGAGGGGCTTCGGGTTGTTTCCATTCTTTGACTATGTAAACAATACTGCAGGGAACATCTTCGTATGGAATGTTCTGCAGACTGCGTTCCTAGGCATGGGAGGCGAGGCCTTCGTCTTTCTCTAGGGCTCAGTTCTGGCTGGATTCTGATGCTGTCCCTTTTTTCCACAGGGGACCAATCAGGCACCATGGCACAGAAGGGCCAGCTCAGTGATGATGAGAAGTTCCTCTTTGTGGACAAAAACTTCGTCAACAGCCCAGTCGCCCAGGCTGACTGGGCTGCCAAGAAGCTAGTTTGGGTCCCTTCAGAGAAGCAAGGCTTCGAGGCAGCCAGCATCAAGGAGGAGAAAGGGGATGAGGTGATTGTCGAGCTGGTGGAGAATGGCAAGAAGGTCACGGTTGGCAAAGATGACATCCAGAAGATGAACCCACCCAAATTCTCCAAGGTGGAGGACATGGCGGAGCTGACTTGCCTCAACGAAGCTTCTGTGCTACACAACCTGAGGGAGAGATACTTCTCAGGACTCATCTACGTGAGTATCTTGGGGGACAGCCAGTCACTTCTTCCAGGCCTCCTGCGCCCCTGAGGGAAGGAAGAGCTTTCGAGATGTGTTTGGGGTACAGGTAGGGAGGATAAAAGTTTCATCTGAGGGGGGCCCACGTGGTGAGGTAGAGTCATTCAGACTTGGGTTCACACCTCAGTCCTGCGCCACCTCATTGTGTGACCTCGAACAAACCCTTTTACCACCTGAAGCCTCAGTGTTCCTATCTGTGAAATGGGCACAACCACCCTCCACCTAAAGGAGATGCCAAGATGCTATGTGACCGCCTGTGCCCAGCGCCAAGGTGCCTGGCAGATGCTCACCAGACTTCACGGAAGTCGTTTCTGCTCTTCCTCCATCTTGGAAATGAAGAGGAGCTCATAACCTCTTGGGAAGGCTGGACCCCCTGGGCAGCCAGGTGGGGAGGAGACATGAGGGTCTGGCTAGGTTTTTGTGGAGGTCTTCCCTGTCACAAATGGGAATGCCTCGACTGGAGCCGGGACGTCTCTGGGTCTCCCGTGCAGACCAGAGCTGCTACTGTCCATTCTGGTAGCCACCGGCCCCATGTGGATAATTAGGAATCAGAATTCATTTCTTCGGTTGGACTGGCCAGTGTCCAGTGCTCACCAGCACGTGAGGTGGTGGCTGCCATATTGGGCAGCACGGGATAGAACACTGGCATCACCGAAGGAGGCTCTGAGGGGGGGACGGTGTGACTCGGGGTGTGCGGGTTCCAACTCTCCAGAGCAAGACTGACCTAGGTGCCCCCCCTAGTATCAAGCTGCTGTGCAGGGGGTCCTCCAGTTTAGCCTTTGTCTATTTGCCTCTCAGGAAGGGCGTGCTAATCCCTTGGGCGAGTTGCCTGATTTCTCTGAAATTTCGTTTCCTTCTCTGTGAAATGAGCGAGAGATGAGGACCCACCTCTCAGCGTGGGTTTCTCTCAAAGCGCTTGGCACACCTCTGGGCATGTGGTCAGATCTCAGAATGCTAGGTGTTACTACTGGTTATGTCGTCATTAGAGTCTTTTTTTCTCGGATCCTTTGCAAACCTGTGAAACAGCCCTTCACTTCCCCTTCCATGCTGCCACTTGAAAACTACCGAAAAAAAACAAAAAACAAAACAAAACAAAAAAAAACAAAAGAACCCTTGTCATCTATAAAAATGCTCTGCAGATTTTTTTCCTAATTAGGAAAATAAGTCACGTTTATTACAGAAGATTGGGCAAATTCAGAAAAGCCCAGCAAACACAAAAAAAATCAGTCCTCCCCCAGAGGTAACAGCTGATAGAATGGTCCTTTCTTGAGCTCTTTCTTTGTGAGAATAGTACGTGTTTATGTATTTACAAGCCCGCGCATACAGGTTAGCCTGCTCGCTCTTTTTTTCCGTCTATGAGTCGGTGCTGAGCGTGCCCACACTTCCATTATAACCCCAAAAATATCCTCTCAGGGGCTATGTAATCTCTCCGGCGGATGTGTCATAACTGATTATCCATTCTTCATATGGATAGTTCAGACGGGCTAACAGTAGCTTTTTTTTCTTAAATTAAGATTTTATTTATTTATTTGTCAGAGAGAGAGCGCACAAGCAGGGGAGCAGCAGGCAGAGAGAGACGCAGGCTCCCCACTAAGCAAGGAGCCCAATGTGGGGCTCGATCCCGGGACCCTGGGATCATGACCTGAGCTGAAGGCAGATGCTTAACTAACTGAGCCACCCAGGTGTCCCAACAGTAGCATTTTTAAGAGCCAGGAGGCAGCTGAGGAACAACCTAGAATTATCCAATACATCCTCTAACCTCTAGTTGTGTGCTTTGATACATCTTATCTCATTAACTCAACACAACGCCCTCGGAATAGGGAGACTTGTCCCATTTTACAGGTGAGCAAACTGATCTCAGAGTGCTAAAGCCTATCCTTAACTTTCCTAACTGCGAAGGGCAAGTCCCCTTTGTCTGAGCCACTCCTTGCATGGAAATATTACCGACTTGGAGCTGTGTGTACAGCCTGGGCATTTCTAAGGAGGCCGGCCTGCATGGCGTGGGCGGGGGGAGATGGATCTTTCCAGGCCTCCCATCTCAGATGTGTTCTCTCCCTCGAGGAGGTCAAGGACAGGCCTGTGTATAAATCTCACCTGCTGTCCTCTGACATAGCATTTGAGCCCAAAATAGAAATCAGGAAAAAAAAAAAAAATGAAGGGTTTATAAAGGTCCCAAGACCCAGAATATCTAATCTGACAGCAGATTAAAAAATGAATCAAAGCTTCAAATTCCTGCTCTGCTTCTCTGGACAGTTGAGATGAAAAGCCTTTCAGCCTTGTGACCGTGTGCCTCCTCCTTTCACGTTCCTTTCTGGTGGGTTTAATCCCTTAAATAGAACCCGTTGTCCATGATGGAGGAGATAAGGGAGGCAGTGGGGGAGGGGAAGCCCAGTGCGCGAATGCAGGTGATGCTGACTTCGCCTTTGCTAACGAAGAGAACTTTCCCCTCTATTCTGCAAAGTGCACCTCAGATGAAGACCTTTGTCCTCTGGGTTCTAGAAGAGTCTATGGAAGCCGCTGGGTCCTGGGTCCTTACCCTCGAGATGCAGGTCGTTGCCTCCCCTGTTCATGGCACGCGTGGCGCATGCGTGCGACTCTGAGTCCTTGTCCACAGTCAGCCCTTCTCGACGCTGGGCTGTCCCTGCCAGGAGCTCAGCACAGCCACTCAGCACTTGGCTCTGTCCTTACTGTTTGGCTGGGGGATGGGACAGGGGGTTCAGGCAGAGGAAGCTCAATGAAGTGTGAGCCTTGCCTGTAGTGAGTACTGTCCTAAGTCCTTCCCGTCCCGTGGTGAGAGCCATGCTGACCTCCCACCCCGCACGCGACATGTCCGAGGCAGAGCTGACGTGACGTGCCTGGGAAGGGACCCGCCCCGTCAAACTCTGGCCTGACGTGACTTGCCTGGGAAGGGACCCGCTCCGTCAAACTCTAGCCTGTCCAGTAGAATGCTCTAGGTTCTCCTGCTTCCATCTCCGGGGGATGCCGAGAGTTATAAGGTCCAGCCTTTGCCCTGAGGCTGCTTCCTGATGAGGGGGAGGAAGATAAGACACACTCCAGATGCAGATAAGGGACCTAGATTCTAAGACGGTGGATGGATAAAGAAAACGTGGTGTGTCCACACCACAGACCATCATTCAGCCTTAAGAGAGAAAATCCTGCTGTCTGCAGCCACAGGGCTGAAGCCAGGGGACACGATACTGAGTGAAATAAGGCAGTCACAGGAGGACGATCACACGGGGCTCTGCTTGCATGAGGCATTGAAAATCGCTGTGCTCAGAATGAGAGCATGGAACGGTGGCTGGCAGGGGAGCGGTTTTGGGGGGGGGGGAGGGAAACGGGAAGGTGTCCGACAGGTACAGAGTTTCAGTCGTAGAGATGAGTACGTTCTAGAGAATTGTGGCTACAGTCAACAATCCCGTATGGTACGCTTAAAAACTGGTTAAGAGGGTAGACCACAATTGTGTTAAGTGTTCTTACCTTAAAATGTATCTCTCCCCCTAAAGCGTGTCCTATACTCAGTTCCCATAAATGGGCACTAAGTTTGTCAGCCTCCAAGGATTTAAGGACGAGTCTGGGTATAGGCACATGTTTTCTCTGGGCAGGGGTCTTTGCTTTCATGAGACTCTCAAGGGAGCCTCGTTATCCCCACAATAGTGATGGCAGCTGCTGTTCATTTAAAATTCATTGTGTTAAAAGTTCATACCGAGATATTGTTATGGTGACTACTGTTCTTTTCTTTATGTAAGAGAGAGACCCTGTTTTGAGTCAGATTTTTGCAGGTAAACTGGGGCTTAGAAAACTTACATAACTTGATGAGAAACAGCTGGGGCTTGAACCCGGGAAGGCTGAACCCGGGGCTTGAACACGGGCCCTGGGACCACTGCTTTGAAGTGCTACTCATTCAGTCCTTCCGAAGATCCTATGAGACCGAGGCTATTACCCATTTCAGAGACCAGGGCACTGAGGCTCTGCTATGCTCAGTCCTCTTGCTGGGAAGACGCAGAGCCGGGGTCCAGCCAAGGTTTTTCCGCTCTGGGGCTGGAGTGATTGGCTCCCCGTGGATGGTAAAGGGCCCTGGGATAGCTGGAACTTTGAGCTTGAGCGATGGGTGTGGGCCATGGCAGGTGGGGATGCCGCCATGGGTGCCATTAGCTTGCAGCTGGACAACCTTTACGTGCACAGAAGGAAAAAGTCTAACTTTCTAATTAGGATTTCTTGAGCACCTACTGGTTGTAAGCTCTTAGCCCAGAATGAGTGATTTTTTTAAAATTGAATTAGTTTGGTATATCTCTTCTCCCTCTTCACCCTCAAGGATCTGGTGGCCCTGGGCTCAGGTTGTTAGATCACCGTCCTATTAGATGGGGTGTGGGCCCTGTTTTATCCACAGGCCTCACTGCTCCCTATTGTCTCCCAGATCCTGGGGCTGAGTGTTATTGGTTGCTGATCGCTACACCTGCTTTTTCTTCCTACCTGGCCCACTTCACTCATCTCTAACCTGCTTGATCCCTGTCACCAGTGGGACTTTCCAGATCTGTGCCAAGGCCCTGGGGTGGGGAACAAGATCCAGAACAAAGGTAGATGGACTCTGCCATTCACTGGGTTTCCCAGCCCAAATTTCCTACCTATAAACCCCAAAGGGTATTTTCCTGGTTCTGATTTCACTGTTCTGGGAAGACCAGGGGGCTAAGGAGAGACCTTCCTTCTAAACTCAAGCAGGTGACAATGTTTTCGTCTTAGACACTTGGCCCAGTGACCTGAAGGAGTGTCTGCTTAGGGGTGCTGAGGCCAGGCTATGAACAGAGGCCTTCTGAGTGCCAGAGGGTCCTGACTTCCATGGGTCTCGGAAGGTAGAAAGGAAACACAGCCAGAAGCTGCCCGTTACTGAGCCCTGTGCCCTCACTGCTTACTTAGATCTTTCAAATTGTTATTCCTTCAAAGAAGCTTTCCAATAACACGAGGCTGTCCATGCAAAGACCACAAGAAAATATTTAAAAATAAGAAGCATAAATCATGTCTTGTGGCTTCTTCTTGAGTTTGCTGTTAACTATCTAGCCAGATTTAAAACGTTATTTTGAATAGGTAATACAGGCAAATATTAAATAGTATATCAGGATGTTCAAATTTTGTCCTTTCATCCCCATTCCTCATCTTCTAGTTCCCTTCCATAGAGAAGCCTCAAGCATGTTTCTTATGTTGGCTTCCGGAACTATTTTCTATCTATACAGGCAAATACATGCATATCTATATATGTATGCATGTATGTATATGTATAAATGTACTTTTTAAAAAAGGATTTTATTTATTTATTTGAGAGTGAGCATGAGCAGGTGTGAGGGGCAGAGGGAGAAGCAGACTCTCTGCTGAGCAGGGAGCCTGATGCGGGGCTCGATCCCAGGACCCTGAGATCATGAGCTGAGCTGAAGGCAGACGCTTTAACGCACTGAGCAACCCAGGCGCCCCTCTCCATCATTTTCTAGATGTGGAAGAAGAGGCTCCGTGGTTCGGCCACTCACACAGATCCCACAGGTAATGGAGGAGGGCCAAGCTAAGGTTCTTCCCCGGGCTGTGTGACTTAAAGCCTGGTTTCCTCCCACCTTCCCCCGCTGGTTCTTGTTTCTGCCGAAGGAGGCAGGAGGCCGTGGGAGCAGTCTCCTGCTCAGGGCTCTGTGGCTGACCATATAAAGTCTCAGGGAAACACTGGAGTCGCTTCCTAATACGGTCACAAGAGGGAAACCCTGGGCCTGTGGCTGGGACCTGCTGGTGGCAAGGGGCCCTGAGATGCTGGCCGGGAGGCGGGGATATGAAACTCTGAACTTGACCAGCTGGAGAGGGGCTCGTGGGGGTCAGGGAGGCAGAAACACCACCAACTGCAGGGGGGCTGGGGTGGTGAAATGAACCGAGGTTAAACAGCAGAGCTCAAGCCTGCAGATTCTGAAGCCCCGCCCCCCCTCCCCCGTGTGGGTGCGTGTTTCTGCCTGCCCAGCTCTTCCTCTCGGGTCATCATGCCCTGGAAAGATGCGCTGAACTCGACTTCCGGATGCCCCTGGGCTGCGCCCCCGGCCAACCTCTGGGCCCTTGTTAGAATATGGGTATCACTGAACTGCAGAGATTCAGAACTGCCTGGAAGCTTGGATTAAGGGCTTGCTGGGGGCTTTGCACCAGGAGCTGTCCTACGCACACAGGAGCAAAATGATGCTTCTTCAGAAGCTGGGAGAGCTGTGCGTTCCTTCTTCTATTCATTGTATTCAGCAAGTGTTTACTGAGTGTCTGCCTTGTGCACGGCCCCCCGCGGTGGGCAGCTTGCAGTCCAGGAGCTGACATTTAGGATGAGCCCTGAAAGAGGAGATGGAAATGGCTCTGGGAAGACAGAGGGGAGACGTAGAAGCAACAGCACATGTGACGTTTCCAAGCTGGGAAGGTTTTTGTCATCATGAACTAAAGGGAGCAAGGTATAGTCACTAACATTTATTGAGCGTCTGCTATATACCCCACAGTCTGTTAAATGCTCCACGAGCATTATCTCCCAGCAAGCCCGTGAAGGATCGACTATTACACACCTTCGTTTTGCAGTTGAGGAAAACAGGCCCAGAGAGGTCAAGAGACTTGTCCAGGGTCACACAGTAAGGAAGTAGCAGAATGAGGGTTCAAAACAAGTTCTCAGGACTTGATTCTGTACCCTTAACCACTGCCCTTTACTGTCTCCAGGTCAAGGGCTTGGTGAGAGGGAGGTTTATGAAAAATGTGAATGACATAATATAATGTCATTTACAGTGTAAGTGACACCCATATTCTAACAAGGGCCCAGAGGTTGGCCGGGGGCACAGCCCAGGGGCATCTGGAAGTTGAGTTAAAACCTGAAGGAGAGGGGCGCCTGGGTGGCTCAGTGGGTTAAAGCCTCTGCCTTCCAGTCAGGTCATGATCCCGGGGTCCTGGGATTGAGCCCCACATCGGGCTCTGCTCAGCAGGAAGCCTGCTTCCCCCTCTCTCTCTGCCTGCCTCTCTGCCTACTTGTGATCTCTCTCCTCTCTGTCAAATAAATAAAATCTTTAAAAAAAACAAACAAAAAGAACAACTGAAGGAGAGGTAGGGTAGGACTTGGTTGACGTTCAATCAAATGACTGGTCATTATCTGGGCACTTACTCCATGGGAGGCCCCCTACTAGGGACCAGGACACAGATAAACAAGACACAGAGTCCCTGCCCTTTGTCACCAGGTCAGCAAACGTGTACTGACCACCTACTGTGTGCCAGCCCAGCGCAAAGCCCCAGGTCGCAGAGATGAAGGCATTGCAGCCCCTGTTGTGGGGAATCTCTGTAATTAACGTAACCCTCAGGCATTTATTGGGCAAGCATTTAGTGAGCACCTGCTGTATGCCCAGGCCTGTGTAGGGATTGGAGAGGAGGAAGAGGGTGCTCCGGCCCTCAGGGCATTTGCACTGGTGGTGGCCCAATGGCGGGAGGGGGCATCCGGGCCGACAGTGGACCCATCAGGCCGAGTGTGGGTCCGGCCCGGGCCTGCCTCTGTAGGGGCCTCCGCCTTCACCCTCGCTTGTCTCCTCCTTTATGATCCAGACACACTAAACTGCTGGCAATTTCCCTGCATGCATGCCCTCGCCCTGCTGCCTTCTGTGTCTTTGCTACCTCCTGAGGGGGCTAACACCTCCTTGTCTGCTAAGGTTCAGGGCAGGGAGCTCCTCTCCACTGGAAGTTTCCCTGACCGCCCCCCAGTGGGGGTTAGGGCCCTCTCTTCCTTGCTCCCCTCATTCCCTGGGCTCCATCCTCGTTCTAGTGACATTATTTTAAAACGTCCTTGTCCCCTCCCTGATCTGCGGGTTCTTGGAGGGCAGGGGGCCACCACTAATTTATCTATCTCCAGCATCTAGCACAGACCTGGTATACAGTAGGTGCTCAGTGAATGGCTGATGGATGTTTAGACAGGCCTGTGCTGACCTCATTCCTGCCTTTTTAGGGTAGTGCTGAGAACCAGGGAGATTCTTCCCTCCTCTCCCTTGCCAATCCTGTACCTTTTGAAGATTCTGTCCCCCTCTCACCCAGGCCCATCCCACACCATTGTCCCTTCGCAGACTGAGCCCTGAGGGGGACACTCCTCCTCCAATCAGCGGCAGGCAAGGCTGAAATCCCTTTACGGGAAGAGAAGGACGTTGTGTTTTTTTGTCTTCTTTAAGCCCAGAGCCTTGCATGGTATCTGGGACAGACCCACTGAATGAATGAGGGACTGAGTGAACAAATGATGCATTGTTTCTCCTTCTGTAGGGCAGGCAGAGGTTGGAAGGCCTCACGGGTGGTGCTCAGGCCTGGGAGTGGGCCGAGCTGGGCTTGGCGCCGCTAGGGTCTCACTTTGTGACTTTGGTCAAGTTGCTTAACCTCTCTGGTGTTTGCTCTGTCTCCGGTGTCACCCAGAGAGGGGCCATCTGCTCCTCCTTTCATCCCTTCCAGGGGGAGGTGGAGGGAGGGCCTGCTTCCGGGCTATTAGAGCCTCGGGCAGCACTGCTGATATCATTTGGGAAAAACGGTTCCTGGGGGACAGCCCGGAGCCTGTCCCCTGAGCTGCGACCTCAGCCCAGGGCAAAGCCGATGTCTAGGAAAGGACGGCCGGAGCAAGGAAAATGCTTCGCGTATGCGCGCACGGTGGGGTTTACAGAGCCCTTTCCCTGTTCTGATTATTTCCAGATGCTCCTTGTACTTGGTGGGGCAGGATGACTATTTTTTTTTTTAATTGTGGTAAAATCCATATAATCTAGAATTCACCATTTGAGCCAGTTTCAAGGGGACATTTTAATGGCATTTAGCACATCTCCAACACTGTACAATTAGCAGCACTATCTCGTTCTGGAAAGTTTTTGTAACCCGCCCCCCCCAAAGGAAACTCCCCATAACCCGGAGCAGTTCCCCCCCCGGTCCCTGGAAACCAGGCATGTGTTTCTGTCTCCGTGATTTGCCCGTCCTGGACGTTTCGTACGCATGGGATCCTACAGGCGACCTTTCGTGTCTGGCTTCACCGAGCATATACCGTTTCTGGGGTTTGTCTGTGCCCGAGGGTGTGTCGGGATCATTCCTTTTGAGGGACAGCTGTGTTCGTCCCTTCTGTTCACAGATGACGCGGTGCTCTGTTAACGGTCAAGAGAGTGCGAGCTCCCTTGGGGCACGACAGTCGTGCTCGCTAGCTCAGTTTGCCGCGACGACCTCACCAACCCTGTTTTCCTCGTCTGCCACACGGGCCGCAGGGAAATCACAGTGTGACGGTCACAGGGTAGATAGGAGGATTCAGTGAAGAGATGCCCATGAAGTGCTTAGAGCTCAGTGCCAGGTGCCTAGTGAGTGCCCGGTAGACGGAGGCTCAGGCAGGTAAGAGGCGGTGTGCAGGAGAGGGGCTGAGGTCTGAACCCCAACTGTCGGAAAGCACACAGCTGTAAGAGAACACAGGTGGCCCTGAAACTTCCCGCCTATCAGGGAAGCCTAGACGTTCCCGTTAGGACTCTGAGCCTCAGTTTCCCCATCTCCAAAACGGCAATGTAAATGCATCCAACAGTTTTGCCGTGAGGATGCCGTGAGCGAATGCACGCAGGGGCACGCAGTACGTGTTTAAATGCAGGCGGTGAAGGGCGTTGCGGGGCGGGACCCCGTGGGCTGGGTGTCCAAGCTCTCCCCGAGGCCGCGTGCTGCCAGTAAGCTTGGCTTCTCTCTTTGGCAGACGTACTCTGGCCTCTTCTGCGTGGTCGTCAACCCCTACAAGCAACTGCCCATCTACTCGGAGAAGATCGTGGACATGTACAAGGGCAAGAAGAGGCACGAGATGCCGCCCCACATCTACGCCATCGCCGACACGGCCTACCGGAGCATGCTGCAAGGTGAGCCGCCGCCGGGTGGACGGGGTGCTGCCCCGGGCCGCTGGTCCCGGCCAAGGGCCGCCTCCGGGAGCACCCGCTCTGCCCGGGCCCCTCCTGCCCACCCGCTGGGCCTGCAGTCCTCGCCAAGAATGCGGGCTTTGGCAGGCAGCGCCAGGCCCCAGGAGCCTTGTGACTGAAAAAGGGAAAAAGCCGGCCGAACATCTGGGTGCACGGCTGGGGGGGGTGAGGGAGAGCGGACGGCTTGGGCAAATACCGGCATGGGCCTCTGCGCGCCCCAGCCCCTCGGCTGCCCCCGGGTCAGCCGTGTGCTGGACAGTGCGGTGCCCTGCTCACCTCCGGAGGGAAGGGGGTGGCCGTCAGCCCCCGGGGGCCCAGCCAGCCAGCTCTGCGTTTGCAGCCTTCGGGGGTGGGGTGAGAGGTCTTCCCCTCTCCGGCCTCAGTTTCCCCATCTGTAAAAAGGGAGTGATAGGGTCCATCTTGCAGCTTGTGGAGATTCTTGTGCAGCCTTGTCTAAATGGAAGACCTTTGCGTATTACCTCCATGTTTGTGTATTACTACTATTATTATTATTGTCATTACTATTATTAATGAACTTTTAATTGAGGTAAAATATACATACAGGAGAGGGCATGAAGTGCACAAACTTTGTGTCCAGCCTAAAATTAATTTTGGCCTATGTCTGCAGTCACGTAGCCACCACTCAGACCAAGATGTGAAATATTTCCAGAGAGTTCCTTCATGCTTCTTCCCAGTCAGTACCTCCTCTCTACCTCCCCAGAAATAACTGCTATTCCGACTTCAGTCACCCTCAGTTTTGCCTGTGTTTAAGCTTCATAAAAATGATGTCCTTATATTACTTACTTAATATTTTTCTCATAAGCTCTCTCCCCCACAGTCTAGTTCAGACTGAACAAAAAATAACAGTATGCCAGATTAGTTAAGAGCATGGATTCTAGAACAAAGGTGCCTGTGTTTAAATCCCAGCTCTGTCACTCACCAGCTGTGTGACCTCGAGCAAGGTACTTAGCCTCTCTGTGCTCTGCTTCCTCGTCAGCAAAAGAGGATTATAATAACTGTGACCTACCCATAGGGCTGATGTGAAGATTAAATGAATAAGCATAGTGCTTAGAACAGTGCCTGATACTTGGTCCAAACTCACAAAGTATAAATGATGATGATCATCATGGACGAAACCAGATGTGACTCATGACAGTTGTGTTTGTATCTTTTTTTTTTTTTTAGAGAGGTTGTCTTAATTAATTAACTAGCGAGAGAGGGGGAGGGAGAGAGCAGGTGAGTGGGGAAAGGAGCAGAGGGAGAGGGACAAGGGCACTCAGCGCTGAGCACAGAGCCCGATGCAGGGCTCGAACCCACGACCCCGAAATCATGACCCAAGCTGAAATCAAGAGTCAGACGCTTAACCAAATGAGCCACCCAGGCACCTCTGCTATGTTTTTTTCTAACACGCTTTGAAGAGAATATGCAACTATTAAATTTGAAATCATTAATCTTAGCGGCACCTAAAATCACGTTGCCATAAAAAAAAAAAAATCACGTTGCCATGCTTTACGGTGCATGAAATTAGGGTATCTCCTGTGTTCCATGTGGTGCCTGGCGTGCCAGAAGCTTGAACAATAGAAGTTTGCCTTCGCAGGGCCTCTTCTCGGCCTCTATCTGAATAGCACTTTGAATCAAGGCATGTACCTCCTTTCACAAGAGCACACATGTTTTCTTTTTTTTAATCTTCACAATTCTGTGAGATAAGGTCAGTGTTACTACCTTCCCTTTTGAGGCAACCGAGTCTCTGAAAGTGGCTGGAAACCCAGGTCATGACCAAGAGGGGCTTCTTCTTCCAGGAATGCAAGGCTGGTTCAACATTTAAAAATCAGCCAATATAATAGCCTAAAGAAGAAAAACCACACGATCATATCAGTGGATGCAGAAAAAGCATTTGACACATTTCAATGTCTATTCATGATAAAATCGCTCAGAAAACTAGGAAAAGGAGGGAATTTCATCAACTGATATCAAGACATCTACAAAAAAAACCCTGTATTTAACATCATACTGAATAGTGACAGTTTGAGTGCTTGCGCGGTAAGCTGTGTAACAAGGTAGGGATGTCCACTCTCACCACCCCTAATGAACATTATACTAGAAGTTTTAGCCAGTGTAATAAGACAAGAAAAAGAAATCAGGGCATCTCTAAGTTGTAAGCTTTACCTGTTCAACAGCCTTGGTCCTCTCTCAGTAAATCCCTTTGCCTCGGAAAGGTTGAGCCCTTGCTTTCCTCCTCACGGTTTTGGGTGCGTCGTAAAAAGGGCAGCACCCATCCCAGGGTCACTGATCTTTGGGGAAGGGTAAGAGGATTTTCTTTCCTGTAAATGGATCTGGACTTGAGACACAGGCGTTCTCCCGTCCTTAGACTTGGGAGAGGGCAATGGAAAAGGACTTGGGCGGTCCTAAAACTGTATATAATTTTATGTGATTATGAGGTATGAATAGTCCTAAGGTTATGAACCAGCAGCTGGCAGGCTGCCTCCAGTCCAGATAAGTTTGGTTTGGTCCACACAGTTTTAAGGATACTTGAAGTAGTTGTCAACTTTTAACAATTGGGAAAGTATACATGAAAAGTGTATATATTTTTATAGGGGCAAGAGTTTTCCAGTTCCCCAGCCCTTACCTGGCCTGTGGCATTCATTCATGTTAACTGTCCAGCCCTTGTGTTTGACTTTGCAACCTCTGAAGTAGCTACCTTCAAGAGTGTTCTGAGTTAGGAATTGAGAGCTCAGTTCTGGAAACACCCGAGGGCAGGGATCCAGGTGTATCCAACCTAGAAGGGTTCAGTAGAAGTGCCTCCAAGTTACGGACAAGTTAGCCAAACCCCACAGGTATGACCCAAGCTGGATCACTGCAGACATGGGGCTGCCATTACCTTCAAAGACTAGCAGATGGAGCCTTGCAGAAAGGGCCGTGGAGATGTAATCTCATGTTGTGAAGGATGGTTTCTAGAGTTAGGTATGAGTCTTTATTTAAAAAAAAAAATTCTTTGTGGTCTCCCTTGATGGACAAGTTTACAGTGATGGTTCACACACCTTTTTAAGGAAGGTGACCATCACAAAGTTACAGTATTCATGTCATTTGGGGTACTTTTAGTTGCACAAAAATATAGCATACCATATAGCAACCATTTAAACAATAAGAGTTTATTATTTAATATCCTGCTTAAACAATAGGAGTTTATTATTTCACATGACAAGAAGTGTGCAGGTTGATGATTTCAGGATTAGTTAATTCAGCAGCTCAAAAACAGACTCCTTTGGGATTTTCTTGGCTTCTTCGTCATGGTCACAAAATGGCAGCCATAGCTCCAGACATTGTATCCTCATGTAATGATGTCCAAAAGCCTGAAGGAAGTGGAAGGTTAGGTTCTTTTCCTATGTCTCTTTTTTATCAGGGAGAAAAAATCTTTTCCAGAAACTCCTCAGCAGGCATCCCCTTATGTCTCATTGGCTAAAACTTGGTCACATGCCAACCTCTAAACCAATGGTTGGCAGATGACTGGGACGTTAGTAATTGTTTGTAATTATGTCTCATTGGCTAAACCTTTGGGCACATGCCAACTTCTAAACTAATCGTTGGCAAAGAGGACTGGGACCTTCATAATTGGCTTGGACTATTCCTGGTTCTTTCCGGGGGGTGAGGGAGCTCCCACAAGCATGTTTTCTCTGAACAGCAGAATGAAATGAAATTCTGTTAGCAAAGGAGAAGGGGAAGTGACAGGTAAGCACTGCCACAGTGCTCTTAAAATAATTATGTGTAACTTTAAAAAACCTTTAATATTGGACATTCATCCTAGAAAAATTAAAACATACATTTAAGCTACAGAGAATATACCAGAACCCGTAACCCTATCACCCAGAGATCACCACCATAACACTTTGGTATGCAGCCTTTCATGTAATAACTGAGCTGAACATCCTGAAATGGAGGAAATTTTGATTGTCTGAACATAATTGATTCCAGAAAAAAAAAAAAAAAATCCCTTCAAACAGGGACCAAAATTTCAGTGTAAGGGAGGGAGAAAAGGTTTGACTGGGCAGGAGAAATGACCTTGCCAGTTGTCAGTCTGTTTTATCTACATATAATAGGAATTTGGTTATAATTGCAACTAGATGCTAATTCTTAGATTGAGTAGAAAATTAAGGGTTGATTTTTTTTTTTTACTTTTTTTATTTTTTGGACAAAATCCCATGAGAACATAACAACGTTCTTCATGTCATGTTTGATTTCTGCAGCTAACGAGAATAATTTTTGCAGGCTTTTGAGACTTACGAGAGGGGTCACCTGTTTTTCCCAAGGGCTCTTTTGTTTTGGGGGTGCTTCATAAAGGTCCCATTGTGTTGTCCTTCATGACGACTATGATACAAACTTTATTTAGTTTATTTAGTTTCAATGTGAATCAACAGCTGCTACATAAGGGTTCGTTTTGGCATTAGCTGGTACTTTCTGGAAGACTCCTACTGATAGTCTCCAGTGAAACAAATCATGGCGGGGGGAAATGCAAGCTTGGGAAAATAACTTTTTCTCTAGAAAGTGGAAGTTTGGTTTTTGCAAAGGAAGGTGGAGGCCCAGTTTGTGACTCCGTTGATGAAGGTCGCGATCCCAGGGTGAAAGGTCACTTGGCTGGGGTGCACAATGAGCTTTGTGTCTCTTTGGAGGTGTGACGGGAGCAGCTGTGGCTTCTTCCCTAAATCTTTGTAGAACAAGATGAAGGGTGAAGAGGTGCGGTTGGGGAGGGCTAACACATCCACTGAATGTGTTACGTGAACCCTTAAGCTCCTGAGGAGCCATAACCTGCATGAAACCCAGACTGCATCCTTGTCTGCCTATTCCCCTCTGTATCTCCAGCATGCCTCCTGGTGCCCAGCAGTAGTAGCTGCTCAGTTAATATTTGCTGATGAATGAATGAATGCACTTAATCACTAATTCTACCCCAATCCTCCTTTCTAAACGTGTTGATCTCCTTTAACTATGTCTAGATATATGTTGGGGACCCTGCTTATAGCTTCTCCTTGAAGGCGATTACTACTGGAGCCTTCCGACCTGCCCGGGCTACCCTCTATGACTGGTGGCCGACATCCGGGACCTTCCTTAGCATGTTTGGAATTGGCTTCAACCCTCTCATAGTGGATTCCTTGTTTCCTGGTTTCCATGCCTTCCTCTTCCTTGATTCACCCTCCTGTTTAAATGGAGCACCTTTTCTAGTACCTTCTCAAGTAAGGATATAGACAAGACAGATTGAGATCCTGTGCATTTCATCTGAAGACTTGATGCGTCCCTAATAGGTAAGGGCCAGTTTAGCTGAGTTTATGATTTTAAGCAACAAATAGTTTTCTTTCAGCATTTTTAAGGTGTGGCTTCACAGCCTTCTAGCTTGCCTCGTTGCTGAGAAGATAAAAGGCAATCTGATTCGTAATCCTTTGCGTGTGACCAAAAAAAATTTTTTTTCTCCTTCTCTGGAATCTCTTAGACCCTTCTTTATCCCTGTGTTCATGATATTGATGGGATTTGTCGTGGGTCTGTTTTCACCCATTGTGCTGGAGACTTTGTGGATGCCTTTCATCTGTAAACTCGTGGTCTTATATTCTGAGCAAATTTTAGGTGTGTGCCTGAATTACTTCCTTGATGATTTATTTCTGTGTTCTCTGTTCTGCTTTTCCAGAAATCTTCTCATGTCCAGAACTGAACTCCGGGACTGTCCCTTTCTCATCTCCTTCTCTTTTTATTCTTTTTTTTTTCCCCTGGGCGGTTACTTTAACTTTGTCTTATGAGCCTTCTGTTAAGTTTTAACTTGTTATCATATATATACAGGCTTGCAGGAGGGGCTTGGCTGGTGATGAGCTTGGCTATAGTTCGATTAGAGCTGGGACATTCCACTGGGGCCCTTCTCATAGATCTTTCCATCTTTTTCGTCCTTGGGCTGCTTAGGTTTTTCAGGGAACACTTGTGCAGTCGTCTCCCTGGAGGGTGAACACCTGTCTCCCATTGTGAGGGTCTGGTTAAGAGGCCAAGGGTTTCAAACTGTGGAATGAAACTTGCACATTATCCTTTCCATACGGTCCCTGATGCTGCCCAGGGATTTTATTCTGCAGAGAATAGGATCTGCGTCCTTCTGTGGGCTGGGGGAAGGGCAGTCCCTTGGCTGCAGGGAGGGTGGAGGGTATCTGGCATGTCTAGCAGCGTCTCAGACAGACTTTCAGCCGATCCTTGTGTTTGCGAGTCCTCCCTTCTGCCCTGTTTCCCCAAGCCCCCTGCTGGGACCAGTTACTGAGGTTTGGCCTGGGGGGGGCCGGGGATTTTGTGATGAAATCAGGTTGCTTTCAGCTTTGCTCCCTGGAGCCTAGACATCTCCTTTCCTGGGACTGTCCTCACTCGTCCTGCTTTCTGGCTTCTAAGACTTCGTTGCTCTTCTCTCTTTTCTAGTTCATGTCAACTTGAAAAGTCCCTTTACTGTCATTTTACTCAGGTTTGGGGAGGTAGGGGCACGAATGGCAAGCATTCAACCCACTATCCTTGAATGGAAATTCTCTCAAACTTTCTTTTCCAAAGAGCTAATAATGATAATAGTGGATTTTTTTCAAAGATTTTTTAAAAAAGATTTTATTTATTTATTTGAGAAAGAGAGAGAGAGAGATTGAGAGAACGAGTGGGAGGAGGGGCAGAGGGAGAAGCAGACTCCCTGCTGAGCAGGGAGCCCCATGCGGGGCTCGATCCCAGAACCCGGGATCATGACCTGAGTCAAAGGCAGGTGCCATCCAGGCGTCCTCAAAGATATTATTTTTTAAGTAATCTCTAGACCCAACGTGGGCCTCGAACTCACAACCCTGAGATCAAGAGTCTTTTGCTCCACCGACTGAGCCAGCCAGGCACCCTGATAATAATGGGATTTTCTTGTGTGCCTTCTCTGTGCTCAGGACAGAATATTTACAAGAATATTCTCAACTAATCCTAACCCCCAACCTACAAGGCGGACAGGGTCCAATTAAGATCTTTAAAATTAAGCCTTGGGTCGCCTGGGTGGCTCAGTCGGTTAAGCGTTTGCCTTCGGCTCAGGTCATGATCTCAGGATCCTGGGATCGAGCCCCACATCAGGCTCCCTGCTCTGCGGGGAGCCTGCTTCTCCCTCTGCCCCTTGGCCCTGCTCATGATCTCTCTCTCTCTCAAATAAATAAATAAATAAAATCTTTAAATATAATAATAAAATAAAGCCTTGAAACTGTTATAGTGCCTGTATATGGACTCTAGAATAAAAACAATATAAATTACACAGTCAGGAAGGCCAACAAAGTTTTTGTTTTTCCCCACAACATTTCCGTTGCTGGTTTTTATGAAACAGCAAATACCAAATCCTTTCACAATTCCTCCTTATTTTTCTCTCCCTTCCTCCCCGTGCGCTCATGTGCATGTGGGCCTGTGTTTTTATGACTTGTCGGTTAATCCAGCCCGGGGGGGCAGGGACCTGGGAAACTGAGGCTCGGGGAGACAAAGAACTTGCTGAAGGTCCCGTGAGGGTCAGAGCTGGATTTGAACTTGGCTTATCTGATGCCCAAGCCTAAGGCTTGCCAGGTCAGCCAGCTGCTGCGCGGAGCCCCAGACGGTCTACCTTCTTGCACATGTGGGGCATTGAAGGCTCAGCCCTGGTGAAGCCAGAGTTAGCTGACCGGGGTAAATTAGCAGGATGCATGTGGGGAAAGCACCGTGAGGCTTCCCGGGACAAGCCACTTTGGATCTCCCGCCTCCCCTGCAGGGTCCCCAGGGGGTGGGGTTGTGTGTGTGGTGCGGGGCTGGGAGAAGGGTGTGAAAGGCACATAGGATTTCATCCTGATGTGCTGAGTGGAGCCCTCAGGATTTGTTACTCTGTGCAGGATAGCAGCTGAAGCGTTTTGTCCTCCCATAATTTGCATCAAAGGACCACTTTCAGGGAATTAAAGAAATCACGGCCGGCTGGCTTCTGTCAGCTCCGGGGCTCTTGGCTGAACCCTCTTCAAACTGCAGAGACATCTGGGAGGTGGCACGAGCTAACCTCTAAGCTCTCTGCTTTGCAAGTTCCCACACTCTGTTGCGTCCTTCTGTCCGAGGGAGGTTGAAGTCGGCGGGTCCTGGGGGACCAGCTCAGGTTCACCAACCCCCCAGAGGCACAGAGAGGGAGGGCACCGATGTCCCCCGACCCCGGCTCGCTGCTCTGGAACGCCGGGCAGCTTGACTTTCTGCAGCACTGTGAGCCCGCCCATTTTACAGACGGACAAAACTGACTCTCAGTGCACCGAGTGAGTTGGCCCTAGAGCCCCGTGTCCCGCCTGGAGACGTCCCCCTCTGCTGCTCTCCAATCACTGATCTTCCCTCCGAGGCCGTGTGGTAGTGGGGCGCTCTTACCCCCATTTTTCAGGCCAGGAAACCGAGGCCCCAGGAGGCTAAGGGACTGGCTTAGGCCTTCTCATTAGAAAGCTCTGCTCCTGGCCTCATACCCTGTCCCCTTGGGACAGAGTCGCTGCCATCTAGAGCCGCTGCGCAAGCGTGCTGTGTTAGACAACGGGGCCAATGGCCTTGGCGATGATCAGAGCACTTGCCGAGTTCTTCCACGTGCCATGGGTCATTGTAAGCTTTGTCCATCCAGTCTTACTGCACTGTTTTTGCTCCAGAGACCGTGTTGCTACAATGTGTCCCCGTGGAGGGGACCAGATGCCTGGTTCTCCGCCTCTCGGAGATTTTGCAGCGGCTCTCGGCTCCGCGCCTGGCCCGGCGGCGGGGTGGGCAGACGGGGGCTCCGTTGGCCTGGCTGGGTCATCACGGAGGCCCTGGGACATGTAGGTTGGCGCTCTGAGTGCTCATGAGAAGTTCACGTTCTTTGCCAGGAAATGAGGGAGGGTACAGGATCATCTGATTCCGACGAGCCTTGTATGGAGTGCTTGTGATGTCTTACTTAGACGGAGGGGAGAGAGCTAGGGAGAATTCTTTTTTTCTTTTTTTTCTTCTTCTTTTTTTTTTTTTTGTAACGAGAAGTAAATCTCAAGTTGCAGAAGCAGGCCTGATTAAAGGACGTGGGAAGCCCAGGCTGACACTTGCTGAGCACAAATGCATACGGCAGCCTCCTCCCTCTGTGTTCTCCCAACCTCAGAGGGAACCTGACTTCCTGTTCCCGTTTTAATTCAACAGTGTTGAGACCCCACTGTAGGGGGGATGGCGAGGAGGGGTACCAACTACTTAGTGGGGACGAGGCAAGGGAAATCATCCCCACAAATATGTGGGCTCTGGAGGGGAGTTCCCGGGAGCATTGAGGGGACCCTGGAGGTTGTCAGAGTCTGGGACGTCAGGGGAGGGGACAAGTGGGCCTAGCAAATGGGCCCACCCTAGCTGGTGCAGGGGCTAATTTGACAGTGCATGGGGAACACGATGCTCCCAGCAGGTGCCACAGGTCTTGACTATCACCTGTTTACAGCCCTGACATTCACCTTCACGTGTGGCATTAGGTAGGCAGCTGCTTTTCCGCACACAGGGGAGGCTGTGTCCTCCATTCCTTACTGTCCCGGGGCGGGGAGGGGTGACCCTCTAGCAACACAGGCCTGGCCACCTCCCTCTCGCTGGGTCCCCTAACAGCCTGGCATGGGAAGGAAGAGAAGCAGTGAGCCCGGGTCTGTTCTCAGTCCCAGCTTGGTTTTGTCCTTTTATGGTCAGCCTGCAGGCCTCTGGCTGCCCAGCCATAAACCACAAGCTTGTGTTTGGGATCGGGCCGAAATAGCTGGTCTGTGGGGAGCTGGGCGTCCCCTGAGAGTCTTTAAGCCTCTTCGGGGGAGGCACCACCGGAGTCCTTGATCTCTCCGGAAAGGTGACTCGCAGACTTGTGCATCCAAGGCCAGACCCCGAGTCTGGGGAGAAGGAGGAGAGAGAGGCATGTTTAGGGGTGTATGTGAAATAAGGAGTGCCCCACGTCTCTGGGCTGGGCAATACCGGCCGGCCGGCCCCAGCCCCACACCCCTGCACTCCTGGATTCTGTCCTCTCTCCATCTCCGACCTACTGGGTCCCAGGCCCCCTGCTTGAGGCTCTCTACTTCCTTGGTGTCTCCCACCCCCCCACCCCCCCGCCCCCGGTGATTCCTACACAAGCTACACACGCTGCTCAGAATCACTTCAGCTGTGAAGGCAGCATCTGTCTCAGGCGGTGGCGAAACCCACCCTCTCGTCCGTAGCGTTTTTGGGCAAACACCTATCGTAGCCTTTGCTCGCTTCCCGAGGCCATTTCTTCGCCCATCCTGCATCCTAAGCCTCTCAAAAGTAGACTCAGTAGGTCTTCGTGAACTTTGTGTTTCCAGCAGAGGGGCGGGACGCCTTTGCTGAGTGTGTTTGTGACCACAGACATAAGCATTTGCCGTTGCTTCTGTCTCGGTTGCCTTGAGAGAAAGAGAGATGCAAAGGAGAAAGCATTTCTTGAGTACCTACTACGTGTCAAGCTCTGTTCCTGGTACCTGGGATCAGGCCCAGCCCTTGACCTTCAGCCGCTTAGGGGCCAGTAGGAGAAGCATTGAAAGCAGTTTTATAACTTTTTCTTTTCTTTCTTTCTTTTTTTTTTTTTAAGATTTATTTATTTATTTGAGAGAGAGAGTGTGTGCACACTCAAGCTGGGGGGAAGGGCAGAGGGAGAGGGAGAGAGAAACCGTAGCAGACTCCTTGCCGAGCATGGAGCCTGAGGCGGGGCTCGATCTCGTGGCTTCAACGTCTGTCCCCGTTGTAGAAGGTGTCAGTGTTACATTTCTTCTTTATGGCTGAGTGATATTCCACTGTATGGACTTTTGTTTATCCACTCAGCAGTTGATGGATTTTTTAGTGTTTCTACTGTTTGGCTATTGTAAATAATATAAAGTAGCAAAATTTTTTACTGAGATGGATAGAGTCCTATCATGGGTAAATAATCCATTATTTTTCCATATAATCTATACCCTTTCCCACTGAAAAGTCTTGAGTTGAAACAATGGTCACAGTGAGATTAGGTGCTACAACGGAGGGAACCTTTGGACTGTTGGAGTCAGGGCCACCATGAGGTGCCTTTATAGAAATAGAAAAAGGCATCACTGTCTCAAGGCACTTTTCCTCTATCTGCTGGAAGATTGTCTTAATAAATGTACAAATCTATAATGACCAGTGTGAATGGTTCCCCCTTGAGTTATGCAGTGTACAACTTGTACCACTGTCCATGGCAGCCCCAGAGGGGGCATGCAGTAGAAAGGCCTCCAGTTTAGCTCTAGGAAGTATAGAGTCAGAGAAAATCGTAGAGGCAGTGACTCTCAAGATGCCATTTCAAGCATGGATTGGGAGTGGGGCACCCTGAGTTGCTGAGTAGGTTAAGTGTCCGACTCTTGGTTCGGCTCAGGTCATGATCTCAGGGTCATGAGATCAAGTCCTGTGTCCAGCTCAGCGCTCAGCGGGGAGTCTGCTTGAGATTCTCTCCCTCTCCCTCTGCCCTCCCCTGCCCCCAACTCATGCTTGCGCTCTCTCTCTAAAATAAATAAATATTAAAAAAAAAAAAAAGGAATGGATTGGGGTATATACTCCAAAGAACTGAAAACGAGTTCTCAAATAAAAACTTGTACTTGAATGTTCAGAGCAGCACTCTTCACAATACCCAAAAGGTAGAAACAACCCAAATGCTCGTTGATGGATGCATGGATACACAAAATATGGTCTATCCATGCAAGGGAATATCACGCAGCCATGGAAAGGAAGGAAGTTCGGACACATGTCCCAACAGGGATGGACCTCAAAAACACCAGCTAAGTGAAACCAGGCCAACACAAAAGGCTACACGTTGTACGATTATATTGACGTGAAGGGTCTAGAAGAGGTAAATCTGTAGAGACAGAAAGCAGATTGGTGGTTGCTAGCAGTTATGGGAGTGGGGAAGGAAGAGTGATTTGCTAAATGGGTTGGGGGCTAGGGCTGATAAGAATGTTCTGGAACTAGATGTGCACCAGGCACATGCACAGGGCACAAGGCTCACCTCAATGGGAAAAAGAAGCAGGAGGAAAATGGGTCAGGCAGGAAGAGGGTGCTGGAGGCAGAAGACACAGTGAGTGCAAAGCTCGGAGGGGACCCCGCTTCCCACATTCAGAGGACTCTGCTCTCGTGTCAGACCCAAGCTCGGGCTCAGGAAGGAGGCAGAATGCCCTAGGACGTCGCGGGTCAGCACGCGGTGCCTACATCAAGCCCTCCTTCTGCCCGTAGCCTCGGCTTCCCACGCTTGGAGGTGATGCATTTCTGATGGGAATGTCTCCGGCCAGAGGTCCCTGGCAGCCCCCAGCACGCAGCTGCCCTGGCAGCTTCCGAGCCTTTCCTGGGAGCCTGCTGCCTCTCTTGGGGACCTGGGGGGGAAAGGCCCCAGGACGAGTGTCTGACCCTATAAATCTCTGGGCCAGGCTTCCCAAGGCTGCTGGGAAAGCCTGTCCCTCTCCCTGGAGCAGAGGGATCAAGATAGCCCGTCCGTCTGTCAGTCAGTCTCAGAATCATTCCTTAAAATAGCAGAGGTTGTCTGGGCCAGCCCCCCAGGGCGGGGAGGGGGGGGGTGTCTCTCTCTGCCTGGTTCTGATCGCAGTGTGCTCTACCCCTCACCCGCTTCCTGACTCCGTTTTTTATGGGTTTCTTATTTGGCTCTGTTCCTGAGCGCGTTTCTCCTTTGGGTGGAAGTTGGAGGTGCAGACATCCATATTCCCGAATTCCAGAACGAGGAATTGGTGGTCATGCCCAAACCGGACCCCTCCCCCTGCAGATTTCCCCTCCACAGGAAAGGCGATCCTGCTGCTGTCTCTCCCCGCCGTGCCCTGCGGCGATGAAAGGTTCTTCCTGTTTTTCTGCCCAAAGTCAAGGCATGGGCAGGGTTGGCTCCTTCTGGAGACTCTGAGGGAGAATCCGGGCCGCACCTGCCTCCCAGCTTCAGGCTGGCCATTCTTGGCGTTCTTCGGCTTGTGGACACATCCCTCCCGTCTCTGCCTCCTGCTTCACGGGGCCTTGTCTCTGCATCTCTAATCTCACTGTACTTTCTCTTAGAAATAAGAACACCGGTCATGGATTTAGATCCTACCCTGAGTGCAGGATCATCTCATCTGGAGATCCTTAATTACGCCTATAACCCCGATTCTAAATAAGGTCACCTTCTGAGTTTCAGAGCAGACGTATCTTCTGGGGGAGGGGGGGTGGCCACCATGACCTTGGGCAGGTCAGCTTCTGCACTCTATTTTCCTCATCTGTAAAATGGGGGTGATGCTAATGCCCACCTCCGGGGTTACCATAGGGATTAAATGGGTCACGCAGCACGGAAGGAGATCCGCGCAGGCGCAAGCAGCAGTGAGCGCTCCAGGAAGGGGAACCCCTGAGGGGATTGTGGGCGGTGGCTTTTTCTCTCCCCTGGGTCCTAACCTTTGGGGTTACAGTGGTTTCCTCAAGAGCAGTAAAGAGTATTTTTCCATTTGCCACATTTTGGTGAGATGAGGGAATGGTTAGAGGAATCCCAAGCAGATTCCCTACTCAGTGCGGAGCCCGACTCGGGGCTCGATCTCAGGACCCTGAGATCAGGACCTGAGTTGAAATCAAGAGTCAGATTCTTAACCAACTAAGCCACCCAGGCACCTCTATATCCTTCTTCTTAAAACACAAAAGGCATATTGCTGTGTTTCTTGGCTATTTATTTTTTAGCTTACTGTATCTTAGAGTTCTGCATCAGTGGGTAAACATCTGCTTGGTCCTTTTTACTGGCTGCCTAACGTGCCCTTCCATGGCCACACCAGCATTTAAATTCTAGAAGTTGCTTGACTAGCTCGTCTTCAGTGGACGGACCAGTTAAATGGTTTGCATCCGATCTTTCGGTACCGCCGATGTTGTTGCAGTCGACCGACTCAGGTGTCTGTCGTTAGACACATGTGTGGGTGTTCCTGATGTGGATGTTTCTGGAAGGGGGTGGAGCAGCCAGGAATCATAGCAGGAGACGGGGGTGCTGTAGGAATCAGTGCAGCTGGACTGAGACGGGACTGCGTGGGGACAGAGTTCTGGTGCAGAAGGAAGGCGCTCCGTCTCTGTCTTGTTCCTGGGGCCCTTCTCCCTGCAAGGGCCTCCCCTTGGCCCTCAGCTCAGGGGTCAGACTTGCCTGAATGGAGCATCTCCACACTCCTCGAACATGGTGTCCGCAGGCAGCTGAGGCCCGTACTGCCACCTCAAGGTGGAAAAACTGAGAGCAAGGAAGAGGAATTAAGCAGTCTTTTTGGTACTTCTGCCTTTTGTTGTGAGGATGTGGCTCGACCGGGTCACCAGAATGTCCATCTGTAATCTGAGAGAAGGAAAGGAGAATTGATTAGAGGTGGAACAGGATCCATGGAGCTTGCCCGGTCATCTCATTCATCTTGCCTTGCGGTGGGCCAGATCTTGTCTGTGTGATAGAATGGCCCCTCTAGATATGGTCCTTACTGTTCACTCTGTTCCCCAGGGACACACAGGAATGGCCTTCTCTAGTCCCATCCATCCATCCATCCATCCATCCATCCATCCACCCATCTATCCATCCACCCATCCATCTTCCCATCCATCCATCCATCCATCTTCCCTTCCATCCAACCATACATCTATCCATGTATCCATCCATCTTTCCATCTATCCATCCATCCATCCATCCATCCATCCATCCATCCATCTTCCCTTCCATCCAGTCAGCCATTCATCTTTCCATCTATCCATTCATCCATCCATCCATCCATCTACCCATCCCTCTTCCCATCCATCCATCCATCCATCCATCCATCCATCCATCCATCTTCCCTTCCATCCAACCATTCATCTTTCAATCCATCCATCCATCCATCCATCCATCCATCCATCCATCCATCCATCCATGTATCCATCCATCTTCCCTTCCATCCAGTCAGCCATTCATCTTCCCATCCATCCATCTAACAAATATAATTGAGCACCTACTATGTGCCAGGTACTGGAGATACAATGTTAAACAAAACATATAAGCTCCCACTTCCCCAGTAAAGCTTGCTTTCTAGTTTAGGGGAGAGACAATGTGGGCCTAAAGTGATGGCTTTTAGACTGGGTGTGGCAGGGATGCTGGGACAGATGTGTGGATGTGAGATCTGATTCTTAAGAAGTGGATCCTTCTATCCCAGAGGCCGCTCCGTGCCTCGGTTCCTTCTTCCCACCTTGACCTTAGCGCAGCTTCCTCCTGGCCTGGGAATAGGCCTCACACTTTCCCTTGGCTGGGCCATGCTGGTCTCCCCAAGCTGCCTTCGCCCCCAGTGCCTTATCTAATCCCCTGCAGCTATGGCCCCTCAGGACCTATGTCACATTTCCTGTGTGCTCTCATACCTGGGGAAGCAGGAAGAGCCCACAATCTGACCCACGGTGTTTCAGAACCCTGATCATTCACCGAAGTGGCCATGTGACTTTGGGCTACCTAACCTCTGTTTCCTCAACCCGGAAGGGGGAAGGGGTCAGGATCAAAAGTCGTACATGAAAGTGTCTGACTCTGTGTCTGGCCCAATAAATAGTAGGTTTTGGGTTCAAATCCTGCCTCATCCACTGCTGTGTAATTATGGGCAAGGTTAAAAATATCCGTGTGTCTCAGTTTCTTCATCTGTACAACGGGGATAAAAATAGCCTATCTCATAGGATATGCGAGGGTCGAAGGTGTGTTAATGCAGGTCAATGCTTAGAGCAATGCCTGGCACGGAGAAGGTGCTGAGTATCACGTACTATTACGTGGTATTTTTAGGGCCCCATCATTTCCGATACTTGGTAGATACCCTTAAAGTATTTGTTGAATGAATGAATAAAACGAGTCAGTTTTTCGCATGTATATCAAGCTTCCCCATCAAGAAGCCCACTTCTTCTGGGCTTGGGGTGGTTTTTTTTTTATTATTCTTTTTTTAATATTTTATTTATTTGTCAGAGAGAGAGAGAGAGAACACAAGCAGGGGGAGCGGCAGGCAGAGCAGGCAGAGGGAGAAGCAGGCTCCCCGATGAGCAAGGAGCCCGATACGGGACTTGATCCCAGGACCCTGGGATCATGACCTGAGCTGAAAGCAGATGCTTAACCGACTGAGCCAACCAGGCATCCCATTGGGGGTGGGTTTTTTTCAGAGCTCACCAAGCTAAGCTTTCTGTGTCAGGAGCTCAGGGCTTGGGAGCAGGGGATCCAGAAACGGAAGGAAGCGAGGTCCAGAACTGGATGCTTCTGCCTGAGGACCCCATGGTCCTGTGGGGCAGAGACACCAGCAAACAGAAAAAAGCAAACCTGGGACAGAGCCTTCAGGAAGTGCAGATGCTATGGGACCAGGGGCGTGGAATGTCACCCGTGTCTTGGGGACAGGCAGGAACCAGTGAGAGGTCCCGGATTTCCATCTGGGAGGGACTCGGAGGCAGCAGTGGGATTATGGAGGGGGCTGGGGGCTTTTCTCAAGGCTTACTCTCTCTAGCAGGGTTGATAATTTGCGATAGCTTGACAGCGTTGAAGGAGATTTACAGCCAAGCCACCCCCTGGCTCGATTGCCGCAGGGGAAGGCTTCTTGGAGGAGGTTTCATCTTTGAGGCTGAGAGACCAGGAAGGGGCCAAGAAACAAGGGAACAGCCTGAACAAAGGCGGGAGTATGATTGGGGTTGGGAGGCCATTGGGGCATCAGAGTGAAAGACACAGGGGCGTCAAGGCTGGGGAGGCAGGCCTGGCCAGTCTTGGGAGGCCTCGAGTGCCATGCTCAGGACTAGGGGCTTTATCTAAGAGCACTCGCTTTTTTAAGACAACTTTATTGGGCACCTGGGGGGTGCAGTCCACTGAGTGTCTGACTCTTGGTCTCTGCTCAGGCCGTGACCTCGGGGTCCTGAGATCAAGCCTCGTGTCGGGCTCTGCATTCCGTGTGGAGTCTGCTTGAGATTCTCTCTCCCTCTCTCTCTGCTCTGATTTCTTGGTTATGGTTAATTTGCCATTGGTCGAAGTTGTCGGAAACTGTCCCCATATCCCTTGTAGGGCAGGAAAGGAGTTCCAGACCCTGGCTCCACCCTCCAAGGCCACTTTAAGAGCAGAAGGTGATCAGGGCACCTGGGCGGCTCAGTCGGTGAGGCATCTGCCTTCAGCTCTGGTCAGGATCCCAGGGTCCTGGGATCGAGCCCCACGTCGGGCTCCCCGCTCAGCGGGGAGCCTGCTTCTCCCTCTCCCTCTGCCTGCTGCCCTCCTCACTTGTGCTCTCTTGATCCTTCTCTCAAATAAATAAAATCTTAAAAAAAAAAGAGTGAAGGTGATCAGTAATGTCTGCTTAATCACATTTCATCTCACGATGCTGTGTGTTCCCCACCAGGGTTCTCCGGGGCTCAGCCACAGAGACCCACTCAGCACTTTATCTAGGAAAGGAATGCGTGGAGGATTGTCAGGGAGCTCACAGATGGGGTGGGAAAATTGGAGAGCCGGCCTCGGAAATGGCGGGAATGGGCTTCTCGAGATCTGGGGACAGGAAGTGCGGCCCCTCAGGGCTCTGTCTGCCCGCTGTGCTCCCCCGTCCTCTTGGCTGGGGGACCGAGTAGGGACCAAGAGTGTATACGATGGCAGGGGCGGGGTGGGGAGCATGTGTCATGGAGAACACGGGACGATGCTCTTCCCAGGAGAGGACACGCTACGTTATCAAACCCAAACTGTCCACTACCCTATATTCCAGGGGCAGAAACTGAGGCACGGAGCGGTTAAGACTGTTCGCCCAAGGCTACAGAGCTGAGAAGTGGCCACGTGGGACCCCACTATGTCTGTCTGGCAGAGTGGGCTTCCGGGACCCCCCTCCAGAGCTGGAGGGGCTGGAATGCCCACTGCCTTCTGAACCCGTCAGGCTCCAGCACCTTCCCGGGGTTGCTTTCAGGACTCGGGGGTAGGGAGGAGCGCCGGAAGGAACCCTGCTGTCCTCTTGGCTCTGCTCTCGTCCCCTGCACCCTGGGGAGTGAGCCCGGTTGGCCCCTCGCCACCTTTGATGGGGCTAGTGTGCAGGAGTTTGGGGGGGGCACGGTGGGAAGGAGCCATCTCCAGACTCTCAGCTCAGAGCTAATTTTAATTCATGGCCTTGTTTCTTTCTGTTCTCAGATCGAGAGGACCAGTCCATTCTGTGCACGTAAGTGGAGTTCCCTTTTCCTGTTTTTTAATACGGTCGGGATCCAACCTACTAAAGAGAAAGGTCCACGAGGGCAGAGCTCTTTGCTGACCTCTCCAGGCCCCTCGCTCGTAGGTGGCATGGAGTAGAGATGCGCTCAACATTTGCTGAACAGAGGTCCTCATGCGGAGGCAGGCATGCGCACACCATCCGTGCTACCTGGTGCCATCTTGTTCTGCACCACGCCCGTTTCTGAAATGAGCATTTAATGAGCACCTACTGCATGCTAAGCCCTGAGCTATTTACAGACGGAATTGCCTCTCTTCGTGGAACAGCTGGGAAGGTGGAGAGCGTCTCTTTCAGTGAGGAAATCTCGGCTCGTGTTGAATTATTGTGCTAACATGTCATGGGCAGCGAGCACATTGGTGCCGTATTTAGTGGTTGGTGTCACTGTGTCTTTGAAGACCCAAATATGTAGTTAGAAGATGTTAACTCAATTTAGAATCATTCAGAGAATCTTCAATACTCAGGAAAAATCCCTCCCGTCGTGGGCAGAATACTGGGCCCCGAGTGATCTCGGCATCCTGATTTCCGGAAGCTGTGAGTATGTCAGGCGACATGGCCCGGGGGCATGAAGGTTGCAGATGCTGTTAAGGTTCGTAATCAGCAGACCTTAAAATAGGGAGATTATCAAGATGATCCAGATGGCCCAGTGTCATCACGAGGTTCCCAAAAGTGAAAGCGGAGGACAGAGCAGAGGGTCAGAGGAAGACGCAGTATGAGAACTTGACCCAAGATGACTGGCTTTGGTGAGGGAGGTCGCCAGGGACAAGAACAGCCTCTAGAAGCTGGAAAAGCCAAGGAACTGGACTCTTCCAGCTTCCAGAAGGAAATACAGCCCTGTGGACACCTTGGTTTTAGCCCAGCGAGATCCATGTTGGACGTCTGACTTCTGGAACTGTGTGATCAGAGATGCTGAGTTCGTAGTAATTTGTTACAGCAGCAGCCAGAAACTCATACCCTTCCCTTCCATCCTAACCCCTACACCACTCCCACCATTGCTTCGCTCCTTACTCAACAGCTGTAATGGGACCGGGCCTTCTGGTGGGTATGAAGCACCTGGGAATGAGCCAAAAATAAACAGAACCCCTCTTTTCAAGAGGGAAGACAGTACTAGGATGGTAATCACACACTTGTCTTATAGACTACTTGATGAACTTACTGCTTGACCCTGTGAAGGTATTACCTTCTCAGAAACTAGAAAAAAAAATACACATTTTCTTAAATCACTTAAATAAATGTGTAATTACAAACTATGAAAATTACAAACAATGAAACATGTAAGGAACTAGGAGAATGTACACATAGGAAGTGTTCTCACTGGGGAGAATGAGAAAGGCGTGATATTTTGGCAGAAATAGGAAAGGGGGAAGAGGTTCCAGGATATGCAAAGGCCCTGGGGACAGATGGAGTATGTTCTAATTAGGAAACTAAGAGGTCAGTTTGGCCAGCGTGTGTCCCCCAGAAGCCTGCTGTCTGGGAAGAGCCATCCCAGGACGTCCAGGACCCAGGCTTGTGGCTTTTGTATTTAGTGCACTGGTTTAGAGAAAAAGATTTGCAGCCTGCCCGTGCTGGCTCACTCCCTTGTAAGGCATGATCTGAAACCTTTGTGACAAAGAGCCAGCCCCGGGAAGAATTTGGGCAAAGAGTTCCAGGTGGGGAACAGCAAGGGCAAAGGTCCTGAGGTAGGGACTATTTGCCTTTCGGGGAACAGAGAAGGTTGGAAGGGCTGGTGCACAGTGGGGAAGGGGATGGATAGGAGGATGTGGTCAGGGAGCCAACCAGGCAGGGCGTGCAGGCTGGGATGAAGGCATGGAAAAGATGTAGATCAGATCTTTGTAACCATTAAAGGAGGCCAGAAGGGCCCCTTGGGGACACACACTGGTGCTGTCAGGGTCTGGACATGACCCACCTGGGTCTGTCCTTCCCACTTGGGTTGCTCAGACTCTGGTCTCAGCCCATTCTCTCCTCCGGGGCAGGTGACTCAGGCCGACAGCTGCCTTCTGCCACTCTCCCCTGGGGCCCGCATTGACTCTTGTAAAACTATAGGGTTTCCAAGGGGATTCCACTGGGCGCCTCCCCTATGGGGTGTCTGGAGTTCCCTCCCAAGCAGGCTTCCTACTTTGACGCCACCTTCCCTATCCCTTCTCTGTTTTTGAAAAAGAAACACTTCTTGGTAAAAGCGTACAGGATTTTCATAACGCAGTGCAATATCGAGGGGACACAGATAATCTCAAGAGGGCAGCCCTTGTGGTTAGGAGGCGGGGCCTTGGAGGCAAAGGGCGAGGTCTGCTTTCCTGCCTCGCTGCATGTCGGCAGTTTGTTCTTGGGCAAGCTGGGTATGTCTGCAAACCTCAGTCTCCTCATCTGTAGAATGGGGCTATCGATTGCGGCCACCTTCTAGGGTGGGTGGGAAGATCGAAGGGGCCATGTCGGGGGAGAACTTAGCATGGTTCCTGGCCCGTAGCAGGTGCCACATCATTGTTGGCTGATTGATGCAGTGGTGACGTTCTGCCAGGTTTTGCTGAGCCTTGTTTGCTGGAGGCACCGTGGTGGTCAAGAGCGAACCCCAGGCTTAGGAATCAGACTCCTGGCTGCAGTGAACCTCTGCTTGCACAGACCCAAGGATCCCTGAGTTAGACCTCTGTGATTTTAGGCCAGGAGTCAGCAAACTGTCACCCAAGGGCCAGATCTGGCCCTCCATTTGTTTTTATAAATAAAGTTTTATTGGAACACGGCCACACCCATTCATTTCTGTCTGGCTTGTGGCTGTGTCTGCCCTCTTATGGCTGAGTTGAGTACGTGCAACAGAAATCATTCGTGCACCTCAAGGGCTCAAATAGTCACTCTCTGGCCCTTTGTAGAAAAAGTTTGCTGACTCGCAGCTTTAGGCAAATCAATAAACTTCTCTCTACTTCTTTTTTTCCATTCCACCCTAAAGACAAAATAAATAAACAGTTTTTAAGTTAAATTGAGATGTAAAATGCATGTGAACACATATATTTAATTTTTTTGTAACTGTAAGAGTAAAGCAGATAAATACCCAGAAGTGAACAATAGGAAACTTCACCCTTAGTCCATTGCCAAGTTTGGCCCCAGTAAAACTTGGTATAATTTTTCTAAGCAGTTTTAAACATAAGCATGAACTTAATTGCGTGCATACATGTTTTTCTCTTGCTTTTTTCTGCTTGACTTTCTACCTTTGTCACGTTTCCAGTTATTTACAAATATCCTTTCTGATGACCACTGACCCTCCGTGGAGTTAGTGAAACTCTTGGCCAGACCCTGGATGTGAAGCTCTTAGGTCATTTTATTTTATTTGACAGAGAGAAAGACAGCGAGAGAGGGAACACAAGCAGGGGGAGAGGGAGAGGAAAGAAACAGGCTTCCCACTGAGCAGGGAGCCTGATGCGGGGCTCGATCCCAGGACCCTGGGATCATGACTTGAGCTGAAGGCAGATGCTTAACGACTGAGCCACCCAGGCACCCCTCTTAGATCATTTTAAATTTTATCCTCGGGGTGACCGGATGGCCCAGTCGGTGAAGCGTCTGCCTTCAGCTCAGGTCATGATCCCAGGGTCCTGGGATCGAGCCCCACATCGGGCTCCCTACTCAGCAGGGAGTCTGCTTCTCCCTCTCCCTCTGCCCTTCCCCCTGTTGGTGCTCTCTCTCTCTTGCTTAACTAAATAAATAAAATCTTTAAGAAATAAATAAGTAAATTTTATCCCCAAACAAATATATGATGATGTCCAACTTTGTGGGCAGAACTTCCTCTATAATTCTTCAGCTTCTGTCTTTGAGGATGGAAGTAGGATCCCAGAATTAGGATCACAAAAGCAAAGGTTGCGTCTGGTCTAAGGCTCCTGATTCTGGAGTTTGGTTTGAAAAAGAACTCACGTTTCCCTGACCTTCCTTGCCTGGCACTGTGGTTAGGATTTTGGCTGTACGTGCTCGTTATTGTTAAATTACTGTTATTATTTAAGTGAAATCACTTAAAAAAATAGAATATTTTTGAAATGATTTTGGATTTACAAAAAGGTTGCCAAGATAGCATTGAGAGTTTCCATATCCCACCTGCCAAGTCTCGGTTTCTCCTGATAGTAACATGTGACGTCACCACCTTTGTCACACTAAGACAACAATGGTGGTAGGTCACTATTAAACTCTAGACCTTAGGTTTCAGTGGTGTGTTTACTATTGTCCTTCTGTTCCATGATCCCATCCAGAAGGACATCTCGTTGTCGTGTCTCCCTAGGCTCTCCTTGGCTGTGACGTTTCTCAGACTTTCCTTATTTTTCATGACCTCGATGGTTTTGTTTTTTTTTTTTAAAGATTGTATTTACTTATTAGAGAGAGAGAGACGGAACATGAGCAGGAGATGGGGCAGAGGGAAAGGGAGCCCCGCATGGGGCTCGAGCCCACGACCCCGGGATCATGACCTGAGCCGAAGGCAGATGCTTCACCGACTGAGCCACCCAGGAGTCCGTGATCCTGACGGTTTGGAGGGCTGATCAGGGATTTAGCAGAGCCCCCCTCAATTTGGGTTTGTCTGATGTCATTCTGAGTCATTAGACTGGGGTTATGGGTTTCGGGGAGAATGATGCCGAGGTGAGGTGACTTCTTCATCCCACCATATCAGGGGTATGTCCAACCGACATGACACTAATGTGACCTGTCCCCAGTGATGTTAAGCTCCATCACCTGCTTTGTGTTGGATCTGCTGGGTTTAGTGATCATGTCTGTGCCAATGGTGGCTTCCCTGGGCAGGTAATTTGGGGGAGCATGACTGCTTAAAACCAGCTCAGGTACCCCTGGGGTGTGGGTCCTTCTAGACTTCTGTCCTCAGATGTGTCTGAACATTAGTTGCTGAGTGACAAGTTTGGGAGCCTGATGGCCTGGCCTCACCAGGGGTGACTCCTGACTCAGTGGCCAGATCGCTGAGACTGGGGTGCAGGTCTTGTGGCAGAAACACGTCTGGGGTTACCTGGCGCATGCAGAGGCTGAAGAGAGGGCCCCTGGTCTTGGCTCGTGGGGAGCCTGGGCTGGGCTGGGCGTGCGCCCACGCTGGCACGGGGGCCCGAGGCTGTTTGCTGACACTGCTGACTGGCGAAGCAAAGCGATGGGGGGCTCTGGGGTCCCTTTGGCCCCTAGGTGACGCTGCGACAACACTTGGCTGACCCAAGCAAGCCGTCATGAGGCCATGTTGGCTCCAGAAATAGGCCAGATTTTCATGTCTGGGGCAGCCAGGTAGCTAGACAGAAAAGAAGGGAGTCTGGGACCCAGCTCTGCCGTATTCTCACAGAAAGCCACCTACCCTGTCTGAGCCTCAGTTTCCTTACCTGTAGAATGGGCAGCTGCACCCGCCTCACAAGGCAGTTGTGAGGAATATATGAGTTAACAACGGAAAACCCCGAGCACGGCGTCTGACGATGTCCTTTAACGCTCAGCGAACATAAACGGCTACTTGTCCATTATTTTTGAAAGTGCGGCTTCGCCCTCAGCCATGCTAAGCGAAAGCAAGGAGAAACGTGCGGAGGGACAGACAAGGAATAGTAGCGATTCATAATCCTCGTAAGCTATATCCATGATTATCTTATCTTAATGCATTTTTTAGGCCTGGTGGGTAGACCTATAGCTAGCTGCTTACAGACATTCATTGTCTCCCCAGACCAGGATTTACGGATGCTAATGCCTCAGAGAGGCTGGCAGGTAACAGAAAGGGGTGGATGAAGTCAGGGGTGACGTTAGGGAGTGGTGGGGACTGTGGCAAACTGGAAAGCTCGCACGCATTCGAGGGGCAGCTGCGATCCTGCCCCAGAGAACTTAAGCCGTGGGAGAATGCTGACGCGCTGTTCCCAGAGCTAGTTGGGATTTTCTCCCTCGCCAGGAGGATCCAGAACTCTGGGTTTTAGAAAACACAGTCGTTGCATTCTGCATGTGCTGGTCTGCCCTTGGTTTTTCCACTCCGCAGTGGATCTTGGAGTGCATTCAGTCTGATCACACATAAACCAGCCTCCCTTCTTGAGGCTACCCAGAAATGCTGTGCTGTATTTAACCACCCTCTAGGGATGGTAGCCGTGATTGTTTGCAGACTTAAAAAATATACATAAATGTACATAAAGATATATATATATACACACATATATATATATACGCACACAATCGATCCTTATTATTTCTTGAGTCCATATTTGCAAATTCACCTACTTGCTAAAATTTATTGGTAACCCCCAACCAAGACGCGCAGAGTGAGGAAATGTTTGAGCGGCCCGATGACGCATGCGTTCCCAGCGGAGGGAACTCCGCCTTTGCATTCCAGCTCCCTGGCTGTGTCCTTTAGGTGCTAGATTTAGTACCACACTGCATTTTTGTGGCTTTTCGTTAGTGATTTCATTGTTAATAACGCACCCCAAGCATCAGGCTACCACCTGCATTTTGCAGGGCTCCTCTCCCCCTCTGGCTGCCCGCCAACAGCCACCCCTTGTCCCCAGCCCCCCATCATGCCACCCTGGTAGAGCAAGAGCAGACCCTCAGATGACCTTGATTACTTACTCGTTTCCTTGGCTAGTGTCTCTGTCCCTCTCCTGGAACGTAAGCTCGGCGAGGGTGGGACCGTGTCCTTGTCCCCCAGCACACCGCCCCCGTACATGGCCAGCACCCAGTGAGTGGGCGTTGGCTATAGCCATTCAACTATTGTTTGCCACTATGTCTAGTCACCCCCGAACCATCATCGGCTTAGCTCTCCTTATTAAATTTCATTTGGGTCATTGTCAAAATCAGCCAAAGTGACTTGAGCATTAACCTGTTGATAGCAGGGTAGGAGCTTTTAAAAATAATCAGTGGTCAAGGTCAGCCCAGGTGGGACTAGGAAATTTGCTACAGATGTTTATGCAGTCAAGAAACTGGACAGTGAGCAAGTGTGATGTTTGGAGCTGAGTCCTGTGGTCTCACATGTAGTTCATGCTTGCGAACAAATCAGAGACCCAGATGAGGGAGGCATGGAGAGGTCCTGGGTTGAGAGAGAGCACTGTGTTCAAGGAGTACCTATATATGACAAGGGCCTGGATTAAGAGAGAAGAGGGTGGTGGGGCAGGAGGTCAGAGGGAAGTGGGGAGGGGTCTTCTGGGCCCTGGAGAGGATTTTGAACTTTAGTCTAAAAGGTACAGGAAAGCGTTTGGGAGACTCCAGCCAGTGGGCCAAATGTGGCCCTTCACTGTTTTTTATAAATAAAGTTTTATTGGCACACAGCCATGCTTGTTTGTTTTCCTTTTACAACGGCAGAGCTGAGTAGTTAGGACAGAGAATGCCTGACCCACAGAGGCTAAAGTATTCAGTGTCTGGCTCTTTACAGGAATGGTTTGCAGACTCCTGGCTTATATAGTGGAAAAGTAGGATAAGATTTATGGATTTGTTGTTGTTGTTGTTGTTAATTTTTTTTATTGTGTTATGTTAGTCACCATACAATACATCATTAGTTTTTGATGTACTGTTCCAAGAGGATTTATGTTTTAATAATAGTATGAATGTTGAAGATAATGGTATAAACAGAATATAAGTATTGTATAAGCATTAATATGTAAGTATTAACATAAGCATTAGGGAAGAAATGGTTATAAGTAATAATAGCTCACCTTTTTGTATATCTAGTATTGTTCTAAACGTTTTTATACATATCCACTTATCTAATCCGTAATCATGTAAGTGCTTTAATTATACCCGTTTTATAGACAAGGAAACCAAGGCGTGGAAATAGTTAAATGACCTGCCAAGGTCACCCAAGTAATTGGCAGAGCAGGGCTTTGAACTAAGACGGTCTTGCCTTGGGGCCCATTGAGGTATTCTGCTGACTGATGCTGTAGGGGAAGGAGGCATTGCTCCTGTCCAGAGGCAGCATTCAAAACAGAGGCAATGCTTATCTGGGCTTTGCAGGTTGCGTAGGAGTTGGACTGCAGAATTGCTAGAGGACCTCACTGGCTACGGGGGCAGGAGTCCCATGAGGACCAGGGACCCAACGGGTCTGAAACCCAGAGCTGATTTGGCTTCACTGCCAAGGGCAGACCACGGGCTGAAATGGATTTGTAAATGGTGTTCAACCCTGGGACCCGGGACCAGCCACATGATGTGTAAAGTCATGCAAAATGAAAATGCGGAGCCCTTTACTCAAAAAGTGTTAAGAATTTCAAGATGGCAACATCGGAGTGCAGAGGGCCCTCCCATGCAGCTGGCCCAGCTGGGGTTAAAGGGCCCATTGCCTCTGGAGCAGGACTTGGCAGTGGGGGGATTACAAAGCCAGGAGACCTTATATGGTCATGAGGGGGGACCTGGGCACCAAGTTCCCTATGAAATAGGACAGAGGTTTTGGGTGCGTTGATCAGGAAGGCATCTTCACCCCCGGAGTTCAGGGGTCAGAAAAGCAAAGATATTAATGTTTCTAAAGCAGCCTCGAGCACATCACTCTTCAGACACCCGTGGGCCTGGAGCTCTGGGGTTTTCTTTGGCACAGTCTTCCAGGACAATTTATTTTTATCAATAAAACTTGGAAACTGTTGAGCCAAGCAGCCCACATGGGGAGAAGCAGATTCCCAGAGTGTATGTCCCACTTCCCCTCCCTCGTAAGGTCAAAGGCCAGGGCCACAGTCATGGTCATGCCAGTATCTTAAAAGAAAAGAGGTAGGAGAGGCTGAAAACAAAGGTGGAAAATAAGATTATTGTGGGAAAGGGGAGGGTCTGGGGATCTGGACACTGTGTGTACTTAGATCTGAGTAGGCTAGGCTCATTTATAAAGATGGCTTCCCATACTCAGATTTTCTCTCCTCCTTCTTGCTCTGGTCAGAACCTGCCCCTTCAGTCTGGGGTGACATCTGTCAAGCATTCTGATGTTAGCCTGATTGAAGTAATTCATACTAAGGTGTAAATGACTGAATGGCTTGGTTCATTGGTTCCTCTGGCCTTAGAAAGCAAGTCCTTGGAGGGGCGGGCCTGTGTTGTAGCAGAAAGTGTCCTGACTGCATTGGAATCAGAGACCTCTCAGTTCTGCCTGTGCCCTTACCTCACTGTGTGACCTAGGGCAAGTTGCTTACCCACTCTGGGCCAGATTTCCTCTTCTGTAATAACTGGGAAGTGGTACATCCTACCTTCAGGATTGAGGGAGGGAAGGTAAAGGAGATAATGCATGTGAAACAGCATGGGGCCTCTCCTCCCCCTAAAAAATCAACTCTCTCCTTAAAATTTAAAAAAAAAATTTTTTTTTTTTTTTTTGGTTTGGACTCTATTTCCTCCTCAAGAAATAGGGATAATTGACTCCAATTCCCCATTCACAGAGTGCCTCTGAGGCTACGCAAAATGATGTGGCCACTGGGACAAAGACCATTAGGAAGGAGAGGCCAATACTAAAGCCGGAGTTTCTGGGGATCAGACACTTGATGTCCGGACATTGGGGCCCACAGCACTAAGGTCCAGAAATTCAGGACACATGTTACTTTCCGTCTTTTTTAGCCATGAGCAAAGTTGTTAACGAGTGCTTGGCAGGGCAAATTAATGTCTTTCTTTCCTAATTAGGAAAAAGAGCAGGGACTGCACCAGTGCTGTGGCACTGATTCAGCATGGAGAACCTTGAGTTGACCTCGCAGGAGACGCGTTCTTTTCCAGACTTAAAAAAAAAAAATTATGTCTCGCATTTCAGAGTATTCTGTGAGCTCAGAAAATGAGAGAGTCTAAGCAAAGAGAAGAAAAACAAAAGAAGAAAATGGGACGGGAGGACAAGAAGAAAGTTATGGTTGAGGCCCTGTCCTTCCAATTCACTAGGAAGAGTGGGAGTCAGAGTTAATATCTGGAACCTTCGGATGAAGCAGTCCCACCACAGTGATCTTTGCTGGCCAAGAGAGGCAGGTGGTTCAAGAAGGCCGTTTGATTAAAAAAAAAAAAAAAAGTCTGCCATATTCTAGGAGTGCTCTTTTGAGAAGGCAAACAATACTCTGCTGAGCTAAACATATCAGTCATTTACACTTTAGCGTGAATTACTTCAACCCGGTTTATCCTCTGATACTTGCCCCAGATCATTAGCTAGCCACATTACAATCGGAGTGGGCTTCTCCAGAAGATGAAGGGACTTACATCTGCCCAATGGCCGATAGGAGAACCTGTAAGGGAAGCTTCTAAGACTTTTACCTTAGGGTCTGGCACTCTAAGAGTAACCTATTTCCTTCCCAGAAGGCTGCCCTTTGCCTGATCTTTCTATCTGTCAACAAAGCTAATGATGCCCTAAAAGTAGATGATTTGCAGAGAAACTGTTCTGCGTGGTACTACAACGATGGATTCGTGTTATGTCATGTGTGTCCAAACCCAAAGGACATTCAGCACCTAGCGTGAACCCTAGTGTAATCTCTGGACTTCGAGTGATGACATGTCAGTGTATATTCATCGATTATAACAAATGGACCACTCTGGTGGGGGGCAGTGTTGTCTGTGGGGGAGGCTATACACATCGAGGGACAGGGGGATGGAGGAACTCAGTGTACGTTCTGCTCAACCTTGTTGTGAACCCGAAACTGGCCTAAAAAGTAAAGTATCTTAAACAAAAAGATGATTCCAAATAAACCTAAGTTTGGACCTTGGTAGGAAAACTCAGTGTTTCTCTTTTACTCTTTTCATCCGAATCCTTTCCTGCATCCTCTTGGGGGGGTTGGGGGGGGCACGTACATTGAGGTGGTGGCTAGCCTAGGGTTTCGGGTCCAGCGCAACCCTGGGCCGGCGGCATGACCTTGGGCGAGTCGCTTCCCCCCCGGGAGCCTCGCTTGTTCTACCCGGCAAATGGCCCGGAGCTCTAGAATGAGGGTAAGGTTATTTCCAGCGGTTCACTGTTCCTGTGTCTTTCAGAGGGGAGTCCGGAGCCGGGAAAACAGAAAACACCAAGAAAGTCATCCAGTACCTGGCCGTGGTGGCCTCCTCCCATAAGGGCAAGAAGGACACGAGCATCACGGTGAGTGCAGCTCCCGTTCAGTGGCCGAGCCCTAGCACACGGGTCTCTGGGCTCCGCAGAGAGGCCCGGGTCCATGTTTAACGGGCCCCTTGCCCGGCAACTCCCAGGAGGGGTCTTTTTCCAGCCGGGTGGGCCCTTTGGCTCTGGAATTCCTCACCTCAGCCCCGATCGTCCTCCTGAGGGCTCCTGTTTCATGACGTGGGACGAGCCCTCTCCTGCCACTGTGAGGGGCCTTGCTTCACATCAGGGCTTTCCAATAGCGGTGTCGCTATCATTCTGGACCAGATAATTCTCTGCTGTGGGCCTGCCTTAGGCACTGTAGGACTTTTAGCAGCGGTCTGGCCTCTCCCCCACAAGATGCTGGTAACCGCTCATCTACCAAGCTGTGACAGCCAAAAAAAATGCCTGCAGGCCTCTCCAGGTGTACTCTGGGGCACCCAGATTGAGAACCACCTTGCACATCTCTGTAAACTCCCTAGGAATGAGACACACCCGTCACTCCTCCATGTGCCCCTCTCACTGGGACCCCAGGAGATGGGAAAAGCAGCATCCCTCAGCTATGGGCTTTGGCCCAGTGCAGTGACCAAGCATCGCCTGGATGCATTGGAGGATGGGGTCCAGCGAGGAGTCTGAGCGATGCTGTCATTGTAGTCACCGGACTTCCAGATGGGTGGGGAAGACAGATCGCTATCAAATAACCATACAGATAAGCCCACACTGACACAATCTCAGGACAAGAAGAGCAAGTTTCTAGAATCATTCCTCCCGGGGTCCATTCCTCTCTTCTTCCTCCTTCGTCTTATCCTGCCTCATCTGTCCCTGAGGAGGGGACACGCAGTGGGGCTGCTTGAAGGACTTGTCAGTGCCTTTGTCTGAAGGTTTGGGGCTGGGGAGATGGCAGCCTGGAGGCCTGAAGACAGCTTGGGGGGGCTCGTTTTCTAGAGCCATCACAGAGACCTCTTGTCTGGGCTGGGAGCTGCCTGTGGCTCAGGGAACCTTCCTCCCTCCAACAAATGCAAGAAATCCAGCATTTCCAAACTATGTCTGGCACAGTGTGTAGGAACATAGGATCCTACGGTTAAGTTTCCGAGGCTGTTAAACATGGCTTCCCGCTACCTTCTCTTTCCCTATATCAGTCAACCTAAGACATAATAATACTTAATAATGACTGACCTCCACCAAGGGCCTACGATGGGCCAGGCCCTTTTTTCTCTGCCTCGACAAACCCATCTCCGTCAATATCTCACTGATCACGTTTCAAAGAGCCCACTTGGCCCCCTGCAATGACCAAAACTTTTGAAATGCCTGAGCCTCTAAGAAATTCTTAAAAGGAAAAGAATCAGAATCAAAGAAAAGTTGCTGCCCCCCCCCCCCACAATTACCTTGGGGAATCCAGGCCGTCTGGGGGAGGCGGGAGCGGGGGGATTGCAATCTCCATTCTCCAACCCTGGATGTGCATGTGATCGGAATGACACTGACATTTGTTTTATACTGTATTGTTCAACTACAGCAAGGCCCAGCTCTTGCCTACGTGAGTAACTAAGAGTGTTTTCCTGGTGTGTACGGGAGGCACGGAGTGTATTTAGATCTGCATGCTCCTGTTGCACCCACTGAGTCCCGTAGCTGATGGTAGAAGGGGCGGGGCCCTCGAGTGTTCACACCCCAAACCAACCAGCTCACCAACGACCGTCCAGTGGGGGGTCCGTGCCAGCGTGTGGGGTGAGGGGCCCGCGCACCCGCCGCGGGCCTCCCCTCGGAATGCTCCAGGTTGCCCTCCAGCCTGGAATGGAATTCCCCAGTTCAGAATGAATCCCGCCCCCCCCCGCAACCCTTCCCACCAATGCCTCCACCACCAGGTACCCCCAAACTGGACCGCCTTAGAGATGTCTGTCCCACCTGGTTGAGCGTTTTAGGACCCCTCTGGCCCTGAAGCTTCCCTGGCTTGATTGACAGTCGGTTAATGGCACTGCTGTGGCATCCCTCTCTCCCTCCCTCCCTCCCTTCTCCCTGCCATCATCCCTATGTTTCTCCCCTGAGCCCTGTCCCCTGCGCACCGGTGTGTCCTCGTGCATGCGTGTGCAGTGCGTGTCTGTCTTTGCATGCCGGTTGCTTGACCCAAGGCTCCAGAAACAGGAGACTTGGAGTTTGCAAAGCACTAGCTTCGGTGGCACGGTAAGGCCCCAGCTATGCGACACCCAATGGGGTCCTGCCTGGACCTCGGCAGATGTGAACTCATCTCTAACGCAGAGCTTGGGGGGCTGGCATATGGGTCCCCATTCTGGAAGAGATCCTCAGAGGTCCTAGCATGTGCTAGGATCACACTCAGTCCATCTTAATGAGATCCTGGGAGGCTGTGTCATGGATGGATCAGGAGAATCAGGATACTTATTTGGGATCTGCTCCTGTGTGACCCTGGCCAAGTCACTTAACTTCTCTGAGCCACGGTCGCATCATCCATACAATGAATGGTTGGAACCAGATGTCCATGTTTAACGCTCTCCTGAGAAGGATCTTTTGGTCCCATCCGCTGGAAATCCCATTCTAGAAAGGGAACCTTTTTTGGGGGGATAGTGGGACCCCAAGTTTGTGTTGACAGAAGTAATCCCTTTAGCTTTCTTCCCACCAGGCAAGGAAAGCCCTTTGCCCTCCTTGCGAATTCCCACAGGTCCCAGTTATGGGGATTCTGCTTGTGCCCCGGGGATTTTCACAGAGGTGACACCTTCGTTTCATCCTTGGGAGTTACAGAGGAGCAGGGCCTGTGAAGGAATAAACAGAAATAAGTAGCAGCTTCCTGTCCCCTTCAGGGACAGCTACCCATGATGCCCTCCTGGTGGACAGAGGTGCAGAGGGAGAGCTGTGCGCTCCCACTCCCTTCTAGAACCGTTCCCAGCTTCTTTTTAGCCCCGCTCTGCTGCCCTGAAGAAAGGGACAGGGAACTCAACAGAGGGAACAAGGAGGAAAGCCTGAGGTCCCAGCACTTTCTGGGGGGGCCTGGAGGGAGAGCTTGGATGGGGAGGCCACTGGGCCAGTCTGCAACCGCCATGTTTTGGGGCTAGGCAAAAGCAACTCATCGCTTTCCTGGCATGACTTACCTCGTTGGCCCTTTCCTGCCACGATTAATCACATGACCGCATTTGTGCACAGGAGCCCCCTCAGAGGGGGCTGGGGGGCTGTGTACAGTCTCAGCTGCATTTAACCTGATGAATGGAGCTCAGGCAACCTGCTTTGAAGCTTTGTTCTGCAGTCGGTTAAGAGTATTCCCGGTGGGTTTTGTGCATTCCTTATTTGTCTTCCATAAAAAACTTCAGAAAACTAGTTCTGAGAAAAGAAAACTTGCAACTTAAAAAACCAAAATCACGCTAAAACCATCAGGAGGAGGACTGTAGTGGTTAGCCTGAAGACAGCTGCTTGCTAAACGTGAGCTGCAGCAGAACTGCCATGGACAGTGGTGCAGGTCGTGCACTGCACAGCTCCAAGGAGCACAATTCATTACGATGTAAATGACGTCCTCAACGTTGTGCAGTGGTTGTCAGTGAAATGGCATTTCATAGATGAGCAGGCCTTGGTCAGAAAGTGGTGTTCCTAGGGAACAGATACCCTAGCTGTCAGAGAGCCCGGCTGGTTGCTTCTCTTCTGAAATCCTTGAGTAAATCTGGACATTAGCATTGAAGTCTCAAACAGGGTAGGAGATAGGCTAGGAGAGGACCTGTAGGCTAAGGGCAGAGCTTTGGGACGAACTTTGCTGGGGCAGAACTGTCACTGCCTGAGTTCCTTTCTCCACTAACTAGATATGACTACATTTTAGGGTGAGCTGGAGAAGCAGCTTCTGCAAGCAAACCCGATTCTGGAGGCTTTTGGCAATGCCAAAACGGTCAAAAACGACAACTCTTCACGATTCGTAAGTAGCAAAACTCCTATGGTGTCCTCGCCTGCCCGAGAACGCAGAGCCTGTGTGTGCAGGGAGCCTGGGACAGAATGGGGGGAGGTGTACCTCTCAACAGCACTGTGCTCATATCTTCAGTCCTGTCATGACCTTACAAGGCTGCAAGGACTCCTGCCACTCATCCTCCCATTCATTCATTCATTCATTCAGATATTCATTGAGCATCGTTTGTATACTAGGCACCTGTTAGGCATTTGACATTTATTCGATAAATATTTATTGAGCACCTAGTAGGTGCTAGACACTTAATATTCATTCATTCAGCAAAACACAAATTGAGCACCCACTATGTACTAGGCACGTACATCCTTCGGCAAGTATTAGGCACCTACTGTGTATAATCATTCAAACGCTGTTATATGCACGATCCTCTTGCTTTTTTGTTGGCTCCGTGGGTTTTTATGAAGCACCCTGCAGTAGACCAGACGCTGAGCCAGGCTCACGGGATTGTTGCAGATGATTTGGAAGTGGTTCCAGCCTTCGTGAGGCTTATGGTCTAGATGGGGAGGTGAAGGTCCGTGAGGCAGAAGGCGCCACCTTCTCACACACGCTTCCCCAGACTCCAAGGGGCTCCTTTTCTTGCTGGAGCCTCACGGGGGTGGGAGAGCCCTGAAAGTGGGTGGTTAATGATTCAAAGACCTGGTTCACTTGTCCCAAAGAGGCGGATTGACTCCCAGCTGGATGAACTTGAGCCTGGTGGATCGTATCGTGGTGGGGCCTGCCTGCTTCTGGGCAGGGGTCAGGGAGGGAGCCCCCGGCCACAAAACTGGCTTTCTCCTTACTTGTGGCTCTACCTCTTGGGAGCACTGTCTCAGTGGGCGGGCCACACTACTGCTCTCAGCCTCAGCTTACCCACCTTTAAAATGGGGATAACCGGGGCGCCTGGGTGGCTCAGTGGGTTAAAGCCTCTGCCTTCGGCTCGGGTCATGATCTCAGGATCCTGGGATCGAGCCCCGCATCGGGCTCTCTGCTCAGCAGGAAGCCCGGTTCCCCCTCTCTCTCTGCCTCTCTGCCTACTTGTGATCTCTTTCTCTCTCTGTCAAATAAATAAATAAAATACTTTAAAAAAATAAAATAAAATGGGGATAACCATGGCCAGCTGAGGGGCATTGCAAGAGCCAAATGAAATTGACTTGCGAATGTGTTTCGTAAGTTCCTCCATTGCTGCAAGGCCTGAAATCGCCCCAGCTCAGCTGATGGTGGCTCCTTCTGACAAGCTGATCTGTGGGGTTCTGAGTGTTTGCAAGAAACTCTCTCTCTGTCCTCCGCCAAGACCCTCAAATGCTCCCTGACATCTCTCTCTCCGCTTGGCTGCAGTGCAGGGGTGAGGAGCTGAGGCTGGGAAGCCCCCCGTGAACTGTGTTTTCTTGTTGGCAGGGCAAATTCATTCGCATCAACTTCGACGTCACGGGTTACATCGTGGGAGCCAACATTGAGACATGTATCCTTTGCTGCTCCTGGGTCACACGGGCCCTGCCCCGCAACCCACCTCCTCCCCAAGCCCGAGAGGCCCCAGAAAGGCGCACAAGCTGCCCATCTATCTCCAAGCTTCTGGGTTCCTTCCAGAACAGATCTGCCCTGGGGTCATAGTCTTTGGACGGCAGGCACTGCGGTGTGGCGGTCACACAAATGTGAGCCCCAAACCGTCCGTGTTTGGTTCCGGGTTGACCTCTCCTTAGCTGAGCGACCTCGGGCTAGTTACTCAGCCTCTCTGTGCCTCCTCAGTGCAATGGGAGCGATAACAGCACCTGCCTCGCAGAGCTGGTGTGAACATAAAGTTCACTTGGAAATTTCTGGACTCGGGGGCCAAGTTCAGGGATTGACGAACCTAGAAGCATGACAGGTGCCTCTCAGGCTCAGAGACGTTGTATTTTTCTAGCCACTTGTGCAGCATTTGCTTGGCACGTGGGACCCCGGGGAGGGTTGTAGTTGGGTTTTGGTGCCCTGGGTGAGGGAGGACTTCGGAGCAGCTCAAGTCGCGTCCATTCTCCGCTCTGCCAAGTCAGCCGCGGGGCTGGGGGCACGTTGCTTAGCCTCTGTGAGCCTCACTTTTGCCACTTGTGAAATGGGAATAACAGCCTATGTGTGGAGCTGCAGTGAGCCACCCACGCGCCCCCCCAACTTTTGTCATTTTCTATTTTAATCCACCCAGACTTGGTTTCCTAGAAAATCAGTATCCATCTGGTATAAAATGTCTGCATTCATCTGGAGAAGCGCCCACAGTAAAACCTAGCTCCTTCAGTTCACATGTGAAAACCGGGCTCTGTGGGACTGTATGGACATGGGCAAAACCCTATCCGCTGAGGCCCAGAGGGACGAGCATTTCCTCCCTGTGCCCCCACATCCCCCGGATTAGACTGTGTTCGGCCACGCAGGGTGGTTTTTTCCCCCTCAGGGCCTCTGACGAGACAGGTCCACAAATTCTAAAATCTAGAAACTTCTGAAAACCGAAACTCAGCTGATGGTAATGCCTGCCGAACCGGCAAGAGGCTGTCTGAAGTCTCTCTATTCCTCTTAGGAGAACAGTCACGTCGTCTGCAGAGTATCAGTGAGCTCCCTTGTAGCCATCGAGACTGTCCTATGATACTCCTATAGTGTATCCACAGTGGTCTGTCCAAAATCTAGCAAATTCGGAACCTCTTCTGGCCCAAGCATTGGGAAAAGAGATTGTAGATCTTCTGGTATTTTGATGATGGTTAACCTTACACCGGGGTTGCGTGCGTTGGGCACCGGCCTGGGCCCTTGGCACACAGTATCTCATTTAATTCCAGCCCAACTCTGAGAGGTGGGGATGCGGTCTCTGCAGAGGGACCCAGCCGGGCCTGGAGCTTCCGCTGGGATGCCGGCAAGCATGCCTTGGGCACTGGTGGGCCAGTGGAATTCGGATTCTTTAGAAGTAAAGGAACAGCTTCCTGCTTTGGAGGAAGCAGACCCTACTGCCAACCAGCCCAGCCTCTCTGAGACCAGGTGCCCGCTATGGGCTGAGCACCCCCACCACGATCTTGGGGCTGCATGGCCAGCCCACCCAGGGAAGAGTCTGTCTTACAGCTTGTTCTCGGACCCCTGCACATGCTTCTCAGCTGTTCATTTGCTATGTTCATGGCAAGTTCCCGCGCAGAGACTCCTTCCTCTGGCGTCAGCTTCTGCCCTTCAGATCCGGGGCCGGCAAAGTGCGTAGCCTGGCCAGCAGCCCCTGTATCACCTGGGAGCTTGTTAGAAATGCAAGCCGTGGGCCCTGCCCCAGACCTGTGGACTCAGAGCTCCGGGGATGGGCCGGCCCCCTGGATTTTGACAAGCCTTCTAAGGGTGCATGGTTGGAAGTGGGCTGGGACAGTGGAGGCAACCGCTAGGCGGTTTTTTGGCTCCAGGAAGGCAAGCGCTGCTACCTCCTCAGGGCACAGGTGGGCCTGTCCTAACGTCCTGCCACATCGCACTTAGGGAAGAAGAAATCCATCTGGTACAATAGCCCAGGACCCGTGTGCCCTCCCCCGAATCCGCGACCCTGTGGTCTCCATGCCGCACCGCAGCGGAATGGGCTCTCTCCTTAGCTGAATCGGGGGTGGGTTTGCGTACTCTTTGCTGAGGCTAGTCGAACCCCAGCCTCTCGGCCAGGGTGCTTTTGGCCACCACGGACGTGGCGTTGCCACTTACTAGCTGTGTGCTCTTGGAAAATGACTTCCTTCCCTGAGCCTCTGTTTCCCTATTGTGTTTACTTCCTTGGATAGTTCGTAAGGCTTAAATGAGATCTCCCCTCCTGCGGTTGGTGAGACAGGGATGGGGGAGGAAAGGTAGGTTCTGGCAAGGGGAACTGTGGTACCCCCAGAATCCTTAACTCCCCCCCCCCAAATCAGATCTGCTGGAGAAGTCACGGGCGATTCGTCAAGCCAGAGACGAGAGAACGTTCCACATCTTTTATTACCTGATTGCCGGAGCCAAGGACAAGATGAAAAGTAAGTGACCTGCGAGGACGCATCACTGGGGGGTGGGGGAATGGGGTTCAGCCATCCCACTCATCACAATCCAGGGTTAATAGATTAGCTATGAAACCAGAGCCTCAGGTGCTGCCCAGGGAATAAGTACCTCTGGGCGGCAGGTGTGGGATTCCTCATCTCCTTTTGGTGAGCTGAAACCTACCCTTGGCTCCACTGCTAAGCCACGTCCCCTGACACAGAACTAGCTGGAGGAAGGGATGCTTTTATCTCAGCCTCCCCAAAACACCCTGCCTTTAGGAACAAAGCTGCCTGAATAATTAGATCCATATTTATGCATCCACTTATGAAACTTTATCATATCATTAATACACATGAATTTTAAAAATCAATTACTGTCCAAAAGTTTATAATAAAAGCACCATTACCCTGTTCACCCTTTTACCAAGTTCCACCTTACCCTATAGTACTGCTGTTATCGCTTTTCGCTGTTCCTTCTGGTACTTACCTCTATCTCTCTATTTAACAGCGTAATATAAATTATATATAACATAGGCTTGTATATACTGTATGTTCTGAATCTCCAGTAATTTACTCTTAAAAGAATATACAAATCACATAGTCAAAAAGAGAAATATGCACATAATATAGTCTAAATTCTAGTAATAATTTTAAGACTAAAATTTTATGAGAGCAATACAAACTTTGCTCCCCATCACTTTTGGGGCCCAGGGTTAGTCATTTTGCTTAAGAAACTTAGGGAAGGGACATGTGCTGTGCTTTGCTGTGATGAAGTGTATTGCAACGTTCCACCACTAGGGGGAGACCTCATTCACTCTTAAATCCTGATGCTTGGTCATCTGGAGCGTGTGATAGGGTCTGAGGTGGAACAGTTTTGGATAAAAGGGGGGAGATGCTGAACAGATGTTGTACACTGGAAATTAGGTAAGTTATCAATTACAGGGCGGGACATTATGAGGTGGCCCAGGGAGAAATGGGTCTTCTCTCCTCTTTGGCACCAAAGTCAACAGTTGGCTTGTTTGGTGGTCCGGGTTCCGGTTTTGCACTCTGTCTCTAGTCTTCCAGAAACTGGGCAAGGATAAGGCTAACTCCTGAAATTCCTAGGGGCCATTTTTATTCTTGATGATGGTCTGGAAAGAGGTTAGGCTTTTAGAGAGGATCAAACATTTGTAAGTTTACCCAGAGTCTGGATAATGAAATCTTGGCCAAGACCCAAATCCTTGTGATTTAATCAGGCATTGCACACTAATCCAAAGGCTGGAGTTAACTGGTGTCTTGGGTCAGTTTAACTTCAGGCCCCTTCCAAGTGACTTGACCCATAAAAGACCTTTGTTCAAAAAGAAAAGTATCTCATTGACTTTTCTCCAAAACCATAGTCAAATCCAGCTTCATTAAAGATTGATCTGGAAGAGGACACTTGATGTATTGGAGGGTTTGCTAAAAGCAAATAGTGCAAGAAAAAGAGAAGCAGTTATAAATTGGGGAGAGGGACGAATAAGAGCGGCCACAAAATGTAACCACAGAATACTGCTTTACAAAGAATCATGTTTCCTGTTATAAAGAAGGAGTTGGCAAATGTTTCTGCTAAAGGGACCGATAGTAAATATTCTAGGTTTGGGGGGCCATATGGGTTCTGTGGCAGCTACTCAAATTTGCCTGCCCCTGTAGCATGAAAGCTGCCACAGAAGAGAGACAAGGAAATGGTAGTGGCATTTTTCCAATAAAACTTTATTTATAAAAACAACCAGCAGACTGGATTTGACCAGAGCGCTAAGTCTTGATCCTCCATTGCAGGAGATCGATAGATAATATCTCATTTTGAAATATCCAGAAATAATTTATTATAGATATCTAAACACATTATAATTTATATAAGCCTATGTAATATATGACATATAGTATATACAAGCCTATGTTATATGTAGTTTATATTAAGCTGTTAAATAGGTAGTGGTTAAGTACCAGAAGGAACAGCTAAAAGCGATAAAAGCAGTACTATAGGATAAGGTAGGAATTGGGAAAAGGGTGAACAGGGAATGGTGTTTTTATTATACACCTTTGGTTTATATTGATTTATAATTGATTTATTGAGTAATTGATTTTTAAAATTCACTTGTATTAATGATGTGATAAAGTTTTATAAGTGGATGGATAAATATGGATCTAATTACTCAGGCAGCTTTGTTCCTAAAGGCAGGGTGTTTTTGGGCAGCTGAGATAAAGGCGTCCCTTCCTCCAGCTAAATGCAACCCTGTGTCAGGGGACGTGGCTTAGCATGTGGAGCCAAGGCTAGGTTTCAGCTGCTAAGAACCTTGGGCAGTGCACAACTTGCACCACTGTATGAAGCCAGTGATGGCTGGTGATGCCTTCTGTGTGATAGAGTAGAAAGAAGGTTTTAAATTGTACAAGTCTCAGGAAAGGGAATGAATTTAGGATGGCCCAGACCATTCACCAGGTTCCTGCCTCTCATGTTCACAGTCCGTCTTCCTGACCATCATCCCATCTTCCTTTCCTTCTAGATGACTTGCTTTTGGAGGGCTTCAACAACTACACATTCCTCTCCAATGGCTTTGTGCCCATCCCAGCTGCTCAGGATGACGAGATGTTCCAAGAAACCGTGGAGGCCATGGCGATCATGGGCTTCAGTGAGGAGGAGCAATTGTGTAAGTCTTCACCCCTTGAGCCTGGGTGCCGGTGAGGGGACCTAGAGTCATGCCTTCAGGACCACCAGAATTAGTTAGAGGTTCTTCTCTGGTTAGGACAGATTTCTGCTTACTGGATTTCCTCCATTTCCTTAAAAAAAAAAAAGAAGAAGAAAAAGAAAGAAAATGAATATTACCTTAAGTGGCTTTTTGGTGTTTTAGAAAAGTGGCTTCGTATGTTACTTCGTATATTACTCTTTCAGTTACAAGCAACCCAAATTGGCTTAAGCAAAAAGGAAAATGATCCACTCGCAGAGCTGGAAAGTTCAGGGGTATGGGTTTCAAGTACAGTGGGTCTCTGAGCAATATTGTCTTTAGGTGGGCTGCCATTTCTTGGCAGCAGAATGGCTGCTGAGGCTCCAGCCCTTACGTCCGTTGGGTTTATGTCCAGCAAAACAGACTGGATTCCTTGCCTGGATGGAGTCTCACTGACTCTTACTGGTTGGCTTATGTTGATGTGCATATTCCTGAGTTGTTCACAATGATCCAGGGTTTTGGAAAGCTCTGAGTGGCTTATGTTATGGTCTCTGTTCCATTTTGGAGCTGGGGATGGAGAGGACGTTGGCTTCCTCAAGAACATACGGGCCCAGGATGGGCGGGGGTCGGGGGAGTAACTGAGGTGATGGGTTTACTTGGGTTCTTCCTGGAAAGTGCGTTCTGGTGATGGACCCTCGTTGATCAATATCACCAACCAATGACCAAGAAACACATTTGATTCTGAGACCAAGAAAGCTCGAAGAGTTCGCCTTGGTTTCCACACTGTGTTTCAAGAAATACTTGTCCTTCTGGGTTAGACGTGCCCCAGGGTCCGAGGTTAATCTTTTGGGAACACCAGGACACGGTTGTGGAAAATTTTTCTTCCTTCCCACGCCCGCACCCCTTTGGAGCCCCAGAATAGTGCTAAGGTTGCTGAAATGCAACCTAGAGGGAGGAGCAGCTTCCCTTGAGATAACTGGGGGCCCAGAAAAAGCAGGCTCCGTGGGTCAGTGGACAAATGGGTGGTGGTTGTAGATTTTGGCCAGAGCCCCACACCAGAATCCGGGGGAAACAGCATCCCTTCCTGAATGGCATGGGCTCTCCCAAAATGATTTATTTTATTTGGGACATGAGTTGTTTTTACTTCTAATCTTTGCTTTAAACACACACACTCACACTGATTAAGTACTCATTGTATGCCAGGTATTTGCTAATGCCTCTTTAAAAAAAAAAAAAAAAAAAGGTACCAAGATGTCCAGTGTTGAATAATAAAAAACCAGAACAAACTAAAATGTTGATCAGCGAGGATTTATTCAATTATTATTTGGCCTTAAGAATGAAAACGATTGCTTTCTAAATTGTTTTAGAACAGCAGGGACTTTGTTGAAATGATTCTAATATATTTAAAGTGAAGACATCAGGGGCGCCTGGGTGGCTCAGTCGTCAAGCGTCTGCCTTCGGCTCAGGTCATGATCCCAGGGTCCTGGGATCGAGTCCCACGTCGGGCTTCCTGCTCCGCTCTCCCTCTCCCACTCCCCCTGCTTGTGTTCCCTCTCTCACTGTCTTTCTCTCTCTGTCAAATAAATAAATAAAATCTTTAAAAAAAAATAAGTACATAAAGTGAAACATCAGGAGATAAAGCAGTATGCTAAGTGCTTTATTAATGCATTATTTAATATCAAAAGAACCCAGCAATGTGGCCATTGTTATCCCCAATTTGCAGATGAGACAATTGAGCCCCAGAGAAGTGAAGGAACTTGCCCAAGGACGAACAGCATGTTGCTGGTGGAGCTGGGACCCCCTCTCGGGGCTCAGGGACTCCCAAGCCTCATTGTGTGATTCACTGTGCTCTGTTTTTGTCTGTGGAAAGGTGGTTTTTGTCCTTTAAACCCTTTCAGAAATCTGTGTCAGAACCAAGGTATGGAAATCAAGGCTAGAAGGATCCCAGTGTATTCTAAAATGTGGGCTTGTGTCCTTATCAGGGCCCTGGAATCTCACTGTGGGATGTTGGTCCTTGTCTCTGCTCCTTTTCAATTCTCCGGACGACTTAGAGGAAGAGAGTAGCAGCTTGGCGCCCACTAGGTCCTCAGCCCCTCTCTGCTCCTT
>CM052890.1:22773310-22804157 GCA_028534135.1 Potos flavus
CCCCCCCCCCCCCCCCCCCCCGATTTATCCAGTCCCAAATTTCAGCAGGGCCAAGGTTGAGACCCCCCTGAATTACACTCCTTCCCTGGGCCCTGTAACCATTTCAGCAATCCTTAGCTTAAACTTAGAGTTTAAAAACTATTAGTATAGCCCTTAACAGTTGACAAAGCCCCTCTGGTATTGTTAAAAGAAGCTGCCTTAGTTGTTTCCCATCAAAAGAAGCTCTACTGTTTTGGGGAGGAAGGCTTTCTGTAATAGTGAGTGGGAGCAGAAAGGTGGGTGGTCAGCACCTGGGCCTTCCTCCTGCTGAGCTGGGCCAGGGTCCCTGAGGAGGGAGGGCAGCTGTGGTGAAGGGCTGGCACCCCAAGGTTGGCCTGAAGAACCAGAGGAGGCTGGGATCTCAGGTTTTGTTCCCAGAACTCAGTGATTTCTTCTTGGAAGCCAGAACCCTGGGGGATTTGCATGTGTGTTCAACTAAAGGCAAGTGTTTGCATTAATTAGTCATCTATCTTTCCATCCTCCACCCTTCCATCTGTCAACCCATCAATTATTCCATGTTTGTCAATCCATTGATCAACCCATCTTGATCCAACTATTGATTCATCCATCTTCCTCTCTTCCTTCCATCCACGCATCCATAATCCATCCATCCATCCACCCTTCCATTCTGCATCCTCTATCCATCTTCCCTCCCTCCCCATGTGTGTCTAGACCCTGAAGGAAGCTTCGAGAATACAGAGAAGATAGGACAGTCCCCCACTGTCCAGTAACTCACAGTCTTGTGGGGATTTCAGACGTGGGAGCCATTTTAACAGTAACAGGGCTCAGTATGGAGTCAGAGGGGTTCCAAGGGGTCTGGAAACACATTGTTTTATGTGAAGACTCTTGGATAACAAGTAAGAAAAAGTTTCCCCCTTCTTGAGCATAGCATAAGCATCTTGTATACTTAGCCAGGCAATATGAAGAAGGACGGGGATTGTTGTTTTGCTTTGTTTTATTTTTTTGCTCTTTAAATATCTTTTATTGACATATAATTTATACTTAGAAAATTGTGTATATCATAAGTACACCGTTTGATTAATTTTTAGAGACTGAACACACCTGTGCTCCTCACACCCATTTAAACTAAGAAAAACAGCCCCCCAAAGCTTTCCATAGGCCTTCTAGTATTTCCCCCAATCAAGGTTAACCATTATCCTACCTTCTAAGAGCATAGGTTTCCCTGTTCTTGAACTTTCTGTAAGTAGACTTACATAGTTACGTTCTTGTTTGTATTTGGTGTCTTTTGTTCAGCATTTGTGAGATACAACAGTTTTATTGTTTGGTTGTCAATCATTCATTCTCCTTGCTGTAGAGTAGGGGTTGACAAACATTTTCTGTAAGTGGTTAGATAATAAATGTTTTGTGGGTCATATGATCTCTGTTGCAACTGTTCAACTCTGCCCTTGTAGCATCAAACAGCTACTGACCATATATAAATGAATGTTTGTGGCTGTGTTCCAATAAAACTTTATTTACAATGGCAGGCCGTGGGCCAGAATTGGTGAATGGGTTGGTCCAACCCTTGCTGCACAGTATTCCTACGTAACACAAGATTTTTAGCAAGCATCTGAACGTATTCTGCTATCCCCAGCCAGGTTTTCTACCGTGTTTGCAGGGAATTAGGTTAGTTTGCCTTTTTCCTAGACTTAGGAGCTCAGAACTGAGTCTTTTTGGGAGAAAGACGTAAGTTGGCTCCAAGGTCCCCGATAACTTTGAGACTCTAAACCTCCAGAGCACCTTGGCATTGACATCTGTGTCTTACCTGCTCTTCTCTTCTCTCCCAGCTATACTGAAGGTGGTATCATCTGTCCTGCAGCTTGGAAATATCGTATTCAAGAAGGAAAGAAACACAGACCAGGCGTCCATGCCGGATAACACAGGTGCTTCTTCTTTTTCTCAGTAATTGACAACTTCTGTGATGGGAAGGAGGGTCTCATTGAAGTCTTTGGTTGTTTTTTGGGCGAGGGCATTAACAAGAGCTAAACTAACTTCTTTTCACTGACTTCTGTCTTTGTTAGACTTTTTACTGTTGACGATCCCACAGTGGGAAGTTCTTGAATCAGAGCGTGGGCTGGGGGTGGGGGGCAGGGAGGAGACCTAATCGTTCTAGATCAGACAAGAAGGATCCTTAAGGAGCATCAATTCCAACCTCACCTCCATCATTTGTTTTGTTAAACAAATATTTTAAACACATGCAATCTGCCAGGACCTAGGGTTCATCAAGAAATCCCGTAAGAACATTCATTCATCAAGAAAGCCCCATTGCTCGTGGTACACACGGTCTTGCTGGGGAGACAGAGCCCAAGTTTCTCTGCAGTTGGAGTTGCCAAATAAAATCTAAGGTGCCCACTTAAACCCGAATTTCAGATAAACAACAAATATTTGTAGTACAAGCTATAGCATTTTATAATACAGTGTATGTTCTATGCAATATTTGGAACATAATTATAATTTGTAAGTGTTGGTTGTTCATGTGAAGTTCAGGTTCAACTAAGCATCCTGTATTTTTTTTTCTAAACTTGACAGCCTTACCTGCAAGTAAGCTGTGTTTTGTGTTATGGAAAGGTTGCAAGGTTACCCCCTCTGCTTGTTGGGGGGCTGAGCCAAAGGATGATTAAAGTCCCCGGCTTGTCCACCTGTTTTCTGCCCAACACCCACGCGGGCTGTATATTGCGTTGCTTTCCGAAGCTCCTGGAGCTTACCCCCCATTGCACCTGCTGTGTGTTTCTCATGGGGTACACTCCAAAATACGGCAAGTGAAAAGACTTCTCTCACCAAGGAGAGAACTTCAGGGAATGACAAACCAAAACCCCACCCTGTGCAAAGAGAGGGGACAAAATCCTAAAACCACACTGTGTATCATCCATCACACGCAGGCAAACCATCAGGGTCTGCTAGCCTTTGCGCGGAGGAAGCAGTCTTGGTGGATTATTATTATTATTATTATTATTATTTTGTTTTGAGGAAAAAGTTTAAAAATGCAGATATACAATAATATAACAAGAGACCTCCATCCAGAATGGACACTTGTGAATATGTTCTAATACTACTTTGTCTTTCAAATGAAACTAGGTAGCTGACTGGGACGTCCCCTCGTCCTCCCAGCGGGGTTCTATTCTCCTCCTCATGCCTCAGCAGTAGCGCCCCCTAGTGTGACAACCAAAAATGTCTCTGGTCATTGCCAAGTGTCCTGTGGGGGCAAAATTATCCCAAGTTGAGAGCCATTTACCTGCTGGTGGGGATCTTGTGAAAATACCATGGTATAGCTGGTTGTTTCCATATTAGTGGACATTTAAGTTGTTTCCAGCATTTTTCCGCCACAAATAATGATGCAACACATATCTCGGCCCAGTGGGACACATCTTTATTGGTAGTTGGCCATATGCCGGGCACTGGATGCGCCTTACCTCATTTAATCGTGTTGACAACTGAACGAGGTACCAGATGGCCCGTTCTTTTTACAAGCTGAGAAAAGCAAGACTCGAGGAACTTAAATAGTTTTTCCAAAATCATGTGGTTAGGCAGTGGGAAAGGGGCAAGGACCTGAACCTAGAACTGTCTGATCCTAAACCCCTGCTTGGGGCATACCTCCATCCCACGTCTTAGCAAAACACTGGGGATGAGGTCATCAATGACAGCAGAGTTCGGGACTCTGTCATGCTAGGATCACTACCGTCATGCTCCATTTCTCGGAAAATATCCGGTGTATACACAGATGATAAATATCCCATGGGACGGGCCTTCCTTCCAAGCCTTCTCTTTTGTGATACACGTAATATGCTTTTTTCCTCCATCCAGCTGCTCAGAAAGTTTGCCACCTCATGGGAATTAACGTGACAGATTTCACCAGGTCCATCCTGACCCCACGTATCAAAGTCGGGCGGGATGTAGTACAGAAAGCTCAGACAAAAGAACAGGTAAGGATACATTTGCTGTTGATTTTTGCATGTGAAATGATCTCTGCACTTGCCATTTATTTCTGCAGAATCTTCCATCCATCCATCCATCCATCCGTCCATTTATCCATCCATGCATCTATCTATCTATCCATCCAGCCATCCACTTATCCATTTACCCATCAGTGCATCCATCCATCCATATATACATACATACGTTCATCCCTCAATTCATCCTTCCATCCATCTGCTCATCCATCCATTTACCCATCCATGCATCTGTCTTTCATCCATCCATCAGTTCATCCATCCAACCATCCATCCATCCATCCATCCATTTATCCATCCATTCATTCATCTATTCATCCATCCATTCAGTCATCCATGCATCATCCATCCATCTATCTTTTTATCCATCTGTCCTTTTCTTATCCCCTATCCATCCAATACTGGAATATCCAAAGTCCCATATGAGGTTGTGAAGATCTAACATTGAACAAGAACAGCACGGTACCTCACTCATGATCTCATCTTGATCTCTTAGTTGTACATGCGAGGTCAGACCTAAAAGATGTGTTTTTGAAAATGACTGTGTACCCTCTCTAGAGGCAGCACTGACCACTTCTACATGGTCCCTGGGATGGAACAGGCTCTCCTCGGTTCCAGGTCCCTCCGATAGGAAGCGTTTAATCATCCACACAGTCATTCCTTAGGTCTGACCACTCTATTCCTTACTGCCACTTTTCCACTGGGTGTAGAGATGGCATAATTTCCTTTTTTGTTTATTTTTTAAGGACTGATGATGGGTAGGAGGGGAATAAAAGTCTGAGCTACTCGCCAGGCTCATCTGAAAATGTGGCCCATTGGGGATGACCATGTTCCCTCACTTGCCCCCACAGGCGGACTTTGCCATAGAGGCTCTGGCCAAGGCCACCTATGAACGCCTTTTCCGCTGGATACTCAGCCGCGTGAACAAAGCCCTAGACAAGACCCACCGGCAAGGGGCTTCGTTCCTGGGGATCCTGGACATTGCTGGATTTGAGATCTTTGAGGTACAGCTTGGTGGGATCCTGACAGCCATGGTCGTGACTCTTTGGGATGAAGTTTCCCTTGGGAGAAGCCATTATTTCAGAGAAGGGCAGGCAAATAACTACTTAGACTAGGAGGCTGTCTAGCTAAGCTTACATCCTTGAGGGTGTAGGAAATGTATTGGTTTGTGAAACTGAGAAGGCCAGAGCTGCAGCTGGGTTCAACGGGCAAGACCTGATCTCTTCCATCTCTCTCGCTCTCTCTCTTTCCCATCTTCTACGTTGGTTTGGTTCTCAAGCTGGTTTTCCCCTCATGGTGGCAAAATGGCTGCCACAGCTCCAGATTGCCTCTCAGAAACCCCAGAAATTCTGACCAGCTGCAACTGTTCCCAACAGTTCTAACCAAAATCTTGCACTTGAGTCTCACTCGCTCTTACTCACCTGAGTTGGGCCAAGCCCTGTTTTCAGGATCTTGCCGTACTTCTTGTGATGGGAACACGGCTACTGCATCCCACGCCCACAGATTGGAGGGACGTTCTCAGTGAAAGGGAAGGTCCGGAGATGGACAGATAGTCTAAAACATATCTACTAGAGAATCACTCCCTCTCTGAGTTTCATCGTCGCCAGCTGTCCAGTGGGGGTGATGAAGGACCCTATGTAGTTGTTCTACTCATAAATCACTGTACAGGGGAAGGAGATAAGCATCCTCAAAACAGCGTGTAAGGTCCCGTGATGTGAGCAGAGCCAGCCCCGTGAACTCTAGGCAGCCTTTGCTGGGGCTCAGCCCCGTCTGGGCTCTGGCGGACAGGCTCCAGCCATGGCGCGCTCTCGGGGCCAAGCTCCCCTGGGCGCCGTGTCCTCTGACCCAGAAGCTCACCGGGACTCCCTGCTGTCGTGCACTCAGGTGAACTCGTTCGAGCAGCTGTGCATCAACTACACCAACGAGAAGCTGCAGCAGCTCTTCAACCACACCATGTTCATCCTGGAGCAGGAGGAGTACCAGCGCGAGGGCATCGAGTGGAACTTCATCGACTTTGGGCTCGACCTGCAGCCCTGCATCGAGCTCATCGAGCGGCCGGTGAGGGCCCACATCACACTCGCATGCGTGTGTGGCCTCGTTCAGCTGGGGCACGTGGACCCTGCCCTCGCCCCACGGGTGCACGGCTTCCCCCGCCACCGAGTCCTTGTGAACCCGATCACACTGTCCCTTAGCCCACATTTGATTCTCAAAGGTATTTTCTTTTTTTATTTCTCCCTGCCTCACTCCCCTCCTCCCCCCTTTCCTTCTCTCCTCCCCCTTTCCTTCCTCCCTTCCTTCCCCTCCCCTCCATTCCCTTGCCTCCCTTCCTTTCCTTCCCCTCCATTCCCTCCTTTCCCTTCCCTTCCATTCCTTACCCTCCCTTCCTTCCCTCCCCTCCCATCCCCATCCATTCCCTCCTCTCCCTTCCTTTCCATTCCTTACCCTCCCTTCCTTCCCTCCCCTCCCTTCCCCTCTCTCTCATTCATCCCCAAAGCAAGGGTCTTTGTTTTGTTCACCGATGTATCCCTAACTGCTAGAACCACGCCCACAGTAGGCGCACAAGCAGTAATTGCTGAATGACTGTTTGCTGAGCACCTGCTCTGTGCCGGGCCCCCTCCTCAGGGGCTGGGGATATAACCAAGGACTGGATGGACCTAGTCCCTGCCTTCCTGAAGGAGTGGACAATGAAACCAGACAAATCCACTAAAACCTCTGATAGGGCCTTTGTGGAGAATGATTTAGGGAGGCCCGCTGTGGACAGAGCAGTGAAGAAATACTTCTCAGAGTGCCTGGACAGCTCAGTCGGAAGAACATGTGACTCTTGATCTCGGGGTCCTGAGTTCAAGCCCATTGTGGGGTGTAGAGCTTACGTTTTTTTAAAAAAGAAAAAGAAAGAAAAAAAATGCTTCCCTGATCTGAGTCTAAAAAGTGAAAACCATTTGAGCAGAGTAAATGGCAAGTGTGTAAGTTTGGCCGTGTTCCTGGCACCTTGGCTTAGCCTGTTGGAGCCGCAGAGAAGGGCTTTGTTCAAAGGAACCCGGAGGTGAATTTATATGTAAAGCAACAAGTTCAAGTGTGCGATCTTTGGGCTGTAAAGTGTGTTCTGTCCACTAGGGGGCAGCAGCAAACACATTCTGCAGGTGCCCGCCCGTCCCTCCCCAGTCCGGTCCACTGCGCACAGGGTGATTTGAGGATAGATCTGAGGGAGTGGAAGGCGTAAAGCCATCTTTATATGTAGGCAGAAGAGGTGACATGGCGCGTTTTGGTGGCCAACTCTTTCTGGCAAGCCTGGAGCTCGGGCACGCTAGCTGGGATCCTGCCTTCCTTGTCCCCCACAGAACAACCCTCCCGGCGTGCTGGCCTTGCTGGACGAGGAGTGCTGGTTCCCCAAGGCCACAGACAAGTCCTTCGTGGAGAAGCTGTGCACGGAGCAGGGCAACCACCCCAAGTTTCAGAAGCCCAAGCAGCTCAAGGACAAAACAGAGTTCTCCATCATCCACTATGCCGGGAAGGTACCTGCCGCGGGCCCCAGGGCTCTCTCTGTCCCCGGGGACCAAGAAGGCTGCTCAGAGCAGGAGTAGTTTGGGAATGGCAGAGCCCAAAGGTGGAAATCAAATGTAAATCAAATCCAAGCAAGTCTTCCTATGTATGATCTAAGTATCTATAAAGGACATATAAATGTATATATTCTATATATAGGATATATATATATCCTATATATATACGTACATATATATTCTAATCTCTATAATGTATTCCAACCAGGGTGACCAGGCAATTCTTTCTCGTATAGACTCTGAATCCTTCCTGCTGCCATTTAAACCCAAGAGGAAGGGCCAGCTGGGATGGGAAGACTGATGAACACACTTTTGGGTCTGACAAACCTCTCCCTTACACAGCCTGGAGCCCACCACAGCCAGCCTCTGCTGTCCAGGGAAATGTGTGCTGGTGGTCTCCTTCCTTCTCCTGTCCTCTTCTTCCGCCTCTTCCTCCTTCTCCCTCCCCCTCCTCCTCCTCCCCCTTCTTCTTCACGGTAATGATGGTCCTCATGTGAGAGCCGGAAATACCCAGGAGCTTCCCCTGAGCCTCCCGAGGGTCCTGGATAACGTAGAAAAGACACAGCTCGGCCTGGCCTGCGGAATCTGAGTATTTTATTGTCTGTCCAGTGCCCCCTGCCCACCCCTCTCATGCAGACAGGCAAGGCCCTGTACCGGGCATTAGGAAACCGCGGCCCACGAGCCACACCTCACCCACAATCTGTTTCTGTAAGTAAAGTTCTGTGGGTGCACAGCTCCTATGTTTACATAATGTCTTTGGCTGCTCGTGACCCTTCATGACAGAGATGCCGTGCCCTGCAGCGCTGAAAGTATTTACTATTTGGGCCTTTAACCAAAAAAAAAAAATTTGCCAACTCCTACCCAAACTCAAGGGAGTGTGCGTTCCCGTAAGTGCACGGAAGAACGCTTTCCTCTTCCCCGCTTTCCAAGTGGCTCTTCTCTGTCCCCTCTCCGATCAGGCCTGGCGATCACCGTGGCAACCCACATCCCATAATAACCCCCCAGAGCCGTTTTTACGAGTTGTTCCCATTTCGGCATCACAGTCATGAAACGAATGGTCCTGCCACTGTCCGTGTCCCAGTCAGGGACTGGAAAAGCTTTATTGATCCCTATTTTGTATATCCATGTATCAGAATCTCCGAGGTACCGAAGTTACGGTCATCGGAGAGGGGAAGCGAGGTCCTCACACATCATGTGATTATTGCCAAGGCCCCTCTGCTTGAGAGGGGAGCTTTGGGGGTGAGGAGGGGGTTTGCCAGTGGCAAAGCTGTGCACCTGCTGGAACTCGCGGCCATCCTCCCGGGCTCTGCAGAGGGGAGGCTGCCAGAAACTAAGAGAAGCGAGGGTGGAGTCAGCAGGGGGCGCCGTTGGCTGAAGCCCCACCATCCCAGGGCCCTTCAAAGTCCTGATCTGCCGGTCTCTTCCTGGGTGTTGGAGGGTTCCCATCACGGTGGCTGCTAACGCCATTTCCTCTCTGACCCGGGAAGATCCCGGAGGGAAACAGGAGGCCCTGGGCCCTGGCCTTAGTTAGTAACGGAGGCAGAAGCACCTGACCGGTGCGGCAATGCTTGGCAGGTGGACTACAACGCCAGCGCCTGGCTGACCAAGAACATGGACCCGCTGAATGACAATGTGACTTCCCTCCTCAACGCCTCCTCGGACAAGTTCGTGGCCGACCTGTGGAAGGACGGTAAGCGCCGGCCGGCCGGAGCTGGGGGGCTCGGTCCGGAGTCTCTGCCTCCGTCCAGGTGCCTCTGGTTCGCACACCTGCTCCCAGGAAGGGGCGGGCCTGTGTGGGGGTGGGGAGAGGGCAGGGTGTGCAGGTGCTAGTGACAAGTCGACACGTCCAGCCACTTCCAGAGTGGTGACCCCTGACCCCTCAGTCCCACACCCGGGCCCCAGGGACAAAGTCCTAAGTCGGGGGGCAGGCAGTAACAGAGGAAACAGTGCAGGAGGCGTGGTGACTTCCCACCTGGAGTCGGAAAGACTTGACTGTGATCTCATCTCGGCCACGCACTAGCTGTGTCATCGTGGAGGAGTCCCTTGACGTCATTAAGTTTGAGTGTCCTCCTCAGTAAAACCAGGAAGAGAACCATAGTCCCCAGCTCTCCTAGGATTATTGTGAGGGTAGAATTAGAGCGGGGGCTCTAGCTTGAGCTTGCGTCAGGGTCTGCTGGGGGGCTCGTCAAAACTCAATTACTGGGCCTGAGTCCTGGAGGTTCTGATACCGCAGGTCCAGCTGGGGCCCGAAAATTTGCATTTCTAACAAGTTCGTAGGTAGTGGTGGTGGGGCTGCTATTCTGGGGTCCGTGCTTGGGTTCCCTCTGAGAACCAGTGAAGAGATAATGCATGTGAAGTGCTTAGCACTTGCCAGTCCCCTAGTAAAGCTCAGTACGTGCTTGCTTCCGCGATGACTTTTGTTCCTGGACCTCGGTGCCCGTAGCAAATTGTGTCCTTGCACAGGGCCTGTCGGCCTTGAGCTAATGAGCCTGGACACCCTTGTTTTAAGCATGGTAGAAAATGCTGGAGGAAGGATTCCGTTGTGCGAACATTTACTGAGTGCTCGCCATGTCCCAGGCCATGGGATGGGGTAATGGCATCTCACCCTGGGATTTGTGACCGTTTCGGCAAGACCCTTCCCTGAAGGAGCCCGGAGTCATGCAGAAGACAGAGACAAGCAAAGACATTATGACATGGACCCTGCCTGAGTACAAGGAGCAGAAATAGGGCATCCTAATGCCAGTGGAGTTGAGCTGAAGTGCCATCAGCCAACTGGGTAGAACTGTGATCTATAGACTGCTTCATCCCCCAACAGCAGAATGCACATTCTTCTCAAGCTTACATGGAACTTCCACCAAGCTAGACCACATCCTGGTCCATAAAACACACCTTAATGAATCTAAAAGAATAGAAAGCATACAATGTCTGCTCTTGGACCACCATGGGATTAAACGAGAAATCAATAAGAGAACAGTAGCTGGAAAGTCCCCAAATACATGGAGGTTAAATGATACACTTCTAAATGGCACACGAGCCAAAGAAACTTCTTCTTTGGCCCTTGGCCCCCATGTCTTATTTAGAAGTGTCTGGGTGTGTTATTTAATTTTCTCAAGTGAAATTTTAAAATATTTTAAACTAAAAAAAAAAAAAAAAAAGGAAAACACAACTTATGAAAATTTGTGGGGTGCAGCCAAAGCTGTGCCTTAAGGGAAATTCATAGCAATGCCGGTGGTTTGGGCTTGGCATGTGCAGCATCCAGTGGGATGGTGGGAGTCCCTCATTCTGTTCTGAAAGGAAAAGAACCTTTGTGGTTGTAATGCCACCACCAATAACACCACCACCTAGTCCTTACTGAGTACCTATTAATGTGCTAGATTCCTACCTTGGAGTGTTTGCTATACCTTGTGTCCGGAATATTATTTTCTGAATATCTACCTAATTGCTCACTCAGCTTATCAGAGCAATCACCCCTATTACTGTTTTGCTCCCCCCTTTACCCTGCTTTATCTTTCTAAGCATGCCTTACTGCCTAGAATAGTGTATACTTACATATGTCGTCATTGTTGGTCTCTTTCTGTTAGAATATCCACAGAATATGAGCTGAGGGGTGTGTGTGGAGACACAGGGCCTTTCTTCATGGCTGTATCTGTGGGGCCTGGCACATAGTAGGCTCTCAATAAATATCTCTTGGTAGATGAAGGCCTGAGGCAGGCAGGAGGAGTAAGCCTTATTCGTTTCTTCCTGCTCTATGAAGTAGATGCTGTATTTACCCTCATTTTGTAGAAGGAGAAACTGAGGCACAAAATGACACCAGGCCAAGACAGCAGCAAGAGCAGGAGTTATTTCCAGGTCTCTGTGACAACACGACAGAGAATTTGTTCTTTTTGTCGCTCAGGGACTTTCAGATTTCCCAGATAGACAATACCTGGAAAGCAGACCTCTGCACACCTCCCCTTACCTATTGCTAGAGGAAAGGTGTTGGCCCGCAGAGGAGAGAATGCGGGGGGAGCAGTGCCCACCAGAAGGGAGCAGAGGACTTGGGGTCTCCACCCTCTGGGCTTAGTCCTCTGGCTTCTTGTGGGGGTGGAGGGCCCCTGGGTGGGCCAGAGGCTGACACCAAGATGAACGTGCCCCACAGTGGACCGCATCGTGGGTCTGGACCAGATGGCCAAGATGACGGAGAGCTCGCTGCCCAGTGCCTCCAAGACCAAGAAGGGCATGTTCCGCACGGTGGGACAGCTGTACAAAGAGCAGCTGGGGAAGCTCATGACCACGCTACGCAACACCACCCCCAACTTTGTGCGCTGTATCATCCCCAACCATGAGAAGAGGGTGAGGCCCGCCCTGCCTGGCTCCTTGGGAGGGGATGGTCAGCATGCCCTCCCTGGGGATATCATCACGGGGCTTTGGGAAAGGGAGAGGCAGACCAGAGTAGAGGGGCAGGGGGAAAGCCTGACTCTGTACCCCACAGGCCCCATCTGACGCGGGTGGAAGGTTGTCTGAATTGGGTACCCATTTCCCATCCTGGGGGCAAAGGAAGGCGAGGGGACAGAAGGGACTTTGAGCCCTGGAGTTTCTGTCCAGGACATCCAGTCACTCATGCATCCATTATTCTAGTCAACATTTACTGAGCTTCACCTGTGCCAGGGACTGAGGATAGAGTGCTGGATCAATTGTGATCCTTGCCTCCAGGTTTCTTATGGTAATCTGTGCAGGGATGTTCAACTGGGGCAGTGCCCCCCAGGGGACATCTGGCCATGTCTGCAGACTTCATTGGCGGTCCCAACAGGGAGGGAGCTGCTGTTCACATCCAGTGTATAGAGGCCAGTGATGCTGCTAAATGCCTTACAGCACACAGGGCAGCCCTCACAGAGGGAAAAGCAGAGACTAAGCCAGCCCAAGATGTCAGTAGTGCTGACGTCATGTGAGATCCGCTGGGAGAGACACACAACTGATATGCAGAATGTAATGTGGTAAATTACGAGAACACTGTGCAGCCGGGGCTCCCACTCAGGGCTCAGAGAACGCTGCCTTGGGAGTGAGTAGGCATCAACTTGGTGAAGTGGAAGGCAGGGTGGGGAAGGCAGCCTAGGCAATGGGACCAGTAGAAGCAAAGATGTGAGCTGAGAAACGAAAGGTCTAGGCAGCAACTAGGTCATTTCATGTTGACATGTGATGGTGTGAGGCAGGGATTGGGGAGAGATGGGGCCGAATCCCTTGGCAGGAGCTGGGTCATGGCACTTCTTGTGGGTTGGCCAGAGGAGGCCGTTGGGGGCTTTTAAAAGCAGGGATATGTCACGATCAGACTGATGTTATGGAAATAGAATGAGAGGTTGCAGAGGGAGGCAAGACGGGTGGGAAGCAGGGAGGAGGTGGTGATGGTGAGCGGATGGCCATTGGGAGTCATGTGGGAGGTAGCTGCTGCAGCACTAGGGACGGCGAGGAAGTGAGGGAAGGAGAGGTGATGGGGAGGAAGCCCCAGCTTCTGGCCCGGTGATGCTGGTGCCACCAAGTCCAGCAGAGGTGGCACCTGTGCCCTCAGCTGGTGGCCTCTGTCAGCCGTGGAGGCCTGACGCTGGGTCACCCAGGCCTGAGATTCGGGGCTTGCTGCTCCCTGAGTCCCGGCCCCCCTGGCCCACCTCTCTGCCTCTCTGCCCTTGCAGTCTGGCAAGCTGGACGCCTTTCTGGTGCTAGAGCAGCTGCGCTGCAATGGGGTCCTGGAAGGCATTCGCATCTGCCGTCAGGGCTTCCCCAACAGGATCGTCTTCCAGGAGTTCCGCCAACGGTGAGTCTGCTGGGGTCGGGGAAGGGGTTTGGGATACAGGGAGGGCGGGGGGTGAGCCAGGCCGCGTGGAGGGATGGAAGGATGCCGAGAGGCATTTCATCAGCGGCTTCTGCCCCGTGTCTCCAGCTACGAGATCCTGGCTGCCAACGCCATTCCCAAAGGCTTCATGGACGGGAAGCAGGCCTGCATTCTCATGGTGAGTCCCGGCCCCAGCCCCTTCCCAGGGATCCGACTGCAAACTGCCCCCCACCCCCCAGTCCCTGGGCGCACTGCCAGGAGCTCGTTGGGGTGGGACCTTCCTTAAACACGCCTAACGGACACATGTCACAGCTGAGAACGAGAGCATCTGTCCCCCTGCTTTCTGCAGATCAAAGCCCTGGAACTCGACCCCAACTTGTACCGAATCGGGCAGAGCAAAATCTTCTTCCGGACGGGGGTCCTGGCACACCTGGAGGAGGAACGGGACTTGAAGATCACCGACGTCATCATGGCTTTCCAGGCCATGTGTCGCGGCTACCTGGCCAGGAAGTGAGGACCCGAGCACTGTCGCCTCCCCGCAAACGGCCCAGAAACACGCCTTCCTCGCGGGGCTCTATGGCCTCATGCTCCGGTTCCCCGCTTTTCTAAGAGGCCACCTGCTTTAGGAAGCATCCTGATCACCTGGGGCTGCTTCTGGCGGAGGCAGAAACGCTACCACTGTAGGGATGTGCCCTGGTTCTAAGGGTTCTCGTCCTGCCTCCCCCACTCACTTGCTGGTGAACTTGGACAAGTTGCCCTCTCTCTCTCTCTCTAGGAGGCTCAGAGCTCTCCACTGGGGAATGAGGATTCTCATTCCTGCCCCGTGGGGTTGTGAGGAGTGGGTAAAGTGCATGAAGAGGGTTAAGAACAGGGTCAGGTTGTCATTTCGGAAGTGTGAGAAGATGGTGAGGATGGGAGGGAAGAGGACTTGGCTGTACCATATCCCCCTGTTCGAAAGGGATTCAGGAGTCAGGGTCTTGGAAGATCGGATGCCCCTTCTGTTTTGTGAGGGTTGGGGTCTGCATGAGGGATGGGGCTCCTCGAGGGAGGTCACACCCCAAAGAGAACTGTGGGGACTGGCGGAGTGGCTGTCTGTCCCGGGCAGAGTAAACCCATTCATTACCAAGTGGACCCAAGATGGTGAAGGCCAGAATCAAGGTGGCGAAGGCCAGAACTGGGGGTTCTGTAGTCCAGGGACAGACCTAAGTGGTTAAATTTCATAACTAAATTCTCCCATGTGCCCTACCGCCTCCACTAACTGGAGCGGCTTCATTCTTCAAGTTGACCCATGTTCCAAGATGGCAGCCGAGCAGAGGAAAGAGGATCCATTGAGCTTCCCCTGGCGGTGGTTTTGCAAACCCATCAGCCCCTAAACACCAAGAGCTCTGATTCCGAGTCAGATTTGAAATTTGTAAGATACACCTGAGGGAAGAGCGGGTTTGTTGGTCACTCAGCTTTGGGGAAGGCACGGCACGTCTGGAGATGTGTGGGACCCCCTTTAGGAACGGTGTAGCGTAGATTGACTTCCCAGGTGTTGTTTGGACCACGGCTCTGAGTCCAGCACATTTGGTGAGCCGGGGGTTTTCCTTGCCCACCGAGAAGGGCTCTGGCCTCCAGATCATTGAATTGGTCTGTGCGAGAACAATCTGCATGTGCTGATGATGCTCGAGCTTCCTGAAGAATCCGAGCTGGAGAGAATGGGGAGAGTGGGGTGGTGGTGGTGACGTCCCCGCGGGAGTCACAGAATCACAGGCCAGACAGGGCGTCTTGCTTTCGGGGTGTGTGGACGACCCAGGGAGACAGGGCTGGCCCCTCATGCCCCCCCCCCCGGGGCTTCTCACGACACCCCCTTTCCCCGCCCCAGGGCCTTTGCCAAGCGGCAGCAACAGCTGACGGCCATGAAGGTGATTCAGAGGAACTGCGCCGCCTACCTCAAGCTGCGGAACTGGCAGTGGTGGAGGCTGTTCACCAAAGTGAGTGCCGCGGGACCCGCACCTGTCGGAACCCTCCGCCCGGGCTCTGCACCCCAGATGCTCCCGCTGCGGGGGCCGCATGTGGTTGACGGCCCCGCGTGCGTGTGCGCTTGGGGGCTCAGAGTCACACCTTGCCTGTCCCTAGTTCTCCGGGCCCGAGAAGGCACCCCACTCCACCCCCTTCTTCGGTTGGGCACGTGGGTTATCAATGACCTTGACTCGGATCCAGAGCTTTTCCACAGGGATCCCTCACGTTGCTCGTTTCTGGCCACACCCACTTCCCTGCCATAGTCCGGCTTCGCTCCCATGTCCTCCCCTCCTGTGATGCTGCCGTTTCGAGAATGTTCTACAAGTGGAGTCCTACACTATCTCATTAGGGAGACTGGCTTTTTCTGCAAACCGCCATTCTCTGAAAATCAGGAATTGGGGGCATTCCTCGTGGATTTTATTTATAGTAGCACAATGTCAGTGCCCAGCCCCCAACAGACCTCCTCCATTTGCAACTTTTTTTTAAAGATTTTATTTATTTATTAGAGAGAGAGATCACAAGTAGGCAGAGAGACAGGCAGAGAGAGAAGGGGAAGCAGGCTCCCTGCTGAGCAGAGAGCCCGATATGGGGCTCGATCCCAGGACGCTGGGATCATGACCTGAGCCGAAGGCAGAGGCTTTAACCCACTGAGCCACCCAGGCGCCCCTCCATTTGCAACTCTTAAAAATGATGGCTACCTAAAAATCCTCAACAAAAGGTAGAGGTAGAGGGAACCTACCTCCACACAGTAAAGGCCTGCTATGAAAAAGCCACAGCTGATGTCATCCTTAATGGGGACAGAACTGAGAGTTTTCCCCTACAGCCGGGAGAAAGACAGGGATGTCCTCTCTCACTGCTTCTATCGCACAAAAATGGCAGCTAGCAAAAAACAAAGGCATAAAGCTGACAGAGCAGCATGGGATCATGATTATTTTGTCGTTTTAAGTAATGGACATGGCATAGAAAATCGGACAGCATGGTCTCGGGTGTATTTTTTTTTTTTAAACATATAGGAGAAAGACTGGCGGGAAACGTCAATAGTGCTCATAGTCGCCTTGATGGGGAGTGAGAACGTGGGGGATTCCTTTCCCCCTTTCCTCCTTGGAATGAAATAAGCCGGTTGGTCAGCAGTAATTCTCTCTCTGGGAAGGGACTAAGTGGGAGAAGGAGAGACTTTTTCCTTTACACTGTGCACATTTTTTGGCTTTAGTTGATGATTTCTGAACTTCGGTGGTATCGGTGTGTTGGGAGGGGGGCTGTCCCGTGGTTTCTAGAATCTGCAGCAGCCCCCCACCTGGCCGGTACCCACTAGGTGTCGGTAGCATCCCCCGCCCCTGTTGGAACACCCCAAACTGTCCCCAGCAATGCCCAGGCATCCCCCCGGGGGTGCGGGACAGCGTAAACCGGTCCCTGGTTGAGAACCGCTGATCGGAGGTGTTAGGAGAGCTTCCGGCTTCCTTGGGCCATGAACGCCAGTGACGGCTGGCGGTGTGCGCGCAGGTAAAGCCCTTGCTCCAAGTGACTCGGCAGGAGGAGGAGATGCAGGCCAAGGAGGATGAGCTGCAGAAGACCAAGGAGCGGCAGCAGAAGGCCGAGAGCGAGCTCAAGGAGCTGGAGCAGAAGCACTCCCAGGTAGCGGCCCAGAGCCCGGCGGGGGCTGTGGAGGGAGGGCAGCCGTGCCCCTGCGGGGCTCACCGGCCACCCCCCTGCTCCCCACGTGCAGCTGGCCGAGGAGAAGAACCTGCTCCAGGAGCAGCTGCAGGCGGAGACCGAGCTGTATGCTGAGGCCGAGGAGATGCGGGTCCGGCTGGCGGCGAAGAAGCAGGAGCTGGAGGAGATCCTGCATGAGATGGAGGCCCGCCTGGAGGAGGAGGAAGACCGGGGCCAGCAGCTGCAGGCCGAGAAGAAGAAGATGGCCCAGCAGATGCTGGTAAGGACCTGCAGGGGCGGTTCGCCTTATCATTTGACCCTCCCTGCAGGGCTGCGAGGGGCGTGCTGTCATGTGTGTCCCCGCTGGGGACTAAGGCTTGGAGGGGATCGGCCATCTGCCCGGGCAGGGCCACGTGGCCAGACTGCTCTCCCGGAGAGCCCGCTCTGTTCTCCGGCTCTGCCCTCCGTGCGCAAACACCTTTTCTCCTCACAACCCCGTGTGAGGGACATTTGCGCTAGTTAGCTGCTGTTGTAGGACAAACCTCCCGCAGAACTTAGCAGCTTGGAGGGACAGACCATCCGGTCACAGGGTCGGGAATCTGAGAGTGGCTCGGCTGGGAGGTTCTGGGGGAGAGTCTGTCCTGAGGTTGCCATCGGGATGGGAGTCCAGGGTCAGAGGACCCTCGTCCATGTGGCTCACCCCTGCGGTTGGAGTCAAGAGGCCTCATCTCGTCACTGGGAGGGTGGGGAGCTTCTCCTTAGGGCTACCTGGCGGCCGGCTTCCCCCAGGAAGGGCGAATCAAGAGAGGGAACAGGCGAGGAGGCCACAATGCCTTTTATAGCCTGACCTTGGGCGTTATACCTCATCACTTCCTCCTAAATCCAGCCCACACTGGCAGGGAGAGGAATTAGCCTCCAGCTCTTGAAGGGAAGAGTATCAGAGAATTTATGGACACATTTTGAAACCACACAGTATCTCCTATCCCCACTTGACAGATGGAAAGACTGAGGCTCCACGAAGCCTTTTGTTTTCGGTAAAAGGAGACCGCAGAGCAGGGAGGCGGCCATGAGGCCCAGCCTCCGTGTGGCTCAGCCCTCAAGCTGCGAGAGAGGGACCCTGTTGGGAGCGAGGTGTGTGATTCCTTTCCCTCCCTCGTAAAGGACCTGGAAGAACAGCTGGAGGAGGAAGAAGCCGCAAGGCAGAAGTTACAGCTTGAGAAGGTCACGGCCGAGGCCAAGATCAAGAAACTGGAGGACGATATTCTGGTCATGGATGATCAGAACAATAAGCTGTCAAAAGTGAGTGAGTGGCAGGCTCCCCGGGGCTAAGCACTCCAGATGCTTTCCCTCTCTAGCCAAATACAAGGTGTGGAAGGCGGCCTCCTGACTTGCCGTCTAGAGGCAGGCGGACCCCATGGGTGGGGTCCCTGGAGGTCCCACCAGGACCAGGGCTTGCCACGGAGAAGGTCTCAGAAAATCCATGCCACTGGATGCCCTGAGTTGTGCAAAGGCAGGCAGGTGCCTGACACTCGGGGGCCTCTCCCACATTCTCGCGGGCCGTTTCGGTTAGTGATAGGGTGACCTGCGGGCCTGGTTTGCCCGGGACTGAGGGCTTTCTGGCATGTGGGACTTTCAGTGCCCAAACTGGACAAGTCCCCGTGTCACCCAGGATGAGTAGGTCGCCCGAGGCAGGAACCACTAAGCAGCTCCACTGAGTTGAGATTCCCTTGAGTTCTTTGAGCTAGATGACAACTGGGCACCTGTGGTGAGCCAGGCCCTGTTTGGGGTGCAAGACACGCCTGGTGAAGGGGGAACCTGCCCTGGTGGGGCTCATACCTAACCATTAGTGACCCTCACAGTCAGGGTTCTGAGGAAGATATTCACTATATAATAAAAATAGAGCATTACGGGATGGAAGCGAGGTATTCGGGGAAGGCTTCGTGGAGGAAGTGACATTTAAGAGGAAACCTGAAGAATGAATAGTAGTTGGGGAGAGGAGAAGCAGCTCAGCAGGTGGTCCTATTTGTGCAAAGGCCCTGTGGCAGGGAAGAGCTGGCATGTGGGAGGAAGAGAAGAGGGTGTGATTGTCTGGACCATGAAGTGTGGGGGTCCAAGGTTGCATGAAATGGGAAGTGGCTGGGCTTTAGGGAATGACCATTAAGGAACTTCTCTTTATCATTTTAAAACTAGAGGTTGTATTTTGTGTTCATGTGGGTTTCTTTCCACCTGTCTTTCTGGAAATAACTAAAAATGAAATGTAGATCCTGGAAAAGAGAAATAAAAGAAGCAATTGATATTTCTTTTCCTTTCCCCCCAAAAGGAGCGAAAACTCCTCGAAGAGAGGATTAGTGACTTAACAACGAATCTTGCAGAAGAGGAAGAAAAAGCTAAGAATCTTACCAAGCTAAAAAACAAGCATGAATCTATGATTTCAGAACTGGAAGGTAAACCTCTTACCTCGAAGAGGGTTTCAAATGGATTTTTTTTTTTAAGGTTTTATTTATTTATTTGACAGAGAGAGAGATCACAAGTAGGCAGAGAGGCAGCAGAGAGAGAGAGAGAGGGAAGCAGGCTCCCTGCCGAGCAGAAAGCCCGATGCGGGGCTCGACCCCAGGACCCTGAGATCATGACCTGAGCCGAAGGCAGAAGCTTTAACCCACTGAGCCACCCAGGCGCCCCTCAAATGGATGTTTTAAAATTAGAGAGCTGGGGCGCAGGGGTGGCTCAGTCAATTGAGTGTCCGCTTTCGGCTCAGGTCATGATCTCTGGGTCCTGGGATCGAGCCCTGGGTCAGGCTCTCTGCTCAGCGGGGAGTCTGCTTTTTCCTTTTCCTCTGCTTCTCCCACTCATGCTCTCTCTCTCTCTCTCTCAAATAAATTAATTAATTAAATGTAATTTAAAAATACAATCAGAGAGCAAATCTGAGCGAGGCAGATGATTTCAGGGGAGGTAAACCCTCTCGAGGCTCCTGCAGCCGACACACTGGTAACAATAAAGCTGCAGCATTGACTTCCCTCCTGCAAGATCGTGGGCTGGGCTGGGACAGTTACCTGTGCGGCTGTGTGTGTGTGTGTGTGTGCATGTGTGTGTGTTCACGTGCGTGTTCGTGAGACGCCGGAGCAGAAGGGCTTGTCCTCTGGGCGCCTTTCTGGTAGTTGGCACCTGCTGAGGGGCCCCTGGCTTTGTCGTAGTGCGGCTGAAGAAGGAGGAGAAGAGCCGGCAGGAGCTGGAGAAGCTGAAGCGGAAGCTGGAGGGGGAGGCCAGTGACTTCCACGAGCAGATCGCCGACCTCCAGGCGCAGATCGCGGAGCTCAAGATGCAGCTGGCCAAGAAGGAGGAGGAGTTGCAGGCAGCCCTGAGCAGGTAGACTGGCCGGCGGGGTGTGTCCTGTGGTCCCGTGGGTCCATGTGCCCCGCGGACTCCCACCGAACCGCAGCGGGCCCCGTCTTCCTCCTCCTCCAGGCAGGCCTCCATGCTCCCCTGCCCTGCCTGCACCTCTAGAATCACACCACTGATTTTATTCTCTTCCCTCCAAACTCATCCTCTCTGTGCTTCTCGCCTCCTCCTGCCACGTCTGCCCCTCGGATGTCCAGGCCCTTCTCATCCTGGAGTCCGTTCCACTGGCGTCTCAGGCACCGCATGCCTGAGGCTGGGACGACCCTCCTGCCCCTCCTTCTGAGAGTCGTTTCCTCCCCCTATTTTCCTCCCTCCCTCCCCCAGACCGCAGCAGCCCTCAGGTTCTGCAGGTCCTTAGAAACGTGTCCCTGTTCCGTTTCCTGTTTGCCCTTCTCCCAGCTCCTGGCTGGGTTCCAGCTAACAGCCTCGCACCGGGAATCCTGCAGTGACAACTAATGGGGATTTTCCTGTTCACTGTGTGCCAAGCTCTTTCCAGGCAGTACCTTCACGCACACACCAGGCTAGGGACACGGCTGCGATCTCCATGTCGCTGAGCAGGAAGCCAAGCGTGGGGGGAGGTGAGGGAACAGGAGCTGGGATCTGAGCCCCAGAACTTTCTGACTGGTCCCCTGGCCAGCTCTTCCGCTCCCAGTGTGTGCTGCAGGACGACGCTAGGGTGATGGACCAGAAGCTTCCTCTGGGCTGTGAACCTAACCCTTACCTGACCATTTAGCTTTCTCTCTTACTGCTCCCCATTCCCAAGCTCAATACGATCAAGGTGCTCATCTCCTCTTGCCCTGAGAAATCTTGCCTCTGGGCCCTCTTTCATGCTGTTCCCTTTCCTTCCATCACAGCAAGAGGCCAGCCCCACCATGCATCAGGAGGGAGCTGCTTTCCACGAAAGTCCTAATGGTCTCCAGGCCATTCAGACAATGCTTCTCACATCCCACCTTGACCCACGGTCGCCGCGTCCCCCACAATGGGGGCCCTGGTTTTAGTATCTCCCCAAGAAACACCTGGCCAAGTGCTTTGTGTGGCGTAGGCACTCAGCCACGGTTTGAGCCAAAGGAAGAAAGAAAAACAAGTAGTTGCTAAGGAGAAATGACTGTCCAGTGTTCATAAGCATCTATTAAGCTCCTGGTGTGAACGAGGCACCTGGCTAGTCTGGGACCAGGCTCTGCTTTCTCTCTCTCTCTCTCTCTCTCTCTCTCTCTCTCTCTCTCACCAAAATCTGTTTTCGACATCAGACAAGTCCTAATCCACAAGCAGTCCCACCTAGCGAGAAGGGGTCCACCATGTCTCAGGAACATGGGTGGAACCTGGTTGAATGTTTATGCAACAAGAGCATCTGGCTCCAGGAAATAATTTCTGGCGACATTGGGAGGTCTCAGGGGCCAGAGACCCCCGGGGTGTTCATTCTGGTGATCTGTCCCCGGCAGGCTCGACGATGAAATTGCTCAGAAGAACAATGCTCTGAAGAAGATCCGGGAGCTGGAGGGTCACATCTCAGACCTCCAGGAGGACCTGGACTCGGAACGGGCTGCAAGAAACAAGGCCGAGAAGCAGAAGCGGGACCTGGGGGAGGAGCTGGAAGCGCTGAAGACCGAGCTGGAGGACACGCTGGACAGCACGGCCACCCAGCAGGAGCTCAGGTGGGAGGCCAGCCCGCGGAGCCCAGCGGCTGCCACCACTCCGCTGCACGGAGGGCACAGCCGGGTTTGGGGGGGAAACGGGCAGCCCCCAGGCACATCCTGAATCACGGAGTCCTCATGCCCTACAATTACCGTCTGTAATAGAGGTGCGATCCTTTTTCATCTTATTTTGCATCACAGAAATAAGACTTACCCGATTCAAAAACAATTTGAAAGCTCTAGAAATGTAGACGACCAAAAACATCACCCTTAGTCCCAACACAGTCCATGTTTTTGGGTATTCCTTCCTGTCTTTTCATGTGTGTGTCTATGTGTGTTGGTAATTCTGCAGGTTCCAGTCTCCAAGAGCGTGTGGCTAAGTTTCATGATACGTGTTTTAAAATAAGATTTGTTGGTGGGGTCTTTAAGATGCGCTGGAGGATCACAGACACCAGCAACAAAAAAAGAACACCCCAAAACAAACACATACACAACAACGAACCCCAACAAACACAGTTTACCTGCTAGATAAGGAACACTGACTTTAGAGAAAGTAGGTTGCTTATTCATTCAACAAACATGCAAATACGTTTGAGTGTGTCCTGTGTCAGGTGCTGTGCTGACACTGAGCCTGATTTCCCACGCTTGGGGTTTTGTGCCACACCCCTTACCTGTGCAGAGAAGCCAGCCCAGTGTTCTGTTCCCCACAAGGCCCAAGATCCAGAAAAGTCCGGTGCAGTATTTAAATGCATGGGCTCGGAGCCAGACCAGATTCTGGCTCTATCAACAAGCGCAAACTGCTTACCCTCTCTCAGCATTAGCTTTCTCATCTGTAAATTGGAAGAATTAATATACCTGCTCTGAGGGTCACTCTGAAGGTCATATGAGGTCATGTATGTAAAGAACTTAGGTCGGGGCCTGGCACATAGTAAGTGCTCAATAAATAAGAGCTACTATTAATATTTGAGGAACGTTGTGCAATTCACAGATGTTCTTTCAACACGTTCCTGAGTATTTTCGCGTAGTTATTTGCTGACCTCGAGAGTTTCTGGGTGGTGACCATGCTCCCCCTTTTGCAGCCGAGGAAATGCCAGATCCAGAGAGGTTAGGTGACTCCCCCGAGGTCACACAGCCCGGGAGGGGCCGGTAATGGAGACCGCAGCTCTGGGTCCTGGGAGAGCTCTCCATCCTTTGCACGGCACTGTGTGAGGCAAAGCCCTGTCTCCACCCAACAGCCACCCTCTGTGTTCTTCCTGCCCAGGGCCAAGAGGGAGCAGGAGGTGACGGTGCTGAAGAAGGCCCTAGACGAGGAGACGCGGTCCCACGAGGCCCAGGTCCAGGAGATGAGGCAGAAGCACACACAGGCGGTGGAGGAACTCACCGAGCAGCTGGAACAGTTCAAGAGGGTACGTCGTGATCGTTCTGGTAGAGCGATACGCCGACAGCTGCCCATAACTACAGATCCGGGTCTGTGCTGAGACAAATAGCCAGCCCTACGAGACTGTAAGGACAGGGGTCGCGAGAACATTTAGTAAGTCCTCACTGTATGTATCAGGTCATCCTCACGACCTGCTGGGGGTAGGTATTGCTGAGCCCACGTGACACACAAAGGAATAGAGGGCCTAGAGGTGACGAGACTGACCCGAGGTCATACAGCTAGTGACCGAGCCGTGATTTCAACTCAGGCGGGCGGTTTGCAGACCTACCTCTTACCCTCCCCAGTGCAGGGTCTGAAATCCACTGCTCCCCCACAGATAAGCCACTATTTAGCAAAACTTCTGCGAGGGTAACTGAAGATGGAGAACATCCTGTAATTTCTCTGCAAATTGGAGGAAAAGAGCTCTCTGGCAGAATTTGAGAATGACTAGATCTAATCGTGTCTCCCCCTCCCCGTGGTTGGCTTTTTGCGATATATGGGACATGGGGCAGCGAAATAGCACTCCTCTAAATGCTGTGTACCGGGAACGTCCTCTCCCTTGGGAGAATTTCCCGGTGTCTCATTCCTAGGGGTGAGCTTTCTAGTTTGCGATATCCAGATTGTTTCCCTCAAGATCTGATTTCTGTCTCTCACCCTCAGCTATCGCTTCCCCGCATCCCTGCACTTTCTAGATATCCCCCCCCCCCCCCACGAGCTCGATTAAGTGGGGGTGGCATTACGTAAAACTTGCTGGAGTTTGCCTTTGTTTCTGTCACCAGCCCAGGTGAATATTCTTCAGGGGGTGGTTTACCAAGCACCTTCCTGCACGTGAAAATAATGGGGCTCCAGCCCCTCACGTAGCACAGATCGTGAGCTAGATGGTTCCACAGCTTTCCAAACACTAACTCGTTTCCTCTGTGGCCTTGTTCACGAGCAGATCTCCTGGCCCCATCATCCGCCCTTACACAGGTGGCCTTAGGCCCACTCTGAGAAGGGCGGTGCGAGACTGAGCCTCCCTCACCCTCCGGATAAATTAAAGGACACTTGTCCGTGTCCTTTTGTCAAGTGGGATCTGAATACTAACCTTTGACATTCTGTCAATTCTTTACGCATGTTGGACAAATAAGATTTTGCTAATCGTAACGACGACGTGCATTTCCCCTCCCGGTACTATGTTGAACAAAGGTGATGAGCATGGACATCCTTACCTTGTTCGTGACCTTAGGGGAAAAGCCCTCTTTTTTTCCTCACTGAGTAGGACGTTTGTCTTGTTTTTCAAAAGTCGGAATTCTTCAGGTATAGGCAGTTAAAACCCACCAATTTTAACTGTATAGTTCAATGAATTTTGAGGTATACATTCGTATACCTCCACCTGTCATGATAGAAAACACTAGAATTTTTTATAAAGAAGTTGGAATCCAATTTTAACTTTTTTAAAAAAGATTTTATTTATTTGACAGGGAGAAAGACAGCAAGAGAGGGAACACAAGCAGGGGGGGTGGGAGAGGGAGAAGCAGGCTTCCCACCGAGCAGGGAGCCCGATGTGGGGCTCGATCCCGGGACCCTGGGATCATGACCTGAGCTGAAGGCAGATGCTTAGGGACTGACCCACCCAGGTGCCCCTGGAATCTGGATGTTCACATGATACTACGTTATTAAAATGTTGGCAACTAAGAATGGGTCAACCAGGACAATGACAACAGGTTGGATATAGGCGGGGGGTGGGGTGGGGTGCTCATTTGCATCCTTTGAGATTCAGAAAAAGAGAATGCAAAAAGTCTTACAGTGACTGGTGCCCCCACCCCCAGGCGACAAGCACAGGGGCCTGGAACCTTCCTGACCGGACAGAAAGGGAAAGTGGAAGATGCTCCAAGGGATAGAGGGTCCCATCTTAAAATGCGTTCCCGGCTGGAGCTGTAATGCCTTCCCTCCCCTCTGTTGACTTGGCCAGGCCAAGGCCAATCTGGACAAGAACAAGCAGACGCTGGAGAAGGAGAACGCCGACCTGGCCGGGGAGCTGCGGGTCCTGAACCAGGCCAAGCAGGAGGTGGAGCACAAGAAGAAGAAGCTGGAGGTTCAGCTGCAGGAATTGCAGTCCAAGTGCAGTGATGGGGAGCGGGCCCGGGCCGAGCTCAACGACAAGGTCCATAAGCTCCAGGTAAGGCGGCAAGCATCCCTTGGTCCCAGCTCTGCGGGGGATGAAGCTCTTCCCAGCTAACTGAAGTCTCTCTCGCTGCAAAGCAAGTTGGTTTCCCTTTGTTGCACTCCTCAAGGAGAGGAGATGGGCTCTCTCTTCCATTCCATCTTTAGAAACCTTCATCTCATGCAGCAAGTATTTGAGTATTTGCTGTAAGTGGGGCGCCATAGTTAATGCTGCATTACAGCAGCAAGAAAGACACAGCGCCTGGCCCGATAGAACTCTGACCCAGTGGAGGGAAAGGCTTTTCTAATCCCATGAATGAATGTAAAATGATGTAGTAAGTGTAAGTTAACAAGGGGCCTGGCCTGCAGGAGGAGGAGTCGGGAAAGACTTCCCTAAGAAGGAGGTATAGTCTGAGATAAGAAGAAGGCTAGGAGGCAGAGGGAGCAGCATGTGCAAGGGCCCAGTGGTAGGTGGGAAATTAGAAGAGATCAGAGAAGTAGAGGTAGAATGCTGAGCCGGAAGGTGAAACCTGCCACAAAGTGGGACTAGAGAGGTAGGTCACAGCCAAATGACACAAGGCCTTGAAGGCCCCATTATATGTACATTTCTCTTTACTCCGAGTGACAAGAAGCTACCGATAGGCTTTAGGCTGAGCAGTGACAAAGTATTTGTCTTTGGTCTTACTTAGCTTTGACTAGACATTTGGCCTGACTTCCATTCATGGGATACAGGCAGACTTTTGGTAATTATTGAATGTGCTTACAGCCTGGGACAAGAGGGCAGGGAAGCATTAAATAGGATTTTTTTTCCCACATGCAGGGGAGGGCAGGGGCTCTGCTCTCCTAACAGAAACGATGTGCTAGAGGATGGATGGTGGGCTGATATCTGCAAAAGGACCTGCTCCTGCATCTCTGGTTTTGGCCCTAAGGGCCCATGAGAGGGCCAAGAGTAGGGGTGAGGAAGAGGGTGGTGAGAAAAGAGCCCTTGGAAGCGGAGGTGCCATCCGTATCCTCTTCTCTGGCGTTAGGGCGTAGGCGAGTTCAGAGGAGCTCTGTGTCTGGACTCTCAAACCTGTTTCATTTTTTGCCAACCTTGGCAAGGATCCAGGATCCATTTAGCGGGATTCGGGCCCAGTCAATACAGTTGGGAGCTCTAAGAGGTGCTTAGAACCAGGCATCCCAACTTGTAGGTGATACGCCTCCATTGGGAGCCATGGAGCTAGCGTGATCAGGCCCCACAGCTCCTGGGTATTTCTCACTTGGCAGATACCACAGGACCTTTCACGCGAGTGGAGAGGGCTTCTCCTACTTAACAAAGAGTTAAGTTCTGGAGGTTCTAACCAGAGTCTCTTGGCCTCCTCAGAATGAAGTGGAGAGCGTCACGGGGATGCTCAACGAGGCTGAGGGGAAGGCCATAAAACTGGCCAAGGACGTGGCGTCCCTTGGGTCCCAGCTCCAGGACACCCAGGTGGGTATTCGGCCACATCACGCGGAGGGACCCGGGCTGTGAACTTCCGGGCGTGGGTCCCTGGGACTTCCGTGTGTCCTTCCGTAGGAGCTGCTTCAAGAAGAAACCCGGCAGAAGCTCAACGTGTCCACCAAGCTGCGCCAGCTGGAGGACGAGAGGAACAGCCTGCAGGACCAGCTGGACGAGGAGATGGAAGCCAAGCAGAACCTGGAGCGTCACATCTCAACTCTGAACATCCAGGTGCTGGCCGTGTGTGTGTGTCCTTGCTTTTCTAGGACTGAGCCTTGCAGGGAGATCAGGAGCTGGGATGTGCCATGGTGGAGCCTTAGAGCCCTGTTGCTTGGCTCACTGGCTCCCCCTGCTGTTGAATGTCTGCAATGCAGAGAAGGTGGTCTCTTCCCAGGGTGGGGTCAGGGACGGGAATCACTCAAGGGCCCTCCTCTTACTGGACCCTGGACACTGCCATTTTAGCTCTCCGATTCGAAGAAGAAGCTGCAGGACTTTGCCAGCACCGTGGAAGCCTTGGAAGAGGGCAAGAAGAAGTTCCAGAAGGAAATCGAAGGCCTCACCCAGCAGTACGAAGAGAAGGCAGCTGCTTATGACAAACTGGAAAAGACCAAGAACAGGCTTCAGCAGGAGCTGGACGACCTGGTCGTCGATTTGGACAACCAACGGCAACTGGTGTCCAACCTGGAAAAGAAGCAGAAGAAGTTCGATCAGGTAGGGGCTGCGGGGTGGTCCGCTCTATGCCCTGGATGCGGGCCGGGGCAGGTGGGGCTGCAAGGCAGCCGGTGGGGTTGCTGTGTCTCCGCAACCCAGCCCTGCTTTGCTGGCCGCGGTGGAAAGCTAGCTTGTCCCGGGTGACCATGAAACACGAGGGCTTCTAGGTCAGAGTGGGGAGAGCGGCAGTGCCCGGACATGACTCCACGTACCCCCACCATGAGGGCGCCCGCGGACCCCAGTGACGCCTTAGTTTCTAGCCCTGATAAGGCAGGAGGTTCATTGCATTGACTCAAGTATTTATGGGGTGCCTCCTGAATATTCCAAGTCATTTAATGTTTCTACCCTTCAGATAACCACTTCCCCTAACATTTCATGACGCAGAATTTCAAGCACCCAGCCACGCTAAAATCACGAAACAGTGAACACCTGTGTGCCCACCACCTCGATTCGATCACGAACGTTTTACCAGACTCGCTTTGTTACATGTTTATTTATAAAGATGAACTGTACTTGTCAATGGGGTCTTACTTTTTGGACACATTTGAAAGCAAATTACAGACTCCCCTCCACACCTCAATATTCTGTGTATCAACTAGAGTTCGTATTTAAGATGGAATTTTGCTTCTGGGGAGATAAAAATTTACCTACACGGAAAGGCACACATTTTAAGTGTACATCTCTTGAGTTCTGATAAATGACTACAGCTCTATAGCCCAGACCCCCAAATACCGACTTTTACTATGTTACTCAGATTAAGCAAACATCATTTGATGTGCAAGTGACTGGGGGTTATCCTAAAAATCACTTTGGGGATGGTGCTGGGTCAGAGGCGTGGGGGCTCAGAGCACCAGGCTTCCGGGCGACAGGCTGGGCCTTCCCTTTTCCGTCTCTGCAAGGTCGGCCTGTCTTCACTGTTGGCACTCCGCTGGTCCATTATCGGTTTGAAGGCCCGAGGCCACGACTTTTATTTTCCTGCCGCATTGGGTGTAGGGTTTTTGTGTTGACAATGCTATTTGGGGGCCCCTATTACTTATGTCTTTGCTGACTTCTGGAAGTCAGGGTTTTGGATGTTTCCGTGTATGATACATGCTTGCTCTCTCTGCAGATGGGATTAATGTCCCTAGTTTGCCTCCTAGGGCACTTTCGGAGCCGGAGACGAGTGGCCATGAAAACAGCAGAATTATTGGCCCCCCGCAGGATTAACTGTCACCTGGACCTCAGGAGCCATGTGCTCTAACCAACATGGTGGCATGAGTGATTTCAGATCACAGAGACTCAGCCGAGGCTGACTGTGCCTAAGGCCGACCTCGAAGTCAGAGGCAGGCTTATTATTAACTCTCTCCCTAGGTATCTTGACTAGTTAGCCCTGCCCCTGAGTACATTTAGCAGGACACGAGGCCTCTCACCCACATTTGCAGTGAGATGAAGCTTAGCTTCGGGCAGGCCTGGGGGTCACCTCCAGGGCTTGTGTCGTGTTGTAGTTGCTGGCCGAGGAGAAAAGCATCTCTTCCAAGTATGCGGACGAAAGGGACAGAGCTGAGGCAGAAGCCAGGGAAAAGGAAACCAAGGCCTTGTCCCTGGCACGAGCCCTGGAGGAGGCGCTGGAGGCCAAGGAGGAACTTGAGAGGACCAACAAAATGCTCAAGGCCGAGATGGAGGATCTGGTTAGCTCCAAGGATGACGTGGGCAAGAACGTAAGCCGCTCGCCGTCGTCTGTGCTCGCTCACACGTCACCCAGCCCACCCTCCCCACTCTTTAACTGTCCTTGGGGTGGGCTGGGGGCGGGGGCCATGGCTCCGTGCCTCTTGGATGTCAAACGATCCGGACCGAAGGCGGTCCCTCGGACGGTCCCACACGCGTGGGCTGGGAACAGGGGTTGGGGCTGGGGTCTGAGTCCAGGGCTCCCGGGGGAAGGCTCTGGTCCTCACTGGACAAAAGCCATCTCTCTCTGACCTGAATGAGCTTCCTGTCACTGTGGGTTGCCCGCCCGTCTTCATGAGCTCAACTCTTATGTGAAAGGTCCACGAACTGGAGAAGTCCAAGCGGGCCCTGGAGACCCAGATGGAGGAGATGAAGACCCAGCTGGAGGAGCTGGAGGACGAGCTGCAGGCCACTGAAGACGCCAAGCTGCGGCTCGAGGTCAACATGCAGGCCCTCAAGGGCCAGTTTGAGCGGGACCTCCAGGCCCGCGATGAGCAGAACGAGGAGAAGAGGAGGCAGCTCCAGAGGCAGGTAATCCAGGGCAGGCCAGGGAAAAGGGGAGGCTGGGGAAGGGAGGGGGGGTGGCCAGCTTCCTTCCTCCCCTTACCACCTCCTGGCCCGATGGAGACTTGCTTTCCTCCCCTGTAACCTGGGTGTGAGCAGACCCCCCTGGCAGGGGGCCGTGCACTCCTGGGAGCTGGCCGACCGCTGGCGGGGCTGGGGAAGGGGTCTCCGGGGGACGGGGCAGCCCAGCACCGCGCATCTCCCCTCGTTGCTCAGCTTCACGAGTATGAGACGGAACTGGAAGACGAGAGGAAGCAGCGTGCCCTGGCAGCCGCGGCCAAGAAGAAGCTGGAAGGGGACCTCAAAGATCTGGAGCTGCAGGCCGACTCGGCCATCAAGGGCAGGGAGGAAGCCATCAAGCAGCTTCGGAAACTGCAGGTGGGTGATGCATCAGACACAGGGAGCGGGGGGAGGGAGCGATGGCTTCCCCAAGGTCGGGGAAGTCAGCAGGACGCAGGCCTGCCACCGCTGCCTCCTAGCTGGTGTTTTCCCACCACCGTTCGGCATTCGGGGGCTGTTTCCTGCCCAGGATTCGGCCGTGGCCCTCCGCCGCCATGTTTTAGGTCTGCTGAACCCATCCAGAACGGTCCCCCCCCGCCCCAGCAACCTGGTCCTGTGAGATGACGGGCAGTGCTCACACGATGGGGACGTCTCTGTGGTTAATCGCGGCAAATCCTAGGGGTCGGCATGGGGAAGATCATGTGGGCAGCAGAACCCGGGTGAGTAAGGCCCGCTGAGCTTGTCCTTCCGGTTGACTGGTGCAGGCTCAGATGAAGGACTTCCAGAGGGAGCTGGAAGACGCCCGTGC
>CM052890.1:22804657-22861952 GCA_028534135.1 Potos flavus
GAGCCCCGCATCAGGTTCCCTGCTGAGCAGGGAGCCTGCTTCCCCCTCTCTCTCTGCCTGCCTCTCTGCCTACTTGTGATCTCTCTCTGTCATATAAATAAATAAAATCTTAAAAAGAGACCTGGGAAAGAACTAGATTTTCAATAAAAGATGAATTTTAAGGAATACATTTGGTAGATAACCAAGAACATTCTTTTTGAGTCAGTAAATGCTTTAAAAATCTACGTATCACCTCACACGCATCAGAATGGCCACTGCCAAGAGAATAGGAAACAACAAGTGTCGGTGGGGGTGTGGAAACGTTGGAGCCTTTGTTCACTGCCTGTGAGAATGTGAAATAGCAGGTCATTATGAAAACAGTATGGAGGTACCTTAAAAAGTTAAAGATGGAGGGGCACCTGGGTGGCTCACTCAGCTGGGCAACTGACTCTTGGTTTTTCAGCTCAGGTCGTGATCTCAGGGTTATAAGACCAAGCCCTCCGTCGGGCTCTGTGCTTAGAGTGGAGTCTGCTCAGGACTCCTTCTCCGTCTCCCTCTGTCCCTCCTGCCTGCTCTCTCTTGCAAATAAATAAGTAACTCTTTAAAAAAAAAATGGAATTACCGTGTGATCCAGCGATCACACTGCTGGACATATATTCACAAGAAGCAAAAGCAGGGTCTCAAAGAGATATTTGCAGCACCATTCACAACAAAGAAACAGAAGCGACCCCAATGTCCACAGACAGATAAATGGATCAAGAGAATGTGGTATATACAGTTGACCCTTGAACAACGCGGGGCTATAGGTGCCGACCCCTCACGCAGTCAAAAATCTGTGTATAACTCTTGACTCTGAAAAATTCACTCCTAATAGCCTACTCGACCAAAAGCCTTATCAACAACATAAAGAGTCGACTGACACGTATTTTGTACATCTATGTATTATACACAATACTCCACACTAGAGTAAGCTAAAGAAAATGCTATTAAGGAAATTGTAAGAGAAAATACATTTACTGTACTACACTGCATCTACTGAAAAAAAAATTCCGTGTGTGAGTGGACCCATGCGGTTCAAACCTGCGCTGAGTCCACTGTACGTACCCCGGAATATTATGCAGCCTTAAAAAAAGAAAAAAGGAAATCCTATTGCATGCTACAACATGGGTGACTCTCAAGGACACAAGGCAGTTGTTTCTTGTTTCTAAGAAAACAAGGCAGTCACAAGAGGACAAATACTGCAGGATTCCACTCCTACAGAGCATCCAAAGTAGTGAAAAATCATAGAAAGCAGAAAGGGGACTACCAAGGGCCAGATGGGAGCACAGAGGAGGATTTAGTGCTTAGTGGGTGCAAGTTGCAATGTTACAGGAAGAGAAAGGTCTGGAGAGCTGTTGCACAATAATGTGAATACACTTAATGCCACTCAACTGTACACTTAAAACTGGCTGGGGCGCCTGGGGGGCTCAGTCAGTCGGGCATCTGCCTTCAGTTCAGGTCATGATCTCAGGGTCCTGGGACTGAGCCCCGCTGAGCAGGGAGCCTGCTTCTCCCTCTCCCCCTGCTACTCCCCCTGCTTGTGCTCTCCCTCTGTCAAATAAATAAATAAAATCTTTAAAAAAATGGTTAAGATGGTAAATATGATGATGTGTTTTGATCCCAAGTTTCTGAAATGTCTATATAACCATAACACCTGGAAGAGTAAAGTTAGATAAAATCAATGCTAATCTTTGTACAACTTTTCCGTACCTTAGCGTTCATACGTTAAACAAAAAATAACCTTTAAGGAAGGTATTTAATTTTTAGTTACTTCCAATGATGCCCTGAGTCTTTCAAGGTGATCCCCTTAAAAGTAGGTCATTTCGGGGCGCCTCGGTGGCTCGGTGGGTTAAAGCCTCTGCCTTTGGCTCAGGTCATGATCTCAGGGTCCTGGGATCGAGCCCCACATCGGGCTCTCTGCTCAGCGGGGAGCCTGCTTCCCCCCCTCTCTCTGCCTGCCTCTCTGCCTACCTGTGATCTCTCTCTGTCAAATAAATAAATAAAATCTTTAAAAAAAAAAAAAAAAAAAGTAGGTCATTTCATTTTACAGATGTACAGTGGAACAACTTTAACGAGCAATAGCGGGTAAGGCTGAGAAATTACTCTTTTTGAAGTAGATGGTCAAATTTTCCAAATACAACTATTAAAATTTTATAATAAGAGTGTCAGGTTTTTAATTTTTTTAAAAATTAAAAAACTTCAGTATTCCAGAACTTCATGCATTCTGTAATGATGATTTGGGCCTCGCCTCTACCTCATCTGATTTTAACACTAAAAAATTCAGCATTTGGCCAAAATGTGAATCCAATGCACCTTTAATTTTAAAAAATATAAAGAAATGGAAGAGAAGAAAAAGCAAGCACAGACTAACTGCTTTATAAACCTTGGCTTGCAGAAAGCCCTCCCAACTTTGATTCATCTCATTACAGAGAATTCAAATCACTTTTCACAGTAACATATACAACAGACAAAGCTGGAAGACAAATCTAAACGCCAAATATTTTTAATTCATATCACCAATTATAACAATCCCCTAGAAATGAAAAACAACAACCCAATTTAAAAATAGGCAAAAATAAAGAGTTCATAGAAAAAGAAATAAAACAGCTCTTGGATTAGAAAAAGAAATCATCATCACTCACAACTGAGAACATACTCATTGGTCACTTACTAGACTGGCAGAAATCCAGAGTTTGAAAACCACTGTTAGTGAGGCTATTTGGAAAAGAGGGATTTACATACATACCTGCTGGGAATGTAAAGTGATACAACCATACAGAGAATGAATGGGCAATAACTATCAAAATCACATATGCATCTATCCCTTGACCCAGCAATTTCACTTGTGGGCATTGATGCTACAGATAAACACCTGGGCAAGCAATGTTTAGGATTCATTACAGCAATGCTTATCACTGCCCAAGAATGCAAATGTAGCAGATATCCATCCACAGAGGACTGGACAAATAAATTATTATGTACTATACAACACCAATCATACAATAGAATATTATGCACTTGGGGAGAAAAAGAACAAAGAATGCTCTGTGTCCTGAAAGATCTCCAAGATCTACTGTTATGTGAAAGAAGATGTACAATGGTGTGTATAGAATGCTCTTTGTGGGGGGGAGGGGGGAAGGGTAAGATGAATTTCTATTTTTATTGGCTTGAATTTGCATAAAAAAACTCTACTCTTTGTATATTATTTTGGAACCAGTGAATGCACTCTCTCTTCATGGTAGACTCATTAATGGTCCTCATTCTTCACCCTCCCTATGCCCACATCCTTGCTACGGCCTCACTGTGGGTGGAATGTACTGTCCCACCGCTCGACCTGGGCCACGTGACTTGTTTTGCTCAAAGAAATACAGGTGAAAACAATGGTATGCCAGTGGCTTGCGAACATACTACAAAGTCATGGTAATAAGGTCATTATGGTATTAGTACAGTAATTCATAAATTGTACACTGCGCCAAAATAAAGAATCCAGAATGAGATCCCAGCATATGACGGAGATGGGTTAAATTCAGTGGAAAAAATGAGTATTTAATAAATAGTACTGGTACAATTGGCTATCTTTGTATTGAAAATAAAATTGGACCCATGTCTTGTACTAGATAAATATATTTCAGGCAGATTAAAAGTATAAGTATTGGGGCGCCTGGGTGGCTCAGTCGGTTAATCATCTGCCTTCGGCTCGGGTCATGATCCCGGGGTCCTGGGATCGAGTCCCACATCGGGCTCTCTGCTCAGCAGGGAGCCTGCTTCTCCCTCTCCCTGCCACTCGTCCTACTTGTGCTCTGTCAAATAAATAAATAACATATTTAAAAAAAAAAAAGTATAAGTATCAAACAAATAATAAAAAAGTCTTATAACAAAATTTAAGAGAAGACATGCACAATCAAAGGACCAAGGAGATTTCCCTAGTGCAGACTGGACACCTAGAAGCTAAAAAAGGAGACACAAATGAGATGATCTAAAAATGACAATTATTTGTATGGAAAATGATACCAGAGACAAAGGCAAAAAGACCAGATTATTCTATGAAAAATATTTTCCACGTAGGACAAGAGATGAGTGCCAAAAATACACAAAGAGCTCGACAAATGGATGAGAAGAGAGATCCTACTTCTGATAATGCTAACTAAGGTGGCTTGTATCAGAGCAAAGCTGCCAGAGATACAACTACAAACTCTGGGTCAAACAGCCATGTTCCGAAGGCATGGGCGATAACGGGCACCAATACTCAGAAGAAAGAAACGGCAGTGGGTGAATGTCACATCTCTGCCAGTGCTTGGTCTACAGCTCCGGTGAAAGAAAGGCACTATTACAGGGAAGTGTCACGTTCTCATCTAAACTCTTCCCACATCGCAGGCTAATCCCTGGGTATGCTTAATCCATGCGTATGTTTAGCCGACTTGAGGCAGCCTGGTTAAGGCTAAAAGAATCAAACAGGAAAAAAAAAAAAAAGAATCAAACAGATTTCAGCTACTGACCATGAAGCGAAAACAGTTTGAAGTGTTCGTTCAGCCTAGTTAATAGACCGAAAAGAAAATCAAAAACATAATCCATAGTTTCTGCAACACATCATTCGTAAAGTCTAGAATTCAAGATTACTCAATGCAACACATGAAGAGCACAAAAAATGTGACCCAAACTCAGGAAAAAAGGCAATCACTGGAAATAGCCCTAAGATAATCTGGATGTTAGAATTAGCAGAAAAGGTCTTTAAAGTACCTACTGTAGCTACGTACAAGAATATAAAGAGAGGGACGCCTGGGTGCCTCAGTCTGTTAAGTGTCTGACTCTTCATCTTGGCTCAAGTTTGTGAGATCTCAAGGTTGTGAGATCGAGCCCCATGTCAGGCTCTGCACTTAGCGGGGAGTCTGCTTGGGATTCTCTCTCGCCCTCTGCTCATGTGCTCTCTCTCTCAGATAAATACATCTTAAAAATAAATAAATAAATAAAGGAAATTTGAAAAAAAAAAAGGGGGGGGTGGTGCCTGGATGGCTCAGTCGGTTAAGCATCTGCTTTTGGCTCAGGTCATGGTCCCAGAGTCCTGGGATCGAGCCCGGAATTGGGCTCCCTGCTCGGCAGAGAGCCTGCTTCTCCCTCTCCCTCTGCCTCTGCCTGCTGCTCCCCCTGCTTGTGCTCTCTCCTCCTCTGTCAAACAAATAAATGAAATCTTAAAAGAAAAAAAAAAAAAAAAGAATTCTAGAACTGAAAATACAATCTCTAAAGACACTATTGGAATTGGCTTATCGGCAGATTGGAGAGGAATCAGTGAACTTGAAAAACAGATCAATAGAAATTATCCAATTTGAAGAACCAAAAGAAAAAAAAGATGAGGGGGGGGAGGAAGAGCCTGTGTGACATCAAAAGGACTTATGTGTGTATAGTTGGTGTCCCAGAAGGCCAGGAGAGAGAAAATGGGGCAGCACAAATCTTTGAGAAATAATGGCCGAAGTTAAATTTGGCAAAAAGAGAAATTTACAGACTAAAGAAGCCCAGCAAACCCCTATCAAGATAAATACATATAGGGGCGCCTGGCTGGCTCAGTCGGTAGAGCAGGGGACTCTCAATCTCAGGATCGTGAGTTCGAGCCCTACGTTGGCTGTAGAGATTATTTACAAATCTCTACAATTAAAATTAAAATTAAAAAATCAATTCTGGTTAAATCCAACAATTTAAAAAAATGTTAAGTGCATATAAAATCGAGGCACATCATGAACTGCTGCAAACAAAAAATTAAGAGAGAATCTGAGAGCAGCCAGGAAAATAAACACATTATATACAGGGAAGTAACCATTCAAATGACCACTAACTTCTGACCTGAACCAAGGAAACCAGAAGACAGTGGAATAATCCACTGAATGAAAAAAAAAGTCAACCCAGAATTCTATATCTAGTGGATGTACCTTTTAAGAATGAAGACAAAAGACACTTTCAGATTAACTAAAATAAGGAGACTTCCCTGTGCAGAGACCTGTGCTGCAAGAAATCCTAAGGGAAGTCCTTCAAGCTGAAGGGAGAGGGTACCAGAGGGAAACCCAGGTCCTCAGGAAGGAATGAACCAGAAATAGTCTATATGTGGGTAAATATAAAAGCCTATCTTTTTACTCTCTTAATTTCTTTCAAATACTACTTGGCTTTTTAAAGCCAAAATTATAGCAACGTATTGTGGAATCCACAGCATTTGTAGACATAACAGTATTAAGAGTATAGCAGGAAGTTCAAGGATGATAAAAATGAAACTGTTAAGATTGCAAGACTGTTGCATTTTACAGGAAGTGATACAGTGAAATGTATGCTGTGATCCTAAAGCAACCTCTAAAAAATAATGCAGGGGATGGGGCACCTGGGAGGGCTCAGTCGAGCGTTTGACTCTTGATCTCAGCTCAGGTCTTGATCTCAGGGTTCTGAGTTCAAGCCCCACATTGGGCCCCATGCCGGGTGTGCAGCCTACCTCAACTAGTAATATTATTATTATTAACAATAATGCAGGGGACTATGGGGGCAACACAAAGGTTCCATATCTTAACAAGAGCATGGGTCCTGTGAACGTATATGCAATTTGCCCAAAATGAGGGAACTGTATGCTTAAAATCTGTGCATGCCACTATAAGCAATTTATATCTAATTTTTAGAGTGTTTTCATTAAAGAAAAAAGGGGGCCTGACATAGAGTAGTTATTCCATAAATGTTAGTTATGATTGCTAGTATTCTGCTGAACAACAGAATATCAGTTTAAGAAATCCTGTTTTTGGGGCACCTGGGTGGCTCAGTTGGTTAAGTGTCTGCCTTTGGCTTGGATCATGATCCCAGGGTCCTGGGATCGAGCCCCACATCGGACTCCCAGCTCAGCAGGGCATCTCTTTCTCCCTCTGCCTCTGTCCCTTTCCCCTGCTCATGCTCTCTCTCTCTCAAAAAAAAAAAAAAAATCTTGGGGTGCCTGGGTGGCTCAGTGGGTTAAAGTCTCTGCCTTCGGCTCAGGTCATGATCTCAGGGTCCTGGGATCGAGCCCCGCGTCGGGCTCTCTGCTCAACGGGGAGACTGCTTCCCCCTCTCTCTCTGCCTACTTGTGATCTCTCTCTCTCTGTCAAATTAATAAATAAAATCTTTAAAAAAAAAAAAGGGCTGTCTTAAAAAAAATAAAAATAAAATAAATAAATAAAATCTCAAAAAAACAAAAAAAACCCTGTTCTTTGCACATGTTTACCTTAGGGCAGTATTTAGCACACACTTGTCCTTCTGCCTGGGATGTTCTCACCTCATACCCTTCCCTGGATGATGCCTCTGCATCCCCTGGTCTCAGCCCAAATGCTTCCACTGGGAAGTCCTGCCTGACATTCGCCTGCCAATGGCCACAGGAATGCATCGCAAAACCTGTTCTCCCCTTCCCGACGTACCGTTTGGCTCTTTCCAAGTCATCGTTTGCTTGCTCCAGCTCTCTGATGTATTTCTGAAGTTGATCCTTAATTGCTTTGGTCTGAGCAAGGTCATCCTCCAAGGCTGAGATCTGCCGGTAGCCTTCCGAGTGCTGCGTTTCGAACTTCTCCTGGAGGACAAAACCGACACTGAGTGTGTGACTTAAGACTTCTGGTAAGCTGTGTTTCTCCTCTCTTCCCTGTCACTTCCTGAAAATACTGAGAGATTAATCCTGGAACAGATGCTCTCCTGTTGGAGAGGACACTGTCGCTGTGAGCTCACGAGCGTCCAATCCTCCCTGGGTGCACAGCTCGGCTGCACCCTGATTTCTTTAGGGGATTTAGCTCTTATCATAGGATGGTTATGGGACTGGTCGTCACATCACACTCACTAAGGAGGCTCCAGACATTCTCGCAGCCTCCCACCACAGCCAGGACCCAAGACTAACCTCAGCCAGTAGAATCTTCTCTCCACAGTCATGGACTCTGAAGCAAGTGAGGACAATGGCAAGAATGAGGGGCCACCATTCCAAGTTATGTTCCAAGTGCTTCCTGCCTCCCAGCCCACAAGCATCTTGTATCCCGCCCCATCCCTAACTTGGTCCCTGCAGCCTCTGGGTGTCAAGAAGTCCCCAACAATCTTCAAAGCAATTACTTCGCTCAAGGTGTCCACAGCCAGGGAAAGCCACGTAAACCTCTCCAAGCCTCACCCACAAGGGCAATACAAATCCACTTCCCGTGACATCCCTGGACTGCATTATCAGGAATCACAGTAACTTTGTTTGCTTGTGCCTTGCCCTAAGAGCGGGAAACCGTGTACTTAGTCTAACAACTGTTCTAACTTTGTGATCCAGGATGCACTCCCTGCAGCGTGGGGGAGTTAGAGAGGACTTCTGGACCTTTGGGGGAAGGCGGGAAGGAAGGAAGGAAAACAAAACAAAAAAACCACAACCTGTTATTAATTATCAGGAGAGCTTAGTGTGATATGACTAGTGCTTTCCAAGGCAAGGGAGAGTCAAATGACTTCACGATCTGCTGCTGTCCAATTTCAGCCAGCTAACATTCATTGCATGCTTACTCTGGGCCAGCTTCTGGGCTCAGGATAATAGTTACGTTGGCTCATTTAATGCTACTTCAGAGATGTGAACGGAGGCTATTTCATTAGCCCAAAGTCATTTGGTAGCAAATGACTGAGCCAAGATCCAATCTGGGCCCCTGGGGCTTGTGCTCATTAAACAACTGTGCTAAACTGCCCTCAAACGTTTCCTTCCGGGCCACATAGGTATCGACCGCACATGCACACGTACGTGTACACACGCGCGCGCGCGCGCGCACACATACGTTCTGCTTTGGCTAGTCTTTCAAAACACCTTCCTTCCCCAAACACCCTCACTGCTTTCCCTTCACCTACACACGAAAACACATCCCACAGGAAAGGCCCAAAGTCTAGAAAGTTTGAGGGGCGCCTGGCTGGCTCAGTTGGTAGAATATCGGACCCTTCATCTCAGGGTTGTGAGTTCGAGCCCCACACTGGGTGTGGAGATTACTTAAAAAATAAAATCTTTAGGGTGCCTGGGTGGCTCAGTCGTTGGGCGTCTGCCTTCGGCTTAGGTCATGGACCCGGGGTCCTGGGATCGAGCCCCACATCAGGCTCCCTGCTCAGCGGGGAGCCTGTTTCTCCCTCTCCCTCTGCTGCTCCCTCTGCTTGTTCTCGTGCTCTGTCAAATAAATAAAAATCTTTAAAAAAAAATAAAAAATCAAATCTTATAAAAAGCCCCACAAAACAAAACAGGGCACCTGGGTGGCTCAGTTGGTTAAGCAGCTGCCTTAGGCTCAGGTCATGATCCCAGGGTCCTGGGGTTGAGCCCCACACAGGGCTCCCTGCTCAGTGGAGAGCCTGCTTTTCCCTCTCCCTCTGCCTGCCGCTCTGCCTACTTGTGCTCTCTGTCAAATAAATAAAACCTTAAAAAAAAAAAAAAAAAAGGAAGCAGACACACTCTTCTTTCCTCAATCGAATAAACACAGGCGTTGCTAGAAAACAGTCGGGATGCGGGGGGAGAATGACATAATGGTGCCTGGGCCAGAGAGGCGTGGTGAGAGCACCGTGAGAAGAACTCCCACAGAACAAGCAGATCATTTACAGGGTGGGGACAGGGAGGGCGTTCCACATTGTCACGCTGCTGCTCGGTCCCTTCTGATACTCTGTTTCCTGGCCATGAGCAGAGGAAGCGACTCCCCTCAGGCAAGGAGGGGTCTACCAAGCCCCACGCGAGGGCCAGTTCCCAGGGCTGGCTCTGAGGGCCTCACGCCCTTTCTCTGGCTCCATCTCCAAATAAAACAGGAGCGCGAGGAGCCTCCTTCATGAACCTCAATTCAGATGCAGGTTCCAAGACGATGCAGTTAACGGGCTTCTCCACCAGCGTAAAGACTCAAATGATGGCCTCTGAACTTGTGGATGTGAAAAGCCGTTGCTCAATATTGTGCTTTCATTCGGGGCTAATTCTAATAAGCTGTCAGCTGACGGAGGCACCAACAGAAGCTATCTGATCCCTTACAGGCCTTCTTGTTCAACTTGTGATGAATAAGCCAGTTGTCAAGAGGTCTCCACGGAAAACATTTCTCTGAGGTGACTGACAGATATTTGCTGGTGGCAGTTTATTTATTTTTTAAAGTAATCAGTACCCCCAACGTGGGGCTTGAACTCACGACCCCGAGACCCTGAGTCGCACACTCCAACAACAGAGCCAGTCAGGTGGCCCGGTGGTGGTTCTGTTTCCCGGGGCATTTCTCTTTCTTCTCCTGCTCTATGCTCCGCACCTCAGGCATCTGTCAGGCATCTGTCAGGAAGAGGTGTTTGCAGGTTCAAGGGCTCAGGTCTTGAAGCAGTTACTTCAATGACTGCTCGACGGGGGGCCTGCCTCCGTGGAGCCCCAGGTGGTCCCGCTCCCCACTGTGGTTCATACCGCTGATCTGCCTTCCAAATAGCTTCGGCCCTGAGTCCCCTTCAAGTTAAGCACCATGATTCCTCAGTTCCTGTGGCAGGGGTCGGGCTGTCCACAAAATGAGTGGTGTGGGCCAGGTGTAGGGATAAAGCAAAGGACACTTATCCCTCTGTGTCAGGGATGGAGGTGGGGGACAGTAGTGGGGACTGGGACGGGCCAGTGAATGCTTGCTCAGTCTCGGCAGCCACTACCTGGCTTTTCGCTGGTGTGGAAGAATGCAGGCCTGGCAGGCTGATTCTCAAGGGAAGTCAGAAATCCAGATTTTTTATATGAAGCCTCACAACTCTGAATATTGATATTAAATACTTAAACACTACGGGCACCGTGGCTCACTTGGTTAAGAATCCAATTCTTGATTTTGGCTCAGGTCATGATCTCAGGGTCATGAGATCGAGCCCCACATGGCGTTTCTGTACTCGGGATGAAGTCGGCTTGAGATTCTCCCTCGGCCTCTCCCCCAGCTCACATGTGAACTCTAAATAAATAAAATCTTTAAAAAACACTAAAGATATTAATTTTACTATCAAAAAATGAACCGTAAGAAAATCCTCAACTCTACTTACTAACAGCATGCTGAAGTATTTACAGAAAAGTGTACGGATGTCTGCAAGTCACTTTGAAATGCGTTAGAAAACCAAATTGATGGATGGATAGACAGGGAATAAAAATCAAGTATGGCCAAAAAAAAATCAAGTATGGCAAAGGTTATTGGCAGAGCCTAGGTGGTGGATATACAGATGGTCACTGGAAAATTCTTTCAACCTTGCAGTGCGCTTGAAAACTGTCATGATAAAATGTGGAATAAAAACCACAGAAGGGCGCCTAGGTGGCTCAGTCGTTGGGTGTCTGCCTTTGGCTTGGGTCATGGTCCCGGGGTCCTGGGGTCGAGTCTTGCATCGGGGTCCTGGGATCGAGCCCCGCATCGGGCTCCCTGCTCAGCGGGAAGCCTGCTTCTCCCTCTCCCACTCCCCCTGCTTGTGTTCCCTCTCTCGCTGTCTCTCTCTCTGTCAAATGAATAAATTTTAAAAAAACAAAAAAAACCACGGAAGGCTAAGCCAAAAACATCAGTGGGTCAGACTCATCTGCAGATGCCCAGCGTGGGCTCTGCGGTCTAGGACATGAAAAGCTCACACGCCACTGCTCAGCTTCTGAGGTCTTTGGGATCTTTCCTCCACCCCTCCCTGTCCCTCAATCCCCAATCCATTTGTGGGTCCCACTTTTTCCCGGGTGCTACTAAAGCCAGGATGCTCAGCTCTGCTGGACATCCATTCTCATCTCTGTCTACGGAAGGTCCAGATTAACTCTTCACTAACCCCTCCGCCCCAACCTGCTGGCGACGTGCGCACAGGTGCACACACACTCCTTGTGTGCCTTCAAACGCCAGCTCAAACCCCTCCCAGCTCCCCCGTGAAGCTGTCTCCAGCTCACGCAGACCCTTCTCACAGAAGCATCTCTCAATCAGTACTATGTAACTGAGCATCTTTTCTTTAAGTGCTTTTGGGGTTAGCTTTGTCATCCTCAGAGCTTCCAGGACACTAGGAGCACGTCTGTTTCCACTATCCACCAAATCTGGCCCTTGGCTCTTCTTCTCTAGTAGCTCATCAAAATTTACACGGGGAGCTTTATAAAAAATGAAGAGTCCGCAGAGTGGCTCAGTCGGCTAGGCAGCTGACTCTCGATTTCGGTTCAGTTCGTGATCTCGGGCTCCATGCTCAAGAGGGAGTCTGCTGCAGGATTTTCTCTCTCTCCCTCTGCCCCTCCCCCTGCTCTCACTCTCTAAACTAAGTAAGTAAATCTTAGAAAAGACATGCAGACATGCCTAGGAACCAACCCCCTCCCAGACTTACTCAGATTAGGAATCTCGGGGCAAGGGTGGGTTCAGGCCTGAGAGTCAGGAAGCTAGCCCGGAGCTCCCGCCTGGCAGTGAGGGCTGAGAGCCACAGTCTGTGGGGCCCGGTGCGAGTGCGTATCTACTAAGCCCTACAGAATGTCCCAAAGGCAGTCTTCGCTCTTTGGACCAGTGGTGCTCCAGATACTTGGCAGTGTCGGCAGGTATTTTGGGTTCTCATAAATCTGGGGGGCGAGGGTGCCCCTGGCACCCAGTGGGCAGAGATCAGCGAAGCTGTTCAACATCCTACAAGGCAAAACTCAGCCCCCGCCATGGAAAGTTACTGGACCTCAAAGGTCCGGAGTGTTCAGGTTGAGGAACCTGCACTGCACCTGGACAGGCACTGTCCAACGGAACTTTCTGGAATCATGGAAATATTCTCCACCTCTCTGTCCAGTAACGATGCCCACAAGAGATGTGGGGCTGTTGAGCAGTGGAAATGCAGCTAGTAGAGGTGAGGAATTCTGTTTTTATTTTCATGAACTTGACTGTGTCAACTGCCCCAAGTGGCTGGGGGCTACCACACTGGGCAGCGTCACCCTGAACGTTGTATAACCTGAAGATCAGCAAATCCAGCAACACTCCATACTCTACCTTTCACTGCCTGGTGGGGTTGTGGTAGACCCCAAGAATGACCGTGGGGACACGTGTGTGACTCGCTTGCCACAGAGCTCCTCCCAACAGGGGCAAAAAAGATTTCCATCACCACTTCCACCCAGCAGGCCTGGAGGGAGCGGGGAGTGTGCCCGGGGCTGGCCGCAGCCCCTCGCACGGCCGGGCTCGCCTTCCCGGGCACACACGCCATGCTGGAAACCTCTCTGGACCTGCCGTCTGTGTCCTCTCACCTTGATGGTTTCCAGCTCGACGCGAAGGCGGTTATTTTCCGACAGGAGGTCCCTGTTCCTGGTTTCGATCTGTTGCAGCTGCGTCTCTAGTTCGGCTTCATATTCGCGGCTGCCCTCCTGGAATTCTCGGAGCTCCTCTTGCGTGTTCTCTGCCCTGCAGAAGCCCCAGACGCGTTAGGGGATCATTTACTGAGCACCTACCCATGCTGTTGAGGGTGAGACATGGATTCGTTGGTTTTTCAGCCACCTCTCGAGGCAGAAACTAGCCTTCCCCTCATTTTACAGGTAAGACTTGTCTCAAGGTCACGTGAGTCAGAAGCAGAGCTCGCACCTGAACCCGGGTCTGCTGACTCCGAAGTCATTTCTTAACCAATTCACTCCTCGCTCATTCATTCAACGTATTTTGCTTTCGAACTCGACGTGGAGTAAATATACTTGGGACTGCGTACCCTCTGCAGACTGACTTGTAAGCAGGAATTGCACCGAATACGAATGTGTGCTTATCCCCCCACTACAGTGTGCCCCTGGCCAAGCCCAGACACCCAGTTCCTGCTCCTCGATCCTCAAAAGTCAAGCAACATTTATTGTTATACTAAACCTGAGTTATCTTTAAGTCCAATTAAGAATAAGGAAATTAGAGGGACTGGAATAAGACCTCCACGTGGACAGTATAAGAGTCCATGAAAAAAAAAAAAAGGAACAATGCTGAAAACACACACACACACACCCTTTATTCCCAGATATGGACACCAGAATCGCTGGTTTCACATTTAAAATCTGCAACAACCCATATTGTCAGGCACAGGGACTGACCAGATAGGGCATCCACAACGGATGAACCCCGCCAGAAAATGGGAAGGAACACACCAGTTTCTTAGGACCGGGGGCTTTGACGCTCACATTCTAGCCCAGCTGCTTACTGGCTGGTGTGACCTCGGTGGGCAAGTTACCTGCCTTCCCTGAGGCTCAGTTCCTCGTTCGTAAAATGGGGTGGTAACTGTTTCCTCATGAGGCAGTTTTGAGATTTAATGGACGGAATGTGTGTCAAGTCCTTTGGAGTGCTTATTGCCTAAGAGGTCCCAAAATGAATGGTGGCTGCCACCACGATGGGAAGGAAAAGCAGAGTGGACTTTGGAAGACTAACCTCTGCTTGTAGGTCATAGCCAGATCTTTCCAGTAGTTAGCCTCTTCCTCCCCAGAGCTGAAAGTCTTTCCCGAGTCCTCCATGGTGAAAACAGAGCAAGAGCTCACTCTTCTTGTGGCATGGCGTCTACGAGAAAAAGCTTTAATATTATTACCCATGTCTGGTTAAAGAATTCATCTTTAATGGGGGAGAGGGGAACCTCTTGAATTTTCTGTTGGATGAAATGATAAAACATTGCCAAAAACTGAAACCAAACCCAGACAAAATACAGCCTACCCACATGTAACATTTCCTGAATACATAAAACTACCAAGATTTTATTCGTTTGGGGAAGGGGGGGGCAAGAAAAAAAAAAAAAGGAGGGGAGGACATCTCCAGGGTTTGGTTTAGACCAGGATGGTGCCGCCACCATCCCCACCGCCAGGAGAATGGAAAGTCTTTGGGGCGAGAGGATGAGCCCAGTTTGGGATATTTCTAGTCTGACATGCCAGTGACACATAAAGAAGCAACAATAGATCTGAAACTCAGGGGTGAATTCTGGGCTGATACAAATGTCAGAGTAGGGAGCCTGTAGCTGCTGCTTCCCTCTTTCTCATGACGGAACTGCTGGAGAATCTAGTAAGGACTATTTATGGAACTCTGAGGAATGCCAGTGTTTGGTAGGCAAAGAAAGAAACAGTCGTCTAAGGAGACAGGAGACAAATGAAGAGACAAGAACCAGACAGTGAGCTGTCCTGGGAGTAGGTAGATGGTGTCAAGGGGAAAAGAAGGACCGGTCCCCAATATCCACGATACAACAGAGAAACTAAGATAGGGACTGGAAAATACCCAGTTGATTTAGCGAAATGTCGACACTGGTGATGTGAGCAAGAGTCGTTTCAACACAGTGGAGTGGGGAGGAGGAAAAGACTGGGCGGAGGAGTTTCGAGGAGGCGAAGAAGAGGAAGTAGAGGAAATTTTGGAGAGCTGGGTGTGAAAAGCAGGCCAACGGGACAGTAGCTAGAGGGCAGGGGGTGGGAATGGGGTGTTGGCTCTGAGGACTTGGAGAGATTCAGAGCAGAGGCTGGGGAACGGCTCTCTCTGAACAGCAGGCAGTTTGCAGACTCCCCACTGAGAGAGCCTCTCCACGTAACACCTTACCCTCTGAATTTAAGGCTCTGAGCTTGTCCAAAGTTCATCAGGAACCCAAATGAGATGTCTCCAAGGTCCCTTCCTTCCCTCAAGGGAGCTCACAATCTAGCGTCCTTCGGAACGAAAGAATGAACGCAACCCCTCACTTTGCAAGGTGTAACAAGCTGTATTTCTGGTGGGTTTTTTGTTTTTTTTTTTAAGAGGGGGGGGGCACAGAGGGAGAGAATCTTAAGCAGGCTCCAGCTCAGAGCACCAGGCTCAATCTCACGACCCTGAGATCACAACCTGAGCCCAAATCAAAAGTCGGACGCTTAACTGACTGAGCCACCCAGGCGCCCCATAACAAGCTATATTTTTGACTACAAACGTGAATCATTCAGCTAAATATGTTAGTGTTGACATGGACACAATCACCAACTTCTGGATCCCTGGTAAAAAAAAAAAAATCAAACAATTATACTTATATTCAAGCACAGCCCTTTTTAAGAACTAGATTTGCTAGTCCCTATACTCACATCTCTCCTTCCTGATTTCTCTCCCTTCCCTCATTCGGAGACAACATGCCATGTGCCCCACCCATCCCCTTCAGGGGAACAGTTTCTCTGAAAGCTGGATGGAAGCACAGAAGCTGGAAAGAGTAGAAAGCTGTTCATTTGTTGATCTTTTTCCAGTCCTGCCTTTCTTCTTCCATATTTCTGTACCACCACTCCAATCTTGGGGAAACCAACCCGCCATTCATTCCATGTGATTCAGATGTACTTACATCAGCATCTAGGAGGAGGCCCGTGATAGGAGGGATGCCTCCAGCATCAGTGGATGGCTCAGAGGCGGGCCAAACCCAAACTGAGCCAATAACAGAATAGGTCTGACCCAAACCAGGCCCGTGATTGGTTCAGGGGTGACCCTAACCTGAGCTGAGCAAACGGGTACAGGCCTAGGGCTTCTGCAGAGTCATCAAGAAAGACACTCTGGAAGTGGTAATGAACCTTATCGTGGTAACGGTTTCACAATATATGCATTTCTCAAACCGTCATGTTATATACCTTAAACTTACACCGTGCTCTATGTCAATTATATTTTCATACAGCTAGGAAAAAAAGAAAGAAAAAACTTTTCCCACTAGGGTAAGTTGGTAGGAAGTAAGCCTGGAGCTGCCAGTGATCATCCTTCCATCACAAGGGAGGAGTCTGCCAGAGAATGAAGCCAAAACAGAGGAAAGCGGGGCCAAGAGGTGGAGACACTGGGCCCTGATGATATCATTCGAACACCTGGGCCCAGTCATACCTGATTTAAGGTTATGAGAGATAACCAACTCCCTTTCTTGACTATACCAGTTATGGTTGGATGGCTGCCACGGACGGTCCTAATTAAGGTAAGTAGGGGGAAATGTTGCTTGCTGCAAGTAAAAAGAATAGAGCACCTAGAGTGTAAATAACAGCAAATAACATGGCAATGGGTAAGGGCCAACTTAGGTCTGGTACTCCCTGCTCAAGTCTTAAGCTCTAAAGAGCCCAGAACTCATCTGATATGAAGTCACCAAACCAGCCCCTGTAAGTGTCAAGAACCCATGCAACTGAGTACCATGTGGCCATTATCTTATTGAGAACAGTCTCAACTGCATGGCACGGGAGTCCGTGTAAGAGGGCGAAAAATGGAGGAACTTAGGAAAAATAAATGTGGATTGACTTTTCCTCCTCTTTGGGAAAATATCATATCCAATATTCAAAGTAATCAGTTCCTGCCTACTTCTCTAAACATTTCCCAGCCCTACCCCCTTCATTAATGTTCAAGCCGCATGGCCTTCTTTCTGTTCCTTGAGCACACCCAGCTTGCTCCCACCTCAGGACCTTTGCACTTGCTGTTCTCTGCCTGGAATGCTTCTCCCTCAGATCTTTGCCCTTCTTCTTGTCATTCAGATCTCAGCTGGAATGTCTTCCCCAGAGAGACTTTACTTGAATATTCCACCAAATATCCCCTCTAGCCCTTCACTATTATATTAACCTCTGGTTGGTCTTATTTCATCATTGAGTTTTGTTTTTATCTTCCCCCAAAGGAATGTCAATTGTTGAGCACAGGGGCCTTCTCCATCTTGGTTTTTCATCCCAATACCTAGAACAGTGCCTGGCATATAACAAAAACTCAATAAATGCTTGTGGAATGAATGAGCAAAGGGGAAGCTAGAGATGGACTATCAGCAGGTAGGGGATGTGAGGTTAAGGAAAGGCAAGAAGCCAGAAACTTCTGAAGACTACTTTATAGTTGACATCTGTAAATCCCTAAGAGGCTTGTCAGGATGGGGAAAACCCCACATTCCCTCAGCACCTGAGTGGCATCTCATTAGTGGGAAATGGCAGGAAGAGAGGATACGATGTTGAAAACAACCCCCTCCCCAGGTGTACATGATAGGGAGCATCTGGTAGTATTCTTGGGGTTTAATAACGTTCATCCTGCACTCTTATGATAGATGAGTTTTAGGAAAAAAGCTTCCTAAATAAAACACAGCCAGTGAGGACTAGAACTTAATCCTCAGGAAAGGAATGAATTTGAGATGTTTTAGGAGGCACTTCCATTACACGAGTGGCTCTAATTACAACTGTGCTGATGGGAAGGTTCTGGTTTTGGACTGGGTGGGGAGGTGGAAAAAAGCTAAGCAGAGACCTGAGCTCCTGTCACAGCCTGCATGTGTAGCTCCTTCAACTAAAGGGCAAAAACAGCAGGCCTGGCATTTCAACCCAAAACCCCCCTGCATTTTAAAAACAATCCTTAGGGAAGCGGAAAAATATACTATAGACTAAGAAGAAGTAACAGCTGAACTTCACTTTGTTCTCAAACAACGATCTTAAAAATGTACGCTTTTGGGGCGCCTGGGTGGCTCAGTGGGTTAAAGCCTCTGCCTTCGGCTCAGGTCATGATTTCAGGGTCCTGGGATCGAGCCCCGCATCGGGCTCTCTGCTCAGCACGGAGCCTGCTTCCCCCTCTCCCTCTGCCTGCCTCTCTGCCTACTTGTGATCTTTCTCCTCTCTGTCAAATAAACAAAATCTTTTTAAAAAAAAAATGTACGCTTTTCCCCTTTGCCATTTGAAAACGTCTCACAGTTCCAATGTGCGTTATTCTTGGCCACAGAAAGCAGGTAAGATGGCTTGGAAAGACTCCCTCTCCCTACTGAATCGAACCACCGCATGGGAGGTGTTTAGGAACTTCAATTTTATCCCCTTTAGGCCATTCGACTATAAAGAGTAAGCGAGGCATCGCTTGGGTTCTTAGAAGCAGAAGCCGGAGCAGAAACACTGCGCCCCTTGGCCATCTCCAGAGGTGCACGTGGACCCCAGAGGCAAACCAGATTCAAGTGCAAGTTGGGAGGAGGGGCGGTGACTGGAGGGTCTTTGAATTCAAGTTCATGGTCTCCTCGGGGTTGCAAAGAGACTGTTCAGAGGTTAGATGCACTCGTTTCATCCGGCCCAGTCTTTTCAAACGCACTGTGACAGGCACGGGTCTCAGTATATACAACTCTGTACCCACTATCTTAAAAATGGGCACTGGATGCCTTTATTTCACTTGCGCTACAAATGTTATAGGCATTCGGCCTCTGTGCGTGTGCTCTCAATACACCAACACGCCATCGTGCCCCAGGAGCTCTGTGGACAAACCTAACAGGCATCTCAAAAGTATATGCTACAGGGGGCAAGGAGAACAAGCTGGGAGCAAAAAGTTCAAAAAATATGTATTCTCTGTTTTGCATAACTTAGATCTTCCACCCCACCTTCGATTTCAAAACCCTAGAGAAAACAAAGCACTCTCCTCTGGCTTTCCTCTGAGTGAAGAAAGCCAGCACAGCTGGTCAGGAGCAGCAGACACATATAAACTATCAAGAATTAACTCACCACCCTTCTCCACGCCGACCTCAGTCCTTCCCAATCAAAACAAAGGGAGGAGCTGAAGGGAAAGGGAGAGGACAGAAAGACCTGGCCAAATGTCTACACGTGCTTCAACAGCTCCTAGGTTATGACGTGGGCTCCCCATTTTGCAGAAGTGGCATCACTGGGGCAAAACCAGTCAAGAGTCAGCAAGTCTGGCTTCTGTCTCTGTGCTTTCAAAGTCTATAATGATCTTCCTCCAAAAATACTTAGATAGGCATGCAAGGACATATACTCAAGGGTGTATGCCATCATTCATTGATGTGGAAAATTGGAGAAAACTGTCAACAGAGGGCTGATTTGGAAAATTACGCAGTTGTTAAGAAATATATGAACTAATATGGAAGAAAGTTCATGATACATTAAGAAAGGGTGCCAATTTTGTTTATAAAGGTATCTCTTGGGCACTTGGGTGGCTCACCCCGTTAAGCATCTGTTTTGGGCTCAGGTCATGATCCCAGGATCCTGGGATGGAGTCCCACATCAAGCTCCCTGCTCTGCAGGGAGTTTGCTTCTCACTCTTCCCTTCCCCACCCCTTCTCCCCCCCCACTTGCTCTCTCAATCTCTCTCTCACTCTCAAATAAAAATCTTTAAAAATAAATAAAAATAAAGGTATCTCACTCTCTCTGCATACATGAGTCGAAAAGGGTCTGGAAGCGTGTACCAGACAGGGGTAAAGTAGACACTGAGATAAGAACCTGTATGGGACACACTACTATATACATTGATTTTTACAGTAAGCATATGCTGCCTTTGAAATTTTAAGAAAGCTTAAACTCAGATCAAAATATAGAATAAAAAAATAGGATGGCTATTGTTCCAGGACAATTTTATTCTACTGAATCAAGATGCCAGGAAAAGGGGCGCCTGGGTGGCTCAGTCGGATGGGCGTTTGCCTTCGGCTCAGGTCATGATTCTGGGGTCCTGGGATTGAGCCCTGCATTGGCTCCCAGCTCCATGGGGGGGGGCGGGGGGGAAGCTGCTTCTTCCTCTCCCTCTGCATCTGCCTGTGGCTCTCCTTGCTTGTGATCTCTGTGTCAGATAAATAAAATCTTAAAAAAAAAAAAAAAGATGCCAGGGAAAGATATTTTCCTTCTGTGATTTCCCTCTCCTCCATCCCTTCTCGAACATTTCCAAATACCTACTAAGTGCTAAAGCATTGCTGGGAGAGGCAGACAGAAATCACCTACATCAGTACCAGGTGCAGAAACAGTCTGAGCTGCTGACACCAACTTTCTGTGTGCAGGCCGACTCACTTTAGGAAATTAGCTAGTAAGGAAAGGGAGTGTAATCTCTCTGGGCTCACACATTCTAAGAAAAAAGAACACACTTCGGAAACAAAAGTAACATCCAAACAGAATAAGCCAAGTTAAGAAACTATTATCCAAAATGAGAGGATAAAATATGGCAATAGGACGTCCCTGAGACTTCAGGGATCTAATCCTACACAAAGGACACAATAAGGGGAAAGATTTAAGTTTGGAACCTGGTTCAAGACCAGCGCGGCGGTGGGGTCAGGTAAGTGGCTCTGGGAGTCAGTCACTGGGATCCAATTGCTCTTCAAAGCACCCTATCTGTGTCCTAAAATGCCGCCCTATCCAAGAATACAGAAACAAAACTAGCATAGAAAATGACAAATCTCTGCCCAGTGCACCCTGTAAAGGCCTTTTCTTTAGAAAGGAAGTTAAAAAGGACCTCGAGGCTAAAAGTAGAAAAAGGCACAACCTGGTACAAAGCCTTGACAAAGAAATCAGGGAAGCTCAGACCCGCAGGAGGCAGAGAACCTGAGATGACTGGAGAAGATAAGGCAGCTTCCCGAAAAGCGGGATCAAGGTGATAGCGGGATTTCCCACGACCTCGGGGAGGCAGGTAAGCTCCCACCACTGCATTCAAACTGTAGAATAAGCGTTTTCATCCTTTATCCAATCCTTTCCCCAAAGTGCTGTCAGGAGAAATCTGAGCCTTCCTGCAGCAGAGATCTGAGAAAAGCAGAGGGAAAGAGACGGTTCCAAACACGTTCGCGAAGGCAGGGAGATGCCAAGCAGGGGGTGTTTTGGAAAGGGGCCTGAACTGAGGGTGGAAGTGGCAAGGGGCAGTGGACGGGGGGGAAGGGGGATGAGGGGTATAAGAGGAATGAGGGAAAATCTGGGGCAGCAGAACGAAAGAGGGTGGCGGGGGCTGAAAAGAGACAGAAAAAAGAGTGAGAAGAGACCAAGAGAGTGAGGAGGGCAGCCTGGGGTGGGGGGTGGGACGGTTGGAGGGCAGAGGAGCCAGGCAGCGGGGGCTGGAGGCGAGGAAGGCATGAAGGACCGAGGAAGTCATGGAGGGAGTGGAGGGCAGCTGGTCGGAGACCAGCCAGCGCTAGAAGAGAAAGAAAGTTAGCAAAGGCGAGGAGCTGGGCGCGAGGACACAAGAGTTGGAAAGGACAAAGTTAGGAAAGGAGCCTGCAGAGAGCGGGATTTTTGAGCCCCGCGCCCGGGACCGGCGGAGTACAGGCGGCCGGGAAGAGACGCGCGAGCTAGGGGCGCGGCAGGGTCCCTGCAAGACGGCTCCTGGCGGCCCGGAGGGCGCGGCGGGCGCCAGGGTGGGCAAAAGAGTTTCTCGGTGGTGGTGGCGGCCGGAACGGCGCCCACCCCCGGGCTCCGCACCCCCGCACTTACCCTGGCTCGGGCCGCGAGGACAAGCGGCGGCAGCGGCGGACAGCACTGCCGGGGCCTCTGACCACCGCCCCCGCCCCCGCGCCCGTGGCGGGCGCCGACCATTGGCTGCGGCGCCACGGGACCGCGTCCGCCTCGGCCAATCAGCGCCTAGCAGCGGCGTTTGGAAACTTTTTTCCCAGGGCCCGGGCGCGGCGTGGCCACGCGGCGGCGTTGGGCCGGCGGGGGCCTGGGAGGCTCCAGCTGCTGGGCAGGGACGTGGCCGGCCTTGGAGTGTGCAAGCGGGTCTCTGGTCATCCGGGGACGGGCTTGGACGCGAGGGCCACGCTGGTCAAGAAAATACGACTCCCTGCCCTAGACGCCGATCGCATTTTCCCCAAATCGAGGGAAAGACAAAAGATCCAGGTCCGCTTAGGCTAAGCAATGCTCCATGTTCTTTACACCCAAAATAAAAATTTCGACATCATTATCTTTCTCAAAGGCAGCGAACTTCGTGTTTAAGGGTTTGGTTTCGAGCCTGGCTTTGAATTCTAGCTGTACTCCTACTAGCGAGTTGATCTTGGGTGAGTGACTTAGACTCTGTGACTTAGTTTCCTTATCTATAAAATGGGGGCTCATAAAAGGATTCTACCTTGAGGTTATGCAGAGACAAACTGAGTTAACTTGGAGTCTGGAAAACGTTTAGGACAGTGCCTAGTACAAAGTTAAATACAATCTGTTCAATTCTTAAGTGATCGTGATTTGTTCATTGGTTATGTGTCAGACGCAATGCTAACTTCTTGACATGGGTTTTCTTATTCTTCGAGCAATCCCAACTGTTCACCAACAAATACGTATTGAGCACTCAGGCTTATAACACAACAAATGTCAGACAAGATGCCAGTCCTCAAAAGTCTTATGCTACTAAGAAAGCAGGACACTAAATCAGCAGAGAGAAAGTAAAATAATTTCAGATGCTTGTAAGAAAGCAAGACGCTAAATCAGCAAACAGAAAGAGTAAAATAATTTCAGATGCTTGTAATAATTTCAGAATAAACAGGGTCGTATGAGAGAAAAGGGCCGGGAGGGGTCACTTCAGATGATTAGGGAAGGCTGCTAGATGGAGGTGACAATGAGCTGAGATCCAGATGATAACCACAGAAAAGCACTTTTATTTTTTCCTCATTTTAAAGATGAGAAAACAAAGGTGCAGGAAATTAAATGCATTGCCCAAGGAGTTCCAATTAGTAATAACAAAACCAGGCTTCAAACCTGGGTCCCTTTGACTCCTACACCCAGCGTCCTTTAGCACTACCCTAGAGGCAAGGAGATTTTTAGCTATTTGAGGCCTCTGGTCACACTCTTAGAATCCTTCCTGCCTCCACGCCTTGGTTAAGAATGACATTTCTCTAATTTGACTTTGTTTTGACTCCTTGCTAGTTCCTAAAGAAGCTCAGAGGTGCAAAAGGTAACCTCACTACCTATATCAATAGGGTTAAGTACCAACCTGCTCACAAACACTACTAAATCATTCACACCCTCTTCTCAACACTTTTCCTCTGAATCTTTCTTACATCCTCAGAATTTTTTTTTTTTTTTTTTTTTTTTTACTCTCACTGCTCTGTGAGGTTTCTGCGCATGGAGTAATCATCCCAGTTTACAGATAAACTGAAGAACAAATCAATGAGTTACCAGTTCTGCCTGAATGGCATTGATCAAGTCACCTAAACTAGCTCATTTACAATTTCCTTCATTTTCCATAAAAACAACAGGGAGGACACTGAATTATCATGAAAGTTCTCAGGAATAGTTTAGGGAAATGGCTTTTATTGGATAAAATCTTTACAAGAAAAGAAAATTTTGGAGCATGTTAAAACCTTTTCCTGTCTTTATTCAGTGTTTTCTTGTAGCTTTTAGATATGAATTAGCAGAGAGCTCAGTTTCTCTTGCTTACATCTTTCCATTATAATTTATTATTTCAAAACACTAAACTGAACATAGGCAGAAGAGAAGTTGCTGTGGGAGAAACTCCTTTAGTGACAGCTAGCTTAATTTAGAAGGTGAACTGAATGTAAAATGGCCACGTAAACTGCACAAAAATAAAACTTCATCCGAGTTTCATAAATGTGAAGATTATAATTTGGACAGGGAAAAACTGAAATTTACTCCTACTCTCTGATAAAAGTGTTTGCCCACTAAAGAAAGAGGAGTAAGATTAACAGAGACTGTATTTAAGAAAATATCTCTTAAGAAAAATGTAAAAGCTGGGGCGCCTGGGTGGCTCAGTCGTTAAGCGTCTGCCTTCAGCTCAGGTCATGATCCCAGGGTCCTGGGATTGAGCCCCGCATAGGGCTCCCTGCTTGGCGGGAAGCCTGCTTCTCCCTCTCCCACTCCTCCTGCCTGTGTTCCCTCTCTCGCTGTGTTTCTCTCTGTCAAATAAATAAAATCTTAAAAAAAAAAAAAAAAAAAGAAAGAAAAAGAAAAAAGAAAAATGTAAAAGCACTCTTTCATAAGTATCAAATTGCATTTCACTTCATAGTTCTTCCAAGGGCTGGTGTAGTCTGCCTAGGCTGGTTTTCTACAGAAAACACTAAAACTGGACTTCATTAAAAATTATTTGTCATTCAGGCTTTTCATTAACTTTCCATTTAGTAGAATTGATTTGACTTTATTTACTGCATTAAAACCTGTTGAGATCAGGCAAAGCTCTGGACTTGAAAGAATGCCAAGCGAAGTCAAACAAAATGTGTCTGTTCTGGATTGTTTTGTGACCAAAACTTTTTAATAAGGCAATAAAAAATCCACAATTACTTTGTTTCCTTTTTCCTTTTTTAGTTACTCCGGTCTGCCGCCTGAGATACTCAACCAGAATAAAAAGAAAAACTCCTTTAAAGAGAAGTATATTCATTTGGTACTTTGGGAAAGAAAAAAAAACAAAACAAAAACCCAACACTAGACACAGGGTTGTTTTTCATCTGTTCTAGTTCCCACTTGGAAAACAGTACCCACACACAGACAGAATGAAGATTTACTCAGCAGTAATAAATACCTAAGCAGGCAGATGATGTGTATGCTTGTCATCTGCCTTCTGGAAAATGAAAAGCAAGCACAAAGGGCGCTTCGGCTACATGTTTGATCTTGCCCTCTGCAACAAGAGTCTACAAGGATGTCTACAGGGATGTGTCAGCTTCCCCTGAAATTTCCCCCCACTTAATGCAAATTGTCTAATGAAATTGCCTCACCCTGCAGACTTCAGGCAGGGAAAAAAAACAAAACAGGACAAAACTCTTGGTGATTTCCACTTATTCGTCTGCAAAATTAATCTGTTTCTCGGTAAACTTCAGAAGTGAACTTTTAGGTCGTATTTAGCTAGCACATCCTAAATATGTCTTGATGTAGGTAAGTTTCGTTTTTCTCATTGGCAACAGGAAACAGTGAGCAGTTGGCAGTTTCACAAACGACCGTCGTGCTGAGCTTTAAAAAAATGACTTCAGATTAAAGATTGTGAAGCACCAACCCTCCCCCCACCCCGAAAAAAAAGAAAAACCCTCAAACCCCCCCCCCAAACTCCCATCATGTCACATCCATCCACCTAACACACAAGCCACAGGTTTCACAGGGCTTTCCCGACCCTGTACCTGGAAAGTTTGCATGCACTTGCAACGGGCTCTGGACCAGGGCTTTAAAAAGTGACCTTTTCTAACTGAAATCACGAGGATGCCTTAATTAGTAGGTGACAGTGCCCAGCCGAGTCTGAGCACACACTTCATTTTGCGCCAGCTGGGTAGCCACCTTGAGAGAAACCCCGCCGGCCCGAAGGACCTCGCGGGAAGGCCCGCTGGCGGTTATTTTTCTCTCTACTCGCCACTAGGTTGCACTAGATTAAAGATGCTGTGGAAATTATGCGTCATTTAATTAAAAAAATAAAGTAGAGCCATCACGTGACGCGAGGGAGCGAGGGACTGGGAGAGAGGGGAGCGCGCGCGCATGAGCGAGAGCGCCAAAACGATCGGGTTTTTCATCGAAATCCTGTTTAAATCGCCTTCCCTCAAAAGACTGAAAAGCTGAGTTGTATCAAATGCCGGTTGGCAGGTTTTTTCCCCCGGCTCCACCTCACAAGCCCCCTCATTCTTCGCTTTCGGGCTCCTTTCCACGTCACGACGATAAGCCAGGGAGAAGGCCTCCTTAAACTCAGGGTTTTCGCCAAAAAAGCCGGAATCTCCCCCAGGGAAGGTCCCTATTTAGGGGTTTATCGGGAGGGGACTGAGCCTGACGAGGCTGCAGGGCCGCGAGGCCCCGCCCCCCCCGGGGTTCCCAGCACGCCCCGCGCGGGGAGGACGCGGCGGCCGGGGCGGGGTGGAGGAAGGGGCGGAGCGAGGGGGGAGAGAAGGGCGTCGGTTTTGCGACAGGGGCGGTGCGGTGCGGAAGCGGAAGTGGAGGGTGCGCTTGGCGGCGGCGGCGGGAGCTGCGGAGTCGGGAATCAAAACAAAGGGCCTGGGGGGGGCGGGGGGAAGGCGGCGGGGTCGGAATGTGAGCGGAGGTGGAGCCGGCGGCTGAAGGTGAGTTGGCTGGCAGCTCTGGGGACTAGTTCCAGACGGGCTCACTGCTCTGGGGCCACCAGCTGGAGGCGGGACAGCGTCCCCCCCCTTCTCCTGCCCTTTGCTGGCGGGGGTGGGGGAGGTTGGCTACTCCGAGGGGGAAGATTGAGAGTCACCTGTCAGGCCCCCACCATAGTTTCGGGTTGTCTCACTTTCAGGCCCGTTCACGACTATCAGTGCTGCGCCGCTGCTGCCCTTTGGGGGTGTTTGGCTCCCCGCCCGCACCTGTCCCCGTGCACCCTGTGGGGCTTCCAGGTGTAGAGAGCAACCTTTCCCGAGCAGTGTGCACACTTAGAAGGTTAAGAGGAAGAAAGGGGCAGATGTTTTTCAACCCGCTTGAGCGTTTTTGCATTCTCTTCTGTAGTTCAGCACTTCCTAGGGTGTAGTCTCGGGCTTGACAGATAGTGTTGAGTTGCCTTAGGGCACGAGCCACTCCCACTACAAATTGTAACGCTACACCGTGATACACAGTTTCGTTTCCCAAGCACCTTTCTGGTATTACCCAGAGCTTTCCAATTACATTTGTATCTTTTGGACTTCCCCACTTCTCTGACCGGTAAGTCTGCTGTTTTGCATACAGGGAAATCAAAACCTAAACGGTCTTCCTAGATATTTATTGAACCCTTCACTCTTCAGCAATTGTTGATATGCACCAGGCACTGGTAGGTGCAGGAAACACAGCAATGAATGATAAGACATGATGTAGCTGTCATGGAGTTTATATTCAAATAGGGGAGACATATAATAAAAAACAAGCAAATAAACAATTTTCGATAGAAGGGCTATGAAAAAAAAGTAATAGAACTGGGTGGTGTGGGGTTCCAGGACTAACTTGGGTGTTAAGAGAAGTCCACTTCTAGATTTTATACTTTGATTGTCTTACTAAACTCCAACAATAGCCCTATGAGGATGCTACAGTTATTATCAGACCCATTTTACACATAGGATCTGAGTTCAGAGAGGTTGAACTCTCCAAAGCGACACATATAGGAAGCAGCAAAATTGGGGATTAATATACAGACTGACATCAGAGTCGGTGCTCTCAAGCACTATCTGAATTGTTCAGAAAATCCCACTCAAATCAATAGAAAACTTGCTTTGGCTACCTAAGGTACTTAGTGGCATTCCCAGGAATGCTTTGGAAGTTCTCTGGGTTCAGGCCACTAACAAGCTAATATATTTGTACTTTCTGTTGATTGTGTTGAGCAATACTGAAGGCATCTTGGTGTGGTGGCAAGAGGTGGACAAGCCTGGCTCTGTCCCCTTTCTAATTATGTGATCTTGGCAAGTTACAAAACTTAATTAAACTTCTGTTTACTCCTCTGTAAAATTGTGGTTTATTTCTCCCTTGTCTATCTCACAGATTTACTGTGGGAAAAAAATTAGATAAATGAATCTTATTCTCTGGTTGTTTTCATCATTGTATCTCTTGTGCCAAGTACAGACCTATTATATAGTAGATATTACATAAGTAATCACTGGATGAGGAAATAATGTTAAATAAAAAGGCTTTGTAGTTGGTGTTGTACATTACCTATTAGCTCACTTTCAGAATTGGCCTTGAAGAGATTTGAGAGACCATGTGTTTGTATTGTCGTGAATATCACAGATTTCTGTGATCTAGGGAGGAGCTTGTTGGGGGAATACAAGACCTGTGTTTAGTAGGAAAAACAACAATCGTAATTTGTCATTGTGGCAGTTAACTCCATCTCTGCTTCCACAGTAACTCCTAACTGTACATAGTAGGTGAATAGTTGCCGTAATCATTCCTTAATTTAACAAATAATTACTTAGTGTACACTCTGTTGCAAGCCTTATGCTTGGCACAAGCTCCACATTGGGGAAGACAAAAACAGATGGTGGGGTCCTTTATCTGATTTTCCCCCCTCAGCCATGCTGTGGAGGGGGAGAAATCAGCCACACTCTGCAGAGGAAGAAACTGAAACTTAATGAAGTTTTTGTAACTTCCACATAAGGGCCAAATAGTAAATATTTTAGGCTTCGTGGGCCATGCAGTTTCTGTTGCAAATACTCGACTAGGTAGCTGTAGTGCATAAATAATCACAGACCGTATATAAACAAATGTTTCTACTTATAGACACCAAAAGTTGAATTTCATATAATTTAATGTCACAAAATATTATTTTGACCCTCCCCAAGAATTAAAAAGTATACAATACCTTCTTAGTTTGAGGTCATTTAAATACAAACAGTTGGCTGGTTTTGCCTGGCAGGCTATAGTTTACCTGCCCTTGCTTTATGTGATCAGTTCAATATTTTAGAGTACTCATCTCTCCCTTCTGCCATGCTATGTAGATGTCACAATCTCTTGAGCAGAGCATCTTAGAGAGCTAAAAGAAATTGTTTTCTTTATGTCTGGGTGAAATTTCTGATAAATGGATAACCTTAAAATGGCCACTGTAGATAAGAATAGGTGATAAATGGATAACCTTAAAATGGCCACTGTAGATAAGAATATGGTGGCGAGGACTTGGAAATGAGGTTCAGTTGTCCTTACCATTGGCAGGCTGCCTCCATGCCCACTGGCTATTATTGATTTGATCTGCTTCTATTGTACTGTTTAAGACTTGTAAGAATGTTGTTGCACTGGCGTAGATAACAGCACATCTGTGACTTGAGATTTCTCAGATTCTTGGTGGTATATCAGATTGTACTTTTGTAATAAGTACATGAAGAAATTGGTTCAATTTGTTCTGTAGCAGAATCAAATTCACAGAGTCCACAGAGTTCACTTAATGTGGACCTTCCACAGTCACATCAGCGACAACCGTGGGATAGGTTGCTATTAAGTCAATTTCAGAATGTTACGTAATTGGCAATGAAGACACATAACTGTTCTTTTACTAAAATTACATGCTCTTTGTTAACTTTTCACCCTCACCAGTAGAGTCTTCAGGGAGAGATGGTCGCAAAGAATTAAGAAAAACTATAGAAAAGGCCTGCTCAGGGCTGGAGGAGGTTGGCACTTGGCTAGAATTCTACTCTTATTTCTTATGATCTGACTTGTTGCGAGCCATTGTACCATAAATATAGTTGTGCCATAAGTACAGTTGTAGTCTCACCTTTTTAAAAAAATTTATTCTAGAGAAAGCGGGAGCACACACACAAGCTAGGGGGAGAGGGAGAAACAGGCTCCACACTGAGTAGGGAGCCCAGCTCGGGGCTCTTGATCCCAGGACCCAAAGATCGTGACCTGAGAGAAAGGCAGACCCTTAACCAACAAGCCACCCAGACGCCCCTGCAGTCTCTCGCTCTCTCTCTCTTTTTTTTTTTTTAAGATTTTATTTATTCATTTGAGAGAGAGAGCACAAGCAAAGGGAGAGGCAGAGGGAGAGGGAGAAGCAGACTCCCTGCTGATCTGGCAGCCCAACATGGGGCTCTATCCCAGGATCGGGGATCATGACCTGAGCTGAAGGCAGACGCTTAACCATCTGAGCCACCCAGGAGCCCCAAGTCTCACATTTTAATGGTGAAGTTTGTACTTAGGCAAATAAATAACATTGAGACCTCATTCTTAACAGGGTGGAAGAATGAAAGAAAAGAAAGATGAAAGAATGTTGAACCACTTTGTATGGCTGTATGATGGAAGGAAGCGGAACTGAGGACTCCTGCAGTAGAACACCTGGATGGCTGCAACAAAATAATGATGCTAAGCCATGGCTTTGGAAATTCTCTAATTGCTTTTCTCGTCCTGAGCAGACATTGCCACTTAGTCCCCAAACGGTAACTATGCGCAAGACTGAGGACTTAGCAAATTCCTTATGCAAATAGATGTGCAGTCCATTTGGCCTGAGGCAGTCTCTCTCCCTGGAGTCTGTGCTAAGTTTTACCTTGTATCATGCTTATTCTTCCTCAGCACATGATTATAATTCCTGACTCAAGGAGAGCGTAAATTTTTAAACTCTTGTACTCCTATTCTAAGGGACTGTAGGTGCTTTAAATATTTAATGTTAACATTTGGGGAAGATTTGTTTCTTATGGAAGTCACAGATTGCAAAGATAAAATCCAAATCATAGAGTCAAATCAGAGGAAAGTATAAAATAGATTTTATTTCATTCTAGCCTTCTAAGGTTTGAGTCTTAAAATCAAGAAAAGATTGATAGGACCTTATTGGCAGTCTTTTTCTGTTCCAGATTTCTCTTGAATATTTAAATGTGTCTTTAGCTTCTTTTGCCTTTTCATAGTGATTTTGAGTTTTTCTGATTTCATTCCATGTACCATATTACCACATTTCTATTCTGTCTTTTTTTTTTCTTTTTTGATACTGCACTTGGGATTTACATGACTCTTTACTATGAATTTACAAAAGGATATTAGTAACTTTCAAAAACTCAGCTAAATTCCCTGTCTTCTCCAGGTTTTCATTATATAGTTCTCTCTTTTGCATGGCATCAGTAATTGAGGTCATTTACATTAGGGACACTTGGCAACAGGATTGGCAGCTCAGACAGGGCTTCCTGGGATGGAAGATCTGGCCCTTATAGAGTCACACGGTACTGGATTGCACTCAACTTTACAGATCCAGAAACCTGATTTTATTAGTGGCACCCACAATTGAGTAGATAGATTCAAGGGAACCAACTCATAATAACCCTGACCATAAGAGCCAGATCTCTATAAATCAGAATGCCAGTAGTTTCTAGCCTAATCTGTAATTACCAAGAGGGCAGAACACACTGCTTGTTGGCAGTCAGTCAGTTGCTCTCTCCTCCCTTTTAGGAAATGTCGAGTGAAAAATCCAGATTTCTCCTAAATGAATGTACTCTCCCAGATGAGTGTAGAACCACAGCCAAAGGAGTGAAATCATAGCAGTCAGATGGCCCTTTCTGTGCTCTGAGGGAAGAGCATGTCTCTCTCACTATATCAAGACATCCTCTTTCTCTTAATAGTTCCTGCAGTCAGCCAATAGGGGCTATTGATTAGCTAGATCCCCTTTCAGTAGCCAGGTACTCTGCTGTGTGCTTTATGTACACTATCTCATTTTATCCTTCTAGCAATTATAGGAGGCTCATCATGTTGTTCCCAATTGAAGGCTGACAAAATTGATGTGTAGAGAGGTTATGTAACTTACCCAAGGTCCTAAAACAGCAAGTATCACATTCAAATCCAGGTCTCGACACAGGAGCCATGCTGTAACCTTGTAAATATACTGGCCTCCTGTGTCTATGTTAGAGGCATATGACAAACTATTTCTCTGGAGTCTTATTCCTAAATAGTTTTCTAATTACTCTAATTCTTGTCCCTGGCTGCAAAGTAATTGTTGGCATTATGGCTTTAGGTCATGGTATCCTAGAGTTTGCTTAATGTCATCAGCAGCACCTTTAAGACTTCTCCATGGATGGGCCACTGGGGCAGATGGCTGATCTCATCCTTAATGTCTTAAATCGTCTGGAGGACCTTCCTAACCGCTTTATGGTCTGGCTGCAAGAACTATTAAGTCTTTTCCTCAAAGCGCTTGGCTTGTAAGCCATCTCTATTGAATGCTGTTTGTGACTGTGTTGTTTTCATACCACCCGTTTTGTCTTTAGAAGACCCTGAGAGGCAAGGGGAAGTTATCAAAGGGAAGTCCCCGAGGCACAGATGGTTAACCTGCCTTGCTGAACATGTAAGCAGAACCCTCCCCCAGTCTCCTAAAATTCAGGAAGGACACGGTCTTGACTTTAGTTGTCCGTTTTGGTGTTCACCTCCTGCAGGCCTCTCTGAAGAATGCCCCTGGTTTCAGCTGCCATTCCGTATCGTTCGGTTATGGTTGAGTTATGTAAACAGGATTGAACGCTGTTTGCGTTTTTGGATTGCAGTAGGATGTGAGTAACCAAAAGTCACTGGCCTCATAACATTGACTGGCGTTCTGATCTTCTCTTCCCAGAAAGATTACATGGAGAACAAGAAAGTTGCTGTGGAATTAAAGGATGTGCCATCTCCCCTTCATGCTGGCTCTAAGCTTTTTCCAGCAGTCCCACTTCCAGATATCCATTCTCTTCAGCAACCTAAAATACAGCTTTCACCTGTCCCCAAAGTAAGCTGCTGTGCTCATTGCCCTAATGAACCCTCCACGTCGCCAATGCATTTTGGTGGTGGTGGTGGTGGCGGTAGCGGAGGTACCGGTAGCTTCATTCACCCCGGCGCACTGTTAGACTCGCAGAGCACCAGGACCATCACGTGTCAGGTAGGGTCCGGGTTCGCTTTCCAGTCTGCGTCTTCACTCCAGAATGCCTCAGCTAGGAACAGTGTGGCCGGCATTACGAGTGACTTTCCCAGCATGTGTCTAGAAAGTAATCTGTCTTCCTGCAAACACCTGCCCTGTTGCGGGAAGCTCCATTTCCAATCATGTCACGGTAACGTGCACAAGCTGCATCAGTTCCCGGCTCTCCAGGGCTGCGCCTCTGCTGGCTATTTCCCCTGTTCCGATTTCACAAGCGGGGCTCCAGGGCATTTGGAAGAGCACATTTCACAGTCGGAGCTAACGCCTCACTTGTGCACCAATTCTTTGCACCTAAATGTGGTACCTCCGGTTTGTTTAAAGGGCTCACTTTACTGCGAAGACTGTCTGAACAAGGTGTGTATCTTTTTATTTGTTCTCTTGGGTGCAGCTGACCTTTGAGGAATGACTTTCTGAAAGTAGATAGGTGTTGCTTGAGAAATCTCGATTGTGCGCGGGGGTGAAGATTCTCCTGCGAGGTAGCCTTCACCCCATCAGCGTAGCTTCTCTTGCCCCTGAAACAAGCAAAGGGTGAAATGGGAAGGGCCCTTCAAAAAACTGCAGAGTCATTATTTATGTAGTTTACGCTTTTAGAGGCTCTTGTAATCCGTTTCCTACATGTAAACCGAGATCGGCAAGGCTTCGAGTTCTGTCTTGTCTTTAAAGGCTAGAGCACGATTGCGATTTCTCCTAACACTGACCTCATAGGTGGACCCACTCAGGTGATGTAGGTCACGCCGTGTCATTCCTTTGTAATAATTTGAGGGACTTGGAACTTGGCCTCGATCACACGGGTGTTCAAGTAGAAATCTCAGTGGCCTTCACGTAGTGTATTCGGGCTCGCCTTTGGAGGATACACGTGCCCAGAATGATCACGTGAATATCTTCCCAGATCATTTCAAGTCACTTCTTGAAGTGAGTGTATGAATTGATAGCTAATAGTTCTGGGAATGCCCCGAAGTATTGAAAATACATTCCATCAGAGGTTAACAGGTGGAAAGAAGAAACACTTAGACTGTGTTTTCAGTTGTTGTTTATAACTCTAGGTTCTGAAATGCTGTATCTGAAACCTCCTCCTTTTCTTAAAAAAATTTTTAAAACAGCCGGCAAGAAATAGTATAATTGATGCTGCTAAAGTCTGGCCAAATATACCACCTCCAAATACTCAAACTGCACCTGTTACTATTCCTCTGTGTAATGGCTGTGGAACCAAAGGAACAGGGAAGGAGACCACGTTGTTATTGGCGACCAGTCTAGGCAAAGCTTCTTCGAAATTTGGTAAATGACAGTATGGTATAAAATGTGCATATTTAAGTAGTTTTCAGTATCTGATACTAACACTGCATTTAATCGCCTTGAAAAGATTCCTTGTGGTTCTGAAGCTACTGGGTATATACGTCTCCATTTCTACCTCTTGGTAAAAATCTTTTTATCCTTATAGACCAGCAAGCCATTTGCTTTTTACATTGAGCTACGACTATTTGAAACCAAAAGAAAAATAAGGAGCGTAGTATTAGGAGAAATCAGTCCTAGAGGGGACCCCTTGTCACCTTAGGTTCATAATCACGCTGTTAGTTGTGCACTCCGTAAAAGTACTTAATATTTAGGAAGATTTAGTAATGGTTGATGAAAAACTAATTAAAAAAACCTATTTCCTCAAAATAGTTAATGTAGTATATTATCTTTTGAAAACATTTTTTTAAATATTCAATCAGATGTTAATGCAGCGTTAAGTTTTTTGTTTTTTTTTCTTAATCAAGGACAATAACAAGTTCACCCTTTGTCACCTCTTCCTTGGTCTTCCATACTGAGCAGGTAGACAAGCATGAGCAGATCATGACAATCGGGTCCCAGAGCTGCAGTGTCCATTTACCTCCACGTTAGTGTTCAGAGAAGCCTAATGATCAGCATGAGAACGGCTCATGCTTTGCAATGGATTTATTGTGGGCTTGAAGTAACTTGACCTTTAGATTTGTTCTCTTCTGAAAAATAGGAATAACTCCTTAGAAATACTATTGGAACTTGCAGTTGTGCTATTAGGTCAACCGGTGAGGTCGGTATCCTTAAGCTTAACGTCAATCAGTAACTTCCATTTTTCTGCCACTAAGAATGATAGGTAGCTACCTATTTATTTTAGTTTGCCATTTTTTTCACTATGTATGATTGAAAGTGTTAACATTTCCTAAGGGTCACCAGAAGTTGCACTAGCCGGACAGGTGCTGGAAAATTTACCCCCCATTGGAGTTTTTTGGGATATTGAAAACTGTTCGGTTCCCTCTGGACGCTCAGCTACTGCTGTTGTACAGAGAATTCGTGAGAAGTTTTTTAAAGGCCACAGAGAAGCAGAATTCATCTGTGTGTGCGACATTAGTAAAGAAAACAAAGAAGTTATTCAAGAGCTGAATAATTGCCAGGTAAAAAAAAATAATTTTAATCTATTATGATAGAAGAATAAGCACATGTGGTTTTTTTTAAGAATTTTAACTAAAAGTTTAATACACATTTGTGCTGAGTTTGCAAATAAAGGAACTTATCAAAAGATTATTTCTAAAGTACTAGAAATCATTTAATCGTAACTAATCTTCCAATAATCTGTTTGTATGTGACTAGTACTCTGCTAATATGATGGTTACATTTATATCCTTTCTTTTGACTTCCATGACTGCTCTGTGAAAAGGGCTCTTAGGATTTATTATTTGAAATCTACAAATTCAACTGAAGCACCAAGGTGTTAAGCAACTTTTTAAAAATCACACGGCCAATAAATGGATGAGCTAGGATTTAAATCCAGATTGTCTGGCTGCAAAGTCTATTGAGCTGGAACTAGAATCCAGTTCTTTTGACTCTTAAGACAAGTAATTCTGTTGATATGCCATATTGCCTCAAATTCTGTATTTGTGCTCCTTAAAAAACTGATAAATCCTATTGTGTATTGCATGTAGTTGAAGCTCCTCTCAAAACCTTTCCTTCCTCTGGAGACTTCTCAGTGAATCTGATGGCTTTAACAGAAATAAACATATTTGAGCTCTGTCTTGGACAGATGTCTCTCCTTTTTCACTACCTGACCCCAGATCCTGAAAGCCACAGACGATGTATAGTGGAGACAAATGACATCCAATACAGCACTAAATCTTACCTTCATCATATACCAAGCTCTGCTACTTCCACAGCTGTGGGCAGAAGCTTAGTGAGAGCTAATTTACCTACTTCAAATTTCACTTCCTTTTCTGCCTGTTTTCTCAAAGGTGGATGGACGAAGTACAAAAGCAGAAGATTAGAGAGGTGAGCAGGGATAATAATGGGTCTAGTTCCTTTGTACGGAGAGACAAATTTGAAATTATTGAGATCCACTTATAATTTTTTTCCATTCCTAAGTGGCAGTAATAACAAGAGTGTCTTTCCTCAGGGACTATCCGTTAAGCTGCAGGCAGAATGTGTAGTGGTTTTCTGACCTCAGCTCTTGCTCATTTGTCCTTACTTTAAATTAATGCAGGTAACTGTTGCCCACATCAACGCTACCGCAAAGAATGCGGCTGACGATAAGCTCCGCCAGAGTCTCCGAAGGTTCGCAAACACGCACACTGCTCCGGCCACTGTGGTTCTTGTGTCGAGTAAGTGCAGAAGCGTCTGCTAATTTCAGCTAAACTCAAGTATGGGAATTGTTGCAAAAGCCAGAACATGTTAAAGTAAAATACGCCCCCAGAGAGGCTGAAATACGCCGAAAGTATTTATGCTTATGTCTGAGAGCTGTTTAGAGAAGAAATGGAATCTGGGTGGGTTTTGTGTATTTTTTCCTTAGAATGTGAGTAAGGATTCTTCTGGGGCCAGTTAAAGAAAATGTAACTTTTTTTAATCCTTTTTTTATGCTGGGCCCAGTATTGCAAATTTAAAAAATCCTAAGAAGAATCATTTCCAAAGTTGATGCTCCCCAAAATGTTAATATTTGCTCTCTTTTACTATGGAAAGTAACATGTGTCTTGGAATTCAGTAGAAGTATGGTAAAATTGTCCTGTGGTGTTAATTCTTCTGATATGAAATGTGTTCCTATTTCAAGAAGGGGGTGGGAGGTGGGAAGCAACTCTGAATACTATAGTCCTGCCATTTTTTTTTTCTCAGCGGGTGTCAGGGGAGTTGTGTGTCTCTGTCTAGTCCTTCTAATGTTTGGGGATGGGGGTGGGCTGTACCTTTTCTTGCAGCTGATGTCAATTTTGCATTGGAACTCAGTGACCTGAGACACAGGCATGGTTTCCACATAATTTTGGTCCATAAAAACCAGGCCTCAGAAGCGCTGCTGCATCACGCGAATGAGCTCATCAGATTCGAAGAGTTCATTTCCGACCTGCCCCCTAGGTTACCACTAAAAATGCCAGTAAGTGGGTTTGTGTTCCTTTTTGCTATATTCTGACATTACCTTATGGAGGATGAAGACCCCCCCCATAACGGGCCACCAAGTGAGGCTGCTCTTTGTAGGAGGCTGGCCAGAGTTTTGAAAAAAGGCTTAGAAATAGTTCTTCTCTTACAAACATACAGAGAATTGATATGTGTGGCTTTTGCTTTTATTTTGTTGCACGGTATCCTAGGGAATTGACGTGTAGGGTAACGTTACCAACAGCCACTTGTCAGTGTCTCCAAATCTAGCAGCATTTTGTGTCCAGTGGATGGAAGTAATGAAAACATTGATTACTCCTTTTGCTTCCAGGCATGGGTAAAGAATATGATGATGGTTTGCACCCACTCGTGGTTGGAGTCAGAGAAATTATACACTTTTTTAAAAGATTTATTTATTTGAGAGAGAGAGGCATGTGTGTGAGTGAGCAAGGGGAAGGGCAGAGGGAAAGAGAGAAATCAAGCAGACTCCGTGCTCGGTGTAGAGCCCAACATGGGGCTCGATCCCATGACCCCAAGATCATGACCTGAGCTGAAACCAAGAGTCAGAGGCTTGATTTACTGAGCCCCGCAGGAGCCCCTAATTATACACTTTTTGGGCATTTAATCCTTAAGCCCCAGGAACCCCGAGCCTGTTTTCTACAGTTGCATTCCCCACCGTACACGTGCACTTGCACAATTTGTAGTGGTTATTGCTACACCTGTGGCTCGTTGAGCCACATGCTAGGAGAACGTGAGCATATTTCCAGCAGGGTGAGCATTTCTTAAAGTCTTGATTTGGGATGAGCATGTTTACTACAGTGTTGAACTGTTTTAAAGCTATTTGGAAAACATATAGGTGACTCCTGAAGAAATCAGCTTTCCCTTTTCTAACCTCAAAGGCCTTTAAGTCAGTTGTAGTATTCTAGGGGAAAAGATTGCCCACTTTTGAGCTCCTTATTCTTGATGGTTTAAAAAAAAAAAAAAAAAAGACTTGATTATTCAGAACTTTAAATCTTGCCATTCTCATCCACTAGAGTGATCATATAAGGTACATTTCTCTCTTTCTGTGTTTTTCAGTCTAAATAAGTTTCCCTTCTCCCCTCTACATCATTGTGACCTCCTCTCCAAGGCTAAGGCTTAAGCCTGGAGATCACTCCATGTTCTAATTGTGTAATTGAACGTGTGCCCCTCAGTTAACCTGTTGTAACACTTCTCCTCTGTATCAGCAGTGCCACACTCTGCTCTATGTTTATAACCTACCAGCAAATAAAGATGGCAAGAGCATCAGCAACAGGCTCAGGCGCCTGTCTGATAATTGTGGTGGGAAAGTGCTGAGTATCACAGGCTGCAGTGCGATTCTCCGCTTCATAAACCAAGATAGTGCGGAACGGGCTCAGAAGCGAATGGAAAATGAAGATGTCTTTGGTAATAGGATCATTGTGTCATTTACTCCAAAAACTAGAGAACTCTGTGAGACAAAGAGTTCCAGTGCAATTGCCGATAAAGCGAAGTCTCCCAAAAAACTTAAGAATACAAAATTGTGCCTCATCAAAGATACAAGTGAACAATCTTCCAGTGCCAAAGCCACGCCTGGAAAAGGGTCGCAGGCAAATTCTGGATCTGCTACAAAAAACACAAATGTTAAAAGTTTACAGGTAACTTCGATACCTCTTGCTTTCTGAAGTTTATGGTAGGTTTGGTTTCTTTGTGTCTGTGTTTGATATGCCCGCTTGCTTTTGGCGTGTCCTTTTTTAATTTTCATTTTTGACCATACTCAAAGCTCCATGTTTTCCGGACAGGCTTTAACATGCCGTGGGTACTGACATTTTCACCTCCGCCGCGCTTGTCTCTTTTAAGGAGCTGTGCCGCCTGGAGTCGAAGACTGGGACTAGAAGCAGTGAGTCCCAGCAAGGTCACCCGAGGCTGGCCGCACCTCTTCACAGAAGCTCGAGTGCTGCGGCGCCCGCACCTAAGAACTCGGGGACGCCAGAATCTGCTTACAGAACCCATCCGAAGTAGGTCCACTCACTCTTCCTCACAGATGCTTGTCTAACGTGAAGGAAATCCAGTGACCCTTCCCCTGCAACTTTTCCCTCCGTTAGAAAAGAGAACCTCTGTGCCCGAAGTGTCACCAGTTCTCCTGTGGAGAAAAAAGATAAAGAGGAGACCCCATTCCAAGTGAGTTACCCGTCGGCTTTTAGCAAGTTGATCACATCAAGGCAAATCAGTCCTCTGCTCACCGCACAGTCTTGGTCTTCTCGGTGAGTCTAGCTTCTAAATCATGGGGTAGTTACTCGCAAGAGGAGGGATTACGAAATAACATCTGTTTAAAAGAATGCAAGCAAAAAAAATAATAAAAATAAAAAAATAGAAGAATGCAAGCAATATAGGAGTGCATAAAGTAAAAGATGAATTTTCCACACCTCCTCCTCCAGCCCCCCTTGTCCTCGGGTAGTCTTAGCTGGCGTTTGAGGGCATTGCTTCTCACTGTTCTCCCTCTTCCACGTGGGAATCTGGGTAAGCAGAGGTCAGAGAAACTTCTCTGGGAGTCCCTGGCCTGAACGGGAGGCATGTTAAGATGTCCCTACCATTTCCTCCTGACTGTCATGTCATCAAAGAAGCCCAAACTGGACACACACTGGTTATTCTTATTCCTAGGGTAATTACCAGGAGCTGTTTGAGAAGCAAGAGCCTCTGTAAAACACTGTAATTACCTAAGTAACACTTTCCTAAGCGCTCCAAACTCACACTGAGTACTTCTCGGGGCCCAGAGGACAGGAGCCATAAGGCCACGTGGCGTCACGTGAACTCCTTCAAGCATTGTATTTTTCTGCTGAGTTGGCGAAGACTCTCTCCAGAAAGTGACTTTAGATCTGTAAAGTTACATTTTAAAATTCATGTAAAAGTTTTCCTGATGTGGAGAAAGACTACACCACACGAGCAAGAATATCTAGCGTTTTCAGAGCCAGGGAGGGGTTAAGTGCCTTGCTTTAGTCTCACAGGCTAATTAACCAAGAATAAATACCCAGAGTGGACAATTAATTCATTAGGCCCACCTATATTTTGTCTTTAGTTTTAAATAATCCAATGAAAGGATATTTGATACTAAAGCATGTACTGGTTAGTAAGGGGTCAACAGGTGGTACTTTTGACAATAAATCTAAATCTGTGTACATTTAAGATAAACATACATTTGAAAAGCAAATATTTAAAAAAAAAACAAAACCACCAAATACTTAGTTTGGTTGTTTTGCAGAAAGCTGTTTCTATGTACAACTTCAAACAAACTCTAAATGAAAATGAATGAAATAAATAGAACCACAGTTTTTAAAAGTAATTCAATATGTATGTCTTAAGCAGGAGTGTGTCTCCAAACCTTTTAAACAGAGCGTCCCCTCTTGCTTTCAACGTCGCAAATCCGAGCACTGGTGCCGACAGCCCAGACCCGTTTGCAAACGGTGCTGACATCCAGATCAGCAACATCGACTACAGATTATCCCGGAAGGAGCTGCAGCAGCTCATGCAGGAAGCGTTTTCTAGGCACGGCAAGGTAACCTTTTCTCTCTCGTTCCTGCCTTTCTTTGACCCTTTGCTAGCACTCCAAGTCAAGAGAATGTCCTTCAACACACGTAACCACAGCCAGGATATGAGGATTACTGATTGAGTTTGAACTCCATCCTTTTTCCTATGGTCTGCTCTTGGTGATACTACGCATCCAGTTTTTAGGACATAGCCCCAGAGAGCAAGAGGCCTAGTGGAGAAGCACTTGTGGTCATGGGCAGGGATTTAAGTGGCACTTTGGGAAATAAAACGCTGATGGATTTTATTTAGCTCTGGCTGCTAAAATACAGAAATAGGATTCTAAAGTAACGTTGGCTGCTTTTGTTAACATCTTTCTGTATTGGTGCAGTTTTTAGGTGCTGTTTGCTAGAAGTGTACCTTTTCCAGATTATTAAAATGGCTTTGCCCCAGGTGTTTGCAGGGTCCAGAGAAGACCCCAAAGACTCCTCGCATGTATTGGCTCCTGAGCTTGCATGGGAGTGCCGTGTGCACCAGAGCGTGCAGGCAGGCCAGGCCAGTTTCATATCCCTGAAGGTCACCCAGTCCTAGTTCACTTAGGTTTTGCTTGGCAAAAGTGTAGAGTCCGGACAAAATCCCTCACAGAAGCACGGAAGTCTGCAAACATGTTCCCTAATAATTCACCTTCAGTTTTAAGATGACAGGGTTCTGGCTAGACATAGCATTCCATTTTCCTTTTTACTGCTGTAGGTGAAGAGTGTTGAGCTCAGCCCCCATACAGATTATCAGCTCAAGGCTGTTGTTCAGATGGAGAACTTACAAGAAGCAATCAGTGCGGTGAATAGCCTCCACAGATACAAAATTGGCAGCAAGAAGATCCTGGTCTCACTTGCCACAGGAGCTGCTAATAAATCACTCTCTTTACTGAGGTAAAACCAAACCATTTATTTCAAGAAATAACATTTTGGCCCAGAAACAACTTTAGAAATAAGAAGATAGATTCGATCACTTTCCCAACCCTCTTAGAGGATTGCATATGCAGTAATGCTTATTCTTAATTGATAGAACTTAGAAATAAGCTAGAAGTCAGCAAGAAGCTAGTTAGAATAATTCGACTCTTGTTCAAGTCATTACTCAAAGGTGAAGTACAGCTTTAACTTGGCAGGCAGTTAGGAGTAAAATAATACACCACATATCCAGAACAGGTTCTAAAAATAGTAGCCCTCTATGATAAAAGTTTATAAGCCTGGAAAGTGTGAAATACTACCTCCAAATCTTGGGATAAGGTTGGTTGGTTTGTAAAGGGTAGATCTACAAAGCTCCAAGCTGTCAACCTGCAGATAGATCCTTAATATCAAATAGACACTCTGTAAATCTGCATTATGATTATGTCAGTTGTAGGAATCTGGTGATGATTTTATTCTTAACGTGCTTTGGTGATTCTTCGACTCTCCCTGTTTTGGGGGAAACGAGTAAAACAGAACTCACTCCTAAAAATCTGTTTGAATTCTTAAAGGTCTTTTTCCGTGACATGTACTTCACCATTATTTTAAATTATGGTTTTTGTCCCCTAGAATAAAAGTAATACTGCAGAAACTTTGGAAAGGTCAGAAACATAAAAGAAGAGGGGGAGAAAACCATAATCCTGTGGCTGAAAGCCAATCATTCAACATTTTGACTTTTGTTTTCCCTCTGTTTTTGACTGTCTTTTTGTTTTTTAAAACCATAGTTGGGATAATATATTGTATTCAGTTGTATATCCTCAACTATGGGAATTCCACCCCCATGTGGGATTCATGAACTACATGAACCACAACACGGGAGAAGACATTCAAGCTGTTCTCCCTTTTACTCTGAGTTAACAAGGTGTCTCACAGAGTAGTCAGCGTTCTTCCAATACACAGGTGTGAGAAGCCCTATGCTTGAGTCGGAAAAAAATCTCAGTGTGTCTGACTTTATACTCTTTAATCACCTTGTCCCTAAAGTCAAGGGAAAAACTTATTTAAAAACTTATTTTGCCTGCCACTCTGTTTACTTGTGCGCTCTCTCTCTGTCAAATAAATAAATAAAATCTTAAAAAAAAAAAAAACTTACTTAAGTTTTTCCAGAAAATTAATTTAGACATAACAGAAACTGGTAAATTTATGTTGTGCGGACCCTTGAATAACATAGGGGTTAGAGTTGCCAACTCCCTCCCCATGCTGTCAAAACTCCACGTACAACTTTTGGCTCCCCACAGTCGTAACTAGTAATTGCATACTGTTCACCAGAAGCCTTACTAGAAACAAACAACGGATCAACACCTGTGTTGTATGTTATATGTGTTATATACTGTATTTTTACAGTAAAGATGGAAGAAAATGTTACTAAAATCGTAAGGAAGGGAACATATGCTTACAGGATTGGACTGCCTTTATCAAAAGAAATCCACATAAACGCGAACTCGTGAAGTTCAAATGCATGTTGTTCAAGGGTCAGCTGTACTTTGTGTTAATTATATGAGCTCAGTTTTTTAAATACAACTTGGAAATCATCTGTCGATGTCCAATAACATCTGTTCTCTAATAAAGTGAAATTTTGTTTTACAGTGCAGAAACAATGTCTATTCTTCAGGATGCTCCTGCCTGCTGTCTGCCTCTTTTTAAATTTACAGATATCTATGAGAAAAAGTAAGTTAGGTTTATTTTTTTTTTCTCATTGATCCAGTCTATACTGATTGGCAGCTTCCAGATTTCCTGTATTGATTGGTGATTGGCATAAAACTGTGGTAGCCTCTCTGAAGGAATTTCCGGCCTGGTGGAGGAAAAGACATAAAAGCAATGGTATTCAGGTTCAGATTCAGAGTTTAGTTTTGACATACGTCTTAAAAACATCTTTTGTTTTTAGTAAATTAGACCTCAGTCCCTAAAACTGTACTTTCATTTTTTTTCCAATTTACCGATGAGTTTTGTTCTTCACTGAGTGAACATTTTTGAGCACCTTCTAGACTGTAAGCTCCAGGACAATAAGAACTTAGGACAGTCTCTTCAGTACCCAGGGCTTAGTAGGTGCTCAGCAAGTATTAGTGGAATGAAAGTGTGAGGCTCAGAGGACAACGCAGAGCCGGGAGGACACAACCCTTGTCCCTGAAGAGCGTATGTCTGGAAGAGAAGAGAAAACACAAATCATTATAGAACAAAGAAAACTGTCATAAAGGAAGTGCAGAGAGGAGAAAATGGTATGAGGATGGAAGGAACAAGGAGTGGGACTAGTACTCTGAACCATGGGAGCCCGGACTTGTGGAGGAGTCAGGGGGAAGTGTGGTGGCAGGAAGCAGGCTTCAGGAAAACTTTTCTGGTGACGGTTCAGTCTGAGATGGAATGGACAGGGCAGGGAGGGAGACGAAGGAGGAACAGTGCCACACCAGTCCCCAGGCCTGGGCAGATGCAGTTGGATCCCCGAAGTTTGAGTTGCCGGTGAGACAGGACTTGGTGACTAGTTTTATGTAGAAGGAAAGATAAACAGTAGAGGTCATTTTGAGTCTGAGGGTTTTTTTTGCCCCAGATGGACTGGGAGGATGGTTGTATGGTTGAACCAGAAATGGAGAAATAAAGCAAGCATGTTCAGGGGGTACAGTGAATTTTTGACCTTGGTTTTTGGACATTCAAGATGGAAAGATGTGGCAGTTATTTTCCTAAAGGGGATCATAGGATAGGGGAGCAGATAGGGAGAGGGAACCCAGAGAAAGGCAGAACTGGATGAAATGCCATGAGGGACAGGAAGCGGGAGAGAACCCAGAGGTAAGGGTGACATCAGGCCATGCGGGGATGGTGTGAGGTTTGGGAGGCAGGAGGAGGCTGCTGGTGACTCGAGAGCCATCTCTACAGAGCCCTGTGGATAAAATCCTGGGGGCAACAGGCTGACAGACTGGATGGTAAAATGGCAGAGCAGCTCCTGAGAGAGCGGCTGTTCCCATTAGAGGCACGACGAGGTTACAGGACTGAGTGAGAGTGCCAGGGGTGTATGTGTGCAGGGGCAGACAGCTCGAGTGAGGGCCAGGGTGTGAGGCCGAGCTTGGTCGGGGGGATGTCTGGGCATCAGTCTAGGGCCCTGGGAAGCAACCACTGGAGCAGCAAATGTTCAATGTGCACTTGATGTGCACTTTCCAACATAACATTTAATCCTCATCTCGACCCTGTGAGGTAGGTATTCTCTTCCCATTTTACATTTGGGGAAGCTGAGACCTGAATTGGCTCTAGAAGCCACGCAGTTTGGGTCAGGACGTGAACTCAAATCTTTCTGCCTTCCGAGCCTATGCCTTTAAGCTTCAAGTGTAAAAGACCTGTGTTGGGGGGATGATCGAGGAGTTGGCCCTCTGGAAATGTGGGTCATGAGGTTGAGGCATAGATGAGGTGAGGGAGTGGCTGAAAAGGAGTATACCTCTTCTGAGGGAGGAGAGCAGAGATGGTGAGAGGGGTGCGTATTACAGAGGAATTTCCAGTTCGGGGAAGCCAAGTTAAGAGGTCACATGCTATAGCTTTTCATCTCAGAAAATTAGGTGAGGTCATTTACAGAAACTGTAGGGTTCGAGGAATAAGCACCAAATGACATAGTGACTAATGGGCAATGAGCCAGAGGTGACTCGAAGCAGTGCCAAACATTACTGGTTTGGTAGTGAATGAATTTATAGTGGAATTATTCCAGTTTTACATTTGAAGAGGCAATAACCCCTTATTTCATCAGATATACAGACAATTTTTTTTTTAAAGATTTTATTTATTTATTTGACAGACAGAGATCGCAAGTAGGCAGAGAGGCAGGCAGAAAGAGAGGGGGAAGCAGGCTCCCCGCTGAGCAGAGAGCCTGATGCGGGGCTCGATCCCAGGACCCTGAGATCATGACCTGAGCCGAAGGCAGAGGCTTAACCCACTGAGCCACCCAGGCGCCCCTATACAGACATTTCTATATAACCAAAGAAAAACGTTCTAAGGCAGTATCTCTCTCCTTTTCTTCGCTTCTAGGTTTGGACACAAGTTGAATGTGTCAGATTTATACAAATTAACAGACACAGTAGCAATCCGTGAGCAAGGGAACGGCAGACTGGTGTGTCTCCTGCCCAGCAGTCAGGCCCGGCAGAGCCCCTTGGGGTCTTCCCAGTCGCATGACGGCTCCTCGACGAATTGCAGCCCAATTATATTTGAAGAGTTAGAATACCACGAGCCTGTCTGCAGACAGCATTGTTCCAACAAGGACTTCAGGTATAACCCTCATTTCCCTTTAGAAATCATCCTTTTGCATAAGATCGTGGAATATCTGTTACAGTTACCTTGCAAATGTTTTAGACCACTGAGAAACGTCAGCTAACTGTTGTGTTCTCTTTTCTGTAGTGAGCATGAATTTGATCCAGACTCCTATAAGATTCCTTTTGTGATTCTCTCTTTGAAGACGTTTGCGCCCCAGGTTCATAGTCTCCTGCAGACACATGAGGGCACCGTGCCTTTGTTAAGGTGAACATGTCAAAGCCATTGCGATATGATGCCTTGGTTCTCCTCTTTCTAGAAAGTCTGCCCTCTGCCCACACCTCTTCCCAAGCGAGTATTATAGAACGCTTCATCCTAACATTTTTAGCACTTGCCGTCCAAGTATATCCGAAATGGGATCCATTTGTTCGGTACTTCCACAAAAAAAGTTTGTGTATGTGCCGATTTTTAGAAACATAAGCAACGAATAGGAACGTTTCTTCCCCACAGAGATGAGATTAGTGTAAGCACTGTTCTAGAAGTGTGCACGCGTGCTGCTAGAGTGTACACGCCTCAAGCAGTAGCTCGTAAAGCTTGAGAGAGAGGTGTTCCTTCAGAAGGCCACGTAAGCATCCCGTGGGCCGCGCAGTATACTTACTATAGGGGCCAACATGGGACTAAGTTTGCCCTAAAGCCACAGATCCCTGAAAGCAGGTAAATAACTGGCTGGACACCCAGCTGCCTTATTTCTCAGCCCCTGTGCTGGAACACTGTCCGGGTATTTCTGGTATCCTCTGAAAGCGTCAAGGAGGTCAGTGCCACAGTGATGGCCTCCCTGTCCCCGGGACCTGAATTTCCACGTTCAAACCCAGGTCCTGAGGATTTAAGGAGAAATGATTTATGAATGGATATATTAAAGGTTTCTGTTTAGCAGGTGCTTTGCTTTTCCATGAGTTTGATTGGCCTTCTTTTCGCCCCCTTCAGCTTTCCAGATTGTTATGCTGCCGAGTTCGGTGAACTGGAAGTAGTGCAGGAGAATCAGGCGGGTGTTCCCTTAGAGCACCTCATCACCTGTGTTCCCGGTGTGAACATTGCCACCGCGCAGAATGGCATCAAAGTGGTCAAATGGATTCACAACAAGCCCCCGCCTCCAAACACAGGTAGGAGTCAGGCATCTGGTTTTTCTGAGCCACCGGCTACTGTGAGAGGAGGCCGTTGGCTTTTATCTTGTACGGCAGCGCTGTCTGCCAAGCACAAAGCACCGTGAATATCTCCTCTGACGTTGTAAAAACCGAAACTACTCTGAAGTACTGAAGGTCTGACAGAACCAGACTTTTGGCAAGTACCAGCGTAAATTCTGTAAAAAAATTTAAAACCCACATTTCACGGTTACGAATACTTTTAGGTCCACCTAATTTTGTGAAGCTTTTTGGCTTGTCAGTTGACCGGCCTTTTAAAAATTGTTTCAGCTATTTGAAAGAAATGCCTCTAAATGCAGTTTTACCTTTGAAATTCGTTTTGGTCAACATTTGTGACTTTGATAAATGGGAAAAACAGATTTAGCTTTCAGTGTCAAGGACCAGGAAATGTAAACCTAGCTCTGGGTGAGTTTTTGAGTTCCGGGCCTCCCCCGGGCTGCAGGTGTTAATCCCGCCACTTGTGAACGGGACTGAAAACGGACACTTCCTTCTCTTTGACCCCAAACACTTCCTCCTTTGCTCCTCCCCCTACTGGAAGAAAGGTAAGGGTTACCAGGGAAGGAGAAATGTTTGTATCAGAGCTGCTTACCCCCTTCTCCTGCCTTTCCCCTCCGTCCTAGACCACGCAGGCTCCCATGCACCGTGCTCTTTCTCCTTTCTCCTTTGTCGTTAGCCTGCCAGTCTTGTAGAAAGGTTTCCATCCAATTATACTTTCATAATTAAAATTTTTTCTTAATTACATGGACATTCAAGATAAATACAGGAATCTCTTTCTTACTCAGATCAGCTAGTTTTACGTTACTGCTTTCCATGGTTTCCTGTGCAATGTTTTCAGCTTCCCTACAAGTTAGACTTTTTGGGCTACTTAACTTGTTGCCCATCTCTAACTTTGTTTCTGTTGGAAAGTATGTTCCATGGGACCAAGTTACAAATGAATCTTCCAAATACAACCAGTTTATAAGCTGGAAACATCCTGTGTCATTTCAGTTCTGCTTTAAGTTAACGCCGCTGAACTGTGCTTCACTTTGACTAGAGGACTTTGACAAGTAGTGGTAAAGCATCTGCCAGCCCATAAAGAAGTCGGGCTCGTCCGTAGATTACATGGGACCTGAGTATAGGCGCTGAGGAGCACCTCGGCCCTTGGGTCTCATCTCCTTGGCTATGGTTGAGCTGAGGCGAGGGAGGGCGAAGTTAGCTTTCTTTCAGAGGTGATATCCTGATGTTCTCTTTTTCTCCCCCTGTCTAGACCCTTGGCTTCTGCGTTCTAAAAGTCCTGTGGGCAACCCCCAGCTGATCCAGTTCAGCAGGGAAGTGATTGACCTGTTGAAGAGCCAGCCATCCTGTGTCATCCCCATTAGTAACTTCATCCCGTCCTACCACCACCATTTTGCAAAGCAGTGCCGAGTGTCAGACTATGGATATTCGAAGCTGATAGAATTATTGGAAGCCGTGCCTCATGTGCTGCAGGTAAGGAAGGCTTAAGGATTATTCGTTTAGTCACAGGAACGTTCCTCTACGGCCTTGGCTCCTTCAAAGAAACAGGATAGGAGGTAACCTCATTCAAGGTGGCTTCTCAGTTTTTCCAGAAAACTGTGAGTTTAAACATAAAGAAGGAACCCCTTAGAGCACTGAGGAGTATTTTCCTTCTAATCTCTATAGACCGACCTTCCTCTCCCTAGTCCAGGCCTCTCCAGGATTGTTCACTCTTACAGAGGAGCGGCCATAAGCATGGCCTTTGCTCTCATCAGTGAGTTAAAGACCAGCTCCTGGGCTGGAGCCTAGCGTTGTTCCTAAGGAGTTTTTGCCCTATTAATTTAGCTTCTCCTATAGCTTCTTACCCATAAAACAGCTTCCAGATTATAAAATGGCCTGGAACACCTTAGCTGTCTTTGGTAGACAAAATTAGTCACCCAGATTAATAATATGGTTTTTATTTCTGTACTCACGACTATTCGAGAAGGGGCATAGAGGGCAAACAAAAAGAGGGCAGGGATCTCCGGCACTTGAGCAGTTGTTCATTTGATCGTCTGCATTCTGAGCTACATGCATTTGAAAATGCAGATGCCGTACGTAAAAGGATTTGTTCTCTGAGACAGGTAACAGGAGAGGGAATGCCATCACCCAGAGAGTCAGTGTGTGCCAAGGTCTGACAAGTATAAATAATCAAAGCGTTTGATTTGCAGATTCTCGGAATGGGCTCCAAACGTTTGTTGACCCTTACCCACAGGGCCCAGGTGAAGCGCTTTACTCAGGATTTACTAAAACTTCTCAAATCCCAAGCCAGCAAACAGGTCGTTGTGAGGGAGTTCTCACAGGCTTATCATTGGTGAGTTGATGACAAGGGGGGAAAAAAGGGAAGCAAATATTTTAAAACTTTTTCTTCCCACAAATTTAAAATAATTATCTAACGTTTTCTATTTACCATTTTTGAGGAAGACTTAACGGTGAATTTAGCAAGTGATATTTCTCATTCTTTACCCACTTCCCTGGTTAAATTCTAGGTGTTTCTCAAAAGACTGGGATGTCACCGAATATGGTGTTTGTGAGTTGATCGATATTGTATCAGAGATCCCAGACACAACGATCTGCTTGTCCCAACAAGATAATGAAATGGTGATTTGTATCCCCAAAAGAGGTATGTTGACTTAAATGTGCTGGAAGACAGTTGTGTATCTTTTTTTGTTTTGTTTTTTGTTTAAAGATTTTATTTATTTATTTGACAGAGAGAGATCACAAGTAGGCAGAGAGGCAGGCAGAGAGAGAGGGGGGAAGCAGGCTCCCCGCTGAGCAGAGAGCCCGATGCGGGGCTCGATCCCAGGACCCTGAGATCATGACCTGAGCCGAAGGCAGAGGCTTAACCCACTGAGCCACCCAGGCGCCCCGTCAGTTGTGTATCTTAACATGGAATGCTGTATCCTTTCCCTGGCCTCCATGGTGCCCGAAGATTCCATGGAAAGTGCATTGTGAGAACTATCACTGTGCAGTGGATCTGAGGTTCTTCAGAGCAGGTGCAGCCACTTGCCAACAAGAAAAGCAAGCTAGTTTTTTTAGAATTCACTGTAGGGGAAAGAAGGGCATAAGCAGCACTTTCTTGAAATGCCTTCTTCAGCCTGTCTGTGACTGTTGACACCATAATTATCCAGCTGAGAGTCAGTTACCATGGCTGTCGCGTGTCTCTTCTCTTTAACTGAGCTACTTGACTGTGCACTCTTGAGAAAGAAAGAAGATCCAAGCAAATGTTTTATCTTTCTCACTTTGGTCCTTCTGGTTGAGGTCTGGGAGCTGGGACCGGTAAAGTTACATCTACCTACTGTTATGTTCTCCCAGTATTATTCATCAGTGATTCTCAACCTGTGTTCCTGCAGAACACTCCTGTTCGTGAAATCATAATGCCCCAAAGCTTCTGGAGTGTCATGTCAGTCTTCCGGATTCTAATTTAAAAATTAATAGAAACAAAAATTGAAGTTGAAGCTTTTTCTCCCCTGTACCTTTGATAAACTTTTGTTGCCTGATACTCTCTCCTGCTAGCAATTTTAACTGAAGATCAGAAGAAGACACAAAAAGCGTGTGGCTATTCAGAAGTGCAATTTTAGAGAAATAATTTCTAGGTTACTCTTTCAAGTACAGAGACCTGAAAGTATGTCATGCACATATATACAGGATAGGGCTGAGGGACGGAGAGCTAGAGAAAATACATCTAGCTTGCAAGGCAAAACTACATGGGTGTGTCTGCGTCTTTCGTAGTATACCATAGTAGTCTCCTGGCTTCCTGGTGCTGTGCCCAGGACTGAGTGTGAAAACCATTCTGCAGAGAGAACATGAACGTGTTTGTTTTAGGTTGCGTGTGTTTGGAAGGCAAAGACGGTATCTATTGTCATCTGTGCATAGGACTAACCCAGCAGTCAGGTGTAACACAGATGAGTGGAAGAAAACTGTGATTTGTGTTTTCTTTTTTAAGAGCGTACCCAGGATGAAATAGAAAGGACAAAACAGTTCTCCAAGGATGTTGTCGATTTGCTGCGGCACCAGCCGCACTTCCGGATGCCCTTTAACAAATTTATCCCCTCCTACCACCACCACTTTGGCCGGCAGTGCAAACTCGCATACTACGGGTTTACCAAACTACTTGAACTTTTTGAAGCCATACCTGATATTTTACAAGTGAGTGAAGAGATTCCAGTTATCCTTTTCTCACCAATATATAGGAGAAATTTTTCTTTTCCAGGTCTGTTTTTCCTGGGAAGTAGGGAGTTAGGAAATAAGAGGAAAACCTTAAATATTTCGATCAGAGAAACTATGTTGTTGGCTCAGTACTTAGTATTTTTAGGTAAATGTGGGGTTTTTTTCCTTTAGTAAAGAAAGGAATCATTCTTTGAATTTGTTTTAGGGTAATTATTGAAAAAAAAATTAAATAGTTTGATTTCTTAAATGGAATATTCTTCTATTAGCGCCATACTTTTCGAATCTCCGGTTGGCGATGGGGGATGAGTCTATGAGGGGATATGAATGCTTGGCTCTTAAGCCACTATTGAACCAGATTTCTGACACTGAACCAGATTTCTGTTGTTAATTTTACTAGTATTACTATGTTTGACCCCTAAAGTGCTTTTAAAATTTTTCTTGTGTGTGATAAAATACACGTTACCTAGTTAACCCTTTTTAAAGTGTGCACTTCAGTGGCACTAAAATCTTGCAAAACTGAAGCTCTATATCCATGGAAGAACCCCAGAGTGCTTCTTAGTTACTAAGTGTATACGTTTATATGCCCTTTAATTCCACGAACACTCCCAACTTGTTCACTCTTGCCTTCCTCCTCCCTGTGTGGTTTCCAAGGTATTGGAATGTGGAGAAGAGAAAATCCTCACTTTGACGGAGGTGGAACGATTCAAAGCTCTGGCTGCCCAGTTTGTCAAACTCCTTCGGTCCCAAAAGGATAACTGCCTGATGATGACAGATCTGCTTACAGAATATGCTAAAACTTTTGGTTACACGTTTCGCCTCCAAGACTACGATGTCAGTTCAATTTCGGCTTTAACACAGAAACTCTGCCATGTGGTAAAGGTGAGCAGATTTTTATTTTTATGGATGAAAACGTGGCGGCAGCATCTTCCCCAGGATGTTTACCTGTGCTTAGCCTTTCCTTGTCCACCCCTGGCTCTAGCTACCTCTTCACAGGAAGTGCTCTGTATGCCATTGCTACGTTACTAGGTAGTAGGAGATGACTCTGGTTTGGCAGGTAAGAGTTTTGGTCTCGCTCTTGTGTGTTTCTTGGAGGCCTTGCCGAAGTAGCATCTCTTTGAGCTGATGCGGTCTCTGTTTTATCCGAGGGTGTTTCTTCTCAGGAGTATCCTGCTAAGCAGATTGTGGTCTCTGACGTTGTGGGGAGACTGTAATCACAGATGTCTTTGTCCTTCCAGTTTCTGACTCACTTGTCAGATTTAGGAGCAGGCCAGCCTCACAACTGCTCCCGTTGCTGTGAACAGGAGGTTGGAGAGGGTAACTTCTTCTTCCTGCTCTGGGCTGAGTCGACCCTCCCCATCCTAGGCAGAGCAGCTGGACAGCCTCAGACTGCTTCCTGCACAGGACCAAGAAAACTCACTATAAGGAGGGAGACGTGAAAGGGAAAACGTACCAAGTGGGGGCAGCCCCAGTTACAGATGTGGAAGGAATCCAGTTACGTACTGTGCAGTTAAAGAGAGAAGAACCTTCGCAGGAGACAGAGAGGGAGCTGCTAGAGAGCAGGAAGGACACTAGCAGTGTGGCATACTCCCAGGGCTGCCTGCTGGGAGGACGGGTGAGGGACTAATGTGACCTTCAAGACTAGTTAGTTAAGTGGGGGGACTTAGTGTTGCTGGCCAGGACGGTAACCAGTGTGTGGGGACCAAAGAAAGGCACATGGAGTGGGTTGAAGCAGGAGGACTAGGGCACAACAATGGTGACAGGTAATGCAGATAGCTTTTTGGCTTGTGTATCTGTGAGGGAGGAGACCATGAGACGTAGTGGGCCAGTGCGCTCTCTGGTGGCTGCTTTGGTCCCGGGTGGAGAGCCATGAGCACGTGTGAGAGCCACAGGGAAGGATCTGCTCGAGGAAGAGGAGATAAATACAGAAAGGCGAGACAGAATGGCAGGGTTGGGTTTCTGGGGAGGCAGGCCTGGGAATTGGCATTCAGTAGAAAGGGCGCAGCCCTGATACTAGTACTTTGACCAAAGGGAGGGAGGGTAGGGAGGCTGCAGTAAGTCTGATGTTCCTCACTGGGAAGAGGAGGGAGGTACCTGAAAGAGACCCGATTCAAGATTGAAGTGGCCATCGTGGTGCTTGGGAGCCACCAGGACCTCAGGCAGGGGAACTGGGAGTAGGGGGAGCTCCGCAGGAGGGAGATGGGACCCGTAGCGCTGCCGCGGGGAGGGTCAGTGGCACCGGGCTGCTTTGGCGCAGGCACGGGGAAAGCAGACAGTTGGCCTCAAGGTGGGAGTGTTTTGTTTTGTTTTTTTTAAAGATTTTATTTATTTGACAGAGAGATCACAGGTAGGCAGAGAGGTAGGCAGAGAGGCAGGCAGAGGGAGAGGGCGAAGCAGGCTCCCCGCCAAGCAGAGAACCCGACGCGGGGCTCGATCCCAAGACCCTGAGATCATGACCTGAGCCGAAGGCAGAGGCCCAACCCACTGAGCTACCCAGGTGCCCCTCAAGGTGGGAGTTTGCCAGACGGTGCAAAGAAAAGGCACAGGGACAAAGGAGTTTATGGAGGATGACCAGAAAGGCAATGAATTCATAGCCTGTCGGCACCAAGGTGAACGAAAGAGGAACATGTGAGGAAGGGAGAGGACTTGAATTGGGAGGACACGGGAGTCCATACAGGTGAAGCTAGAGAACGGGAAGAAGAGCCGATCACTGGAATCTCTTTCCAGTTTCCCCACCCCAGTGTCTGCCCTAGGCATTCTTTTGCATGTGGTTTGAGTGGGGAGTTTGTATCAGCTACTTGGGAAGTGGGCGATAGCTGGTAATCCCAAGTGCGACCTGGGAATGGGGTCCTGGAGTGGAATCGAGTAGGAGAGGATGTGCCTGGAGACGGGGTGGATGCGGAACGGAAAGGCCTCCTGGATGCTCGGTCACCCTGCATGCGAAGGCAGCGATGGGCTCCAGTCGATGGCAAGTCTAAGCTGTGACCAGAGACTATGATGAACGAGGGTGAGTGAGTGGGGAGTTGGGGCGTCAGCAGTCAGGATGGGGAGGAGTCGGAGGGGCTCTGGTGTGCTGCCCTGACTGCTGCTGCCTCTCCCGGGAGCCTCTGGGAAATGCCGATGCCCGGACTTCACCCCTGCCTCCGACATTCCGATGTAATAAGTCCCAGTACGCTCTGAGCGTTGGCATTTTTGATAAGCTCCCTGGTTGATTCTGTTGTGTAGCATGGGTTCAGAATCAGGAGATGTCTCTAGGTAGCATCAAAAGGGCAGCTTTTTATTTTTTCTCCTTGAAAGGCTGGAGTTGCAGCAATGGTCTGGGCATCTGAGAAAATGGCTTGGATTCTCCTAGACTTGAATCTATTGATTGATTAAACTTTGTGTCTGCAGAGGAAATCTGTCACCGAAATAAATCTCCACAGACCTGTAACCACCATAAGCGGGGTGGAGGGTCTACCCACCAACCTCCTGCCTTGGCTCTGGGTGAGCGTCCGAACCGGGGACCCACTGGCATTGTGAACCCAGAGTCCCAGAGAGTACGAGCCTGCGATGACCCAGCCCTGACTGAGGCACCGAGCCTGTGGTCTTGGCTGGGAGACCAGACAGCCGTAAACTTGGTTTGCCTCCCAGCACTAAGCACGCGCATACTGAAGCTCTGCCAGTTCTAAGACCAGTGACGGCTCAGTTCAGCCTTGTTCCTCTGCCCAAGGCCTGCCGCTCTCAGTTAGCCCTTGCTTGTTTCTTCACATGCTGTTTGGTCCCCCAGTGCCGACCTGTGTCTTTTCCAGAAGGCCCCCCTCCAACTCTCTGTCTCCTCGAGAAGCGAGGGAGAGGCATGGAGTCTGATAGGAGAATACCCGCTTGCTGGCTAGTGATGCTGGACTAGAGGAGTGCGGGTGCCGTTAGAGTGGGCCTTCAGTCTACTCTGGGTCACAAAGGTGGGGTGAGTCCGTCTGCAGAGCAGCCCTGTGCACTGTCACCTGCAGGCCAAACCGCCCCCTCCTTGAGCGCAGCAACCTTCAGTTCAGGGTCTTGGGCCCCAGCCTGTCGGCCGGCCAGTCTTAGCTCCTTCCGTAGGGGAGTGCAGGGAGTGCCGTAAGAGAAGGCTGGTATTGATGGCTGGCTCCGATTGTGGCCCAGCAGAAAGGGAGGGGGCAGTTCCCGCTCCGCTGTCGCATAGCAGCTGGAAACAAACTCACGCACTCACTTCTGTGTAGGAGAAGGGAGTAGAGGTTTGCCCTCTGTTGGTCTCCGCGGCCCAGAGGACAGTAGCTGAACCGGGTGGCTGTGGCCAGTGTGCCGCTCTCGAGCTGGGAAACCCTGGGCCTCTTGTTCCCCCAGATTGCTGACATGGAGTCGGGCAAACAGATTCAGCTGATCAACCGCAAGTCCCTGCGCGCCCTCACTGCCCAGCTGCTGGTGTTGCTGATGTCTTGGGAGGGAGCTGCCCACCTTTCTGTCGATGAGCTCAAGAGACATTACGAAACCACCCACAGTGCTCCCCTCAACCCCTGTGAATATGGATTCATGACCTTGACCGAACTTCTGAAGAGTCTGCCCTACTTAGTGGAGGTACGAGTGCTCACGGTTGTGTAGAGCCATCTTACTGCGATCTGCTGAACCGTTCCTGGGTCACCTGACCGTCTGGGGTAGAGGCCGCAGAGCGGGGAAGGACCAGTCAGTCGTTCTGTGGTGGAACATACCGAGGCAGGGCAGGGGTGCAGGCACCTTGCCCGGTTGAGCGCCCGGGTTAGGGGGAAGCCCTGGCCTCCTGAGCCCTGAGCTAGGGTGCTTTCGTGCTACACCAGGCTGCAGTTTGCTACTGTTAGCGCTTTCTGACCAGACGGAAGGTGTGCGGGCGGGGCGGGGGGCTGTCATCAGTCAGACACGGGTCAGAAAGGAAGGCCGGTCACCCGGGGAGCCTTTTAAGAATAGCACTTAAGATGAGAAGAATCATGGAAGAATATTACGATGCATGTAAGCCCCCCGCCCGCTCCCTGCCAAGTTATCAAAATTGACCCAAGAAGTTAAAAATTATACCAGTTGGGGCACCTGGGTGGCTCAGTTTGTTAAGCGCCTGCCTTCAGCTCAGGTCATGATCCCGGGGTTCTGGGATCGAGCCCCGTGTCGGGCTCCCTGCTCAGTGGGGAGTCTGCTTCTCCCTCTACCCTTCCCCCCTGCTCTTGATCTCTCTCTCTGTCTCTCAAGTAAATAAAATCTTTATTTATATGATGCAAGCAGGGGGAGTGGCAGATAGAGGAAGAGGGAGAAGCAGATTACCCACTGAGCAGGGAGCCTGATGTGGGACTTGATCCCAGGACCCCAGGATCATGACCTGAGCTGAAGGCAGACGCTTAACAGACTGAGCCACCCAGGCGCCCCTAAATAAAACCTTAAAAAAAAAAAATTAGACCAGTTACCACATAAGAGGCTCTAAGATCATTGAAATTTTACCAATGAAAAGAACACCAGGACCAGATAGGTTAACAGTTGGATTTTTAACTAACTTTAAAGAATACTTCCCAACTTCCTAAAAACCATTCTAGGCCATGTTAAAAACAAAACAAAAAGACAACAGAAACAAAAAATCTCACCACTTTGTTTTATGAAGCCAAAGCAACTTTAATACCAAAAACCTAACTAATCCAGTCCTCCAAAAGACAATGGTTCTAAGTAGGTATTAACTGGTAAAGTCTAGCAACGTGGGAAAAGAGTGTTATCTCATTGTTACTGTATAACCATATGATTGATAACTGAATAATAAAGAGATATTGACAGAAACTCTCTCCTTGGCCAAACTCCGGCTAGGCTTCTGGGAGCCGCCTTCTAGACTAACTGCGACCTTAGATGTCTTTTCCGTCCACCAACATCCGCCCCCGCCCCCCCCCCCCCACCCACAGCTATAAATCTTCACTTCTCTTTGTTGTATTCAGAATGGAGCCCAATTCTACACTGAGATTCTTTCCTTTTACTGGAGTAGTTCTTG
>CM052890.1:22862452-22916767 GCA_028534135.1 Potos flavus
GTCGGAGAAACACTGCAGCCCAAGACCTATGGCTACAGTAGCGTGGAGGAGCTCTTAGGAGCAATCCCTCAGGTGGGTGTTCTCGGAGCTTGGAGAGAGTCTTCCTGGAGAGCCCCAGGCTCACTCTCCTGAACACAGTCAGGAAATGCTGCCAGAAGAATGAAATGGCAGGCATTCTGAAAAACATTAAAGGCATTAAAGGAATGATTCTAGCGTTTCTCCTTGATTCTGCAAGCCTTTATTCAATCCATGTATGCCAGGTGAGTCCGTTGCAGCCCCTTTCCTCAGAAAGGTGTCAGGCGGTGGAGAGCCCAGGCTCGGGGTTCGTACTAGAGCAGAGATGTCAAGGACTTATAGACGTGAACTATGTGACGAAGAGGGGACAGTCTGGGCAGAGGGGATTGCATAAGCAGATACAAAGCAGTGACAAGTAGTGTGCAATGTGGAGGGCATTAGAAACCAGGCAGGGGCCTAGCAGTGCAGTGAGAGCTCCCTTAGGGCGGGCCTTGCTCCTCCGGGTGAGCAGAAGGACCTGGAGGAGAGAAGTGGAGAGCCTCAGGTTTGTGTTTGGAAAGCACCAGTGTCACTGCTGTGTCCACAGTAGCAGGAGGGGAGGAGGGAGCTTGGCGAGGACCCTGGACGTGGCCGGAGCCCAGGTGAGAGTGATAACGAGACCGAACCTGCGTGAAAGTATTGGAGGCGGCGGCGAAGGACCCAGGGAGGCTGAGATCTGGACCCGGTGCCGACGCATGTCGGGGAGTGCTGGGAGCCAGGGGCCTCCGCTGCCACTCCTGCTTCGCGGAGGAGGTGGAGAGAGGACTCTCTTTCAGGATTAGGACCAGGAGCTTTAGTTTGAGGGGTCTGGAAGGTCCCCATTAGTTCTCTTAGGGTATATTTAGTTTCTGGAGAAAATAGGAAGGACTCCTATATGAGAACTGTCTCCTTTAATAGACCAGAACTGGTGTTGGGGAGATGGTCTTTCTGAGAGCCCTAGAGAATATTTTTAAAGCTGAGTCTCATCATTTTTAGACTCCGCATCTTCTTATAAGGTGCATGTCTCTGCCAGCTTCTGTTACTTTAAAAGCTGAAGAAAGTATGGAAAATTTTTCCTTGACGTTAGTTTCTGACTTCTAAGATATTCAGGGCCAGTGCAACAGGTCCCATTCTTCCTGGATTTAGGGCTTATTTCCCCTCCTTTTCCACTGCTTAACCAGTAGTATGTCTTGTGTGCAGGTGGTCTGGATAAAAGGACATGGTCATAAGAGAATTGTAGTGTTAAAAAATGACATGAAAAGTAAGTAAGCACCCATCCCCTCCCTGCTTCAGAAATCCCGGTTCTCTCACTGACTTTTCCCTCTGACGGCTGCTCTTGGTCCCCCAGGTCGATTGAGTTCACTCGGGCTTGCCCCCACCCATCCTGAAAACCAGTCCTTGGCCACAGAGCACATCCCGACGGTGCCCGAATCTGGCACAGCTGTGGAACTCGAACTTGGAGCAGACAGCGATGGTAAGTGAGGCACAACACAGCCGAACTTGTGCAATTCTTGGAGAACTGGTGGGGTGTGGGCTGGGGAGGGGGCAGGGGCAAGGACCACAGTGGGCCGCCTTCATATGTTCTCCAAAACAGTCTGGTGTTTGGTTGATAACAGAAAAACAAGTCTGTATTTCATAGCATTTTATGGTTCAGGTTCTTGAGGGATGTTGACACCCCTGTAATGACAATATGTCAGCCCAGTTCAGACCCAAGAGGAAAAAATTTTTCCGACATTTGTTAAAACAGTAGTTTAAGACTATTTTAATTGGGTCAACTCTGCTGCACCCGAGGAGGGAGATGGAAGTCAATTCTGAGTACAAGGATGAACAGGGATGTTTTAGTTGAGGAGCAGAGCGAGGGGGGAGGGTGGGGACACATCACCAGGAGAAGACATCAGGGGTGGAGGATTGAGGGCCTTGGTCGTAGAGCAGGGGTAGGGAGTTCTCACAGAACTGACTTCCCAAGATGCTTGCTAAGATTGGGCTCGGTAAAAAAAAAAAAAAAAGATTGGGCTCGGTAAGGACCAGACAGACACGGAAGGCCAAGGTCAAGGCCTTGTGGAGAAGAGGGCTCAAAGGGCCAGGCTCAAGTTGGATCAAGAGAGTCTTTGTCACAGGGCCTCCCTGGGAAAGACTTGGTAATAATGCATTAATAATACTCAAAACAACATTGACCCACTCAGATTTTATGTGGAGCTCCTCCGTAGATAGAAATCAACTAGCTTGAGCTCTGTAGCGATTGTAATTTTTTTGGAAGACTTTTGAATCCATTGCTGCATATGAGACTTTATCTTTGTATGACTCTGTAAGTCACTAATTGGAAGTGTTACTGTGACCTTTATAAAGCATGGGAATGGAGCTCCCCGCCCTCAGCTGTCAGCACAGCCTGCAGGGAAGTTACCACTGGTCTCCGAATAAGGGACCCAAGTTCTGGGAGGTTAAAGAGCTTACTCAAGGGACGCCTGGGTGGCTCAGTAGTTGGGTGTCTGCCTTTGGCTCGGATCGTAGTCCCAAGGTCTTGGGATCGAGCCCCGCGTCATCGGGCTCCCTGCCCAGCGGGAAGCATGCTTATCCCACTCCCCCTGCTTGTGTTTCCTCTCTCGCTGTGTCTCTCTCTCTCTGTCAAATAAATAAATAAAATCTTTAAAAAAAAAAAAAAAAAAAAAGCTTACCCAAGATCACTTAGTAAGGGAGTGACAGAACTGGGGTCCGTGTCTTAGGATTCGGAGCTTTTGCTCATTTTAACTACTTTATACCCCTTCTAAGGACTTACTTCCCCTTTTTGAAAGCTGATTATGGAGCCTTTTTTTTTTTTTTTTTTTTTTTTTGGTGGCCCCTTGAGGCATTGCTGTTCCTGAGACCACAAATCAGGAGAGCCTGGCTTGTGGCATTTCATTTACCAAAGAGTGACCCAGACCTTTCTGTTAATGGCTTTTTTGTTGTTGTTGTTAACCTTGAGTTCTTGAGTACTTCCTGGCCTTTTTTCATCTTGAAGGCTGAGAAAGAAAGCCTCAGGCACAGACTTGTGGTAGATTGCTGTCCTGAGTTGAGCCCCGGCCTGCCTTCTCTGTCCAGGGCCCCACCGGACAGAGCAGGAGCTTCTCCGCCTGACCAATGACTCCCCTGTGGACCTTCTGTGTGCACCTGTCCCTTCGTGCCTGCCGTCCCCACAGCTGAGACCAGATCCTGTCATCCTCCAATCTGCTGATCTCATTCAATTTGAGGAACACCCTCAGGAGCCTTCTGGTAGGATGCACTGTGCGGTTGCATGGTTTTTCTCTCTGGGTTAAAAATCAAAGCGTGATGCCGGTATGGTAAAAGTTTGACGGAGGTGGGGAGAAACTATATTTTCAGGCACAAGAATACCTACGCTGATTATTCAGGACCCTCTTACCCGGTCAGTCTTCCTGCAGAGCTGGGTTCACAGCTCTGGGGAGTGGCTTGGGGAGCCTCAAGCCCAGGAACTTTGGTGGGTCTGGAGGGATGACGCAGCTGGGCCACGGAGAAGCCCATGGAGGCTTCCTGGGCTTGTGTTGCCCGCCTTTGTAAAGGTGCAGCAGCTCGTGGGTACACCTGGTGCCCCACGTGCGTGCACGGCAGCTCTGGTCCGGCCTAGAGGTGAATGATGGCCCCGGGTTGGGGCCTCCTGATGGTGCGAGCTGGGGAGGGAGGGCCATCTGTGACTTGAGCTCCGGCCCCTGCACGGTGAGCTGAGGAGGGACAGGAAGCTGGCTGCAGCGAGCACCGACCTGGGTTGGGGGGCGGGTGGGAGACGGCTCCCAGACACGCTCACACCTCATCCTCACCGCAGCCCTACAGAATGGGTGATGGAGGGCATGCGTGGCCTGCGACCAGAGACCACCCTGGCCCCAGGTTGCCCGACTGAGAAGTGTCTGAGCTGGGATTTGAACCCCAAGCCTCTTGTCTTGCCGCTCTATCACCTGGCCTCTGGAGAGGTGGCCCATGTGCTCTGTCGAGGCCCTTTCCTGTCGCCTTTGTCTGTCACAAGGAGTTCTTCTCCACTCCGCTTACTGTTCCAGGGGGAAGCCAGGGACAGCCTCGTGTTGCCCAGTGAAGGAACTGAGGCTGTTTATCTGGAGAATAGGAGGTAGGGAGACATATACGTGGCTTCTGCCACTGGCAGATGTAACGTGTGACAGAAGCAGGGGTGTGCTCCTCTGGGAGGCGCAGTGGGCGCCAGTGCAAGATGGATAGCAGCGCGGCTGTGGTGCATTTAGTCTGCGTTAGTTCAAGCATACGCGTGGGGCCAGGGAGAGACCCCGAATTGGAATGGCGTGGGCACTTCTGTATGCCATGCCCCTGCGTGCCAGCCTGAGAAGGGAGCTGGGGCTCTGCACCCCCTCCATCACTCGGGCCTCTCTGCGCCTCTGGTGCGAGGGCCCCTTGCACACACACACACAGTGGGAGTCTGAGCTGCAGCACATCTCGTACAAGCCAGAGCAGCCCCCTGTATATGCAGCAGGCCCAGTACACAGGGCTCGGCCAGAGAAAGAGTGGCCTGTAAATACTGCAGGAAAAATGGCTGTGTTTCACCGCCTGGATATTTCAGGGTAATTCTGCCTCTGTGCGCTTCTCTCCCTGTCTCGGCCCACCTTAGATCCATGCAGGGCACAGCCCTCTGTCAGCCGAACGGGCCCGGGCTTCCTGACACCGAGGCCCCTCCTCGTGGGAAAGCCTTTAGGTCCCACAAGGCTCCTGGGCCTTTAACTACCTGACAGACCGAATGGGCAGAGAATCCAAACTGGAGGAAGAAATGTTTCTACACCATTGCCCGTTGAGTTGTAGCCAAAAATGAAGCTTTCTAAAACGTTGTAATCCCAGAGAGAGCGAGCTGAGGTGCAGTTTTATTTATAAATATCTGACTCACGTGACTTGTTGGCCACATAGCCGATATGTAAATTGCGGCATGGGCGTGATGTTTGGTGGGTGATTTTAAAAATATTTTTTGAGATGCTACAAGGGAGAAACTAAAAACCCCACACGTCTTGCAGGTCCTAGAACTGAATGTGTTTGCTCTTTGGTGTTTACAGAAATTATGATCTTAAACCAAGAAGAGAAAATTGAAATTCCAGTACCAGTAAAGAATAACAACCCAGCCTCGGCCTCCAGCTCCTCTGGCATCTCAGCAGCTGTCCCAGTGCCTCCCTGCCCCTCCTCGGAAACCTCAGAGTCACTGCCCAGCAAGGACCCCGTGGAAAGTCCAGCCAAAAAGCAACCCAAAAATAGAGTAAAATTGGCAGCCAATTTTTCCTTTGCACCTATAACCAAGCTTTGACTCGCGTTTTGAACATAGAATTAGGATGGGGAAACACTGTCTGATTCTGCACACAAAAGTGGGTTCAAAAAACACACAGCCTTTTCTGTTTGAATGCAAACCCCCTAGAAGCCAGTTCATCATCAGGTTTATCCCATAACATTTGGTTTCTTTGACATTGAACACAGCTTTAGAGCTGAAGTGTTTCTTTTTTTTTTCCTCCCCTAATTATTTGGAAAAAGCAAACAAACCAAAAAAAAAAAAAAAAAAAAAAAAAGCAAAACCCCAAAAAACCCTCCTGGCATTTGTTAAGGAATCCTCAATATATCTCACCAAATTTTTCGTAATTAGCATGAAATGTAATGGTGTTCCGTAAGGAAGAAGTGGTGAGAACTCAGCTGGAAGGGAGTGGTTTTACTGCCATTCAAGCCACATCCGTGGTGGAATCTTACATGTAGCATAAGATAGCCTCTCAGCCTTTGCTTACTGGTGTTTCCAGACAGTACGGATCAAGTGCATGGTGTGTGATACCGCAGCGCCTGCTCCGCGGCCCTGCGCGTTCCCGCACGGGAGCGGAAGGGCAGGCGAGGCGGGGAGAATGTGTTTTCGGGTTGGATATGAAGCCTCCTGGCTTCCGTGTGACTTGTAAGCGTGCCTTGTTTGTTTTATTGAGCTATGTCTGTAGTTGACAAATGTGGCTTCATCACAGCTTTTTTTTTTTTTAACTCTGTTTCCGCTTCGGGGTGCCATGGAGGAGCTTTCTAGACAGTTGAGGATGTTTTAAGCTTCCCTTTTATGTTACGTTCCAGTGTGCTATGGATTAGGTTAAGGAAAAGGAAATGGTCTTGATGTCATGAATTTAAAGTCAGCATTTGAATTCCAGCACACAGTATTGTGTGTCGAGCGGCAATGTTGGGAAGAGGGTCTGATTTTCTAAAATATGCATGAAATGCATAAATTACAAATCAGAGCTGAGGGGCGAGGTGCTTTAATAGGAGCGGTATCGATACTCTTTCCACTAGGAAGAGAAAGAAATTCTATCTATATGTGTGAAGGCCAAGGTTGATCATCTTAACCTTGTATTTGTAATTTTAAATCTGGTTTTGGTAGCTGGGAAGCTTTATGTGTGAGTGTGTGTGTGTGTGTGTGGGCGGGCCCAGTGTCTTTTAATAAGTGTCTGCTTTTACTGTTACTTCTCGCTGTTGGAAGCATGTTTGGGTTTTTGTGGTGTCTGATGTTGGCATTTGGGAAAAGCCAGCCTTTGAGGGAGCACTGCCCTGTGGAATGACCTTTGCCTCGAGGTGACAGAGGCATCCGGTGACGGGTGGCCTCTCACCCCTCCTGGAGAAACCTGACATTTACAATGGGTTGTATTTGTTGGGCAAAAAGGCAGATTCATTCATAGAGCAGAAAGAACCTGTTGGCATAAGGTCTTCCACTACTGAGATGGTTTCTTTTGGGGAAATGTTTGTATTTTGTGATTTCTAGAAAGCCAAAAAATGGGCTCTGATTTCATAGCCAGCATTTTGATAAAATGCCACAAAACAAGGGCTCCAGAGAGATTTTCACAAGTCGGGTTTTTGTTCCCCAAAATCTTTAAAATGAAGCCAGTGGTTCCCAGTTCTCCAGACATGGCCCCGGTCGAGATGGAACAACCCTGGAAAAGCCTTGCAAGCAGTATGGCCCTCTGCGAAGCCTCTCCAAGTGAAGGCATTTGTCCTACAGACATAGTACGGCAGGAAGTCAAATGCAGATGTGCAATTTTTTTTTTTTTTTAAGAAGCTTTTAACCAGTGTGAGAAAGTTGGTGTCGAGAACCTCAGTGGCCTTATTCTGAGACTTCTCAAGGCTGAGTTTGCACTCTCGGACTTTAGTTTTGCTCGCCTAGGCGGGATTGACTTTAAAAACGTCCGAGGTACCATTACAAGTCACGAGGAGCAGCAGTCAAAGAAGAGCCTGCAGGCGCACACTGTCACAGGAGTGTGGTCGAACCCAACCGTTTGCTGGAGTCACCAGTCAGTCTGGGACGCGTGTGTAACTCCAACCGTCGCTGTTGGAAGATAAGAGAATAAATACAGCGTGAGCTCGTTGTGTCCGTGATGTACTCCACAATGGCCAGTCGGATTGCTATCTATTTTTTTATCCAGAGGCTTTAATTAAATGATGTGATGAAATGATGTATGAGAATTAAGACAAAGAAATTATTTCTGGGTGGAAAGATGTACCAGATTACATATATCTGTTTAAAGAAAAAAAAAAAAAGACAAAAAGTTATCGCCACAACCCCCTTTCCCATCTTGCACTGTTTGTTTCAGATTGGGCTTGGGGGAAGAGATGTTTTTCTTAACTGTCTACTTTGTTTGAACACTTTTTTTGTGGTTCAAGTGCTGTTTTGTGTGTTGGGACCAAACAGTTGTCAATAAACTTTACAAAGCAAGCATCAAGTTGAGTTTGCCAAATGCTGTGTTATTTGTCTGAGGGGAGGGATGAGAAGCCAGTCCAGTCCTGTCCTCTTTTCACGTTGGGTTTCCCCAGCTTCTCACCCCTTCTGAAAATGCAGCTGTTCTTGGAGGAGAGTGAAGTGGTCTGACATTTCCAGGGCCCTTGTCACTGAGCCCGCAGCCCTGGCAGGTGTCTGCACTACTGACACCCTAGGGCCCTCCGAGGTTTCCAGCCAGGTTCCGGTGTGTAATCAATCACCTGTGGGGCAAATCCAGTAACCACAGACCCCTCTGGTTGGAAATCTGAGATAATCCCTCGGGTCTCTCTCGCCCTGGGAGAGAAATCCATTTTGCAGGCTACCTGGTTTTTGGTCACTGCCCAGCATGCTCTTCCAATAAGCCCATTTGGAAAAGACTTCTTTCATCGATTCCACGGGGAAGTCCTTCCTCTGAGGCCACCGTGACACCCGCCCCACCCCCACCCCCTTGCAAGAATCTGAAAGGACCCAGAAGACACTTGAATGTTGGGGTAGATTGCTTCTTCATGAAGTGCCATTTTTTAAATTCCCACACTAAACTGCTCTTAAGGACTTTTGGCAGTCCTTTCCAGACATCTTTCGTGGTAGCAGATCTTTGCAGAAAACCTTGAGCTGCCACCATGCCCCTTTCGAGCGACATGGGGACGTTCTGCAGGTCTGGACTGGGATTTGCAACGGGGCATTGCATTTCTCTTCGTGCGTTCCCCACGTGGTCTAGGGGTGGTAGCTTCGAAGATGGCCGGCTGAATGAAAGCGCACCTGTCCGTGCAGAGGAGACGGGTGTCGACATCTAGAACCTGGCTCCCGATGCTTCGCCCTAGCTGTGTCCTCCACCATGAGGAGCATGGCGCTCTGGGATGTCTCTTCTCTGCTTTCTTCACGTGGGCAGAGACCCAGTCTTGTCTCAGAAGCATCCTCACTGCGTCCCCCACCAATGAGCTCCCTCCGTGGATTTCGACAGGTCACACGTTGGCTCTGGGACTACGGGAGGAGCAGACACCCTGACTCACTGTGCATAAACCAGAGGTCAGCATGGTCCCACCACTGCCTCGCCCGACCTGCGCCACCTGACCACACGCTCCTGCCTTAGCCACCCGTCTCCAGGCTGCCGCTCATAACACTCTTTGGGGACAGACTGAGCCTATTTGCTCGTTTGAATTAACACTTTCCCAGGAAAGTTCTAGTCTCTCCCTGGGAGGAAGGCAGCCCCGGGAAATAGGAGGAAACAGCTGCTCGCCTTGGGACACGGTCAGCAAATTATGGAAATGCCAGCAAAGAGAGAGGGCCAGGAGCTTAGAAGATCTCAAGTCAGCAAGACAAGGAGAAGTCCCATTTTCTGGGAAGGAAGTACGTGGAAATGGGAGGCTCCGAGCTCAGAGGAGGCAAGGGGAAGCTCAGTAGCTGCCGCCACAGTGTGGAGTAGCCAGGAGTGCTGCAGAGGTCAAGGGCAAGGTGGCGCCATCTCTGACCGAAGGCTGCTGGTCGGAAGGCCTCTGCTCCCACCTCTGCCCGGAAGCCTTCCCGGCTGGGCTGCAGGGCCTGGCACGGAGAACCCCCACTCCCACCTTCCCACTTTGCTCCCTCAGAGTTTCCGATGTCGCTCACAGCGAGTGCAGACAAGCCCGCCCACGGGCCTGCAGGGCCCCCGCCCTCCGTGTTCGCAGCCTTGAATCTGGCGTGGGGCCTGGATGCAGAATCAGGAAAGACCTCTCCGTTCTCAAGTAGAATCCCTTTTTCACTTCCCTCCGTGAGGAGGATAATAGGGTTTTACACAAGGACTGTGAGTCCCGACCCCTGCCAACCTCCCGCATCTCCCCTCTGTCCTGAGTGAGGGTGCCAGATTCTGGGGGCCGACAGCTGGAAGCCACCTGTAAATCCCGGAGGCCGTCCACAGGGTCCCTGCCACATGGGCTCCCCCAAAATGGCAGCTTAGTTCACCAAACCCGCGAGGAGAATCTCCAGTTGGCTGAGAGGGAGCCCCACAGAATGTACCGGAACCAAGGGAGCGGCTTCCCATGGTCCTGGCCAACGTCCCATCAGGTGAAAGCCAGCCCCCACGGGCTCCCACACGATCCTGGAGGGAGTGACTGGGGAGGAAGGAAAGGAGTCCCGGGCTAAACCCGCTGCGGGTCAGCCACCAAGTATCAAAGCGGCAAGAGCCTTGATAGACCGGGTCACAGCCCACCTAACCCTAACCCTTCCACCCCCGCGCTGAGGTTTCCAGATGGGAATGGGACACTGCGGGGGCTGAGCAGAGAACCACCCCCTCCGACCCAGCCGGTAATTCTGGGCCGGCCACGTGACCATCAAAAACCAGGACAACAGGCCCAAAATGGAATTGCCTATGCTAAGCTCCGTGTCACCACACCGAGACTTGACTTCAATTTCGCCACTCCCAGAAATGGAATCCTAAACCAGTCAATCAGGAATAGTCTGATCAGCACTAGCCAGCGAACGCGTCTGCCAGCCCCCTGTCGTCCCCTAAACGAAGGTGGCCTTGCAGTAGCCAACCTGCTTGTGTGCCTAGTGTAACTTCCGGTTCCTGCTCCCTCCTGCCTATAACAGCTCGTCAGAGAGCCTTAGTCTCCGCTCCACTGGACACTGCCTGATTCGAACTGATTTCTGCTCAAGGAAACTTAACTTTTTTTTTTAAAGATTGTATTTATTTATTTGTCAGAGAGACAGAGCGAGCTCGCACGAGCAGGGGGAAGGGCAGAGGCAGAGGGAGAAGCAGATTCCCCGCTGAGCAGGGAGCCCGATGCGGGGCTCGATCCCAGGACCCTGGGATCATGACCTGAGCCGAAGGCAGACACTTAAGCGACTGAGCCCACCCAGGCGCCCCCAAACTTAACATTTTTAATATGCCTCAATTTATCTTTTACCATGATGCCAGCCACACCTGGCAGACCCCATGCCGGGGTCCGGGACGCCCCAAGGGGGATGAACGCCTGGGATGTGCGCCTACCCAGGAGACTCTGCCCAGGATAAAGCCCCTGCCAAGGGAGGCGGGCAGAGGAGCAGACAAACACAGACCTGGACCCGGGGATACCCCACATCTCGGCCCAGGAGCCAGGAAATGTCTTACGTTTTGGCCTCTTTGTCTTCAGTTTTGGTCACTTACGACCCAGACCGTCCCACTGCAGAGCTCCAGGTCCACATGGGCGGGGGGGCGGAGGCGGCCCCCGAGAGTTCCTGGCAGCCCCTGGGGGCCTCCTGTCCCCACCCAGCCTCACCTCCTCCAACTCTTGTCTGTGCTGCGACTCGCTGCAGCAGAGGTGCGTCCTCCTGCAGGGACATCCCTGAACCCCAGAGTCCGGTAGCCGCCCCCTCCCACGCTCCCGCGGCCTCCGTGCTTACCGCGATCCCAGTAGGACGGAAAGTCCACCACTATTCATCAAAACCCAAACCCGCGGCAGCCGCTCCTCCCGTGGGCAGAGGGGCCATGAGCCACCTTATCAGTAGAGAAATAAACCTTGGCAGGGAGAGTGGGCCCTGGGGCCTGGAGTCAGGTTAGCGTGAAGGCCAGAGGGAACTGCATTGTTCAATAAAGTGGGAGGGCAATTGCTCACGAGGAGGCCTGGGGACAGAGGGGAGCCGTTTGGTGGCTGGTAGCAAAGCCGGTGGGAATAGGAGCCGTCGATCTTCCCTGGTGTGTGCGGCTGTGACGTGAACCCACACCCACCTCCATAAACGTTTCAGAAGGTCGGCTTCATGTCCCGAGGCTTTGTGCTGCTTGGGTTCCGTGGTAAAGAAAGGAGGTGAGTTTCACGTTGGACTTGGCGGGAGGAGGGAGGGGACAGCTGTGGGAAGGGATATGAGGGGTGTGCAGAGCTAGTGGGGGCACAGTCCAGGTCATGTGTGACCTGTCGGGGGGGTGCCCGTAAGCCTTGGGGAAGGTACGGACCCCTTGGGGAAGCATGTGGAATGGGGTTCCAGCTGACATTCAGGTTACAGTAACTTTTATCACTGCAACCTGTCATCTGCTCATTGTCAGCTTTGTGAAGGCAGGACCCAGCAGCCTCACTCACCCTCTCCGCCCCAGGCCTTCCCGAACCATAGCAAGGCTCGAGCAGCCTTCTGATCCCACAGCTTCTTACCTTCAGCTGTGGCCAACAACAACCCACTTTTCCAAGTGCATTATCTACCACGTGCATTGTTCTAAGCCATCCCACACAGTTAATGTCCCATGAATGCCCCAGTGTTCTCTCCCATCTTACAGGTCTGGACGCTGGGGTGCAGAGAGGGGACGAGATCCCCCAGGGAGAGCGTCAGCCGGCATTTTCAACCTGGCAGGCTGACTCCACGCCCAAGCCCTTCATCACCTTCCAGATGGCCTTCGCTTTTGCTAATCCCGCAGGTCAATGGGTTTTGTTCGGATTCATCACCATTGAGGAGGCCTACCCCCGCGCTCCTGTTGGATGTCATCTCCGTCACTAGAACGTAAGTTACAGGAAGGCAGAACCCTCCCTGTCTGGGTCATCAGTGTTCCCCGGTACCTGCCATGTGTTCCGTTCACTAGTGGAATTAAATGTGAACGGATGGAAAAATGACCCTGATATTTTTTCCTCAAGCCAGAGTTCCTGAGTGTCTTGCACCGGCCCATGACGCCCACCCAGCCGTCCTGGTGGCGGCGGCAGGTATCTGAGCCTTGGTTGCTGGCAGTGGGTGCGTTCTGTTTCTTCTCAAGCTGTATTCGAGCCGAACTAATGCATTCCCACAGCTCAGGGCTGCCCGGCCACCACGGGACAGAAAGGGTCAGAGGAGGCCCAGCTGGTGTGGGTGTGGCCAAGGCTCACCTCCATTGGAGGACAGTTCAGTGGGGAATGGGGTGCGAGGCTCCTGGGGTTAGAAATGAGAAACACACTGACCCTGACTCTCAGACTCAGGTCCCAGCTCTCCCACGGACATGCTGTGTGAACTTGGGCTAATCACTTCCCCTTGCTGAGCCTCACTTTTCCCATCTGTCACGTGGAAGTGATGACCTCTCCTCCACTGCGATGGGACGGTGGTGAAGGGGGCACACTTCTGCCTGATGCCTCTGGCTTCTGGGCCAGCCCCTTGCTGAAACCATTCACCCCAACCCCATCCTATTGCAGTGACCCCTGGGCCCTTTTCACAAAATTTTTAAGGCCATGTGATGTCTGGGTCCAGTTGGATGCTGCAGAACACCCCCCCCCCCCCGACACTGCCAGGTGATCCTTCTTCCTCCCCAGCTGCTCCTACTGTTCATTCCCTTAAACGATGGTGTGAGCAAGGGTGAGAAGCCGGAGGAACGGGGAGGAAGGACGTGTGGAAGGCTCTGGAGATACTGGGTCACAAAAGTCTTTGCAAACCAGGCCCCAGCCCCAGGGCTTGACCACGAGGGTGGGGAGCAGGGGCCGGAGAGCTGGGAACCGGCCAGCTTTGCACATTAGGAAGGTCATTTTGGCTTCAGCGTGGCACACAGATAGATAAGAGAAAGAACTGGCAGGGAATCCGAGAAATTCTTGGCACAGGGAATAACGTATGAGGGCCCAGGAGAGGGGCCAACAGATAGAATAGCCAGAAGAACCATAAAACCCCGAGAAAGCTTTGGTGGCCCTGCACAACAGGCGAGCGGAGAAGATGAGGCCAGGGATGCAGGGAGGGTCGGGGTCCAGAGGGCCTTTTTAGCCATACGGGAGAACCTGGATTTCAACCGAAAGGCGTAGGCACCGTTTTAAAGAGCGGAATGACAGTTGGGTTGGTATTACTCAGAAAAGCAGCCGGCCGCTTTGTGGAGTGTGACAGGTGCTAAAGAGGCCGGTTCAGAGCTCCTGTGGGCGATCGAGCAAAAGGCAATGGCAATTGGGCTGGGAGCATGGCGGGGTGCGCAGACTCTAGGGAAACTCGGTGGGCAGGATCTAATGACTTGGCAATTGGGTGGATGTGAGGAGGAATAGACGAGTTGAGATCACCTCCTGCGATAACCTTTCTTGAGATGGGAAACCGCAGGCAGGGAAACCTAAGCTGAGGCAGCTTAGGATGGGGGCTGGCCAACTTTTTCTTAAAGGGTCAGCATAAATATTTTAGGATTTGCCAGCCATGGGGTCTCGGTCATAAGTACTCAGCTCGGCCATTGTAGCCCCAAAAGCAGCCAGAGACAATATATACACCAATGCTCTTGGTTACCTGCCAATAAAACTCAATTTACAATAAGCAGGTGAGGGGACAGTTCACTGGCCCCTCGTTTAGGACATGTCACATTTGATGTGCCTTCTCTGATTCCAAATGGAGAGTGTAGGAAGCAGTTGGGGAAGTGGGTCTGAGTACAGGAGAAAGGTCTATTCTAGGTGAAGGAGGAAATCCAGGACCAGTCTGGAGGCAAAGGCCTTCTAAGGCCCACAGGGGGGAAGAGCAGAATGCTGAGGGCCAGGCCCTGAGGTCAAGGAAGAGAGAAAGGAGACTGGAGAGAGGTCCTCCTGGGTGGTGCGAGGTTCGCCTCGGGATGGGGCGTTTGGGCAGTGTCATAACTGGGCCATAAGACATCCCAGAGAGCCAGCCTGAGGGCTGACTGCATGGATGGGATGTAAATCTGGGGTGCCAGAATACGCCACCCCAAGAAATGCCCCTTTGGCATATGGATTATTTTGAGCTAAAGGCCTTTAAGAACCAATAGGTGCAGAGAAAGCTCTCCATTTATAAAGGCTATCTCCGTTTATAAAGGAAATTTCCATTCGTAAGAGGTGTCTCCCTCTCCCACACCAGGAGGAGAAGTCTTATCCGTGGAAAAGGCAGGTCTTAAATCTGCATAACAAACCTAACCACACAGCCCTTGTTTACCATACTTTTCCTGGCCCTCTTCCCATAACTTGCTACCCTCCTGGAAGCCCAAAACCCCTTCCGCTTTTAGTTCAGATGGTATGTAAGTTCAAGTTCTAAGGACCTCTTTGGGTTGTTCATTGCCCAGTGCCCCCACATGTACTTGTGCAGTGCCTGTGTTCATACACTCCTGCTTGTTTTTCTCCTTGGTCTTCTCTTTGGCCCATCTCACGGAAAGGACTCCAGCTGGAGAACGCGAGATGGATAAAGAAAAGGATTTTTCCTTCCCTACATGACCACATGGTGATATCCCAGTGAGGGGGTCAGGGACAAAAGAGTGACAGAAACCAGATTGAAATAGGGTGAGGATGGGATTAGAGATGAGGGATTGCGGATAGCAAGATGGCGGACAATTCGCAACATGTAAGGCTATGAAGATGGACAGAGAGATGGTGGCTGCAAGGGAAAATGGGTTGGAGGGCAAGTTGGTTGGTTGGTTGGTAATGGGAGACATTTGTTTCAATTCTGACGGGAAAAGAAGGGTCTCTTGAAACTACAGGAGAAGGGCTAGATTAATGATGATCCCACCACCAACAATCCATAGGCCATTGCTCAAAGGACTTGGGACAATTTCCTCATTTGTATGGTGGAAGTGATGAGAACATCTGCCTCTGGGGTTGATGTGAGGAGCCGCAGAGAAAACGCATATGTGGCTCTCAGTAAATGTTTCTCCTGTTGTATCTTTCCCGCTCCAGCTTCCAAAATGAGTGAGTCTGGGTCTACAAGGTTTCCTGTCTTTGCAGGCAGCCCTGGCCATCTGGGAACATCTCAAATTATTACTTTCTTCTGCCCTTGTGTGAAAGCCTGAATAAATGGTGGGGTTTTTTGTTTGTTTAAAACAAATCAATAGAAATAGCAGGAACATAAATTAGGTGTACCCCAGGGCTCAGAGGATGTACTAGAGGCAGGATTTTTATGAGGGTTTCGATCTCCTTTGGCTTGTTGGATCAGTGAGTGACTGCTCTCTAATTGGCCTGAGGTCAAGCCTTCCAGACCCATGTTTTCTACAAAGAAAGAAGAGTGGCAGACCCTTTGCAGCCTGGGTTTTTATTACAAGAGTGGGAAGCATCCGTGAAATGGCTTGAAGAGCGTTTCTGCCCCTCCCCACCCCCGCCAAAATTCATGTCTACTTGCTATCTCAGGATGTGACCATATTTGGAAATAAGGTCTTTGCAGAAGTCAGTAAGCTAAGGATCTACCGGAATGCATCCTGGGTTTAAGGTGTACCTTATAAGAAGAGGATAGGACACAGACACACAGAGGACAAAATCATGTGAGGACAGAGGTGGAAATTGGTGATGAAGCCAAGGAATGCCAAGGATTGCCGGGAGCTGGAAGCAGTGAAGAATGCTTCCCTAGAGCCTCCAGAGGGAATGGCTCTGCCAACACCTTGATTTCAGACCTCTGGCCTCCAGAACTGTGAGAGGTATACATTTGTGTTGTTTTCAGCCACCCTGGTTGAGGTACCATGTTATGGGAGCGTCCTGGGAAGCTCACAGAGTCTGACTTCATGCTTGGTCTAGGGCAGAGAAGGAGGCCATGGGGTCCCCTAAGGCCAGCGTGGTGGCATGTGCGGTGGCCAAAGGCAGCCTCTTCAGCTTCAGAGTGGCAGGAAGTGTGTGCAGGCCAAAGCTCGGACTAAGGCACAAACACATCTGAAACGGTGGGAGGGATTGAGGGGGTGCTGCCCACTAGGAGGGCCAGGGAACCCAAGGCCCCGGGGTCCTCAGTCTGAGATATTTTGTGTCAACGGCAAAGCTGCTATGACTTGAAAGACCTTCAGATTCACTTTTGATTTACAAATGTTTTTGAAAGGTGACCCGAAGAACTTTACTTTTGTCTTAAGGAAAAATCAGAAATTCAGGTCAAGCTCTGTTCCTCATGGTATTTATCTTGACATTCTTTTTTTTTTTTTTTTTTTTAAGATTTCATTCATTTATTTGAGAGAGAGAAAGAAAGAGCGCGAGCAGGGGGAGCAGAGGGAGAAGGACATACAGACTCCACACTGAGCATGGAGCCTGACGTGGGGCTCCATCTCAGGCCCCTGGGACATGACCTGAGCCGAAATCCGAGAGTCGGACACCCAGCCAGCTGAGCCACCCAGGTACCCCGTGACGTTCTTGATAATACTGAAAAAGTAGAAGATCCTAAATGTCCGATAGTAAGGTAGGGTTAGTTAGATTATGGCATCACCACAAGATGGATTACTAAGCAGCCATTGCACATATTTGTAAAGAGTGTTTAATGTTACAAAGAGCTCTTAATGATGTGGGAAAATGGTAGTGATATAACACTGAATGAAAAAAAAAGTGGTTATAAAATGGTACAATATGATGCCGAATATGGGGGGAAAAATGCATGAAAGGAAATCTGCCACAAGGGCAGCGTGGTCTTGGAAAATTTGTGGGAGATACAAACAGAAAATAAGAAACTTCTTTATACTTTCTATACTTTTAAAAGGTTTACTGGGTACATGGATGACTTCCATAATCAAGAAAAAAGTAAAAAAACGTTAAAAATGCTGTGTACGTGGTTTCCATTTTTATTTTCTCCGATGGATGGTTGCACATCAGCGAATCTTGAGTTACGCTAACTACGTTAGGCCGGTCACGACACACACACGCACAGAGAGGTCACATGGGCTGTGCCGGGCTGGCTGTCGCAAATGTACATCAAGTTACACAGGTGGAATTATTAGGCTGGTTAAAATACACCACCAAACGATGGGACACGGTTGGGTCAGGCCACCTCTCCCGCCCGCCGCTGCTGTTTCCGGAGGTCTGTGTGTTAGGCTGGTGAGTGGTGTCCTGCTGGCACTCCCTCCAGTGGCCCCCAGTGGGTGGAGAGTGCCTGAGTCAGCATCTGCTCTGGGTCCCCTTCTCATCTGCCCATGCCTGGTGTTGGAGCCTCCAGTTCTCTGCTACCTCTTCTGAGCACTGGTTGTGCTCCAGCCCAGGCCCTCATCCCCATTGTGCTCCACACACCTGGGGCAGACATTGCAAGGGAAGGAAGAGCCAAGAGCAAATGGACACACTCCCGATGTGAACCGTGCCCAGACACAGCAGGGGAGGAAGCAGGAGAGGTAACCACGTAACCACAACACCACACACAAGCTCAGTCTTTACAGATAGGCCCTTGTGTCTCCAAGACGCATGGGCTGTGTGGAGCCCTCCAGAGCACAGCCCCTGGGAGAGGACAGATGGGGGACGGGAGCTGTGCCCACCTGGGGCAGGCCTGATAGCAGAGCTAGAAGGGTGGATGGGGGATGTGTCCAACATGGTGCTAGATTTGTTGAAAAGTCACGACTATACACACCTAGGGATCATGCCCCTCTCCCAGTTCATTCGCACAGTAGGTTAGATATAGATAGATAGAAGTGGAGATATATTTTTTCAAGGGAGGACCTTTCCTGGTGGTTGGATAAACAGTGAGACAGACTCCTGGGTTTGGCATGCTCTGGGGGGGGCCATGCGACGGTGAGGGACTCCCTATTGCTACACTCTGTACAGGGCGGCCGGGCCCGCCCGCCACGCCCACGGCCCCTGGCAGCAGTCACAGGCTTGCCTTCAACCCCTTCCGCCTCGGAGAGCTCTTGGGCCCCGGTGAAATGGGGGCTATGAAGACAAGAGGGTGGGAAGGGGGTCCCCGTGGCCCCGGGGGCACCCCACATGGGGGGGCTACATGATATTGCACTGGGTGGCCCCGCAGCAATCCTTGATGAGTGCCAGCCCAGTCTTGGCCACTGTGGGCTTGGTAGGTGGGGGCTCAGCTTTCTTCTCTGCTCGGGAGCCTGCAGCAGGATAGGAGCACAGAGGGAGAGAGGGAAAAAGGGAGAAAGGAAGAGGCGATGTAAGGAGAGCCCTGACCAGCGGCAGCCCCTGTCCCATCCCAACCCCTAGCCAGACCTTGTTCCAACTCTACAGATCAGGTGTGGTGGAGAGCTGCCATGTGTTTTATATGGTTCCAGTAACTGTTCCCACCTCCCTGTGAGCCCCGTGGCTTTCAGTCCTCAGCTTTCGGTCACAGCCTTTAGCTCTTACCCTCTTTAGTTCTCTTCGCCATTGTATCTGCCAAGCCGGGCACAGGGTCTGGCATTCAAAGTATTTGGTGAACAGATAAATGGGAAATTTTGTCCAAGTCACTTTAATCTGGGGTTTCATGTCTTTCAATTCTGGAAATTGGTCAGACATTATCCTTCCAGAAACCTCCAACACTTGTTTTCTGTTATCACTCCTTCTAGAATGCCTATTAGAAGTAAGTTGGACTTTCTTATTCTATTTTCCATGTTTTGGAAGACATTTGCCATCTCTTTGTTTCTTTGTGTTACATGCTGGTTAATTTCCTTAGCTCTGTCTTCCAGTTTATGAATTCTCCCTTCGGTTCTGTTTAATCTACAAGCTTTTACTTCTGTGACAATAGTTTTTTTAGAAACGTAATTGTTTGCAAATCTACCAGATCTTTTCTCATGGCATCCTGGTATTTCATTTTGGGTTTTATCCCTTCTCTTATCTCTTTCATCATTTTAAATATATTTAATTTATTGTCTCTTTTAGATAGTCTGTTATCTCCAGTTCTTGGGAAGAAATTCTCTTTGTGGCATCTACTGACTCCACTCATGGTGGTTCAGTTCTTTAGGGGTTTAAAATTTTTATCAACAGCTCAGTTTCATGGAGGTTTCTTTTATCTGTGGGTTACATATTGTGGGATTCAGAAGAGTCCCCTTGGAGCAGTTTTGCATTTGCTTTGCTGGGGTTCCAGAGATTTCAGTAGATTTATATTGGTTTTAATTTTTAACTTTAGATCCCAGCACTAGAAGATTCGTGTAAATTTGGACACTTGGCCCTTTGCATGGGGTACAAAAAACTGGGTATTTTGATTTCTTGCCAGGTTACTTTTTGCTATCCATAACTGTGCTTTCCTTGCTCCTTCCCTCCTCCCCCAACCCCCGCCCCCGTTAGGTGGAGTTTTTCTAATTGGCCTTTCATGAAAGAGACAGTCCACTGAGGAGGCTAGATTTAGGTAAGGACCATATGCCTTGTGATATTAGGGGTTTGCAGAAGGGGATCTTCTTCTTTCTTTATTCCCTTGCACTCTACCCCACATTTCATGGGATATTAATAGATGGTCAGGGAAAACTGAGTTTGTGGCCATAGTAGATGGTGGCAGTCTTTGGGTTTTGTCTTCCTAGCGAGATTTCCAGTCCCCTCACTCTGATAACAGGAGTAGGCATGCAATGCAGATGTGGCCATAGTATCCCAGCCTCTTGATGATGGCGATGGCCTAGGAGGTGGGAACATGATCTGAGAAGGGCCAATTAGAATATTCCCGAGATTGATGTGTTTGGATACCAGGAGAGAAAACATACGGCATTGTCTTGCTGCTGCTAAGTTATGGTTCTGGAGTTTAGGCCCCATGAAGAAGGCCTGCGTAGTAGGAGAAAATGAAGCTCCCATACAAAGAGGGGCGGAAATAGAAACAGAAGGAAAATGAGGGCATTCTAACAGTGTCTAGTCCCCGAAGCTGGTTCCTATTGCTCTCCTTCCAACAAATCCCCCTTTTTGCTATTGCAAATTTGAATTGCATATGTTTCCTATAACTAAAAGTAGCCTCACTGGGTCACCAAAGAGAAGCAGGACCTGTTACCACTTCTATAGGCTGATAGACATTAGTACCAAACAGAGGATCAAATATGTAGCATTTCCCAAACTTGTGTCACATGGAACCCTTTTCACTCTGGTTATCAACAGAGGCTGGAATTCCCTGAGCCCTACCCCCCCCCCCTTTCTGCCTCGGTGGCCATGCAACTCCTGAGAAAGACACCAAACCTATGATTGATAAGAAACAGCTGCTGCTAGGACCAGCTACACAGTCTGCCAAACACAGGGCAAAATGAAAATGCAGGGCCCCTTGTTCCAAAACTATTAGGAACCTCAAGACAGCGATAGCAGAACATGAAGGCAAACACAGTGCCCTTCTGGGCATCGGGGCCTGGGCAGCTTCCCTGGTGGCATGCCCATGAAGCTGGCCCCACCACACATGTGCCCAAGTGTGATCTCTAGAAAGTATTTTGTTGTCCCCCCTCTGGCTCCTGGACCGCTTTTAAATTTCCTTTTCTCCGATGGGGGAAGGAGGAAGAGTAACGTATGCACTCACTGGCTGGAGGTTTGGTTACTTTATCTAGAGGTTTTAACTTGATTCTCAGGAAATCCGCCATCTCCTTGTCTTCCTCTTGCTCCCTGTGGAGACAGGCGTGTAAAGACAAGAGGGAAGTAGAGTAAGCAAGGAAAGCATCAAGGAAGTGAGGAAATGGGGCCAGAGGTTAAGTGTGTGGGACCGTGCATCGGGCTCTGTGGCTGGTGTGGGTATGTTTCTGTGTGTTATGTGTGGCTGGTACGCTTATGCTGCGTGTTACGTGTAGATGGAATATATGTTCTGTTTTATGCATGGGTGGTGTGCCCATGTTGTTTTGTGTTATGTGTTAATGGCGTGTGCATGTTGTGTTTGATACATGTCTGAAGCACAGACACGTTTCAACAACGGAGTAATTGTCTCCCCCAGGGCCAGCGTGAGATCCCAGGGCAGAGGCAAGGCCATGCTAGGACCCAGCCTCTGCGGGGGTTCAGCGAGCTGAGAGACACCTCTCCTGACCCTGTACCCTTAAGTCACCTACACATCTGTGGTCCCACGAGGTCTGTGGCAAGTGTCATCAATTCACCTGAACTCTTCCAAGGGTCATCAGGAACCAAGTCAGCAGGCCCAGCCTGGCTGAGCCAGGCAAGGAGCATTCCAGCCTTCAGAGGACCCAGGAGGACACAGGCAATAAAGAGGTAGATGCCTTCTCGGTTGGAAGAAGCCCTGTGAGCCTCTCTCCTTGTGGGGGGGTGGGGTTCTAAAGGCCCGGCTCCAGGACAAAAATACTCAAGAATCAACATTCCTTTCCTTGGAGCAGGTGCCCTGTGGCTCCAGGGCCCATGGTTGTCCAGATCAAGTGACAGGTGAGTCTGCAAATAGGAGACCCTGAGGGCTAGGGAGGGGCGCTGGAGCCGCCAAGGGGGTGGGGGCCTGGGGGGAGGGGAAGAGAACAAAGCCGGGAAGTGGAGAGGGCAGGCAAGGAAGCAAGTTAGCCCAAGGGGCAGGGTTTCTGTAGAAACCCACAGAAATTTCAGGAACTGGCCTTGATGAACAGTTTGCCTTGGGAGGACGGTCAGTGAAGAGAATGCATAGGAAGCTCTGCCATGTGTCATGTGATAGAATCCCTCCCTCATCACCTCTTCGAATAACATTGACTTAAGACCCGCAGTCCTTTGCAAGACTTTTTGGAGCTGGATTCCAGTGTCCCGGGGATGTGCAACAGGTCCTCAGGCCAGAAGGCTGGGGGTTCATTTGGATCTGGTGTGTGGGAGCATTTGTCGAAGCCACACCTGTCAGGCGAGGCCGTGAGTCCCTGCAGCAGAAGATGGGTTTGGGAGGAGACCGAGGACTGCGTTCTAGCAGCGCTGGGATGGGAGCCCTCTCACCTGAGCCGCTCGACCTCCGCATCATCCACCAGAAAGTCTCTCTTCTGCACCAACTTGTGGATCTTCTGGATTAGCTCGTCCTCTCTCTGCTTCTGCGGCTTGGTCTTTTCTTTTTCTGGGAAGAAGAAAACACCAGCAAAGAAACTGTCAAGTGCAATCACTGAAAGCACGTGAGTCTGGGGGCCCAGGTTGGGATCCCGGCTCTGCCATGTCACTCGCCGGGTGAACTTGAAGAAGCAACTGGACCTCTTCGAGGCTCCGTTTCCTTTCCTGTAAAGACACATGGTGGGGCTTAATGGCAGTGGCATTAGTGAACGGCTTAGCACAGAGCTGGGCCCATGGCAGGTACTTAGGAGGTGGTAATGATGCAACAAGGGGGTCACGCAGAAGGTAAGGGGCTCAGAGGGCCCAGGCAGGGGTGCGGGAGGGAGTTACTCTACAGCCAGGGCCAACCAACGTGTGCAAGGAAATCATCCATCCTGATGGCTCTTGTCCTGTCCCAGATACCAAGGCCTAGAAGGCCAAGGAGAAAACAAAAGACCCAGGGCTGGAGATGATGACTGAGAAAAGGAGGAGGGCAGAAACTTGAACCTGCTTCTGCTCCCTCTGCTCAGACCCCTTCAGAAGATAAAAAGTACGGGGCAACTTGTCTGCAGACATCACCCACTGGCCTCCTGACACCCCCACCTGCCTCCGGGCACCACCACTTGCTTGGTGATGTGATCCTTTTGCTTGCCAACATCATCCATCTACTTGCCATTGAGAATTGCCAGCTTGCCAGCTTCGCCCCCTGCTTGCCCGCACCACACACCTGATTCCTACCATCTCCACGTGCTTACCAACGTGACTCTCCAACTTGCTTCTCATCTCCTCCAGCATACCTCCTTAGCCCAGGCCCTCTCTTCCTGGACCATGTGTGCCCTCCTAACTGGACTTCCGGGCCTGTCACTCCAACACAGTTGTGAGCACCCATCGTAGAACCAGACAATCCTGCCTTCACTCCTTAGCTTCTCCTCTCCCTAGCTGTGTGACTCTGGGCATGTTCCTCAACCTCTCTGGGCATCCAGTCTCTCAACCTAGATGATCATGAAGTTGTTGCAAATTTTAAGAGAGATAAACTAAGGAAAATAGGCTCACTGCCTGGTATATAGTACGGGCTCATGAACTGTGAGCTGCTCCTATTATAAGCTATCATTGTACATTGTCGCTGTTGTTTTAATGACTAAATGCTCCCCTCTTAAATATTTATTGAATCAGGTACAAAATAAACATTTAATGAATGAAAAGCAAATCTCATAGCATAAGTGTGCACATGAGAAGTGCTTCATATATTGCAGCTGTTATGTTTGTATTCCCATGAGCTTGTCATTTCCATTTAATCCTGTTTCTCAACCTTGGCACCACTGATATTCGAGACTGGATTATTCTTTGTTGCAAAGGCCATCCTGTACACCGTATGGTGTTTAGCAGGATCCCCAGCCTCTACCCACCTGAGGCCAACAGTACCCCACCCCAGGTGTGACAACCGAAAATGCCTTCAGACATTGCCCAATGTCCCCTGAGGGGGCAAAATCACCCCTGGTTGAGAACCACAACTTTAGTCCTTTCCAACAGCCCTATGAGGGAGACACTACTTTTATGTCCAAGGGAAAAGTGCCATGACCTCTCCAGTTCTGAGGTGGCAGTGACGCAGTGGAGATGAGATGACATATGTGGCTTGTCCCAGAGGAGTCCTCAAGGCAGAGAAGGCCCCGGGCATTCTCTCCACCCAGACATCTGCACCCACCACTGGGGAGCTGGTGAATGAGCTTCTGATCCCAGCTAGAGAGGTGTGAATTTCTTGGCCATTCAGTGATCTCTTTGCTTAATACCTTTATTGATGTGTTGTCAGGAGCACTGTTTCTTCCCCCGCCTACGCTCAGCTGAATCCATCTAGACACCTGGCCCCGGTCTGTCCAGGGAATACACAGAAAGACTCAATAAGGAGTTGGAGGAGAAGGTAGGGAGAGGTGAGTAGGAAAGCAGAAGAAGAAAGAAAATTTTAATACGTGAATTTCTGCACAAAGGTCACTGGGAAAACTTGATTTCCTGGGGGAATCAATGGGACTGGCGTTAAGGACCTGAGCTCTGTTGGTAACTGGTCCCATGACCTTGTCAAGCCATGTTTCTTAGCCACATAGTCAATGACATTTCAGGCGGAAGGCGCTCTTCATGTGGGACACCCCCCCCCCCCACGCTGCAGGTTTTGGCATCCCTGGACTTTGCCTACTGAGTGTGGGTACTGATCTTGTCTTAATTTAAACTTTTGGTATTTTGTTTATCATGGATTGTGTGTGTGTGTGTATTTTGGCATTTTACATTTTTTTTTTAAAGATTTACTTATTTTAGAGATTGACAGAGAGAGTATGTGTGGGTAGGATGAGGTGCAGAGGGAGAGAGAGAATCCCAAGCAGACTCCCCACTGACCGCAGAGCCCGACATGGGGCTTGATCCTATGACTCTCAGATCATGACCGGAGCCAAAATCACGAGTCAGACATTCAACCAACTGAGCCACCCAGGCGCCCCTATGTTGGTATTTTAAATATTGCATTAATATATTATTTGTCCTGGTTACTGAATTTTTTTGTGTTCTGGCTGTCCTTGTCCTCCTCACCCTAGTCCCAGTTCTGGGTCAGCCAGGCACCCTGGGACTGTGTCAGCCAAAGAACCCTGCTTCCATCCATTTCCACCTGTGTTCTAGAGGCTGCCATGGCCCCGACCGGAGCCCCTGTGGCCCGAGGTGGCCCTGGCTGGTCCAGTGGTCACACACGCAGGTCTCCTTTGCCTTAGGAGCTCCCATGTGTTCTGCTGAGCCAACAGTGATCCTGGAAATCAACCCTTGCTAGGCCCATCAGAGTTCTCAGAGGCTGAAAATTAGGACACAGAGGCCCTAAAAGTTGGGATTTTCTTGATTTGGTTTTGTTTTTGTTTGTTTTTGCCATGAAAGAGAGGGGAAGGCAAGGAGGTCAATGCTCAGAGAAGACCCTCTGCTCCTCTTTTTTCCGCCTTTATTGGTCCTTTAGGATAATCGTGAATCTTTATCACTGTTTCTCAAGCACGTGATGTGTGACAAGGGGTCTTGCTGGAACTAGGAAGATCTGTTTACAGGAAGGGTACGCTATGCTAATCGTGTTCTACAAGTTCTGCTAAACATAGAAGACTTGGGTTTTTGTGTGAGGAGATCATGGGAGATAGAGTGGGCTTGCTTGGCTCATCCAAAACAGAGGGGGGCAAGAGAGAATGAAAGAGAAAGACAGACAGACAGAGAGGGAGGGGATGTTCTAACAACTTCCTTGTTTCCAAACCCTTGTGAGGTTAGGTTGAGCTTCTGGCCAGTATTGGGTTGAATAGTATCCCCCTCCCCGCCCCCAAATGTCATGTCTACCCTGTTTGGAAAGAGGATCTTTGCAGATGTAACTAGTTGAGAAGAGATCATTGTCACTAGGGTGAGCGTAAATCCAATGACAGCCGTCCTGTGAGACGTGGAGAGGACAGCCTAGATGTACAGGGAAGAAGCCATGAGATGAGAGAAGCAGAGATTGGAGCAAGTCAGCTGAGAGCCAAGGAGCACCAAGGACTGCCGGCAGCTACCAGGAGCGGGAAGAGGTAAGGAAGTCTTCTCCTCTAGGGCTTCCGGAGGGAGCGGGGCCCGGCCGACGCCCGGATTGCAGACTTCCGGCCTCCAGAACTGAGAGAGAATCAATTTAGGTTGTTTTCTGCTGCTGAGTTCGAGGGAAGTTGACAGGGAGCTCATCCAGTGGCCCTGGGCTCCAGAAGCCTCCTCTGTCCTTCCAGTAACTGCCCATTTAGTGCTGCCATCAGCTGGGGTGGGTTTTTATACCTTCGAAACTAGTTCTCGGCGGGATATAAAAACGCAGCAGCAGAACCGGCCGTCCTCACAGGGTGGCTCTTCACCCTGGCTCCTGCTCACGGTCACGCGAGGCTTTAAACAATGACCCGTGCCAGAGCTCTGCACTCCCTGAATCGAATTTCTAGCGGGCGCTGTCTGGACCTTGCTCTTCTTGCTCCCTTCGTTGCGTCTGACGTTTGACTTCTGTGGTAACAGTGTTCTTGACCTATAAGTCGCATTGCATTCCGCGTCCCCCATCGAGTCATGCAGCCATGACCACAGTCAGTCCTGGAACAATTTGGTCACCTCGAGGGGAAGCCCTGTACCCGGGTGCCATCCGCCCGCACCGTGCCTGGCACCCGGTGAGTGCTGGCCGGGGCAGCGGCTCCTGCCCTCCCTGCCGTCAGAACAGGAATGGACTGAGCGCCCCACGCCCCACGGCATCCGCACGGCAGCCATGGGAGGCCGGCATCCTTGGCCTCATTTTGCAAACAAGGAACTTAAGGCTCAGAGAAATTAAGTTGCCGCACGAAGGCCACCTGTCTGGCCAGCGTGGATTCAAAGCCAGGTCACTGGACTCCAAAGTAGGGGCTCTCAGTCCTTAAGCGTCTGCCTTCGGCTCAGGTCATGATCCCAGGGTCCTGGGATCGCGCCCCGCATCAGGCTCCCTGCTCAGTGAGGAGTCTGCTCCCCCCTTCCCCCCGGCTGCTCCCCCTGCTTGTGCTCTCTCTCTGTCAAATGAATAAATAAAATCTTTAAACAAATAAAATAGAAATATAAAGCAGGGGCTCTTAGGTGGCAATTTTGCACCCGCCTGCCAGCATATATTTGGCAATACCTGGAGACATCTTTGGTTGTCACAGCTGTGGGGCAGGGAGTTGCTACGGGCCTCTCGCGGGTAGAGGGCAGGGGTGCTGCTGCCGAGCACCTTACAGCACACAGAACAGGCCCCCCACCAGCCCCAACAAAGAATGGCCCAGCCCTACATGTTCCTAGTGAGAAGGCATTAGAACAGTGCCCAGTTCCACGATGCATTCTCTCTCTCTATTTTTGAGAGAGAGAGAGAGAGAGATTGAGTGTGTGCAAGTGGGGTGGGGGAGGGGCAGAGGGCGAGAGAGAATCCCAAGCAGACTCCCCACTGAGCATGGAGCTCCACATGGGACTCGATCTCACGACCCCGCGATCATGACCTGAGCTAAAACCGAGTCAGACGATTCACCGACTGAGCCACCCAGGCGCCTCTGGACCTACAGCCCCTTCGGCTGCGCTTCCTGCTCGGTCATAGCTACTGCTCGCTGGTACTGCTGTGCGCTAGGCCCCGTCTTCCCACTGACTTGTGAGCGGCTAGAGCAGGGAATCATTTGTCTTCGTCGTGCGCCCAGCACTTAGCCCAGGCAGGCAGAGGGAGAAGCAGCCTCCCCACTGAGCAGGGATCCTGATGTGGGACTTGATCCCAGGACCCTGAGATCATGACCTGAGTCGAAGGCGATGCTTAACTGACGGAATCACCCAGGCATCCCCCAAGGCAAGATTCTTGAGACAGGGTTGTTTTTTCTGACCCAATACACCTTCCCTTAGCACCTGCCAGGCCGTCATTCCTGCACCTAACCCAGCCTAGATGGGCAGGGAAAGCTCTCTTGGGAAAGAGGCCAAATAAATTAGGATCTGAAGCAGTGGGTAGACATTGTATGTGTGTGTGTGTGTCTGTGTGACTCTGTGTGTATATCTGGCTTTATTCCATATACTTGAAGCAAAACAATATTTTCCAACCCAATACCTACCAAAGCAGATACGGCAATATCTTAAACAAGATGCAAAAGAGATTTCATAAAAATTTTTTGAACATGCCGCTTTTCTCATTAAATATTTGTGGGTTTAGAAAAGATAATTATGATCCATAAAAAGGAACTTAGGTTCAAAGGTAATAGGTTTGCTACTGTCACGTTAAAATGAATTAGTGTATAAACATAAGAGTAGGTAGAAATTTGTTCAGTTAATGGCAAGAACAACAGTAATAATTTCTTAAGCACTTACTCAAGGATGGGAACTGTGCCTAGCACAGTACATGTTTTTCCCCTCAGTCAATCCCACAATGACCCTATGGGGTAGATACCATTATTGTCCCAGTTGACAGGTGAGGAAACTGAATTTGGTGGAGTAAGTTGCTCCAGGTCATGTCATTCATTAGTAATCGAGAGATCTAGGTTGGACTCCAAAGTCAGAGCTTGTAACCCCCATACTCTACCCGCCCCCAAACGGAATAGGAATATTATAGTAATAATCATTCCTACTTACTGGACTTACTTACTGGACTCTTCATTTTGGACCAGACGTGAAGGTAAACCCATGGCTTGCCATGTTTAATGTATCATAACGAGATTTATACCCAATGAGTTAAGTGCCGTGACTGGTACTACCCTATTTTCAGAGGACGGGAAATTGAGAGTCAGATAAAGTGACTTTCCCAAGGTCAAGGAGGGGGCCAGAATGAGGACCTTGAAGCCAGGTCTACCTGACAGGGAGGACCGCATTGCAAGAGTGGGGCTGTGCTAGGAGAAGAGATGAACTCTGTCTTCCAGACCTAAGGGGCACAGACAGGGCTGGCCGGGGAGCTCTGGGCGCCTCCTTAACGAGGCCGGAGCCCCACGTGCTTACCTGGGATGGCGACCAAGTTCTGTAGCTCCTGCTTCAGGTCCATAATGTCATTGCAGAGCTGGATGTCGTCCATCCTGGGGAGACAGGACACCATCCCACAGCAGGTTACGTTGACAGAATGTTCTACGACCCTGAGCATCACCCAGTTTAAACAAAGTGTTCGGGGAGGATGTTGTCCTTTGTAAAGAACACACTCGCTCTTCCTACAAGTTCTCCCTCAAAAGAAGAAAAACAGCTCCTGGCTAGCACAGCGGGAAGAGCATGGGACTCTTGATCTCAGTGTCGTGAGTTCGAGCCCCACGTGGGGTGTAGAAATTACTTAAATAAATAACAACTTTAAGAAGAAAAAGAGGAAAAACAGAAAGTGCCTGTTATCCTACTACCTAGAAATGATCGATCACTGTTAATGACCCCTGGATGGAATTGCTTTTGTTCTTCACGTCCTCGCTTCTTTTTGCTCATACGAGTGAGCTCATGCTGCAGGCTCGGTGTTTTCTATTAGCAGCTATGTTAAAATTTTTACACATTATAGAAATTCACAATGTAGAGAAAAATCTTCCTCAGTCCTTTAGAAAGGAAAACAACAATGTCAACACCTTAGTATATATTCCTCCAGATTTTTAGAAATGTTCATGTTTTTAAGTTATGACATCATTGCTCTTATACAAAAATGTTTTGCAATTTTTTTTTAAGTTAATGATATATCTTGGGCATTTCTCCATGTCAGTACATGTGTACCCCCTTGTTTTTAATGGCTGCATAGTATTCCATTATATTGATACATGGTGATTTATTTAACCATTCTCCTAGATGCAGACATCTGGGTTGTTTCTAGGATAAATTCCTAGAAATACATCAATTCCTAGAAAAATTAATTCTTAGAAATGCAATCACTGGGTCAAGTGACATGAACACTTGAATTTCACCTTTTGTCTTTATTTAAAAAAAAAAAGATTTATTTATTCGAGAGAGAGTGTGTGTGCATGCACACTTGCAGGGCAGAGGGGCAGAGGGAACGGGAGAGAGAATTTCCAGCAGCCTCCGAGCTGAGTGAGGAGCCCAACGCGGGGCTCAGTCCCAGGACCCCAAGATCATGACCTGAGCTGAAACCAAGAGTCAGATGCTCAACCGACTGAGCCACCCGGGTGCCCCAACATTTGCATTTTAATTAGGAGCTTCCAAATTGCCCTCCAGATGGATGGTGCAACCGTGTGAAAGGATGCTCGCTCCTATAATCTCTGTTATCGGGCTGCCCGGACAGTCTTGCATCATGTGTTACAGTTTTGTAGCTGTGCTATAATATTAACTCATGCTTTTGTACACAGCACGAGTACTGGGTATCTGGAATTTCACCAAGTATATTTATCAGGGCTGCTTTAATTACCCCCTTATCTTGATTACTTAGGTTGGATTTTTTGGGGTGCCATTTGTGCCACTGTTGACTACACATGGATTCACATGAAGCTTTTTCTTCAAGTTGGATTATTCAGAGTGGGGGCCGTGGATTCTCTGAAGTGGCACCACTGAATACAAAGGGCTTGATACGGCTACGGCTGTTAAGATATATTTTCACATCACTGCCCTGTGGGGCTTGGAGGGTATTTGCCTTCATTCTGCACTATTGACTATTATTGACTATTTCCTGTGCCCACCATGGATGGTCGTGGACTCCAAGCATCCGAGCCTCCTCTGCCCTCGGGAGCTGAAATTTAGGTGGGGTGACAAGCATGAACACAAATACAAAAGAACATCACATACTCTGAGGAAGAGTAAAGCGAGGGGCCAGGGGCATGGAGGGGCCCGTTAGGATACGTCATCCTCCTGTCCCGGGAGGAGACAGAGGGGAACATTCACGTTCTCAAAGGACTTGACTGAATGCATACGGCAAGTGGGAACAGGACAAGGACCAGAAATCAACACCTCTGAGCCCCTTGATCTTCCTGCCTCCTTCCGCGGATCTGCTGCCCCCATTCGGAAATGCCATCCACAGACCAGTGTGGGGCCCCCTGCCCTTTGCTGGCCGAGATTCGCCCATTATTACCCCTTCTGATCCTAGCTCCCAGCTTTCAGGACAAGCCACAGAATCATCTTCCTGTTGCCAGAGGCCCCCCAAGTGTTTGTCAGGCCCTGCCCTGAAATGTCCTAGCAGGTGGCAGCTGCCTCAAGTGAGCTTGGCTTGCCAGTAGGGCACAGCCTGTTCCCAGGGGCTCCTGTCGGCGATTGCTCAACTGGAGGGTCTCCAGAATCCTTAGCCACATCAACTGCTGAGATCAGCTTCCATCCGTGGCTCCAATGAGGATGATTTTGGTCTCCAGGGATATTTGGCGATGTCTGGAGACACGTTGGTTGTGACAGCTGGGGCTGGCGTGTGGGGACTGTTGCCGACATCTACTGGGTAGAGTCCAGGGATGTTGCTAAACGTCCCACACCGCACAGGACAGCACCTCAGTAGAGAACAATCTGGTTCGAATGTCAATCATGCTCACGCTGAAAAACCATGGGTTAACGACCACAGAATTGAGACAGGTACCCGACTGATCGAAAGAAGAAAAGGCAATGAAAGGGACAAAAGAGAGACAGACCGTGGTCAGAGGCAAGAGCCCTGGCACCCATGAGGTCTCCTTCAAAGGGGCCCGTGCACCAGCAGCTGAACTTCTCCGAGCCTTACTTTCCTCTTTTTTAAGACGGAATAATAACGGTCTTGCTGCCCATGTCAAGGGCTGACCACATGCCTGGGACACAGAAAGTGCTTAGTAATTGGTATCGAGTACAACTATTCGCTACGACAAAGAAGCAGGGAGAGAAAGAAAATGATGCTGGGGAATATGTGACAAATGGAACGTGTTCAACCTTAAAATTAATCATCTTTATTGGGTATATTCCTCTATATCGAGGTTTTAAAATAAATTCTTACCTAATTGTAGAGGACACACCTGCTCGCTGCAGAGTTTTTGGAAAACACCAGCGGGTACGAAAAAGGAACCTAAAATGATGCATGACCTTGACCTCCCGTGCACTCAGGGGCCACTCTTCCACTCCGAGTATTTCCGTGCAGCTCATGCCAGTCTTTTTTCCTTTCTGTAACCCAAGTGTGGCGGGCTTGCCCTGGGAGGCCTTCACCCTCACTCTCTCCATCTCGAAACTGCAGTCAGCATGATTTTGAGTTCTCCCAAATACATTCAAATCCACCACCATTAACAGGTCAGGTGGAATTCTTTGGAAGCTCTCATGGGGAGTCATGGCACAGCTCCTCATAAAAATATCTATTCGATCCTGCTCTTATCCTCAAAAACAAAAAGTCACCATGTACTGAGAATTTACTATGGCCCAGGCACTGTCTCAGCACTTTCTACGCATAAACTCATCTAAATCCTCACAGCCGTCCTATAGGAAAGCTGTTTTTATCCCCATGTTACAGACGAGGAAATGGAAATGAAGCAACGTGCCCCAAACCATAACAAAACGCTATAGATTGTATGGCTTAAACCACAAACGTTGGTTTCTCACAGTTCTGAAGGGCTAGGAGGTCCAAGATCAAGGTATCAGCCAAGTTCGGCTCCTGGTGAGGACCTCCTTCCTGGTTTGCAGATGGCCACCTTCTTGCTAAATTTTCACATGGCGAAGAAAGAGATCCTCTCTCTGGGGTCTCTTGTGTGAGGGCCATGATCCTACTCATGGGGGCTCCGCCCTCATGACCCAAGTACCTCCCTCAGGCTCCACCTCCAAGTACCATCACATTGGAAATCAAGGCTTCAACATAGGATTTTGGCGGGGGGGTGGGGTGGGGGGGAATTCAGTCCGCAGCAAGAGCGATGGCAATCCCATCTGCCTTCGCCAGACATCCACTTTTCCAGGCTCCCTTGCAGCTAGAGGTAACCGTGAGACCCACTTCGGGCCAATGTGATGGAAAAAGATGTCTGCTTGGGGGCACTCCTCGGAAAGATGATGCAAGTCCCCAGTGCTACCCCCGTCCTTGTCCTGACGCTTCTGCAGTCGCTGTGGGGAGAGTGACAAGGGGAAGGGAGCAAAGAGGCACCTTGCCGACGCTCAAATCACCTGCATCCAAACTTCTTGGTAAGTCAATATTAAATGTCCTTATGATTTAAGGAGACTGACCAACTGTCTTGGTTGGCCTGGAACTGTCCCAGCTTTAGCACTGAAATCCCCATGTCCTGGGAACTGCTCCGTCCCAGGCAAACGGGGACAGTTGGTCATCCTAGATTTAAGACATTAGGTTTTTAAAAATTTGGGGGAGGGGCAGAGAGAGAATTTTAAGCAGGTTCCACACCCAGCTCAGAGCCCGACACAGGGCTCGATCTCACCACCCTGAGATCATGACCTGAGCTGAAATCACGAGTCGCATGCTTAACCGACTGAGCCACCCAGGAGCACCTAGATTTAAGACACTATTAATGGAATGTTCTGTTACTTAGAGCTGCAGACATCTTCACTGATACATGTGCATGGATATATGTGCTTTGAGTAAAACATATGTATGTACCGCTCATTGCAAGTATCACGTTGTGACGGAATTTCAATGCTATTAAATTATATTGTTACCAAAGCATTCTGATAGTTCATGCAAAGCACTTTTGAAGCTTGGTTGGAACTTTTGAATAAGGCATGTTAGTCTAGTTCTCTGCAGGGGTAGAGCTAAGTCCTGGAAACCAAACGCTACTGTTGCCAGCTTGTTCCAGAGAGAGAGAGAGAGAGAGAGAGAGAGAGAGAATGTCATCTCCAAGAAACTGATTAATGCAACAGGGAAAAGAAGTCAGCTCGTGCCATTCTCGTGCCAGCCTTTCATGCTGGGACGATGGAGGAAATCGGTCATTTTACCAGCTCTGGGCGGGAGAGGTGATCAAGCTCTGTCAGAATAATAGCGCAGCTGCTTTACGAAATATCTTTGAAAATGACACGGTCTGGAGCCTAATGGAAATCCAGCAGAGACCGCCATGTGAAGGTCGAAATAGACTGACAGAGGAGAAGGCTGACTTTTAAAAAATCATATTTATCTGGCTCCTTCTTTTATAAATTGTGGGTGCTTGGCGTTCTGGGGGTGGGTGAAAAGAAGTAACACCCATCCAGAGAGGAGTCTAGGGCGTGGAGCCTGGACCCCAGCCTAAGTCCCACCACAAACCTCTCCTAGGACTAAAAGAAAAATTCTGTTTTCCTATACACTCTACACGTCTGACATCAAATGTGCATTTTTCCGCACTGAGCAATTCTCCAATTCTTGGCGGATGTCCCACTGTAGGCGGGTGTCCTCCAGCTTAACTCAACTCTGAAACTCGCTGCCTGGGGTTAGCGCAGACCCCAGGGATAAGAGCTCTATCCCATAAGCCTGCCCCTGCTTCAGATGCCGATTGCCAGCCCAGAAAACCTGTCCTTCTGACCAACTGGCGATAAATCGGGGTATCCCGTGACTTCCTCCTCAGGTTCAGTACTTTGCTAGAACTGCTCATGAAATTCGAGGAGGAAGCACAGAGCAAGGTATGGGGAAGAGGCACAGGGCCGCTGCGCCCTCTCTTCTTATTATACCACAATGACTTTGGGCAAGCCATTCTTCCCCCCAGGAGCTCTGTTTCCTCATGTATAAAATGAGGGGACCCCTGGGGCCATGTTCTGCTAGCACCCAGAGCCAGCCAGACCTGAGTGCAGATCTCAGTTCCACCGTTCACTGGCTGTACACCGTGGGCAGGTCCCTTCACTGCTCTGGGGCTCAGTGCCCTCACTTGGAAAAGGAATGACACTCTTGTGTTGGGGTTGCATGAGCGTGAAGAAAGCTCAGGGCATAGAGCAGGCAGCCCCGTGCTTTGCACACACCTAGCAGGTGCACAGGAGAAGGCCACTTCCGTCCGCTCCTCCACCCTGGGCTGTCTCCTCGCAGACACTCCTGAAAAATCTTCGTCAACAATCCTGCGTCAGAGAATGAGTCTCACTTTCATGAGCTATTTCCATTTCCTCAAACCGAATGGCTCAGGGATGATGAATGTGGGCATTTGTTTAATGTTCTTGGATTAATGAGCTTAAATGCTATCCCCAGGAGGAGAAGTACGGCGACATCTCCAGGGAGCCTGTGGGCTCAGCAACCTTTCAGCATCCTGCCAGGGATCAAGGGCCCAGACAGGTGCCTGCCACTGGCTTAGGTGACACATCTATGAGAGGGACGTCTTTGTGACGCATGACTGGGAAGCAAGCTGCCTGTTTGCTCCCCGGGGCACGTTCAAAGGTCTGGGTGTTAACTGGCTTCTCATTCGGTTGTAACCCTAACCTGACCCTCATTCCTAGACTTGACCCTCTATTCCCAAAAGAGTGGGACCTCCCTGGAGCACAGATGACTCTTCTCTCCCCCAGAGCTTGTCTAGACCAGCTCCCTTTGGAGTCAAAGGAAATTACTAGCACTGAAAGAACTCAGCACGCTGAACCATGGGGGTCTATACCCTTTTCTGTGTGCATGTTACCTGTCAATTAAAAATTGACCTGAAAAAATTATCAACAATATTGGTGAATTTCGTTTTAGGCCTACAAGGGTATTTCTGATCTTTTGTTACTGTATAAAGACTCCCCCCCCCTTTTTTTTTTTTATTTTGTCAGAGAGAGCAGAAGCAGGGGGAGCAGGAGAGGGAGAAGCAGACTCCCCGCTGAGCAGGGAGCCCGATGCAGGACTCGATCCTGGGACTTCAGAATCATGACCTGAGTTGGCGGCACTTACCCAACCACCCAGGCGCCCTGGCCTAAACATTTTACACAAAACATCTCACTTAACGCTCACCACGACCCTCCCAGGTGGGTACTATTATTATCACCCCTCCCACGATGTCAAGAACTTGTTCAAGGTCACAGAGTAGGTGACAGGGACTTGAACCTAGGCAGTCTGGTCTCTCCAGTGGGGAATATGCAAGTTCCATGCCATATGGTGGGTGGAGTTCAGGGAAGACAGAGATCAGGGTAGTTGGGGGGAAGTTTTCTCAGCTTGAGGGGCCCCTTCAGAAGCACGACCGGGGTGGTCAGGGAGAAGGGTGGGTGCCAGGCACTCAGGCAAAGGGGGCAACTCGCTCAAATACTGACTGGGGAAAGGGGTGTGGCATCCCCGAGTATGTGGCGGTGAAGCATCCACCAGCACAGGACATCTTGGGGGGTCTGGGTTACAAAGGGAGACCATGGGAGTCATCTTAGGTTCTAGAGTGAGAGCATGGCACAGCAATGGGTCTATGAAAGCCAGTTTGGCAGATGTGGGGACCCGTATGTACACACCAAGAAGAAAGAGCACCCTCACTCTGAGCTTTCTGTTTAAGGTGCTCAGGAGACTTTGTAGAGGATACGTTTGTTCGTGAATCTTCAGCAGCGTTGACAAGCTATGGCCCACAGGCCAAATCCAGCCCATCATCTGCTTTGGTACATTGCACAAGGTAAGAATGGGGTTTTTTTTATTGTTCTGTTTCTGGGTTTGGTTTGGTTTTGTTTGTTTAAGAGAGAGAGAGAGCGTGCACATGTGTGGTTGGGAGGATGGGCAGACGGAGAGGGAGACTCTCAAGCAGGCTCCACACTCAGCACGGAGGCCAACACAGGGCTCGATCTCACGACCCTGAGATCGTGACCTGAGCCGAACCCAAGAGTCAGACACTTACCTGACTGAGCCACCCAGGCACCCCTTGGTAAGAATGGTTTTTACATTTTTTGTTTAAAGATTTTATTTATTTATTTGACAGAGAGACACAGTGAGAGAGGGAACACAAGCAGGGTGAGTGGGAGAGGGAGAAGCAGGCTTCCCGTGGAGCAGGGAGCCCAATGCGGGGCTCGATCGCAGGACCCGGGGATCATGACCTGAGCCAAAGGCAGACGATTAACGACTGAGCCACCAAGGCGGCCCGGTTTTTACATTTTTAAATAGCAAAAAATCAGAAGAAGAATAAAATTTCCGGACACATGAAAATTACATGAAATTCAAAGTTCAGTAGTCTATAAATAATGTTTTACTGGAACCCAGCAATGCCCATTCGTTCACGTGTTGTCACTGGCTGCTCTCGCTTATCGGCAGAGGTAACTGGGAATAGAGACTGTATTATGGCCCGCTGGATTCTCAGATGTTTATGGGCTGGTTCTTTGTAGATACGTGTTGTTGTGTCCTGATCGTCAGAAAGAACCATGCATTAATCAGAGACTAATCGAGTTGCGAGGGCTGGAAGAGCTCTCAGCTTATATGGATGAAGAAGCCCAGAGAGGGGAATATTGATCCTGGATGCATCGATTTGTTGACTCACCTAATAAATCAGTCATCCAGAAAATACTTACTAAGAGCCTACTGTGGGGCAGGCTTCCTGACTCAGTTTTCACTTGCACCAGCCACCAACGACCCGGGCCAGCCACCAAGGCCATGCGGTGAGCTGGCAGGACTCTCCTGGGTCCCGCTGCTTTTCACTAAGGGTCCAGCCTGCTCTCTGCTCCGGGCTCCGTGGGGGAATTGGGCTGTGCCCAACGCATAGAAGGTTGGCCAACAGATTGCCTGCAGGCACCAGCTAATGTGATCTGGCAGTTTCTGCAATCACATTTGTCCTTCTGCGTGTCCTTTGTCTCTCTAAAGGAGATAGGAAGTTCTGAGATCTCATTCCTTATTTACTGTTTATCCCCCAATCTCCTGCCAAGATAGAGCCTAGACTGAGACACGTATGTTCTCCCTTGGATGGCTCAGCAAACTAGGAAGTGGAGAGGGGCTCTGGCCCTGGGTTTCTCTAATCCCAGTCCTGAGTCCCTTGGCTGAGTGGCTCACCAAGATTTAAAGATGTGGATAGGGCGCCTGGGTGGCTCAGTTGGTTAAGCATCTGCTTCAGCTCCAGTCATGATCTCAGGGTCCTGGGATCGAGCCCCACGTTGGGCTCCCTGCTCAGCAGGGAGTTTGCTTCTCTCTCTCCCTCTGCCTCTCGCTCCCGCTCGTGCTCGCTCTCTCTCTCTCTCATATAAATAAAATCTTTAAAAAAGGAATTAAAGATGTGGATAAAGATTAAGTTTCAAATAGGTGAGGGTGGGGGGGGAAGAAGGAGGAGGAGGAGAAGGGAGAGGGAGAGAGAAAAAGAATCACTATAAATGTCCAATAATAGCACATGGTTCCATATATAATTTTCCACCTCTACAAGGAAGAACTTAGAACCATTACAAAGTTATGGCTGGCCAGCCTGCAAGCTTTTCTCAAGAGGACCCTTCGAGAAAATACAGCCAACAGAGAATTAATGAGGGAAGATGCTAAGGGGTTAGGGTTGCCAGATTTAGCAAACAAACAAAAATCAGGGCACCCAATTATATTGGATTTTCCGATAAATAGTGAATAATTTTTAGTATAAGGATGGCCCACGCAATATTTGCTTGGAATGTACCTGCTCTAAAAACAGGATCTGTAGTTTATCTGAAATTCAGATCTAACTTGGCATCCCATGTTTTGTCTGGCAATCCTATGAGAAGGGGGAGGCCAGAGTTTCAGCAAAAGGCTCACTTCCAAGCCCGGTGGGGGGTAAGGTGGGGGGTGCGTTTTGTGCTGGGGGAGGAGGGAAGTGTCCTGAAGGCCTCAGTAGTTAGAATAATGGCTGCATCTCCTAGATTCATCCCTCCCCATGGTCCCTGGAGAGCCCTCTGTTGACGGGTTTCCGGCAATGTGGGAGTCTGAGAAGATAGGGATGAAAAGCCTCAAGCAGAAACAGCAAATAACGGCCCGTGGACTGATGGGAGGAGAAAATTGGGGACAATTTGGAAACCTATGTCAAGGGCTTTGAAAACATTTAAACTTGAGCCCACTGATTCCATTTCTAAGATTTCATCCTAAAAAGATCGTTAAGGGTACCATAAAAACTTAGCAATGATTATGTGCAATACAGCCTTGTTTGCAACCACAAAAAACAAAAAGCAACCTAAGCGTCCACTGATATTAGCAGACTGCTGAAGTAAATATGGGACGTATGCCTGACGGAATTCATAACACAGGCATTAAAAGGGATGCTCAGGAGAGATGTGATTGATGTCAGAGTAAACCATATAAAAATGGTTCACAAATGTGAGGGTCCAATTTTGCACAGTACCTATGCACAGACTCCGTTCGAAATGTTATGATGATGATTTTGAAGGAATTTTTATTTCTTTCATTTGCTTCTCTGCATTTTAATTCTTTTTTCACCATATGCATGTATTATCTGAAACCACTGTGATTGGAAAAGATGCTTGGTGTGGTATCTTGATGACTTTTAAAGCATTTTGTGTTTTGGGGGGCCTGGGTGGTACAGTTGGTTAAGCAGCTGACTTTTGGTTTTGGCTCAGGTCATGATCTCAGGGTCGTGGGATCGAGCCCTGCATCGGGCTCCGTGCTCAGTGCGGAGTCGGCTTGAGATTCTCTCTCTCTCTCTCTCTCCCCCTCCCGCTGTGCTCTCTCTCTCTCTCTCAAATAAATAGATAAATCTTTTTTTTTTTTTTTAAGGCATTTTGTTTTTTGTTTTAAAATTACCATGGGCCACCCCCTTCCGCAGAGGCAAACCCGGCCAGCCTTGGGTCACTGTAAGCACAGCAGAACCCCCCCCCCCCCCCCCGTGGCCCCTTATCTCTCTGGCCTCCTCTGTAGCCAGGAAGAGTCCATTCTGGGCTAGCAGCCCACCTGCAGGTCTGTGCGAATCCTGACCTCGGTCTTCAAGCCCATTCTCCCTTCAAGTCTTTCTGAGATCAGAGCACCTTCGTCTCAGACTAAATTCTAAGCAGCCCCCCAGACGGCCTTCCTGATGGCCCCGGGCTGGGTCAGGTGCTCTTCATCCTCGCTGCCAAGACCCTGTGTCCTACCACCATCCATCCGCCTCCCCTCCCCCCACCCCCAATAATCACCTGGCGCTTGTGTTTCTCCCTCAATAGCCCGTGCGCACCCTTTAAAGCACTCTGCCTCCTCCCTCTGTGATTCTCAGACGTCACCTGCACCTGACACATGGCAGTCAGCCTGTGATCAAGAAAAGCAGACGGGCAGGCGGGCACAGAGTACACACAGTCCTGGAATTTTATTAAAACGAGACCTCGAGACGGCAAGTGCAGGTGGAAAATTTTCCAAATCCCATGATAGAGTCCTCAGGAGGGCAACAGCATTTATCAAAGGCGGTGAGTCACCCCCCCAGAGAAATCCAATTAAACATCCACATTTCAAGGGATCCTGCTGTGCATTCGGGTATCAATATTCTATTCTTGAGCCCCCTGGGGGCGGTGCTGGGTCCCTCCTGCTCGCGGTCCTTTCTCCGCTACCTGCTGAGCTCCCACTAAGGCGCCAGCTCCTCTCCCAAACCTACCTTGCTCATGGCCACGGCCGTCTCGCACGCTGGTCCAGTACTAACAGCAGCTAGCGTTCACCCAAGCACAGACCCCAGTGGGGAACTGGACCTGGCACTGTCTCATTGAATCTATGGGGCAGGTATTATCATTCTTAACTTTATAGAAGGCTCAGAGAGGTTAAGTAAATCATCCAAGATCACACAGCTGGCAAAGGATGAAGGCAAGATTTGAAAGCAGGCAGTCTGACTCCGGAGCCCTGACAATTGTCACTGCAACACACTGACTAGAGGTGCCCCACAGACACGCCAGCTTGTCCCGTTCTGCCCTAGGACCCCTGTCCTTTGTCCCATCCCTGCCATCAGGAGCCTCTTCAAATGCTTTCAACAAGGGTTAGCTCCAGGATGTGGGGAAGCCACATTCACATATCTTTTATACACTGTATTGTTATAATTGTTCTATTTTATTATTAGCTACTGTTAATCTCTTACTGTGTCTAATTTATAAATGAAACTTTTTCATAGGTAAGTATGTCTAAGAAAAAACATGGTATACACGTAGAGTTTGGTAGTCTCTGTGGTTCCAGACATCCACCTGGGGGTCTTGTAGGTATCCCCATGGAACTATTATATATTTGCTCTTTGTCTCTGGTTCCTAGCACAGAGATCTTAAAACCCTGGGTGGAATTTCCTGAGGGAAAGGAGAGCCCTTTGTCATTCCTAATGATCCCCTCAGGCACAAACGCCTGAGTTCCTGCCAATGAGGTGATCGGAGTGGAAATTCCACGTTAGTGTCCTGTAGGGGCTGGTCTACCAGAAAGACCAAACGTGTGATTAGAAGCTGGGAGCTTTCAGCCCCCTCCTCCCTCTGAAGAGAGGAAGAGAATGCAGACTGAGTTATAAAAATGCTTGAACAGTGAGATTCGAGGAGTTTCTGGCTTGGTGGACACACATGGGCTGGGAAGGCTAGTGTGCCCGGAAAGGGTCTGGAAGCTCGGCATCACGCTGCCATCCCTATCTTGTGCCCCACGCCTCTCTTCCATTTGGCTGTTCGTGAGTTGTAGCCTTCAAAATAAACCAGTCAACACAAGCAAAAATGCTTTCCTAAATTTTCTGAGTCAATCTAGTGAATTTTCCAGGCTAGGGGGAGGGGCGTGGGAACCCTGAAATTGTAGTTGGCTGGACAGAAGTGTAGGTACCCCGGGGACTTGAGACAGGCGTCTTACGTGAGTGCAGTTTGGGGGGGAATGAGCCCTTTAACTTGTGAGATCCGATCCTAACTCCAAGTGGTGTCAAAATGGAATTAAATGGTTGGATATTCAGTTGGGGTCAGAGAATCAGAGAATTGGTATGGAAGAAGGACGCATATTTGGTCAAAAACATCAAACACTAAACCAAAGAGTTATAGAGAAGGTAAGCAATTTGCCCAAGATCACGCAGCTGGTGAGCCGCTCAGCTGGGATACCAGCTCTTACCCAAATAAAGCTCCTGACCTTCGATCACTCCATTAGGCTTCCTCTAGCTGTCGCCGACTACTTCACATTCCCCAGCAGCACCGGAGGTCACACAGCCAAGATCTCAACCCAGGTACCATCTCTGAGTCTGGTGCTGGTTCAGCCCCAACGCCGAACCCCTGACCACGCCGTGTTTCTAGTTAACTGTGCCAATGCAGCAAGAGGAGAGGACGTCTCCAAGTTTCTCAAGCTAGCTCAATGTGACCAAAGGGAAAACCAGACAGAAGGATGGCAGACGACAGATGGCCAGAGGACTGACTCCTCCCGTCAGTTAATGATGCCCTGGGCAAGTCTCCCTGAATTTAATCCGAGATCATCACAGCCTGAGACGCATCTACTCTAAATTGTTCTAGCAGCAGGTGGAATTTTCCCCCAGAATCCAAAAGGCCGGTCCTAGCGAGCCTAAGCGGCAACTCGAGCACCTGGGGGCAAGGAGCAACAGCGGATAATCACCCTCTCCCGGGGGAAAGGGGGGTACAGAGGTCCCTTTTCATAACCGGGTTCAGCTCACCAAACTCCATCTGGGGAAATCTCACGGGAAGCCAAAATGTTAGCTTATTCATGCATTTTCTGAAGTCTTGCTTTCAAAGTGAAATTCAGATCTCATTTTATAATTGCACCATTTTTGTCTTGGGCCAAACTCGAGGTACATGGATAAGCATTCTTAGGACTACATAGGAAGTGCTTACGGGAGCTGGGCTCTATACTAAGTTCTTTTCACATATTCATTCATTTATTCCTCATTCCAGCGGGTGTGAATTATATTTGTACCAGTTTTACAGACGAGGGACTCGAGGGTTAAAGTTATCACAGTTTGTCCCTGGTAAGGCTGGGAGTGAATTCCTGCACCATCCAGCTCAGAATCCACGTTGATCCTATTACATTCTGATCCCCCAAATCCCTCCGCGGTTCGGCGAAGAAGCTCAGAAATTCCCTATCTGCCAACTCTGAGCTTGCTCGCTTGATCTCTTTAAAAATTACAAACAGAAAAGGGAGACTGTGTGTTGGTTTTTTGAGGTCAAACACAGGTGGGCCATGGAGTGAGTTGAAAGTGATCATCACTGAATGATTATATATCCCGCTTTCGGTGATAAGCTTTTAGAAAGCTAATTGTTGTGAGTTTCTCAATAAATACAGCACCAGGTTCAATTAAAGGCCTAATCAGTGTATTTTGATAACAGGCACAAGGATGAAGACAACAGATGGCTTTGGGATTTTCATGAGCCATGGGAGACCACAAACATACATTTCATTCTGATTCCGATCACAGTTTGAAGCAACTGGAAAGAGAGGTACCTATTGCCGTTCCAGGAGCCATGCGAACGTTGGACAGATTTTACACTTTCAGGCTGAGGCCAATTCTCATCAAGAAAAAATTAGGAAAAGAAAGTAAGAAGATGGATCTCTTCTGGAAAGGCTCTGGATGTGTGTCATTCAGGGCTCCACCAGGAAAGCAGGACCACCATGAATTATGGGGCAAGGGATACACTGTAGGAATTAGACCTTTCACCATCGTGGGAGGAGCTGGGGACACACAGGTCTGAGAGCTGGTGGTGGAAGACCAGAGGAGTCACTGGCCAGCCCATCTGAGAAGTCAGACACATACAGCTGGCAAGTTGGGGCTGTAGAGGGAAAGCAGCTGGACGGGTCTTTGGGAGGCTGTTGTCTCATCTGCCAAGCATCTAGAAGATGGAGGAGTGCTGTTAGTCAGCAGGGCCGTCCTGGGGATGACAAGCTGGATGGGAAGCTGGCGAGAGTGAGGAGGAGCCGGAACCTCCATGGCCTTCTCTATCTGATTACCTCCTCTTCCAAACATGGTGGCCCTCAGGGAGTCAACTTTGCACTTCCTGTCTGCCTCTCAGATCTCCCACCTTTAACCTGGAAACAGACAAGGAATGGGATTCTGGGGTTCTCGACGGAGCTAAGGTTTCAACAGCCCCTCCCAGCATGGGCTAGAAGGAACAGAAATCCCCTCAAGCTCATTGGATGAAAGATAGTTTAACAAAGGGGTAAAAAATGAGGAGAAATGTTATCACCTTAACAGCTGGTGCCCAGATTTATCTTGGGGAAGATAGTGTGACAGACAGCTGGGGTAGTGTGTCCGAGAGCCCAGGCATCTTTTGGCACCGTGGCTTCTTGGAAGCAGGTAATACTGCTCTGCAGGAGACTGGGAGGGAGGTGCACCCGGGGGGCTCAGTCAATTGAGCGTCTGACTCTTGGTTTTGGCTCAAGTCCTTGATGCTCGGCATGGGAGTCGGCTTGAGAGTATCTCTGTCCCTCTGTCCCTCCCTAAAATACATCTTAAAAAAAAAAAAAGACAGAGAGGGGAAGTTGTCTTCCTGGGAACTGAGAGGTCTGAGCTAGAGAACTGCAAGCAAGATGGGTGAGCCTGGGCCCTAGGAGTAGAGAACGGCCAGGAAAAAGGAACCGCTTGGTACAAGATGGCTAGAAGGAGCTCATCAGCTGGGAATGTCAAGCTGGGTTTTTAAATGGCTGTGAAGAGCTCAGTGCAAGCCCTTTCTGGATGTTTAGTTCGACAACTCCTCGGATGACCTGTGGGAGTAGCATAGGGCTTTGTTATGTTCTGTCGTTATGGAAACTGGCGAAGCATCCGAGTTTCCTACCCACATGGATGGGGTTCCGGGACGCAGGGAACCAAGCCTGGGAGCAGCAAGAGCTGAGCAGGGAAACCCTGAAATTCACTAACAGCACGGCGGAAGATTTTGGGTTTCCCCAGGTTGCGGCCACACAAGTGTGAGGCCTTTCTCCAAGGGTCCGGACAGTGGACACCCAGCGGGTAAGAAGATGCAACATCCTATAGAAAGGCCCAGTTCAGCTGAGCTGCTTGGGGACTGGAATGGGAATGTCATGGCCAAGTTCATTCTCTGCTTTCCGGGACGACAGTGTCTCTTGTTTGCTACTCTGAGGCAGCTGTGCTGACCTCCCTCCTTCCCAAAGACAGGCTTTTTGTGCTCATCCACTGACTTTGGTTTGCAAATCCATCACCAAACTGGCCCAGTCTCCCTGTATCCCAAAGAGAGAGATTCTGATTGGCCCGGACTGAGCCAATCTGGACCAGTCAGCTCTGGCCTGCAGAGGGGAGTAAGGAGAGACAGAGACCTTAAGAACTGAGCATAGCATCGGGCGCTCACTGCCCCCCCCACCAGTGCCCATCTGAAGCTTCCGCACACCGCCCCCGCCAAGAGTCCTGCAGTTTCTATGTCCTCCCGGAGACTGCATTAAGACAGAGCTCTCGTCTACACTGTTCCTTCCCATGTTCCCGGGACCTAACCCATGGTAATGACATGGTAGATGCCGGCTGCATGAAAGAAGGAATAAATAAATTCTTGAATATCCCCAGGTGTGGAAACTCATCACCATCCAAGGCTCCCACTTTTTATACCTCCAAGTGTTTGGCGTGCCCTCTCTCAGGCTGAGATGGTGACCCGATTCGCCAACGGCGTCCGTGTTTGGTCCCAGTTGCACACAGAAGAAACAGACTCCCTCTTCCACGGGGCAATCCTTCAGCTGTCTCGAGACACATCTCAAGTGCCCCTGAGCCTTCTCCTCTCTAGTCTGAACTTCCTTGTCATGGAGGAGACCTTCAGTCCACCTTCTAACCTCCCCCCGCTTCTCCCATGCCCCCTATTCAAGATAAATAACTGTACGACCAGTAACCAAGAGCGCAGGCCCAACGTCTGCTCTTACAAATGCGTCTGTTCATTTCCAAACTCGGTTTCTTCCAGAAGCAAAGGAAAGTAATATTTCCCGAGCACTCACATCGTGGCAGGCACAGGGCTGGGCGCTTCATGTATACGTGACTTCTTTTACTCCCCATAACTATCCTGTGCAATGTTGGAGCCATCGCCGTTTGACAGGTGAGATAGCTGGGGCTCAGAGGGGTTAAGGAATTTGGCCAAGACTGCACAGCCTGTAAATGGCAGAGCTAGAGTTCAGACATATGTATAATCTAACCTAGAGCAAGTATAGGTCTCTCTCTTGATCAGAAGGCCATGCTATCCAAGATGAGGACACCCAGAAGTGCAAACACAGGCCGTCTTCCCACTGGCAGAACCCCAACTAGGAGTGTCTTAGATTGACTTCATCTAATTCAAAACCCCTGGGGAGTTTAGGGGACGGAGGTCAGAACGACCGAGGGTGGGTCAAAATTCCAGAAGGAAAAAAAAAATCCACATATCTGATCATTGAGCAAATAGCAGCCAATTAAATAAAGTGAAAGATGTAAATCAGGATATTTACATTTCCTGGGGGACGGGGGCCAGTGAAGCTCGGGGACCCAAAGCACCAAGGCACCCCCACTAAGCCATTTCTACCTTCCGTCCTTCCTTTTCTCTGTGAGCATCCTGCCCGAGAAATATCAAGGCAGGGCTGGCTCTCGTGGGAAGAGACAATGTGGAAATGAAGCTGCCCCGTCCAGCATTATCTGATTCCATACCGAGCGCTTAGGAAGAGCTGAACCCTCCGCTGAGATCGTCAAGTGATACGGCAAGCGCTTCTCAAGTTCTGCTGCCATTCAAATCAGCACTGCTCCAGAAACACTCAGGGAGAGTGAGAAAACCCTTAATTGACAGGCTGCCGTGTGTGCATTACCGAGGCGCTCCCTCTCCCTCTCCCTCTTTGTCTCATAAGATGCCGCTTCTTTGGGAGATTTCAAAAAATAATGAGAATTTAGCACAAGATCAAGTGATGCGCATTCTCCACGTGGAGGGTGCCTTCCCCTCCGCTTGGCTTGGCCACAGCCCTATCTGTCACCGTCGTGGCCACGCTGGGACTCCAGCTTGATGCTGAGCCCCGATGCGACTTGCTATCGGTCTCTCCTAATGTGGCCGGCTGGATAATGTCCCTCAGAGATATGCATGGCCCGATCCCTGGAAGCTAGGACTATGGGGGACTTTGCGGGTGGAATTACATTAAGGATCTTGAGATGGGGAGATTTCCCTGGGTTATTCGGGCGGGTTCTAAATGTACCCACAAGCAGCCTCATAAGAGGGAGACAGTGAGATTTGGGCTCAGAAGAGGGGAGGAGATGGGATGACATCAGCAGAGAGAGATTTAAAGATTCCCTTGTTCTGGCTTTGACAGGGGAAGAAGGGGCCACCAGCCAAGGACTGTGAGAAACGCAGCTCTAGAAACTGGAAAACGCGAGGAAAAAGATTCTCCCCTGCAGCCTTCCCTGCAGGGAGGAGCTTGGCCCCGTGGATGCTTGATTTCAGCCCAGTGACGCCAATTTCAGACCTCTGGTCTCCAGAACTGTAAGAGCATACATGTATGTTATTTTAAGGCACCAACTCTGTGGGACTTTGTTACAGCAGCCATGGGAAACTCATACACTTCACAGAGCGTCTACATGGCAAGCTGTGCGTCATGCCGTCATTCCACAGGAATGCTACGAACTGGATCCACTGTCTGGCTAACCCTCAGAGGGCCAGGCGCCTCTCACTGCCTGGACTTGCCAGCTCCAGGGGAGCCCTTGCAAGGGGTCAGGCACTGGGAGAAGCAGGAAGGTGAACTCTTGCTCATCGACGATGTAAGTAGTCACTGTGCACCTGCTCTGAGTTTAGGCATGTGTCAGGGGCTGCTGACACTGTTGGGAGTGAAAACAGCTCAGCCTCCGTTCTCAGCAAGGCCAGTGTCTGCTGGGAGAAAGACAGTGAGCACATACTCATGCCAATGCATGGAGATCTAAATGGAGGAAAGTCTTCTAAGAAAAGGATTGTGGTTGGGGGGATAACACTGGACACAGGCTGGGAAGTGCTGGGAAGGCTTCCGTTCCCTGGATCTGAGCTCTGGAGGGAGAGGGAGAGTTAACCAGGCAAAGAGGGTGGTCGGGGGAGGGGTCCGGGCAGAAGGAACGGCAAGGAAAATGTTCCCAGTGGCAGGAAAGGGCGTGGAGGGTGTGTGGGGTGGAGATCAGGGGTGGGGGCTGCAGGCGGAGGAAAGATGAAGGAAGAACAGAGGCAGAAGAGACAGGAATGGACCCGGTGGTATCAGGTAGGCTTGATCACAGTAACAAATTCTGGAAAGTGTTTAAAAGTGGGAGCCGTGGTCTAATTTGCATTTCCAAAAGCTCCCTCTGGCTGTGGTACCTTGGCCAGGAGGGCAGCTGGGTGGCAGGCTGGGAGGCTCTTGAGATCAGGGACAGAGATGGGAATGCGCGCTTGGGTGATGGCCGTGACGATGGAGGAAAGTGGACAGTTTTTAAAACTACTTTAGGAAGTAAAATTGACTCAATTTGGGGATAGATTGAATACACGAGGTGGCGAATTGGAAGGAGTCAAGAATAGTGTCTAACTTCAGAATTTGGCATTTCCGTGGGTAGATGGTGGTGCCGGGCCACTTGCAGAACTACATTTGGTGGGGACAGGCCTGGGGGATGGCACGGAGATCATGAGTTTGGACTTGGACATACCGGGTTCGATGTACCTGAGACGTTGATGCAAAGATATCGAAGATCATAAACTTCCTTCCTTCCCTTTCTTAGCATTTTTCCCTTAAAATGGTACATGTAGGGGAGCCTGGGTGGCTCAGTCAGTTGAATGTCCAAAAGAGAGTCTGCGTGAGAGTTTCTTTAGGGCAGGGCTAGGGATGATGGAAATGTTCTGCAAAAATGTGTATGCTTTCCAATAAGACAGCCATTAGGCTCAGTCGATGAACGAGCCCTTGAAATGTAGTAGGGCTACTGAAGGACTGTATTTTTCATTTTATTTCCATGAATTTAAATCAAAATAGCCACATGAAGCTCGTGCCTACCCAGTTCTACAGAGCAGCCCTAGGGAATCCCCAGGGGAGAAACTGCTGGCTGTAGAGTAAGTACATGCTCATTTTTACTAGGTAATGCCAGATTGCTCTACAAAGTGCTAGAGCCAATATCCTTTTATCTTAATCGGTCTTCTCCAACTTCCTAGGTCTTTGCTAGCCAGAGAAAGCATCCAGATGGAAGTTTCTGAGAACACACAGGACTGTAGTAGTCAGGATTCTCCCATGGAACAAAAGCAATAGGAGATTTGAGTGATTGATCGATCGATCGATTATTTCATTATAAGAAAGTGGCTCACATGATTATTAAGGCCGAGAAGTCCCAAGATCTATCGTCAACAAGCTGGAGAAACAGGAGAGCCGATGCCAGAAGCTGGCAGGCTCAAGCCCCAACAAGAGTTGATTTCTCAGTTCAAGTCCACAGGGAGGAAAAGATCAATATCCCAGCTGCTCAGTAAAGCAGGCAAAGTTCCCTCTTTCTCAGCCTTTTTGTTCTTTGTAGGCCTTCAGTGGATTGCACGAGGCCCACCCTCACTGGGAAAGGCTATCTGCTTTCCTCGGCCCACTGACCCGAATGTCTCGTCTCACCCAGAACCCCCCGCACGGACTCCCCAGAATAATGTGTGACCAAATGTCCGGCGACCCCACGGCCCCAGCCAAGCTGACACATAAATTTGTCCATCACAAGAGCCTAATACGGTGATCTCCCTCCCAGCTCCCCAGCACACAGGACGCTCAGATCCTTGGAGGTAAGAGAATGAAGTCCTCAATGGTAAGACAGTCTGAGTTCCCAGAGAGAATTTCCTTTCCTGAAGTGTGTTCTGACTGCAAAAGCCAACTGGGGGACATACCTTTCTCCATTTGATCAGCCCAGTTTCCCACGCCCATCCCTACCTCCTGGAATGCTTAGAAATTCAGGAGGGTCTTTCCACTCAGAGGTCCAACCCTTGATGTCTTCCATCCTCTCTCCTTCTCCCTCCATTTCCCACCCCCCTCCCAACTCCTCAAATCCATGCACGTTTTCTCCAAAACAACTTGCTTTTCAGATCTTCTGCATGGAGAGCATCTCTTCCCACCTGATACGTACAGTGGCTCTGCCAACAGTGACCCGTTCTTAGGGGATGCTATTTTAACCCCGGAGGGCGACGGGCATGATGCACAACTCCCGACTGTGGCTAAGATGTGTCAGGTTACATAAACACACAGGCTTCGTCGTGCCCTTGGCTTGAAGCTTTTCCTAACGGACTTGAGAATTGCCAGCTCGTTGAAGATGGAAAAAAAAAATGCAGGTATAAAAGACATTTTTAAAAATAACACCGGTGATAATAAAGTCAAGGCCCCAGGGTAGAGCTGGTGTTACTGGTGGAGAGCCGCTCCTGGCTTCTCGGGGAGAGGACTGTGTTCTGGGTTTTCTCTGGGGATGACTCAGCAGCCCCAATCACCTGCGATCCCTCAAAGCACGATGTCAACAGTGAAAGGGAGGAAGGGAATTTTGATTTGCTTATTTCCTTAGGAGGAAGAGCTACCTACTTTCACACGCGTCCTCTCTTTTCATCTCCTGCTGTCTTGCTGCCAGGGAATCATCAATGCCCCCCTGTACAGAGGGAGAAACTGAAGGTAGAACACGGCTAAAAATCTGCTCCACGGCCACATGGTTGGTAACAAGTAGAAACTGGGGTTCAAAGCCAGTTGAGAGACCCCCATAGCATGGGGGTTGGGATGGACGCTGGACCCAGAATACCTGGGAGAAACCAGTATCTGCTATTTAATGGATGCTGTGCAACCCCAGGCAAGTTACTCGACCTCTCTGTGCGTTAGTTTCCACCTCCTCTATGTAAGATGGGAAGTTGTGGGGTGGGGCGTGGCTGTTACCTATCTCTCTAGTTGTAGTGAGGATTAAATGAATCAATGCCCGTAAAATACTTAAAACGCTGCTCAGCATAGCAAGTATTCAGAAAGCTGCTGTCTACAACTCGTGCGCTTTCTACCCTCCCCACCTGAATCTCCGCTGTCTGGATCCTAGGGCTTGACCTCTTCACCATGCTGGGTACTTCTTAATGAAACCAAGTGACCGGGGTCCAAGCCCAGGCTCTGGAAACAGGAGAAGGCGAGCGCTGTGCTCCTGAAATCCGTCCTTCGCACACCGGCCTCCCCTCCCCGCTGCGGGTCTGACGCTCCCTGATTAAAAGCCGCCACTGCCCAGGGCAAGCCGAGAGACAGAGCACGCTATCCCTTTTATGAAAATTCCGTAAGCGCAAGCGGGTGTAAAATGAAGATAACCACCCCCTGCCCCTGCTCAGAGGCGGAAGATTCTTAATTATCTGAAGCCCAGATAAACAGCAGGACCGGGATTGTTCGGAGAATGCAGGAGAGCCCAGGCAGGCGAGCACGGGCTGCTGAGTTAGGAAAAGCTAATGGTGTGATTCAGTGCCCGGAATTAAAGGTGAGAAAATGAGTCTGAGCTTGGCGACGGCCCCGGTGGGACAGGCGAGAGGGAGTGGCAGGGACCCGGGGCAGCAGCAGAGGGATGGGACGTGGGTGGCACAGATGATCAAGGGGAGAAAAAGCAGACTCCAAGCTTTATCTCGCAGACATTTGGCACCTATTACCGGGGTGTGTTTGTGATACGGAGGGGTTTACTGACTTATTCAAATGAAGCTCATAAAATCACCAAACTTCACGTGGGAGATCTCCAGCTGCCCTGTAGCAACCTGTAAACCAGAGGACAAGCTAAGGAAGATGGAGAAGATAATGCCTTGCCCGCCAAGGTCACTCATAGCCCTTCCCCGAACCTGACCTTGTGGGTCTTAGTCAAGGCGAACAGTGAGTTGCCCTGATTCACCCTTTCATTAGTAGGCACTTTTCATAGATGGCGTGATCACATGTGCTCAGGCCTGGCCTGCAGGAAGGGCTCAGTGAATGTTCACAGCTGTACCCCCTGAGAACCCTTGTAGGGCACTGCCGAGAATTCCTGGCACGTTGACTTGCAAACCTGGCCATCTAAGTTAGGGCTGATCATTTTGGGTTCCAAATAAATCGCTTCTCTCCAGAAAAAGAGTATGGAAAAGTCCTGACTGAGTCCGGTTCACTGAGCCTTCCTCAGTAAAACCCTTTCCTTTCTACCAACTTAATTCAAGATGGCGGAACAAGACAAAACCCAATGCGGGATTGCGCAATTGTGGGACTGTGGGCGTCCAACCAGGAGTTTGTCCTTGCATTCTAGAAGTGCTGGGCAAAGAAGAGAGGGAATGAAGAGTAAACAGCAGTTCTGTGCTCTGTCATGTGCCCAAGGTCATCCACTGAGGACACGGGAGAGCCAGGATGACCCCTGACTCCACTTTTCCTGAATCCATGCTAGTTCCCCAGGGATTGTGTAAATCTCCCTCTTCTACATCCTCACCATCCTGGCAAGAAGAGAGGTTGAGCCAGTGAGACAAGAACATAGAAGTCCGTGAAAGAAAAATGCTAAAGGTTGGGAGTGTTGGGGCAGCAGCCATTGGACCCATTCTTAAAAGGGTCAATACAGCAGGAGACAGTAAGAGTGAGAAGACTCGGCAACCATGAAATGTGGTCTGACTCACATAGTCTCTGGAGGAGCTGATGGGTATTAACTTGATTACTTTGGAGCAGATGTGACAAAACCAATCTCATCCTGGTTATTACAGCTACAATCATTGGGACAGTTTCAGTCAATGGCTGTCACATTCCTGTCACTCAGACTTCCCTGCCTGAGCCTCCAAATGCTTAGTATGGTCTGAAATTCTGTTTCCCTCTTACCCTGTGCCAGGGGCTCTCGTGTGTGTGTGTGTGTGTGTGTGTGTGTAGGGAAGTTGTTGGGAAAGGATGGAATGTGCACATTCTACAAACATTAATTGCCCTAATAAGTGCCAAGCCCTATTCAAGATGCTGGGAAGATAGAACAGTGAGGAAGATGGGAAGATAAGATTCCTACCCTCGTGGTGTATACTCCTTAAAGAATTTCCTTCCTTCCTTCCTTCCCTCCTTCTCTCCTTCCTCCCTTCCCTCATTCACTCACTGAATCAATGCTCTGGGATTACTGCCTCCTAGCTCGGCTTCTGATTAGCTAATGCAACCATGGGCAAATTTTTTAACCTCCAATTTTCTCTTCTCTAATAGGGATGCAAGAATAGGAGCCCTATAGCTGTGTGAGGGCCTGACTCTGAGAAAGAGACAGGAAACCGATTCAAGAATGGCCCCCACCTGGCCCGCTAGGCGTGTTTGCATCTGAGTGAGCAGTGATCTCTATCCTGTCCTCCCTGGGTCCATCACACTCTGCCGAGATTGACGAGGTGAGATTGCGTACTATACCAGGCTGGGCCTGGGGGGAGCTGTCAGTAGAACCCACTATTGTCTACAGGCTCCTAGCAAGTACCCCCCTTCCCTGGGAGCCTGGAAGCCAGCCCCTCCCCTGGAGAATGGCACTGAGCCCCTCTTAGGTCCTGACTGCACTGACATCCTACTGTATCCTTTGAATAACTTGATTGGTTCCAGTATTTGCTGAGGCATGGGTGGTATAGTGGTGAGCCTCGCTGCTTTCAAGTATCTACGGTTGAGATCTGTCCCTAAGTGGGCATGATGGGGAGATTCCGTGAGTCAAGAGTTTCGGGCAGTGCTTGGCCCAGAGCTGGAGCCTACAAGCTAGCCATTCTAGTCATTGTGCGCTCACGTGCCGGGCATGGGCCAGATGCTGGGGATAATGAGAGCATGCGCACACCCACACCGGATGCAAAGGTCAGTAAATGCGCAGTGACAGCCATTGTTCCTGCTGCCGCAAAAGCAACCTTTGCTCCCTCTTGAGCACCCACGGGGCTGAAGGGAACTCATAGGTTCTCTGTCTTCTTTCTTTTCTTTTCTTTTTTTAAGGAGAGAGAGCACATCTGAGAGCGGGGAAATTGGTAGAAGGAAAGACAGAATCTTTTTTTTTTTTTAAGATTTTATTTATTTGAGAGAGAGAGCAGTCCGGGGGTGGGGCAGAATCGGACTCCCCGCTGAGCAGGGAGGCCAATATTGGGCTCAATTCCAGGACTCCGAGGTCATGACCTGAGCCAAAGGTGGATGCTTAACCGACTGGGCCACCCAGGCGCCCCAACTAAAGGTCATTTATTAAGTAATAGAAGAACAGTCGTAAAACTATCTGTCAGAATTAATAAAAACCATTACTATTAACATAGGTCATTTTTATGAATTGGAATGAAAGACAGAACGGAGGAAGAAAGACTTAATTTGCATGGACGGCACGCCTCCTTCTACTGGGCGTCACTTTTTTTTTTAAGATTTATTTATTTATTTATTTATTTATTCGTCAGAGAGAGAGAGAGAGCACAAGCAGGCAGAGTGGCAGGCAGAGGCAGAGGGAGAAGCAGGCTCCCCGCCGAGCAAGGAGCCCGATGTGGGACTCGATCCCAGGACCCTGGGATCATGACCTGAGCCGAAGGCAGCCGCCCAACCAACTGAGCCACCCAGGCGTCCCTGTGCTTGGCTTTATTACTCTTCCAAGATGCCTCATTTTTTACAAATGGAAGGTTCGAGACTTTGGTGGAAGAAGTTGGTGCAGATGTGGTGGGACGAGCAAGAAAACTGGAATGAAAAGTGGAACCTAAAGATAGGACTGAATTGCTACCACGTCTTGATAAAGCTCAAGGGGCGCCTGGGTGGCTCCGTGGGTTAAGCGTCTGCCTTGGGCTCAGGTCATGATCCCAGGGTCCTGGGATCGAGTCCAGCATCGGGCTCCTTGCTTAGTGGGGAGACTGCTTCTGGTTCTCTCTCTTCCTCTCCCTCTCCTTCTGTCTGCCGCTCTGCCTGCTTGTGCTCTATCAAATAAATAAATAAAATCTTAAAAAAAAAACAAAACAAAACCAGGGACGCCTGGGTGGCTTAGTTGGTTGAGTGGCTGCCTTCGGCTCAGGTCATGATCCCAGGGTCCTGGGATCGAGTCCCACATCGGGCTCCTTGTCTGGCAGGGAGCCTGCTTCTCCTTCTGCCTCTGCCTGCCACTCTGCCTGCTTGTGCTCTCTCTCTCTCTCTGACAAATAAAT
>CM052890.1:22917267-22944807 GCA_028534135.1 Potos flavus
AAAAAAAAACAAAACAAAACCAGGGACGCCTGGGTGGCTTAGTTGGTTGAGTGGCTGCCTTCGGCTCAGGTCATGATCCCAGGGTCCTGGGATCGAGTCCCACATCGGGCTCCTTGTCTGGCAGGGAGCCTGCTTCTCCTTCTGCCTCTGCCTGCCACTCTGCCTGCTTGTGCTCTCTCTCTCTCTCTGACAAATAAATAAATAAAATCTTCCAAAAAAACGAAAACAAAAACAAAACTCTAACAGATAAGGAGTTGCTTCTCATGGATGAACAAAGACGGGGTTTGGAGGATTGACTCCAGTTTGGAGAGAAGTTCTGCTATGGGTGAAATGCAGTCAAGGAGCATCACATGCAACAGAGAAATTGTTCATGAAAAGAAGAATCCATCCATGTGGCAGACTTCACTGTCTGCCAAAAAATTCATCTTACGCACTTTATAGCAAGTTCTGCTTCATTGCAGGGGTCCAGAATTGAACCCATAATACCTCTAAGGCACACCTGTATTATTTAGAGACTGTGATCATCCCCGACCCTCTTGCTGCCAGAGAACTCTCAACTATTCCATCCTTCTTGGCTTTTCCTTTTGCCCTGAGTCCATCCACAAGGAGGGGCTGCACAGAGATGTCAGCATTGCCCCATCCTATGCGTGGATCCTGGCTGTTTGTCTCCTCGTTTCCACGGGGTGACTCTACCCCTTACTTCAGTTCAGTACTTGCTGCTCTGTGGGCGGTCCCCGAGAATCTGTGCCTAGTTCTGTGGTCTCCCGCACAAAGACACAGAACTTCCTGCCACTCCTGTGTACTTGGGTAACCCACAGGCACCTGAAACTCCTGTCCGGTCCCGGCTATCTTGGGGGTTGGAATCGCCTGACTTAGTACAACATCCACACAACCAATCCTTCCTCAAGTGCTTTTGAAAAACAAAAACCAAAAAAAACCCCCAAAAAACAAAACAAAAAAAACGCTACCAAAAAACCCATGAGGAGGAAGGGATTGTTTCTCCACACTCATGTATGTATTAGTTTAGCTTATCCCCAGATCAAAGGGAAGGTGTTTTTTATTCGTAGGGTGGGGATGTTCTAGAACTTTCCTCTAAGGGCTCCTGGGAGGAGGGATCGTGCCCACAAAGCATTTAGCACAGGGTCTGGCCCACACAGAGAGCTGAATAAATGGCAGCTGTTAATCCATTGGTCCATCTCACGGGATGAGAGAGAAGGTCACATTATAGTCTATCTAGAAGGTCATACAAGGAGAATATGGGTTTTGAAAGCAGGACGAGCAGGATTTGAATCCTAATTGCTCTATTTACTAGCTGGGAGGCCCTCAGCTGTTTAAATTCCTTGAGCCTCAGTCTTTCTCATCTGCATAATGGGATAATCCCAGAACGAGCCTCAGTGAAATCAGTGAAAGAATGGGCGGAATGTGTACCTTCCAGTGCCTGCCCAGAAGGTGTGACGTTGCTGCTTTTTCCAGTGGAGGTCGGGTCAAATCATGTGATTCTGGGGTTGCTGGTGACCCCAGGAGAGAGGTATTATCATTTTCGCCCATTTCACAAGTCAGGGAAATGAAGCTCATGGAGAACCTGCCTCAAACTCTCCCAGTTTTTTTGGATCTCATAACTATCTGAACCCAGAGGGTGTCCTCTTAACGACGCGGATGCAGGTGCCGCCGCTGGGTTCACATGTCTCCCTCTCTCTGTTCCTTTTCCTCTTCTCAGAAACAAACATAGAAAGAGCTTGGCCTCTTTGAGTCTTTGAGTCATATTGGTTTGAGTTCAATCCCAACTTCAGGGTCTTGCTTAAAATGGAAGACTCTATGGGGCACCTGGGTGGCTCTGGTCATTTGAGCCTCCAACTCTTGGTTTCAGCTCAGGTCATGATCTCAGGGTTGTGAGATCGAGGCCCGCACTGGACCTTGTGCTCAGCACCAAGTCTGCTTCAGACTCTCCCTCCTTCTCCCTTTGCCCCTCCTCCCTGTGCTCACCTCTCTCTCTCAAATAAATCACCAATCGATCAATCATAAAATGGAAGACTCTGATACCCACTCCTCTAGGCAGTTGTGAGAACCAAATAAGAATTTTTAAAAATGTACATAATGCCTTTATCCCAGCGGCTGGCCCGCGGTAGTTTCTCTGGGTGTCCGCCCCTCCCCGCCGCTTCCTTTTCTCGGCCACCTCCCCGAGGCACTCACATAAACCTGAGCTCAGACTCCCGGCGGACCAAGACTTCCCGGAGGCGCTGAATTTTTGCCATCTCCAGCTCGATCTCCTCGGGCATCATGGTTGTCTCTGCCATGGAGATGATGTCCAGCTGATCTGTGCAAGAGACATGAAACATAGGTGTCAAGAACCCAAGGCCAACTCCGGTTTTCAAGAATTCCCCGAGGACCGTCCTCTCCCTCGTTCCAGGGAGCAGCCTTGCCCCGGTGCCCTGGGCGCACCCCGAGGGCACGCACATGGCCCCCTGAGCCGCACCTGTGCGTTTAGGAGCCAGCCCTTTGGAAACCAGAAAACACGCCTTCCATGGGAATCCTGTTACAATGGCAAGAGGAGGAGGCTCAGGCGGGCTCGCTGAACCTGTTCACGGGTATGCACGTGGCCTTGACGGTCCCTGCCTGGTCCCAGCTCCTGAGCTTCTCTCTGCTCCTTGACTGCAGCCCTTTGTCCCTTGTCCCAGCTTCAAGGCCAAGGGCAACTTTAGGCAGAAAATCATTTTATAATCATTCTTTTACAGCAATACTATTATCTTACGGGAATACTAAGGTAAGGAATAGTACGAAGAAATACAAGTTTGTGGTAGTAAATTCAGGTCATACAGCTAGGCAGAAAAAAGGGACAAAGGAAAGAGTCATCCATACCCCCATTGAGAGAACCCCAGAGAGAACCATGATCCCCATGTTGGTGGACATTCTCTCTGTCTCATATTTATTTGATGTACATTCTTCCCATATATGTACATATATATGATAATTTATAGGATTAGAATAACTAAATGATTATATATTATATACATGGTATGCATATTTAGGGTAATAGATATGGGTTTTTTACATATTTTCTATGCATAATAGTATATACACGCGTACATACACATCTGTATTTCATAGTAGTGAAGATACGAAATCACCTAAATGCCTATCGATCGCTGAATAGACTAAAAAATGATGTAGTACGTATACAAATGGAATATTATTCAGCTACGAGGAAGGAGGATATCCTTCGGGACAACATGGATGGACCCTGATTGCCTTATGCTAAGTGAGGAAAGTGAGACAAAGATAAGTACTGTATGATTATCACTTACATGTAGAATCTAAAAAGTCAAACTCGTAGAAAACAGAGTAAAATGGTGGTTTCCAGGGGATGGGAGGGTGGATAAAATCGATGTCGTTTAAGATTTCTTAAGGGTATAAACTTGCAATAAGGAGTATATACACATACCTTTTTTCTTTTTTAAGATTTTATTTATTTATTTGAAAGAGAGACAGAGATAGTGAGAGAGCATGAGCAGAGAGGAGAGGGAGAGAAGCAGCCTCCCCGCTGAGCAGGGAGCCCGATGCGGGGCTCGATCCCAGGACCCCGGGATCATGACCTGAGCTGAAGGCAGACGCTTAACTGACTGAGCCACCCAGATTCCCCAATACACATACCTTAAAAAAAAAAAAAAAAAACGGGAAAAATGTATGCTAAAATGTTAGTAGTTAAAAATGTTCACAGACACCCACACCATTGTATACCTGTATTTCCACCATTACGCAGGTCCGGTTTGGGTCATATAAAGGCTAGGGCCTCCCATTTTATTACCTGTCCTTTTCACGTAACATATCGTGAGCATTTTCGCCCATCCTTGGATGTTCTCCCCCCGCAGCAGTGGGAAAGGTGGTGTGGTCTTCTATTTGTGGCTGTATCGTGAATCACTCCACCAACCCCCGGACACTTAGATTGTTTTCCATTTCCCCCACCATAATCAGCCCTGTCACGAGCATTCTCCAAGCTCAGTACTTGCGTGCATCTAGGAGGTGATCTTAGGCCACATTGCCGGAGTGAATGGCTGGGTTCTAAAGGCTGCAGTATCCTAAGATCTTTCACAGGTGGAGAAAAAAAGCTATAGGGGAGGACATAATGTTGCTCTAACTGAGGCCAACTTCACACGACCCACATCTTGCTCCTTCCTTCTACGCCCAGCACCTTCTGCTGCCTGGCGTCTGTCTTTTTTCTTACCTCCAAGCCAATGGTTTGGAAAGCTGCTCTCTCTCTCTACCTGTCTCCCTCCTATGACCTGGAGCCCTGACCCCTGACCTGGACCCCTGATCTAGGGGCTGGGGATTTGTGATTTGCAGACTTCCCTTAAGTTAACTACTTCCGGCTTGGATCTCGAAACGTCGCCCGCCGCCAGAAACCCACGCGGCTGCTTTGTCATCTGGGGGATACTCCTGACCCTCGGTGCTCCACTGGATACCAGGTTTGGGGTAAATTGCCATACCCTTCCCTCGCCCACCCGCTAATACATCTGTTCCATAAGCCTCCCCTCCACCCCTCAGAACTCTCCTTCTTGCTGAGGAAGCAGGAGGAAGTCTGTGACCTACCGCTGATTCCCACCTTGAAACGAATGGCCTCCCTAACGCTCTCTGAGGTAGTTTGCAATTTGTAAGAGAGAAACCAAGGGACAAGACCAAGAAATGAGTCCGGGCGAAGACACTGTGGCTCGGCCCCTCAGAGGAGCATCTGCTTCTCTTTATACTTTCTGAGAACGCCCAGATTTCCCAGCAAGGACAGGGCGCAGTGTTGAGCCAGGGAGGAGGGCAGAGTGTCTAGATGGGTGGCAGGGAGGTGGGCAGACGGAGGAAATGCTAAATCGGGGATATTCACTATCCCCTCCTGCAACCCTCCAAGCGTGGCGTGTCCTGAAGACGATCCTGGGGTCAGGCTGAGCTGGGGGTGGAAATGGGGGTGGAAGGGGAGACGGGGAGGATGGAGAGGGTGAGAAAGAGGAGGGAGAGGGAAGGGGATCAGAGGAACTGTCTCAGGACTAGAACTTAAGAAGAGGGACAGATGTCTAAGGAGGAATTTTAGGAATTGTCCATGTGATATGCTGAGTCATGATCTCAAGGCTCCTGGAATCAGATTTGGGGTCCTATTGCCCCCCTGGGGCTGGGGCACTGAGGCTCGACCTGAGGAAGGAGGGAGGAAGGAAGGAAGACACAGGACAAAAATAGTAATATTAATTGAGTGTCACTGTGTGCTCACCTCAAACCAGGCTAGAGGCCCAGCTTGCAGGAGCCTGGACTCTGGGCACAGGGCAATAGAGGGTTGTGGTGACCAGGGGTGGGTCAGTGGGGGGCGTTCAGGAGTCAGATGGCTGGGGTTTGAGTCCCAGCTCTGCCCCTCACGACCTCTGTGCCCCTGGAGAGTTAGTTAACATCTCGTGACTCAGTTTCCACCTGTGTCATGTGAGGACACCCAGGGCAGTTGTGAGGATGCAATTAACCGAGACCCATCAGCCCCCATGTGTGGTTACGATGCCCTTGGCCATCACCTCCAGCCCGGTCTGCCCTGCCATCTCTTCCAGTCCTCACCATAAACCAGCAGGATCAAGATGTTCTCTGTGGAACAAATAAGGAAACAAAGGCTCAGAGCTGGCTAGGGAAGGAGCTGAGCTCTCGTCTGCCTCCAAAACGCAGGTACTTTGCCCCATCACCACTGCCTTTTGCGCAAGCAGATGTTTTAAGACCAACTCCTGCTGTCCATCCCCATCTTAGAGGCAAGGTCAGTGTCTTAGTTTCCCAGGGCTGCTGGAACAGATCAGCAAAATTTCGGTGGCTTAAAGCAACGGGAATTTATTTTTTGAGTTCTGGAGGCCAGAAGTCCCAAATCAAGGTGTCAGCAGGGCTGTGTTCTCTCCAAAGGCTCTGCGGAGGGTCCCTCCCTGCCGCTTCCAGACCCTGGTGGCCCCTGGCCATCCCTGGCCTGGGGCAGCATCGCTCTAACCTCTGCCCTCCACGTTCATGGGGGCGTCTTCCCTGTGGCCCTGCATGTCCTTCTGGGTCTTTTTCTGTAAAGACCCTATTTCCAAATAAGGTCACATTCTGAGGTTCTGGGTGGATGTGAATTTGGGGAGGGCACTATTTAACCCAGCACAGGGATGAACGGCCACGGGCTTGCAAGTTCCCTGAGGGCCACGTCCCCTCTTGGGGAGCCTTGATCACAGCACCCGGAGCCAGCCCTCGCTGGAGGCAGCCGGGGTCCTGGGGAAGCAGCCAGGGGGAGCGGAGGAGGTAGAGATCCTTGGTCTGAAGCCAATGGCAGCTGCGTGACCTTGAATGAGCCCTTTATCTCTTCCTGCATCTCTTCCTGCCTTTCCCAGGAGCTACCATGTGCTATGCTGTGCTGAGGCTTTAGATGATCTCATTCAATCCCTATTTTATACCTGATGAATCAGAGGCTTCGGGAAGGAAGGTACTTGGCCAACATCACACAACCAGAACGTTGCAGAGGCAGAATGCAAACCCCGGGCTCAGTCTCTCTCTCTCTCTCTCAAGCACATCATATAGCCTCTGGTCCAGGGCTAAGGGCATTTGTGGTTGGGAAAGCATGTCGTTAACCACCCTGCAGAGATAAGTATCCTCATTTCTCACATTGTGGTACAGATGGGCAGCCTAATTTCCATGGGACAGAGGTTGAAAATGCCACATACTCCGGGGCAAAACATGGGACAAAGACTTACTCACACCCCACAGATTGGCATTTGACCTTCTTCCTCGAGGGATAATGGAGGGGATGGCACCGCCAGGCTCCAGGTCCTGAGAGGAACATTCAGCGTTGACTTGGGGCCGAGAATGGGGTTGATACCTGGGTTGAAAAGTCTTGCTCGTTAGTGCTTTCCTTCTCCTGGAGAAAGGAGCAGGCACTGTGCTGGGCTCATGATAAGCCTCATGGCAATTAATCTTCACAGCATCCTGGGTGAGGGGTTAGCAACCATGGCCACGGGCCAAATCTGGCCCCCTGTCTGATGTGCAAATAAAGTTTTATTGAAGCACTGGCCATGCTCATTCATTTACATATGATTTATGGGCGCTTCCCCTTTACAATAAACTGCAGAATGCTGTAGTTTTAACAGCAACAGAGACCACATGGTCCATAAAACCTCAATATTTACTTTACTAAAGGTCTGGCCCTTTACAGAGAAACACCTGCCCTAGAGGGTAGATGCTATAATTTCCTGTTTAAAGATTAAAAAAAAAAAAAAAAGAAAGAAAAGGTTTACCCAGTAACAAAAAGAGCTAACATCGAATACTTATCATATGCTAGGCTCAAAGTACCTTATTTGATTCTCAAGACAGCCCTATTTAACAGCACCCCCATTTCACAGACAAGCGAGCTGAAGCCCCAGAAAAGGACTAAGTAAAAGAGCTGAAATTTCCAGTCAGATGTGTCCTACTCCAAAGCCCTTGTCGTAATAATCACATTCATTTAAGAACTGCCTCCCCACTTAAGAACTATCATCATCATCTTGACAAGAGAGAAAATTGAGCATATGGGGAGTAGCTGCTTCAAGTCTTAGCAGGCGTGGTGATTATCTGGGTAGCTTGTTAAAAAGGCGATTCTCTGCTTCTACCCCCAGAGATTCCCCCAGAGATTAGGCTAAAATGGGGCTGGGGAGTCGTGTCCAGGGAACTTCTGTAGAGAGTCTTCAGGCCAGACCCCGAGAAACGCTGGTACAGGTTTTAAATAAACGAGTGTCACACACGGTGGGCTGCTTTTGCAGTCTGAACTTGCGAGACAGAGCCGGCGTGATGGAAACCTTCCCGAAACCATTTTCCAGCTAGAGGGCAGGCATCCAACAGCTGCCGGTGAGCGCGTCCATGAGGACAAATCCTGGAAAAAGATGGACAAGCGGGACACCTGGGTGGCTCGGTGGGTTAGGCATCTGCCTTCAGCTCAGGTCATGAGCCCAGGGTCCTGGAGTCGAGTCCCGCATGGGGTCACGCTCCCTGCTCAGCAGGGAGCCTTCTTCTCTCTCTGTCTGTCCCCCCCTCCCCCCCCCCCGCCCCCCGCTCATGCTCTCTCTCTCTCTCTTTCAGGTGGATAAATAAAATCTTAAAGGAAAAAAAAAAAAAAGACGGACAAGCTAGAGAAGACGTGCCTACAAGGCTCCAGGGCTGCCGCATAGAGAGAGCAAAGCATTAAGGCAAGGAAGTCCCCAGGGCTCCAACCGCGACTGTCGTCCCTGAGCTCCCGGGAGCTGAGTCACTTCTGGGGGATGAGGCAGCTAAATCCATCTTTTTATCCCCAAATGCCACACCAGGGAAATGCATGGCTCATGAGCCCTGCAGCGCCAGCTAATAAGAGCTGAGCGCTGGGCACGACCGAGATGCACCTGGCACGTTTCACCATGTACCTTGAAAATGGAAAGCTGTCCAGGGATGGGGTGGGGGTGGTGGTGGTGATCGTAGATGAAGGCGGGCCATCTCCTAGAAGCTTGAGATTTAAATATAGGCAAGGAGGGGAAAACCATGCTGGGGAACAGAGAAGCTTTCCCTAGCCTCTCTTTTCCGACCATGAGTCCAAATAGGACTTTAAGCCCAGCGTCCCCCGGACCATCCCCTCCGTCTTGTTTCTGGTTCGTGACCTTCACACACCTGGTATATGGCCCAGAGCTCTCACACATGGAGCATTTACTGTGAGTGTGGGGCTGTGTCCCCACACACCCAAGTGCCTTGGCGGGGATATGCTAGCATTATTACCCTTCCTTTACAGACTGATAAGATGTGGCCCAGAGAGATCGTAAGTCATGGACCAAAAACCACTGAACCGGTGAGTGCCGGAGCTGGAACTTGGACCTGGGTCTGTCTGATTTCAAAACCCACGTTGTAGATCAAAGGGCTACAGGCGAGCATTTCCAAGCCTCAATCACTGCACGGATTTGCAATGGCCAGAGAAGGTGTTCCCCGCACAACAGCCCCCCCGCCCCCCACCCCAATTCATATGTTGAAATCCTAAACCTTGGTGTGATAGTATTAGGAGATGGGACCTTTGGGAGGTAATCAGGGTTAGCTGAGGTCATGTGGGTGCAGCCCCATGATGGGATTAGTGTCCTTGTCGGATGTGACTGCAGAGCTGCCTTTCTCTCTCTCCCCTCCCCCCCATGCAATGACACAGTGAGAAGATAGCCATCGACAAGCCAGGGAGCCACTCTCACCAAACACCACACCTGCCAATGCCTTGATCTTCGACTTCCAAGCCTCCAGAACCGTGAGAAGTCAGTATTTATGGCTTAAGCCCCCCAGTCTATGGTATTTTGCTAAAGCTGCCCAAGCAAAGACACAATACTATCATTTACTCAATATTTCTTTAGATTGGCTTTTTTTTTTTTCACTTAAATGAGCTCTCTAAAGGAATTTCATATCATATCCATAAAGAATAAGTCACTATTACTTAGCATAATTGGGAAGTAGCCATAAAAATAATTCCAGTGGAAACAAAGCAATGTTATTAAATTCCGGCTAAATGCTCAGATTGAAGCCAAATTCTTCTTTCTCAGCAAGGTGGATTAGCAAGTCCTAGAAAGTGAGCAGGTACTAGGGAGGTATTAAAGGCCAACTACCAGATTGAACCTTTCTTTGGTAATTATAAATGTTGATAATTGGGGGAGAAAAAAAAAGTGATTTCACCACAATGTAATTTGATGTTATTTGATGCTAGAACCATCTGAGTACCACTGGGGGGGGGGGCGGGGTACCCCTCTCACCCACCCCAGAAAAGGAGTCCTACAATGGGATTCCAGCCCTTTGGGTTGCAAGGGCGTTAGAGGTCACTCGGTCAGCCTCATATCCATGTCCGATAGGGTGTGACCAGACACAACAGGATTGGGTTCTGAGGGTCCCTTGACAAACAGCAGTAGGCCTACACTCCAGAGTTGTCACTGGAAAATTGAATGAGAACACAAATCCGAAGGAAAAGTCTCAACCACGTGTCAACTTTCTCACCCAAAGATGCATCGGACAAGTGAGTCATTATTCCAACCCAGCTCATATCATCGAAGCAATTACTTGAGTGGACGTACGAATCTCAGCCCCAACAAACATTTACGAAGTATCTAGCTTCGTTAGAACATCCTCAAAAGGACACCTGAGAGAAGCAGGCTGCCTCTGGGGGGTAGGAGGGTCAGTGTCAGGAGGTTCCCCTTCCACCTACTACATCCTTTTCCACTGTTTGAATTTTTAAATAAACTTCCCATTTTGGAATAATTTTAGGTTTCTAGAGAAGTTGCAAAGATATCACGGAGACTTCCCATATACCCTTCACCTGGTTCCCACCATTGCCGACATCACCAAGACGCTGAGGTTAGTGCATTGCTATTGGCTATATTGTTTGAATTGTAGCATAAGCAGGTATAAATCAAGGTAGATTAAAAAAAAAAAAAAAGGAAACAAAGAGCAAAGGAAAAGAGTGGGGGGGGTACAGGCACTGTGGGAGCCAGGCCAGCCCTTGAAGAGAGCAAGCGAAGGCGATCGTTATGGGCATGGGGTTTGGGGTCTCAGGTTGACTCCTACGCTGACCTTGGTCTCATCCATTGATGACCCTGGGCCTCAGTTTCTTCATCTGCAACACAGGAACAATCACACCCATTTCATAGGTAATTTCTGGAAGTGCCAGGCACATAGCAAGTTCTCTCTCTAACTCCCTCTGTGATATTTGCCCTTATTATTCCTTTAATAAGCATGTATTGGAAACCCACTTTGTGCCAGATACTTCTCTAAGCAATAAGGATGGAATAAAACAGACAAACTCCCTGCCCTCGTTGAGTTGACCTTCCTGGAAGGGAGGAAGGTCATTAGTACACCATCAGCGTGTCCCTGATGGTAGATTTAGACAGATTCTGATTCAAGTATTGCATCTACCACCAAGTGTGTGATCTGGACACACCACTTAATCTTCCTCATCTCAGTTTCCTCTTGGGTAAAATGGGTCTCCTATCTCACAGAGCTGCTGCTCGGGAGGGGACATAAGATGTCAAGTGCCTGGTGCAGCGCCTGGCATGATAAAGGGCACTCAGTGTCATTCTGACTACCGTCACATGTCCTTCCCCTGGAAGAAGCCAGATTGACGTGGGGACGAAAACAGGGTGAGGATCATCAGATCTGGAGATCGACAGGTTGCGTCTGGGCCATTCCTCTGTCCCTCCAGGTAAGACTTCGGTTCTCCAGCTCCACCTGCCCTGGAAGCAGGGTCCAGACGGTTCCCAGCAACCCTCTGTTGAGAGCCAGTCTTGTCTTACCACCAAGCGTACCCAGGTACGTCTTCCGACCCAATAGTCTTAAATCCCAGGGAAATATATCTGAGCCCCATTACTACACCCTGATGCACTTCTAAGGCTCCTGGTGACACCCTCGCCTTTTATTGTCATCAATCATTCATGCAGGAAAGAAGCTCATCTCAACCCCCAAACATTGCCTTATGGGATGCACCAAGCATCTCGCCTTCTCGCTATAATGGGAATATAATAGGAAACAGGCGGTTGCTTTTAATGAGTCATCATTTCCCAAGAAGATGCAGTAACTGCTTTTAATTCCAACAGTCCCGGCTGCTCCATTCGCCCCAGCCTGCCTCGTGAAGGAGGATGCCACTGGGTCCTGCATGTAATCATCCCTCCTGCTGCACTACTCTCTTTGTAGTCACGATCAGGCCGCAAGGAAGGTTTTGCAGCCGTGGAAGCTAACTTGCCTCCAGGTCTTGGCTATGGTTATTAGTCTCCGATGAGACTTTGGGCTCATTGTTTAACTTCTCTGAGTTTCCATTTTCTCAGTCACATCTGACTTGTCCAAGATGGCAAAAGTAATTAGGAGAATGTGCATTCAGCACTGGGGTTAAGGAACACGAGCCACAGCCAAGCCGACTTGGGTTTAAGCCCTGGCTCTGCCCCTTTCTAACTGCCAACCTTGGGCAAATGACTGAACCTCTTAAGCCTTGGTGTCCTTATCTGTAAAATGGGGGTACAGAAGTAGAACGTGAGAACATCGAAGGCTCATTCTGAAAGCTCAGGGATGGAAGCTAAGGCAAGGGTTTAATCTCACCCCTGCTCAGCAGCCTCTAAGCATCTTGTTTGGACCTGAGTCTCTCACCCTCAGCACTACCGACATTTAGGGCCAGATCATTCTTTGCTAAGGGGGCTGTCCCATGCATTGTAGGATGTTTAGCAGTGTCCCTGCCCTCTACCCACTAGATGCCACAAGCATCCTCCCACCAACCCAAGTGTCTTCAAACATTTGCAAATATCCCCTGGGAGACAAAAGTATCCCTAGCTGAGAATCACTGGTTTAGATCCACTTTTTCAGGAGAGCTCCTAGGAACACGTTACTTCCTGTTCGCTATACAAGGTAACAAAAGCACACATTTCATGGATTAGGCTGTGGGCATCTTGGAGGTGCCATTATTGAGCCCATCACAGTCTATGTAATAGAGAAGGCCAAAGAAACCTACCATGGAGGGTCCTAGGATGGGGTCATTATCATCTTTGAGGGTAGAAACTGTGGTCTGTAGGGAGGGACCTCAATTCAGTGAAGGACATGGGACAACCAAGAAGAGAGACTCCCCTCCTGCTCACTGGCCATTGTCCATGTCACCCAGCTCAGTGCCTGCAGCCATGGCACAGCATTGCTTAGCTGATGACATGGCTCAAGTCAGAATGTTGGCTCTGCCCCTTATTGGCTAATGCCCCTGGACGAGTAATTTAAATTCTTCGAGTTTCCTCTTTCTCACTAAAGTGGGTCTAACAATACTCGCTTACACTATTTGTTCATTCCATACTAAATATTTGCACAGTTGGTGCAGGGATTATGCAACCTAACCTATCCTCAGTATCCATCATTTGTAAGTGGGGACAATAATAGGAACTACTCATTGGCCATAGGGTTGAGTCAGAGATTTTAAGGCTAGTACATCAAAATGACCAAGTTAGATCTCGATGAGTGTCAATTATCATTCACCATTACCATCATCATCACCATCACCACCATCATCACTGCCATCACCACCATCATCACCACCATCACTATCATCATCACCATCACCACCATCATCACCGCCATCACTAACATCATCACCATCATCACCGCCATCACCACTATCATCACCATCACCATCATCACCACCATCATCACCGTCATCACCATCACTACCATCATCACCACCATCACTATCATCATCACCATCACCACCATCATCACCGCCATCACTATCATCATCACCATCACCACCATCACCACCATCATCACCGTCATCACCATCATCATTACCATCACCATCACCATGACCACCATCATCACAATCACTACCTCCATCATCACCATGACCATCATCGCCATCACCACCACCACACCATCCCCACCACCATCACCATCACCGTCAAAAGAGACAGCACCCCCTCCCCCATAGACTCCATCACAGCTGGAGCTAGGGATGGGAAAGCACAGAGGAGATCAGCCCCTTGGGAGCCCCTCTCCCCTTTACCTTCCTTCCCAGAACTCTGTTCCTTGGGAATACCCCACCTCATACACCATCCCATCTCATGCCTTCTTAGGAAGGATGAGAAGCACCAAAAGTCTTGTGCCCCACCTACGTAGTCCACAAAACCAACATGAAGCCTGGGGTGGAGGAGTGATACTAAGGTAATGGAAATAAATTCTTTTTTTAAAAAACAAATATTCTAGAATATTATCCTTCAAGGAATCATCTTGGAATGCTTTATGTTTCTAAAAATACCAACATTCCTCAAGCCTTTTAAGACTTCTTAGACTCTTATGTGACTATTAAATCATTTCTGGAATAAGGAGAGGTATTAATAAACAAACTCTTTGATAATTACTTTCAAATCAGCTTATGAGCCATTGAAGAAAAGCAGTTTGGCACATTTGAATTCATGTTTTTATATTCGTATGATCTGATTACCCACTTTATTTGCACAAGCTGGCTCAGAACGACTTTGGGTAGTTCCAAAAAATCAAACTCCCTCTCCAAGGCAAAGCTTTATCATTATTGTGGATGTTGACAAGATCTCAACACAGACTGGGACTACAGTTCCAAAGGAGGATTTCCAGAAAGGTTTTCATCTGAATAATGTGTGTGTTACCATCAAGGTGGGACTTTGAAGGAGATGACACATGAGTTCTGGCAGATTAGTTAACAATGTGTAATGTCATTTTTCATTACTTGGCATCCTCCCTCCAACACTTCTAAGTGACCTTCAATGAGTCACCAAACAGCTCTGTCATATTTCTCCAAGCCCCAAGTGGAAGGGCTTGGGTTGGTTTTAGAAGTCCTTTGAAACCATATAAGAGAATTAAATATTCTTGTTAATTCAGTGGGAGCTGGTAGGGCTGTCAAATTAAAACTGTGGAAATTGATAACCTTGTAATAACAATAAGATGACTAATTAAAAGTTCATAAATATGGGGTGCCTGGATGGCACAGCTGGCTAAGCATCTGACTCTTGGTTTCAGCTCTGGCTGTGATCTCAGGGTCCTGAGATCAAGCCCTGTGTCAGGCTCTGTGCTCAGCATAGAGTCTGCCTGAGGATTCTCTCTTTCCCTCTCCCTCTGCCCCTGCCACTCATGCTCTCTCTCTCTCTCTCTCTCTCTCTGTCTCAAATAAATAAATAAATCTTTAAAAAATAAAATTACACAAAAAACTAATTTTTTTTAGCACTTTTGCAGGTTCCTTCTATCATTTAAAGTTCATTAAAAAAAAAAAAAAATCCTCCAGCCCTGCAATCTCAGAACAATTTCACAAATATAGACAATTACGAATCTATCCTGAGCTGTGATTCATGCATCTCTACTAAGACTCCCTAACACTTGAAATTTACAAACCAATTCAGAAGTAGGTGAAGGGCGAGGGTCACGCAAGGATGGATAGAGAACCAGGCGGTGCTGCTGCTTAAAACTATGCTTGGGGGGGCTAAAATGATTGGGATCTAGAGGAAAATTAATTGCGACTGTCTAAAGCAATATTTCAGTTTTTAAAAATTGCCTAGCCTGGAAATAATGTGGCTCATTTCATCCTTCACTGGCTGGAAACTGAAGGATAAACTGCTTGGAGAACATTATTTTCATTCAGAGAATGCCAGACATTGGAATAGCATGGGATAAACCATGGTATGAATGTTGGTGATTTGGGCACGATTCAAGGTGTCTGAGGGTCAGAGAGCATCAGTCAGGGAAGCCAGTGCAAGGACTGCATGCGAGCATGGGTGGGCCAAGGTCAACGTTCACCAACACAGAAGGCATGCTGGGAAGCCAGGGCCAGAGCTGCATCATGGGAGAGGAAAGAAAGAGGAGCTAGCATGGAGATGGAGATTCTGGATGGGAAGTCCAGCATGAGAAGTAAGTCGTCCCCTCAGGGAGATCAATCACAAAGACAAGAGCTTCAGGATTGGAAATACTCCAGGGTTTTTGTTTTGTTTTGTTTTGTTTTGTTTTTAATTAACTGAAGTTCAGACTTTGTTCAGAGTCCCTTAGTTTTTACCTAATGTCCTTTTTCTATCCCTGATTCCATTCAGGTTACCATGACATTTAGGGTCCTCCTGGCTGTGACAATATTCCTTGTTTTGGATGGTGACTGTGACAGTTTGGAGGGGTACTCACCAGCTGTTTTACAGAATGTCCTTCAATTGAGATTTGTCTGATTATTTCTCTGATCGTTACACTGGGACAATGGGTTTGAAAGAGGAAGACCACAGAGGGAATGGGCCATTCTCATCACCTTCTATCAAGGGCACATGTTCTTGAGATGACTCATCAATGCTGATACTGACCTTGACCACCTGGCCAAGTAGTATTTGTCGGGTCTCACCACTGGAAAGTTATTCTTGTCCTCTGCCCCACTCCTTCCCATACTGTCCTCTTTGGAAAGAAGTCACCAAGCACAGCCCACATTTACGGGGTGGGAAGTTACCTGCACCTCCTTGAAGGGTGCACTCTGGTATTATTTTCAAAATCGGAAGAAAAATATCCCTGCGTTAAAAGATGAAGAGGATCACATGCAAGTAGAGCAAAAGCCCAGAATTTCTTTTGTGTCCCCGCCTGAACTGGAGGGTTGGCACCGAGCCAGGTCCCCAGCAATGCTTCAAGAGATGCAAAAATCTGAGCGTTACTTCCAAGGGTCAACCTGACTTCGGAAAAGCTGAAGACACCAAAAAACAAAACAAAACAAAACGAAACTAAAACAAAGCAAAACAAAACTGGACACCAAAGCAAGGCAGAGGTTCAACCAGTTAGTATTCTTTTCAGAGGCACTGATTTTTTCATTCAGTTCATTCATCGTTTTCAAACACTCAGGGCTCTGTCTCCTCGGGTGGTCCTTCCTCTGTGGAGCTTTGGGCAAATGACATAGCTTCCCGTGTCATTGGGTGGCTCTCTGTTTATTCAACATACCTACCAAACACCAGCCAATGTTCTAGAACCCGGCCTACGGAAATGAAACCTCCTTCCTACGAGGGGGAAGATGGGCAACAAGCAAGGAGACAGACAATATCCTTTAAGCTGACGGGATTACATAGCGAGAAATATGCACTTATGAGCTACCAAGTGACAGATGGGGGACCCCTTCCGACAGTGGGGTCTGGGAAGGCCGCTCTGAGAAAATGACATCTGAGCTGCCATCGAATGGCCAAGAGAAGCAGGCTTGAGAAGACGGGAGGAAGGACCACTACCGGCAGATCAAGCTGTGGGTGCCGAAGCCCTCAGATGGCAACAAGCTTTATGTTCAAGAACAGAGAGAAGGTCCATGTGGCTGGAGCGAAATGAGAAAGGGGAGCAGCACTGTGGGATGCGGAGACGGGAAGGGGCCAGAGGACGTGGTGGAAAATCGGGGTTGGATTCCTGGAGGTTGACCCCGTTTCGCGGGGGCAGTGAGGAGACCCGGTGGTGTTTCCCGTGGTTGCCGTCTCCTGGGAGAGAGCACACAGTGGAGGGAACAGCCCCGGGGTAGCCAGTCCAGCCTCCCGCCATTGCCTCAGAGGGCCGTTGAAGATTAAATGCATCACAACCCGTGCAAAGTGCTTAGCCCAGGGCCTGGTCATAGCAAGCAATCGATAAATGCAATAAAATAAAATAAAATAAAACAAAGGCAATCATTTCAAACGTGATTAGGCACATGCCTGCTGCTTTTCCCCGCTCAGCAGCAACCGGTCCTGTGGATCTTTCTGAGTGTGGGAGAGCCCAGAGCCCGCTGACCTCCCCTCCTCTTCCCACAGACGGGGCCGACTGGCCTGGGGTGTGGCATTCAAGCCGCGAGGAGGCAGAGTGTTTGGGGGTGCACACATCCAGGCACACCCAGCAGGGTCCAAAACACCTGCCCGGGCCTCACTTAGCCCTGGAGGGTGTCCAGAAGGTTCCTTGTGAAGGCCAGCAGAACGTGCCATCCCCAAATATGCCACCTTGGCCTAAGAATTGTTTTGAGCTAAAGGCATTCGAGAAAAAAAGCAAACAAACAAGAAACAAAGAAAGCTCCCTGCCCTTCCTTGATTTGCCTAAAAGCAGGACATTATAAAGGTATATCGCTGATTTGCCTAAAAGCAGGATATCTATAGGGGTGTATCTTTCCCTTCGCTATCAGGAAGGGCAGAGGTTAATCAGCAGAGAGAACTCTAGACCGTTATCATTACCAGGCAAATCTATAAAACAAACTCTGCTGAAAACTAGCCCTTCCCTGCCATGAATTTCCCCCGTACATTTACCTCCCCATGATTTACTGCCTAGCAGCTCCAAGTCCTTCCCCTCTGATTTGTCACTTCTCTAAAAATTTATTGTTCTTTTGTCCCAATTCTAACCACTACCATGAGCTGCTCACCACGGGGGCTCTCCCGTGTATATGCGCAACGCACACGTTCATAAACTTCTGTTCGTTCCTCTCCTGAAAATCTGTCTTCTGTCAGTTTAATTTACAGGGCCCCAGCCCAGGACCCTAATGTGCGTAGAGGAAAAAGATTTTTTTTCTTCCCCTACACCTGCTAGGTGCCTCTTTTTTTTTTTTTTTTTAAGATATTATTCATTTGAGAGAGAGAGTGTGTGTGTGTGTGAGAAAGAGAGAGAGAGAGAGGCAGAGCATAAGCAGGGGGGAGCTCCAGAAAGAGAAGGAGAAGCAGGCTCCCCACCAAGCAAGGAGCCTGACTTGGGGCTCGATCCCAGAAGCCTGAGATCATGACCTGAGCCAGAGGCAGACGCTTAACCGACTAAGCCACCCAGGCGCCTCCCCGCTGCTTGGCATCTCTTAAAGTGGGTGCCAGGAACCGAGGGCTGAAGTCTGGGCTTGGCAGAAGTTGGGGAAGAAAAACGGCGTGGAAATGAAGAGTATCCTGTGGTAAACGTGAAGTAGTAAAAGGTATTTGGGAAAAGGTAGGAAAAGCTCAACTCTGTGGGGTAGAGAAGAGCAGGAAAACTGTCACCAACACCCATGAGCCTGGAAAACTCCAGTATGAATCATGGCGTGCCCACATCAGGAAAGGGCTACTTAGGGCCCAGCTGGAGAGAGTCGGACTGTGTCTGCCTTGCCCGAGGGGGGCGAGGGGCTGAGCCAGGCTGTTAGCTGTTCAAGTCACTGCTTCCCCTAAACAGAATTTCAATCAACAGAGTACTAGGAGTCTAGGCCACCCGACTACATGGAAAATGAAAAATAAACCTTTCCGTAGTTCCAGCTGTGCTGAGCCCAGAGGGTCTGCTCTAAGGGAGGCTGGAACCCGCAAAGGGCATTTTGTGGAAGGGGAGACCAGCAATTGCCTCGAGACAAGGGGGTGTGTAGGGCAACTTCCTGCTACGGGCTCATTTTGTTCAGGGCATTTCAACTCTAAATGTCATCGCGTGATGTCTCTGACTTGGAGTGGCCATCTGTTGATTTAGCCTCCCTGCGTGCATTCACCTTTCTTTGGTAATAAGACCCCTACTTCCATTGGGGAACCAATGCGGCCCCCGGTGCCCGGCCTTGGGGATTGTGGAGTGGCATAGCATTCCGTTTCCCCAGCCACGGGGGCTGGTTCAGATGGGCAAGGGGCCCCGTGACAGAACACAAGGAATCCAGCCCAGAACTCTTATGGGAACTCTTGCAGGAAGAGAAACTCTGTCCAGTTTCCTGCCGGACATGAACTTGCCATCACATGGATCCTGAGAGCAAAGCCTTCACGGACGGAGGTCAAGAACCAAGAGATGGGCAGCAACAAATGAGGTATTTTGAAACCCTGGATCAGCCACCCCTAGAAAAATAGACCCTCCTGTGTCCCCTTTTTGCTTAAACAGTTCAGGAGTTTCCTGTAGAGAATCACACTAGCGCTTGACATCCTTTTTATTTTTTATTGTGTTTAGAGGTTTTTTTTTTTAAGATTTTATTTATTTATTTGACAGAGAGAGACACAGGGAGAGAGGGAACAGAAGCAGGGGGAGTCGGAGAGGGAGAAGCAGGCTTCCCGCCGAGCAGGGAGTGGGGGAGCCCAATGCAGGACTTGTTCCCGGGGCCCTAGGATCATGACCTGAGCTGAAGGCAGATGCTTAACGACTGAGCCACTCAGGCGCCCCACTCGACGTCTTTTTAAGAGAAACGTGTGAGACTGAGCAGCAGGGGCTGAAAATGCTGCTGGAGTTCCCGAGCTATGCAGCAAAGGGCAGTCCTAGTGCCCCCCCCCCCTTCCTCCGGAAAGACTGCACAACCGGCTCCTAAGGCAGGGTCTGTGAACTGCAGCGGAGGGCCAGATCTAGCTCCCTCCTGCTTTTGCGCAGCCTGGGAGCTAAAAATGCTTTTGATACATTTTTAAATTGTTGGGGGGAAAAATCGAAAGAAAAGGACTGGATCGTGGCATGTGGAAATTATACAAAATTCAAATTTCAGTGTCCATAAATAAAGCTTTATTGGAGCATAGCCATGTGCCCATTTGTTTATGTATCGTCTATGGCTGCTTTCACACAGAGTTGGATGGTTGGGATAGACACCATATGGCTTCAAAGACACAAATATTTACTATTAGCCCTTTAAGAAAAGGTTTGCGAACCCTTCTCCAAAGGGGGTCGTTTAGATATTTAGGGAAAGCGACTCTGTGACTTGTCTTTTATAAACTAGGATGTCAAAGGTTTTAAGTTCCAAACTCCTTATGCTGACAAACTTGGTAAAAAAAAAAAAACAAAAAAAAAACAATTCGTTTTTCTTGCCAGGTAACATGAGCAGAATAGCTAATTATTTGCACAGATTTGTTTAGAAGAAACTCCTATTTAAGGTTTTAAGGTTGTAAAATGAATTTCTATCTAGAATTCAAACAATAATCTAAGAGGCAATAGCAATGATATATTCCATCTTAGTAATGGTTACTTAGCCCTATTTTTCCATATTCACAAAACTTCTCTTTCTAGAGATGCCTGGGTGGCTCAGTTGGTTAAGCGGCTGCCTTTGGCTCAGGTCATGATCCCAGGGTCCTGGGATCGAGCTCTGCATCGGGCTCCTTGCTCGGCAGGGAGCCTGTTTCTCCCTCTGCCACTCTGCCTGTTGTGCTTTCTCTCTCTCTGACAAATAAACAAAATCTTAAAACAAAACAAAACCCTCTCTTTCTAGCACTTTCTATTTTTTTTGTATAATCTGATAAATAATCCAAGCCATAATTGAAATAAACTTTACAGTAAGGATAATAGTTATTATTTATTAAGTCTTTACTATTTGCCAGGCAGAATTCTGAATATTTTGCTTATATTAACACACTTAATGGCCCCAACCCATGTATCAGGTAAGTACTATTATCATACCTATTTGGTAAATGAGAAAGCTAAGACATAGAGGCAGGTTAAGTAATTTGCCTAATAAGGTCACATAGTCAGCGAATACTGGGTCCAGGATTCAAACCCCAGGACTCTGGCCCCCTTACCTGGGCTATGCTATGGGGTAGACCATCTCAGCTTTATTTAAAAGAGGTGACAGGAACAAGATCTTACTGTCATTGGAAATTTACTTAGTAGCACCACACAGTTGACCCTCAAACGACACGGGGCTTAGGGGGTGACAACTCCCCCCCACTCCCCACATAGTCCGATGCACATATAGCTTTCAACTCTCCCAAAACTTAACTAGGAATAGCCTACTGTTGACCAGAAGCCTGACCAATAACATAAAGTCCATCAACCCATGTTTTGTACGTTATATGTATTGTATACTGTATTCTTACCGAAAAGTAGGCTAGAAAGAAAGAAAATACTATTAAGAAAATCATAAGGAGGAGAAATACATTTGCAGGACTGTACTGCATTTATTGAAAAATATCCTCGTAGAAGAGGACCTGCGCAGTTCCAACCTGTGTGGTTCAAGGGGCAACAGTAGATTGCCTTCACCCAGTGTGGGTGGGCCGCCTCTAATTCGTTGAGGGCCTGAATAGAGCAAAGGGCAGAAGAAAGAGGAATTCACCCCTTCTTTTTTCTACTTCACCGATTGAGCTGGGACAGCACATCTCATCCTCTGTTGCCCAAGAACTGGTGTTTATATCACCAGCTCCCCTGGGTCTCAGGCCTTCCTCTGGACTCAGACTGATTTACACCCCGGGTTCTCCCGGGCCTCCAATTAACAGATGGCAGATCATGAGAATATCCAACCTCCATAATCACATGAACCAATTCTTCATGATGAACTATATATATATATATATGTTTATATATAGAGAGAAATCTATCTATATAGATAGATACAGATATAGATATAGATATAGATATAGATATAGATATAGATATAGATATATCCTGGATATATATATCCCCTCTGGGGAATCCTAATACAACCCCAGAATCCTTAAACAATATCCCCTTCTGGCTAAGGCGAATGGGTTTCGATTACCTACAACCCAAAGGATCCTCACACGTAGCCCAGCTAAAGGCAAAACAGTCTTCCAGTTTTTATATTCTCTGAATCATCAGCATGGGTCTTTCAAATAATGGATTTTCTGAATTTCTAATTATTCCCTCAGTTGTGCACTAACTAGCCCAGCTCCCAAGAATTACTGGTTTGTAGGTAGAGAGACTAGTTGAATATGCCTAAAATGGACAATCTGGGAGTCAGCAAATTGGTTTTAGGCTTCGGTTTTGTTTTTCTGGTGGATGTTTGTTTACGTCCCTTCTCTTTTCCCGAGAAGGAAACAAGCGTCCTTCCCCATTTTCCTCCAGTGAAACAGCTGGAAATGGCAGTTTGTACTTGGGATGGAGCTGGGGGAGATAAACAGTATCAGAACCAATTACCAAAATGACCGGAATGGATATAAAACACATGCATAATTTCCTAGTAAGTCACATCAGGTGGAAATGGTTCAGACATCATCCAAACCCTTTTCTGAAGAAAGTAAGCAAGGGGGATGGAAAAAGAGAGCAATGTCTTCCCAGGGCTGGTAGTAATCGGCATTCTAATGGGTGTGACCGTCCCTTTTGTGGATAAAGGACCTGAATGGCCAGGAGATTTGCTAACTGATGGCAACGTCAGAATCAGAGATTTGCTAACTGAAGGCAAGGCCAGAATCCGACCTCTGGCCTCCGAGTCCAGCTCCTCAAGCCCAGTGACCTCTAGTGAAGTCTTTCTTTTGCCCCAGCTACTATGCATTTCCTGATTTTCCTTTGGGGGGACTGGGCACGTGACCCAGAACCTGGCCAATCAAAATATTCCACCGCCACCTCTTCCCCTCTCTCTGGCCACAATAATTGGTTCAAATGGACAAATTATCCCAGTTGGAGCAATGACAGTCAGTCCCAGGACATTTAGTGAAACTATTGGAGAAGAAGACTCTGTCCCTGCTGGGACTGCTAGCTGATGGGTCATGTAAGCTTGGAGCTGTTGGCGTCACCACAAGCACCTGTCTTGAGAATGAATCCAACACTTGGTAGATGCAGAGTAAAGAGAAGATGAAAAGACTGAGTCCACTGAGCCATGACTGAACTGATGGAGTTTTGAACCCCTGGATCTAGCCATGCCTGAACTCAACACAGTCTATTCATAAGCCAATAACCTCTTTATTTTTTTAAGGATTTTATTTATTTATTTGAGAGAGAGCGAGGGAGAGAGAGTGAGCACAAGCGGAGGTGGGAAGGGGCAGAGAAGAAGGGAGAGAAATCCTCAAGCAGACTCCCTGCTGGGTGGGACTTCTTCCCCAGACCCTGAGATCATGACCTGAGCCCAAATCAAGGGTCGGACACTCAAGCGACAGAGCCACCCAGGTACCCCCAATAACTTCCTTTTTTAGCTTAAGGCAGTTGAATTAGAGCCTTGAGTCGAGCAACCATCATCCTATAGCCTGCAGGGCTGATCACTTCCTGCCCCGAACCTTCCAAACACCTGGCAATGACTAGCAGACAAGGTGACTACAGCTATTCTTGCACGCACTGTTTAGTGAGTATCAGCTACATGCCCAGCGCGGAGCCTAATGCAGCAGACACAGGTGATCAGGATAGGCCCCACTCTGTCCTCGCCGATCTTGGGGGTCGATGATTACAATAATGTATACATGCGTATTGGCCGGGGTGGGGGTGGGGAGGCATCAAGGCCTTGCCTAGTTTAGGGATCAGAAAGGTGTCCCTGAGGAAGTGACCATTAATCTGACACTCCAGGAATGCGTTAGCTGTGCAAGAGGAAAGGAGAACACAGGGAGGACAGGCAAGGATTTGAGCTAGGAACTGGCAAGAGACAAGGCTGGAGGTTCCTCTCTCTTCTTCCTCTGCAGGTCTGTTAACTGGACGCCTAAAGCTTATCCCGCATCCACCTTCTCAGGGCCCCACCAGCCGAGCAAGGGCTAGAACCCCATGGTCCCAGTCTTTTTTTTTTTTTTAAGATTTTATTTATGAGAGAGAGCACAAGCAGGAGGAGCAGCAGGCAGAGGAAGAAGCAGGCTCTCCACTGAGCCCGATGTGGTGCTTGAATCCCGAACCCTGGGATCATGACCTGAGTTAAAGGCAGATGCTTAACCAACTGAGCCACCCAGGCACCCTCCCTGGTCCCAGTCTTGAACCCGCACAATCCATTCGTCCCACAGCTGTCCCCAGTGAAGGCAATAGGGAGCCACTGAAAGAACATAAGCCCGGAAAGGAGATGCTCGTCCTGTGACGGGGTCTCCACTTTGCCCGCAGAAGAGCTCATCTTTAGCTATCTGTAGCCCTAAAGTTCTTCTCTGGACCTGCGGTCAGGCTGCTGGAAGGGGCAGGGTCTACTGGAAGGGGCGGGGTCTACTGGAAGGGGCGGGGTTTATTTGAAGGGGGAGGGCCTACCGGAAGGGGCGGGGTCTACCGGAAGGGGAAGGGTCTACCGGAAGAGCAGCCCTGAGGGATGCTGCCGGTGTGGACGAAGCCCGCCAGGCTTCTCTGAGTCCTTTCACAGTGAGTAATGATTTGTCACAGTCCGGGGTCTTCCCTGAATTCTTCAGCCTCCAAGGCGGGGGACTCGCTCAGGGCCGCACTTCCCATTCAGTTCGGCAAAGCGGGTTCGGGGCTTCCTTTGCGCAGGACCGCCTGCTGGATGGCAGGGTCTGGGGACGGGGGATGGTGTTGACAACACACAGGAGGACGTCCTGGGGCAGAGGAGCTTTGAAGCCCATGGAGAGAGAGACATTCACGAGGAAAAAGAGGAGAAGCAAGTGTAGAACAAGTATTTTCTTTTCTTTTCTTTTTTTAAAAGATTTTATTTATTTATTTGTCATAGAGAGAGAGAGCACAGGCAGGGGGAGCAGCGGGCAGAGGGAGAAGCAGGCTCCCAGCTGCACAGGGAGCCCGATGCGGGGTCGATCCCAGGACCCTGGGATCACGACCTGAGCTGAAAGCAGATGCTCAATGGGCTGAACCACCCAGGTGGCCCTAGAACAAGTATTTTCAATGTCAGGAAAGTAAAGATGGTGAAAGAAGACACAAAAGGCCACATACTGTCTGACTCCTTTCTGGGAAATATCCAGAAGAGGCAAAACCACAGAAACAGAAAGCGTAGTCCAGGAGAGGGGGTATATGGGAAGTGATGGGGTTTCTTTCTGGGGTGACAAAAATGTTTGGAAACTAGATGGAGATGATAACTGCGTAACACCATGAATGTATTAAGTACCCTAATGGTATGCTGTCTAATGGTTAATTTTACACTCTGTGAATTTTGCTTCTATTTAAAACCAAAAAGAAGAAAAGAAAAAGGGGGAAAAGGAGGTAATTCTAGCCAGGAAGAGACCGAAGATTTTATGGAGGGGGCGGCCTTGGCGCTGGATCCTGACGGATGGTTTGGGTCTTGTCCCGTGAGGTCGGGAGGCAGGAAGAAGCTGAGAGTCATTCTCTAGACCTAAAAAAAGAGCTGAGCTTTAATTGCCTCAGTTATCCTCAGGGCAAGCCTTTCCAGAAGGAAGTAATACATTGCCTTGTTTTATGCATACAGAAGGGAGGCCCAGAAAGGGAAATGAGCCGTCTAAGGTTGCACGGCTGGTGAGTAGTGGAGAGCTGGGATCCGACCCAGGCTTATCTAACTCAGCCAGGCTGAGCTGTCTTCTATAGAAGGAAAAGCACGTATGCTCAGAATTCTCCTTTATATTAATTTCTCCAAAATGGGCGAAAGGAGTCAACAGGTACAAATGTCCAGGTATAAAAGAAATAAGTCCTGGGCCGCCTGAGTAGTATAGTCATTTGAGTGTCTTGACTCTTGATTTCAGCTCAGGTCAGGATCTCAGGGTCATGAGATCGAGCCCCAGGACGGGCTCTGCACTCAGCGCAGAGTCTGCTTGAGATGCTCTCTCTCTCTCTCTCTAATAAATAAATCTTCAAAAAAATAGAAAAGAAGTAAGTCCTGGGCATGTGATGGACAGCGTGATGACTATAGTTAATAATACCGTGTTGTACATTTGAAAGTTGCTAAGAGAGTAGATCTTAAAAGTTCTCATGACAGTAATTTTAAAAATGCATAATTGTGTGTGGTGACGAGCATTAGATGAGTATGATCATTTCACAATATATACAAATCCTGGGTTATTATTGTTGTACACCAGAAACTAATAGTATGTTATATGTTGATTATACCTCCATAGAAAAAAGAATTTATCTTTCTAAGGTTTTTCATGGAAGAATAATCCATGGAATTTAGCCCACTAGATATATACTCATGGCAGCATTCTTTATAACGTGAAAAACTGGAAATGTCAAATGTTGAGCTGCAGGGGCTGATTAAAATCGAGTTATTGAAGAATAAATACTTGATGACTTGGGAATATTGTTGCCATATATAGTGCCAAGTAAAAAAAAAAAAAAGGTGGGATATGGAAAAGTGAATAGTTGCTTATTATTAGTTGCATAGGAAAAAAATATATGGAAAAATGACTGGACAGAAAACATGCATCAGGATGTTGGTTAACTTAGGAAGGAAGGTGGAATTTTGAGTGATACTCCTGTATGTTTTATAATTTTTTTCTCAGTTTTCATGTCTGTAAAATGGACATAATATTAGGACTTCTCTCATCAAATTGTTACAAAGACCAAATGATTAATGTATGTAAAGTTTAAAGCACAGTGTCTGACTTAGGATAAATGGCCAATTAAAATAACTGGCACTAGAAATATTATCAGGCACATGGATTAATTTTGTAGCTAGGAACACAGGCAGTAAATGCTATTTCAGAATCCTGTAGAATCTTTTTGTTTCTTGGCTTTTGTTTTAAATATAGGACACTCCTACATCCCAGCCCCCGGAAGTCACCTCTTTTTGCCTCCCTGTCAGTGATATCCTCCTCCAGGTGTGAAACTGGAGGGGGCAGTGAGTCATGGCTGCTTCCACAGGTGCCCTTGAAATGTGAGCTTGACTCAGCTCCATATTGCTCTGCGTAGAAAGCAACTAGCTTCTTCCAGGATCAGACCTCTGTCCCTAGGCTGCCCCTCCAAAGGGGGTTGCCCCACGGAGGGTGACAGGGCTCAAAGCCAAACCAGCAGATGGTTCTGGTGGCCACCGAGACATCTCACTCTCTACTTCCAACCCTAGGCAATCAGGAAGAGCATCTCTGCTCACTTCATGGGTTCGTGTTGTGGGTATTGACATCAAGGCATCCAATTCAGTCCATGTGCTGGGCAGAGACTTTTTCCCTTAGAGATAGAGAAGATGTGGCCTCAGCATCATCCCATACCTCTGGGGAGTCCCTCGGAGTAGGACCTGGCCTTTTTTCTCAAGGCTGGTTCCTACTCAAGGCCACTCTACCACTTGGAGCAGGCTGGGGAACCTTGCCCATATCAATGGCGGTGGATTCTATCCTGCAAGGAAATATCTGTCTTTCCCAGAAGGTCTGGTTCAGGGTCTCAATGATGTTTTAGAATTACACAAGCAATAAGTGAATTAATTCTCATCGTAGAAAGATGGAACATTCTAGAAATATAATAAGAGGGGCACCTGGGTGGCTCAGTGGGTTAAAGCCTCTGCCTTCAGCTCAGGTCATGATCTCAGGGTCCTAGGATCGAGCCCCGCATCAGGCTCTCTGCTCAGCGGGGAGCCTGCTTCCCCCTCTCTCTCTGCCTGCCTCTCTGCCTACTTGTGATCTCTCTCTGTCA
>CM052890.1:22945307-23005355 GCA_028534135.1 Potos flavus
TGCATTCATGCAAATGTGTGTAAAACACAGAAATAAAAGGGAAATTCCTGGGGTGAAGGAGAGGTTCATTTAAAATATTGTTAAATATTGCCAAAGGGCCTTTCTGAAACGCCAAATAAATTTCCAAATTCAGTCTTTCGAGTTGATGCTGTGTTATCAAGATTTAACAGACAATTGTGGTATGTGTTTAGGAAAAAATATTTTAAGTTTGCTTTATCCCAATATTTCCCTTCAAGGGATCAAGATCAAGATCCCTTGATCTCCACAAAGAGATTAATATTTATAGAATAGGCACATTCACTACCTTGAACTTGAACATAAGATACAAGAAATAATTGCATAGTTGACCTGAGGGAAAGAGCAATAAAATGCACTTGGTTGTCTTGACAAAATCCACCACTGCCCAAGTGGGAACTCAGTAACAGATAATTGTCCTCTCCAAGGTAGAGGGGCTCAAAACAAAAACTAATGTTTATTTCATATCATGTTCACAAAAACATTGTAAGTTTCTGACTATTTTTATTCTTTTTTTTTTTTTTTTAAGATTTATTTACTCATTTGAGAGAAAAAAAAAACAAGCACAAATCAAGGGAGGGGCAGAGGGAGAGAATCTTCAAGCAGACTTCCCCCACTAAGCTCCAAGTCCAACACAGGGCTAGATCCCACCACCCATAAGATCACGGCCTGAGCTGAAACCAACAGTCAGATGCTTAACAGACTCAGCCACCCAGGAGCCCCTATTTTTATTCCATTTTTACAACTGAAGTAACCAAGGCTCTAAGAAATCAAATGATTGCCAAGATTCCAGAGTTAGAACAAGACACAACTACGATGGGAACTCAGATCATGTGACTCCCAAAACCACGCTCTTAACCACCGTGCTAGCCTACCTCACCCACCACACCACCCCATCGTAATGGCACACCTGAACAGCCCTATCACAGATACCCTTCTTCCACATCAGGAATTCAGAGTCAGTAAGTCATGTCATTTGAGGGAGTGCAATATCACCACTATTAACATTACACTTGAAGGCTGAGCCAATGCAATAAGATGAGAAAAAATAAGTATAAGAAACAGAAAGAAATAAAATAGTGTTAATCTGCAGATTGTGTGGTGGTCCGCAAAGAAAATTCAAGAGCATCTATATTAAAAAGAGTTTAGTAAAGTTGCTGGTTATAAGATTAATATCCCCCCCAAATCTGTAAGAGTCCTATACTCCAGTAACAATTACTTAAAATTTTCATTTAAAAAATCACAACAGCAGATAAAACGATAAAGTTCTTGTAGGAATAAATTTAACAAAATATGTGAAATCTTCAGCGAGAAAGTGATGAAAGTTCATTGGAGAACCTAAAGAGAAAACCCAAATAAATGGAAATATATTCCATGGTCATGGATGGGAAGACTTGTATCACAAATGGTCAAATTCTCCCCCGATAGCAAGATAATAACAGTAATTAAGATACCATGGAACTGACATATAGATGGAGGAATAGAAAAACATAATAAAAAAGGATCTAGACATACCTGCATATGGAAATGTGCTAAAGGCAGGAGGTTACATTATAAATCAGTAGAGGCAGGATAAATTCCCCAGTACTGGGGAAACTAGTTATTTACATGAGAAAAAATAAAATAAAATTATATCCCTGCTTCAGGCCATACATCAATAGTTCTCAACCCTTTAAAATAATTATCGAGGACCCAAAGAGCTTTTGTTTATACATCTATCAACATTTATTATATAAATGAACTAAAACTGAGAACTTTTAGAAAGATTTCTTAATTCATTTAAAAATAATTGCTACCAACTCATTACATGTTAACATAAATAACATATTTTTAATTAAAAAAAAAAACAAAACACCTCTGTTTTCCAAAACAAAAAAACTCCATGAGTGGCACTGTTTTACATTTTTGCAAATGTCCTTAACGTCTGGCTATTTTCATATCTGCTTCTACAATCAGTCCGTTGTGTTATATTATTTTGGTTGGAGCACATAAAGAAAATCCAGCCTTACATGGATTATGTGGTTAGCAAAGAGAAGTAACTTAATAGCCTTTTAGAAAAGTTTTTATTTAAATTCCAGGTAACATACACTGTATGTTACCTGGAATTTAAATAAAAATTAAATTAAATTAATTTTAGGTGTACAATATAGTGATTCGGCACTTTTATACATCACCCAGTGCTCATCATGACAGGTGTGCTCCTTAATCCCCATCACCTTTTTCACCCATTTCCCCCCACATCTCCCCCACTCCACCCCTGCCCACCTCCCTTCTGGTAACCATCACTGTGTTCTCTATAGAGTTTGCTTCCTGGTTTGTCTGTCTCTTTTTTCCCCCACTTTGTTCATTTCTTTTGTTTCTTAAATTCCACATTTGAGTGAAGTCATATGGTATTTGCCTTTTTCTGACTGACTTATTTTGCTTAGCATGATACTCTCTAATTCCCTCCATGTCATTGCCAATGGCAAGATTCCATATTCCAGTGATATTCCACTGTACATATATATACCTCATCTTCTTTATCAGTTCACCAGTAGATGGACACTTAGGCTGTTTCTATCATTTGACTATTGTAGTTTTGTTGTTTTTTTTTTTAATCTCCCAAGGACCATCACCAGGGGATTCTTTTTTTTTTTTTTTTTAATCTTATTTATTTATTTGACAGAGAGAAAGAGATCACAAGTAGGCAAAGAGGCAGGCAGAGGGAGAGGGGGAAGCATGCTCCCCGCTGAGTGGAGAGCCCGATTTGGGGCTTGATCCCAGGACCCCGAGATCATGACTGAGCCGAAGGTGGAGGCTTAATCCACTGAGCCACCTAGCGCCCCGGCTATAGTAGTTTTAATAGCCTTTCCAGATTATTGTGGATATTCTTATTTTCTACTAGACCAAAACTCAAGAAGTAGTAATCTTCAAGGTTAGTTGCAATGTGGATTCTGAAACTATATCAATGAACTTCTTATACTCTGTTATGTGAAATCAATTGGTCTGTCTTACTCTTTGAAGAGATCTTTAAACCAGGCATAATTTTGTAATATCACACATTGGTCATTTAGAAAATACTGATTCACTGAGTTATGCTAATCTCTAAATATTGAAACATTTCATCAGAAAAATTACATTAATTCACATTACTACCAATCTCATCCAAGAAGTCTTGTACTGGGAAGCTATCAAGCTCTTGGGAACAGAGGCAAGTTTTCCAAAACCCTGATCGTCTATTGAAAGCTCAAGTGCAACAAATACTTCTCAGTTGTTTTCCTTGAAGTGACAGGCTCACTTCATTCACTTTTGAGAAATTGTCTGGCAAACACCCAAGCCTTGAAAATTGTCAGTTATCCTTTTAAGTAAAAATGGCACTCTATACCAAAAAAAAAACAAAAGCAGCTAGTTCAGTTCAAACAATTGCAGTGTTTTTCCTTCAGAATACACAAAAGTGCTTTATATGTCCTTCCCATCCCATCATCCAGAATATTTAAAAGACACATACTCAAGGGTCAAGAGTTAAAAGAAATTAGTAATTCTATTGCTTCATCAAGAACATTCTTTTTTAAAAAAGATTTTATTTATTTATTTTTGTGAGAGTGAGCATGAGCAGATGAGGGTTGCAGGGGAAGAAGCAGACTCCCCACTGAGCAGGGAACCCAATGCAGGGCTTGATCCTAGGACTCCCAGATCATGACCTGAGCTGAAGTCGGATGCTTAACTGACTGAGCCACCCAACAAGAACATTCTTTTTTTTTTTTTTCCAACGAGAACATTCTTAAGTGAAACTGATGTTTATTCGTTTTTACCTGTGAGTGCATAGCAGTGAAGAACATAATGATTCCTAGCAGAGTTGGGTTGAGGCTTAAGCCCTAACACATCAATAATTATCTTAAACGTAAGTGGTCTAAATATATCAACTAAAATAGCCCCCGAAATTAGCAGAGTGAATAGAAAAACATGATCCGGCAATATATTATCTACAAAAAACTCACTTCAAATGCAACAGCATAGGCGGATTGAAAGAAAGATGACGGAAAAAAGTATACAAATACTAATCAAAAGACAGAAGGAGTGGCTATGCTAATATCAGATAAAGTAGACTTCAGGGGCACCTGGGGGGCTCAGTGGGTTAAAGCCTCTGCCTTTGGCTCAGGTCATGATCTCAGGGTCCCGGGATCGAGCCCCGCATCGGGCTCTCTGCTCGGCAGAGAGCCTGATTCTCTCTCTCTCTCTGCCTGCCTCTCTGCCTACTTGTGATCTCTCTCTCTGTCAAATAAATGGATAGAATCTTAAAAAAAAAAAAAAAAAGTAGACTTCAGAGCACAGAAAATTATAAGAGGGACATTATATAAGGGTCAGTCCATCAAGAAGATATAGCAATCCTGTTTATTCACCCAACATTAAAGCATCAAGATCTATGAAGTGGACCGACAGAGTGTAAAGGATGGACAAATCCACAGCTATAATTGGGGACCTCAACCCTCCACTGTCAGTCCCACCCACTGATGGGAATACTAGACAGAAAATCAGCAAAGATACAGAATAAGTGAAGAGCTCTATCGACTAACTCAATGTAACTGATATTTCTGGGACACTCTACCCAACAACAGTAGAATGCACTTTTCCCCCAAGTGCCCATGGAACATTAATCAAGATAGACCGCATCCAGGCCCCAAACCCAAATTTAACAAATTTAAAACAATTGAAAGCATACAAGTTATGTTTTCTGAACATAATGGAATCAATAACAGAAATATAACAGAAAAATCTCTCAACACTTGGAAATTACACAACGTACTTCTAAATAATCATTGGTTCAGAAAAGGAATCTCAAAGGAAAAAAAGAACCAAACGAAAATGAAAATACAGTATATCAACATATATGGAATGCAGCTAAGACAGTAGAGAGAGGGAAGTTTATAGCACTAAATATGCTAGAAAAGAGTTCTCATATCAGTAATCTAAGTTCCTATCTCAAGAAAATTTTTAAAAGTAGCAAAATAAACCCAAAGAACACAGAAGGAAGGAAATAATAAAAATAAGAGCAGAATAGGTGAATCCAAAGCATCAAAACAGTAGAGAAAAATCAATGAAATTGGGGCACCTGGGTGGCTCAGTCAGTTGAATGACCAACTCTTGGTTTCGGCTCAGATGGTCTCATGGGTCATGAGATCGAGCCGCATGGGGGCTCCGCACTCAGCCTGGAGTCTGCCTGAGGATTCTTCCTCTCTGCCCTCCCACCCTGCACGTGCACGTTCTCTCTCTCTCTCAAATACATACATAAATCTCGAAAAAACTGTATAGTTTTAACACACACACACTAATACATATACACGGTACTTGTAAATCTGGGGAAATCAATAATATCAACAGATTGGATAAATGTCAATCTTCTGCTTTTGATATTGTACCATAGTTATGCACAGTTCTACCACTGGGTGAACGTGGGTGAAAGGTAGAGATCTCTCTATTACTTCTTAACAACTGCATACACAGTACAGTTATCTGTAAGAAGTTAAAAAAAAAAAGAAAAAAAAGGCCAGACTGAGCGAAGGTATTTATCACACACAAATATACCTGTGATCAGGAACCAAGCAAAATAACAACACGGTAGGGGGGGAAAAAAAAGCGCAAAATGAAATGAACTGAGGATTCCCTGAAGAGGAAATTCAAATGTCCAATCAACATGTAAAAAGATGTTTCACCTCACTGGTAATCAGGAAAATGCAAAAATAAAATAACAAGTTTCAGACTGGCAAACTTTTAATCATCTTGAGAGCTGACAGTTGTTCGGTGTGGATATTAAAAAAAAGACGGCTACTCGTACCCTCTTGGGAGGGATGTAAATTTGTACAGTCACGGTTGGGAAACAGTTTGACAGTGTTTACTAAAACTGAAGACGGGCAGACTCTCCGCTTAGCCCTTCCACTTCCAGATAAATAGCGTGCCTCAACTCTTGCTCCCGGACCCAAAAAAATACATCCCAAGATGACCATGAGAGCAGTGTTTGCGAATAGTAGCAAATCAAAACTACCCAGATATTATCAGTAGGACATGGGGTGAAGAATTTGTGGTTTATTCCTATACTTTGAGCAGTTCAAAAAAAAAAAGAAAAGAAAAGAATTGGTTTATATGTATGAACGTGCATAAGTCCTAAAAATATAATGGTTAGTGGCAGAAAGATATGTACAACGTGATATCCCATATGTATGGGCTATATTATGGATATATGCATCATACAGTAAAAATGTAAGCACGTGGATAAGAAGGATACAGGAGTCACTTTTGGAAAGGAAAGGGACGAAAGAGGGTTCTTCAGGGGCACCTGGGTGGCTCATTTGGTTAAGTGTCTGCCTTTGGCTCAGGTCATGATCCCAGGGTCCTGGGATCGAGCCCCACGTTGGGCTCCCTGCTCAGTGCGGAGTTTGCTTCTCCCGCTCCCTCTCTCTCTGCCCCTCCCATTGCTCTCTCTCTCTCTCAAATAAATAAAATCTTTTGGGGGGGATTGGAAAGAGGGATCTTTGGCTGAATTTTTAAGGGTTTTTTTTTTTTTTTTTTTTTGATGTGAAGTAAGGACCTTAGCAGTAGCCAAATCTGGACGGTAGATACAGGAGTGTTAGGTTTTCTCTGTGCTAGTCTTATGCCTGAAATTAAAAAAAAAAAAAACACACACACAGAAAGAACCCCAGGTTTGTTCCAGGATGCTGGGGTATCCCCCCATGTGAAGACTCACAGCCTCACTGCTAGGGCACTTGCTGTGGCTGGAGTGGGGGGTTGAGGAGAAGGTGTAGGGTAGAGGGGAGAGTGAGGCATGGGGGTGGCTTTCCCCACATATATTCTCCTGTAGTGGCATCTTTTTGGGACTATTTGAGGTGAGAAGTTACTGTGATCTTTTTTAAGGCTACAGCAAAGGTTTACCAGAAGAGGTTGTGTGAAAGTCAAAGGCAGGCCGTTCAGTGGTCCGGTGATGAGGCGTCCACGGCAGGTGCGTAAAGAGAAGCATCTTTTATGCCCCCTCCCCCACCTCCACGTCCTCCTGCTCCGGGCTTCTTCAGCTTTCGTGTTAGGACCCGGCTGCTTCTGCCGTTAACAGTGGCCCCACGGAGGCTTTTAAGGGTATTTCAAAGACCCTGCCACCCATGATGCCATTAGAAGGAGGCACAGGACCTCGTTCCTGTCATGGGATTCAGAATGACGTTCTCCTCCTCCCCACTGGGATTTCTCGCCCTCAGCACCGTTGACATTTGGGGCCAAATAAATCTTTGTTGGGGAGGAGGGGGGCTGACCTGCGTGTCCCAGGTTTAACAGTATCCCTCGCTTCTATGCCAGCAGCACGCCCTCAGCCCCAGTTGTGACAATTCAGAATGTCTCCAGGGCCGCCTGGGTGGCGCAGTCGGTCAAGCCTCCGACTCTTGATGTCTTCGGCTCAGGTCATGATCTCAGGGTCTTGAGATCGAGCCCCAATCTGTGCCCAGTGGGGACATGTGCTTGGGATTCTCCGTCTCCCTCTGGTCCCCACCACCCCGCCTCTATCTCTGTCTCCCTTTGTCTCTCTGTCTCTCTCTTTGTCTCTCTCTGTCTCTATCTCTGGGAGGGGGGCGAAGAACGTCTGCACACAGTGTCGCCTGGGGCCAGGTCATCCCTGGTTGGGAACCACTGCTCCAGGCCATTGGCTGGGTACACGGTTACCGGGGTTTTTTGGTCCAAGTCACCTGCCACCCTATGGTTTCAGCAGCAGGTCGAGTCCAGGATGCTCATCCTCTCTCTTTTTTTTTTTTTTTTTTTTGTTTAAGATTTTACTTTTTATTTAACAGAGAGTTTGAGAGTGCAAGCAGGGGAGGAGGGGGAAGCAGGCTCCCTGCTAAGCAGGAAGCCCGATGCGGGGCTCCATCCCAGGACCCTGGGATCATGACTGAGCCCCCCAGGCAGCCCGCTCACTCATCCTCTTCACCCCCTGGCCTTCCAGCCACGGGGCCAAGAACGCTTGCTTCCTTTACTGAAAGGTTTCCGCAGTGGTGTCTCTCAGCCAGATCGGTAAGGCTGCACTTTATATTCAGGTGGAAACAAACGGGCCTCCCAGAACCCTGTCCAGTTTTTGAAACTCTCTGGGTTGGCTGCCTGGGTGGCTCAGTTGGTTAAGCGACTGCCTTCGGCTCAGGTCATGGTCCCGGAATCCCGGGATCGAGCCCCGCATCGGGCTCCCAGCTCCATGGGGAGTCTGCTTCTCCCTCTGACCTTCTCCCCTCTCATGTTCTCTCTCACTCTCTCTCTCTCAAATAAATAAATAAAATCTTAAAAAAAAAAAAAAAGAAAGAAACTCTCTGTGGATGCGTGTTTACAGGCCAAGTCCCATGCACTGAGGGATGACTCTGCATGCTTTCAGAATCCTGGCCTGCCTGCTTCGCAGCCCCCTCGTCTGAGTTATTTGACATCTGGCAACAGAAGGGCTGAGTGAGTCCGGCGTACAGCCCCCCCTTGACTAATCTTCTAGAATCAATAACCTGAGTCACTGTACCTGACATTTATAGCACCCTCCTTAAAAACGTGATCTATTTATTCATTTTTCAATTGCTTCTCCTCTCTCCACATCCCAGTGAATTAAATCTCTGTCCTCAAGCCCTGGGGCGGGCGGGATGGGGTGGGGCCTTCTCTCGAATGCTCTCTCCGTCCAGGCTGCTTGCTGCTCCGGTCCCTGCGGTTTCCTCCTCCAGAAACACCTTCCTTTCCTGGACTCCTCTCCCAGGCAAAGGCTTCTGTTCTACAGCTCTCACTCACAGTCTCCGGCCACCTCCCCGCCCCTGCCCCAGACCCGGCCTTAACTCCAACTTCAGACAAATGAACGTTTCAGTATACGTATGTTCCAGACGTGGCATGGGATATACTTATACCTCAAAAAAGATTTCTTGTTTGTCTGAAATGCGAAGTTAACCGGGCATTGTTATCTGGCATCCCCACCCGGACTTGTCCTGCAGAGCACTAAACACGGCTGGAAATTAGGTTTCCGTTCGTGTCATGAGCTCCATGAGGGCCATGGGTAGGTTCGTTTCTCCCGCGTTTTATTCCTGGCTTCTAGCAGCAAGTTTTGAACCCAGAGGCCAGGGAATGAACCCTCATAGGTGAAGGGATGAGTGTGAGGAGGAGGGAGGGAGGGAGGGGAGGGAAAGATGGTTATCTGACTCATCCCAGAGCAAAATTTCTGAATGTCCTCTTGCTGTGCATCTCTTCACCCTTGACACACTCCGCTAAATCTCCTCTTTGTCCCCCCCACCCCTCCGTGGCCCAGCTGGCTCCAGGGTCAGGGAGGCCCCAGCTCACTGGCCCCAACTCCCTGTACCCAGTTCACAGGCTCTTTTTCTTAGGTAGGGCTCTTTCGTGCTCTCTGGACTTTTCCAGTTTGTATCCCACTCGAGAATCCTCAACGCCCTCAGAGAATTCTTCTTGGGAGTCCACTTCCTTAGAAGTTGGAGAAGGCCAGGGGAATTTTACAGCCATCATGTAAATTAGGGCTTCCCGGTCACACCAGAAGATGGTACTCTCCATCCGAAAGTGGGACAGGAATTAAAGTAGAAAATGTGCTAATTTGACGCAGAAAATGGAAGGTTGGCGGCATTAAGACCAGAGCTAATGAGAAGTGCAGTGTGGCAAGAGGGAGGGCAACCAAGGGAACAGAGACCTGAGAAGAGAAGAGAACGAAAGTCTGGAGACCAGGGGTGCTGATGCTAAGAATGGGCTCTCGAACACCCCCCACTGCCCCACCTAAAAATGATGGTGCCTCCTCCCTTAGGCTCTTTCCTACCGATGCTGCTGTGATTTCTTTCCTGCATCAGAGCCCCTGCTGTGGTGCACCTGAGCACAATGCCTTCGAATGGAATAGAGAGGAGGCCACCAGGTAAAGAACTTGGAGAGGTCCAAGGGATGCTTCTGAAAACACATACCACTCATTCTATTCTTCCCGTCTACTTTTGTGGTTAGACACATCTCTGTTTGTAAGTGTTGTAACTTCCTATTGCATTGACCCTTTCGTCATGATAAAATGTCCCTCTTTGTCTCTAGTAATTTTTTTTGTCTTAAGGTCTATTTTGTTCAACATTAGTAGAGTCACTCCTGCTCTCTTGTGTTTTCCCGGTATATATTTTTCCATCTTTTCCTTTTCAACCTATTTGTGTCTTTGAATCTAACATTTGTCTTTCGTAGGCAGCATGTAGTTGGGTCTTCCCCAGTCCCCCCCATCCAGTCTGACAATCTCTGCTTTTTGATTGGAGCATTTAATCCATTTACATTTAATGTGATTTTTTAAAAAAAGATTTTATTTATTTGACCAAGAGAGAGACAGCGAGAGAGGGAACACAAACAAGGGGAGGGGGAGAGGGAGAAGCAGGCTTCCTGCTGAGCAGGGAGCCCGACGTGGGGCTCGATCTCAGGTCCCTGGAATCATGACCTGAGCCAAAGGCAGTGGCTTAAGGACTAAGCCACCCAGGCGTCCCTTTAATGTGATTATCGATGTGATTGGATTTACACCTGCCATTTTGCTATTTGTTTTTCTTTGTGTCTCCTGTCTTTTTTATTCCTCTGTTCCTCCTTTACTGACTTCTTTTATTTTCTATTTGCCATTTTAATTCTTTTGTTCATTTGTTTTTCACTATCTTACTTTTTGATTTATTTTTAAGATTTTATTTATTTATTTATTTGTCAGAGAGAGAGGCAGGCAGAAGGAGAAGCAGACTCCCTGCTGAGCAAGGAGCCCAATGCAGGACTCAGTCCTAGGATCCTAGGTTCATGACCTGAGCTGAAGGCAGACGCTTAAGTAACTGAGCCACCGAGGTGTCCCATCACTATCCTATGTTGAGTTATTCCTTAGGTGGTTGCTGTGGGGCTCCTGTCAACTTTTAATTCTCATAAAATCACAGAATTTTTATCAGTGAATCTAATCACTTATTCGTCAGATCAATTGTCTTACTCCACAAGGATTTAGGAAACACTTACTTGTGTCAGACACTGTGATAGACGCTGGGGACTCAAAGATGAACAGGTCACAGTTTCTGCCCTCTAAAGAGGGTTGTGACCCAGACAAAACAGTCAGCCATTATAGTGCAGTATGATTAGTGCTACATTACAGAGGACGCATGGGGTAATCCATTACGTCCACAAAAGCCAAAAGGAGGGATACCCATTCAACTTGGGGAGATCAGGAAATGCTTCTGAGGAGGCAAGAAGCCCAGGCTATTTATTAAAGAATGAGTAGGAGTTAACAAGCCAGAGAAGTGGGATCCAGGTATTCTAGAAGGAGGGAACAACCTCAAACAAAGCCTGGAAGCATGTTAAACTGTAAGCCTTGCAAGTTACACAAGCAGATGTTGGCAGCTGGATCCAAGGTCCTGGTGGGGTATGTGGAAGGAGAGAAAGCCAGAAAGGCAAGCTGCTAGGGAGCTAGAAAGGAATTCAGCTGCAGCCTGAAGGCAATGGTGAATTCCTAATGGATTTAAACAGGGGGTCACACTCCCATTGTACAAAATGACTCTGTCAATTATTTGGAAGATGCATGAGACAAGATAGTGTTCCCACGAGTCAGCTTAAGGGAATTGTCAGAGGTCAGACAGTTAGATTGGGGGTGAACAAGGACTGGAACCAAGGAATTTGGGCTCCCAGTCTCCTACTTTTTCTACTATATCACGTTAACTTCGAATCATATATTCTTTTGGCCTCGTTAAGAAGTTTTAATATAGTTTCAAAACGAACCTCATAAAATGAATTCAGACTTGTGTACCTCTCACAATCCACACCTAATGGAACACCTTTCATCCAGCAATTCTACTTTTAAGAATTTAAACAGAGGAAATAATGGGATAGCTGTGAAAAAAACTTAAGAAAGGTATTTATTGTAGCATTGACAATAAGAGCAAAAATATTATGGGGCTTACATGTCCATCAGTAGTACCTGGTTAGGGGTACCGAGACATCGGAAAATTATGCAGTCATCAAAAGGGATGAGCTACGGGGCACCCGGGTGGCTCAGTCGGTTTCAGCATCAGACTCCAGATTTAGGCTCAGGTCATGATCTCAGGCCCCGAGTCTGGCTCCTCCTCCCTGGGGAGTCCTTTTTGCCTCATTCTCCCTTTGCCCCTTCCCCTGCTCACTCTCTCTGTGTCTCTCTCTCAAATAAATAAATAAATCTTCAAAAAAGGGGGAGGGGTGAGCTAGTTCTATATTATTGACATAGGAAGTTGGCCGTGATACTTTGAGTGAAAAAATTAGGCTGTGTTTACTACATACAATTCCTTTCCTTAAATACATACGGTAATATATGTCCACCAAATCTGAGGGTAGTTTGAGGGTGAGAAATGGCTTTGACTATCCTCCTTTTTACATTCTGTATTGCTTGAATATTTATAATGAGCACGTATGACTTTTAAAAGACTTTCTCAAAGCCTACTGACAGCATCTACTGCAGCCCCTTCAATAAATACCACAAAATTAATTCAATCTCTTACGTCTCTGCTGCCTGAAGAGAAAGGAAAATGTCAACTTGGTTAGGCAGAAATTGCTGTAAAGAACAGTCAAACATGAACTACGGTCCTTACTGAGAAAATGGAGGGAAAGTCGGGCCAGAAGCCTCCTGGCTCAAGTATAGAGGTTAAATGCCTTGTTGGTAGAATGCTTCAAAGGAGCATTCTTTATACACCCAGTGTGGGGCTTGAACTCACAACCCAGAAGCGGGGGGGAGCGTTCCTTAAAATAAAGCTATTTCCTATCTTGATACCTAGTTAACATTAGCCTGCTTTGTTGACTTGGTTGTTGTGCATCTAATATACCGGCTCATTCCATACATATATTTTTCTCCTCGGGAGCCATATTCTTGAAGCAGCTACCCTCAGCATCACAGTACCTGGCTTTTCGTGCCAGGGATAAGCAGGGGGTGACCGGTTGTACTGTGCACCTCTGGGTAGCAGAAACCTTCTTATGTTGCAATCTCCATAAAACAGGTAGTAGGGGCAGCCAACTAGCCTAGTTTGCCCGGGGCTGATGGTTTCCTGGAATGCAGGACTTATCAGTGCTCCACTCGTTGCAGTCCCAGGCAAACCAAGATGGTTGAACACCCTAGTGGTGGCCATCGTTGTGCATTTTTTCAGGTGACATTTTTCTATTCTTCCCCTATTCATTTCAAGCCTTCTTCATAGCAAGAGATTGTAGATGCTTCAGAGCCCAGGTGAGTGATTTCTCACAAAATACTCATTATAACCAGATTCCACTAACTGAACCGTTGCTCGGTTCAGAGGAGAGCCTTTCGAATGTAATTCACTGCTCAGTCCCCACCATGTTCACAGTATAACAGAGTAGTGATCTTGATCTTGTAGCTTCACACGAAGTCATTTATGGTCAAAAGCCTATTGCATATTCCCTGATATTAGAATCTCTGATTCTAATATTAAAGATATTGGAATCAGATATTAAAATCTCTGATTTTAGTATGTGCTATGGGAGAGAAACGGACCCGATGGAAGGCGAGTAGGACCAGAACTTTGACAGTTCTGCTTGGTCCCTTCCAATGGCTTGTTTGAGAAGGACTTGTTAGCACATTCAAGCTCCACTGCTCTCCATCAAAGCAGTTAATAATTAATCCTTGGCCATGGCTAAGCTTATAATGATTACAAGTTAGACAACAGAAGAAAAAATCAGTTAGGCATTAACAAAATGAGACATAAGTTTTGACACTAGGATCTGATTAGGTATAGCTTGACTTTGCAAAATATGCTTAGACAAGTATACTACACGCATTTGTTATTGCAACGGAAAGGAATTAATTTTGCAAGCTCATTTTATGAGACTTTTAAAAAGAGAATTTATTTATTTGAGAGAGACGGTGCATGTGCCTGTGCACTGGGGGAGGGGCACAGGGAGAGGGAGAGAGAAAATCTTAAGCAGACTCCCCCCTGAGCGTGGATCCTGAGATGGGGCTTGATCTCACCATCCTGAGATCATGACCTGAGCCAAAATCAAGAGTCAGGGACTTAACTGACTGAGTCACCCAGGTGCTCTTTTTTTTTTTTTTTTGCGACTTTTAAAACACTCTTGAGATCACAAAAGAGCCTATTCTAGGAGACTGAAAATTATTTGATCCCAGACGTAGGATTTCACATTTTTTAGATTACCGCTGCTGTTGTCCCATACACTCAGTGGAATCTTAATAAATGTCCTACACTGAATTGATGTGCTCGGCGAGTGTTGGAGAAATAGGGTTAGTCATTATTCAATTAGTGTCAAGTCAGCCTTTAATATTTAGTGAATTTTTTTTTTTTTTAATAATTGTGATTAAGGGTGCCTGGGTGGCTCAGTCGGTTAAGCATTTGCCTTCAGTTCAGGTCATGATCTGGGGGCCCTGGGATCGAGCCCCACATCAGGCTCCCTGTTCAGTGGGGAGTCTGCTCCCTTTTCTCATTGGAGTGTGTTAGAAACTACACAGAAGACCCCAAATGGAATCACTGATGCCAAGCCCCACAACCCCAAACTGATACTTAATTACAGTTTCAGCTCTCCCAGAAATGGAAACCTTAAACCAGTCAATCAGGACTTGCCTGATAGATTAGTTATATCCTCTACCTAACAAACCCGTGCCATCCCCTAAAAGACAGTAACCGTGCCATAACCAACCCGCTTTTTTGTCTAGTACAACTTTCTTCTTCCTGCTCCCTTCTGGCCATAAAATCTCTTGCCTTGTACCACCTTTCGGAGTTCTGTTCTATCTGCTAGATTGGATGCTGCCCAAATTGTCAGTTAAAGTCCGTAAAATCTTTAAAATGTATTCGGTTGAATTTTGCTTTTCAACAAGTGTATTCTCACACTGGACGCATTCACTTATTTCTCATTCATTCAGCCGATATTAATTGAGCCCTTGCCAAGCGCTGGGCTAACAAAAAAGGTGTGATTCCCCTCTGTAACAGAAGTAAGGGAAAGAGTCACCATGTGATGGGAAGAAAATTGGCAAGACAAAAGAGCACTGGGCCTGTGGGAGACTGGGGAAAGCCTTTTGGGGGGGGGGCATTGATATTTGACACCTAAAAGCATGAGAAGGAGGAGTCTGAAGGTGAGAAAGGAGAGAATCCAAGCAAAGGCACCCAGCAGAATAGGTTCCCCACTCTGGGAACTGAGAGCAAACCAACCAACCAGGAGGGGATCCAGGTGAGGCCAGAATGAGAGACAGACCAGATGCCTCCTATTTGTGAAATGAAAATCTATGAGAACGAACCAATTGATAGCTGCATGTTAATTGCGTTTTCCCCTGTGTCCCCCACGTTAGCCCCCGGTTCCTGCCTTTACCACCGGCTGGCGTAGGCCATTGTCTGTCATTCTCTCCCCTACTAGAAGGTGAGCTTCTGGAAGGGAGCGACTCTGCCTTATTCACCTCGGTTTTCCTCCCTCTCTTGCCCAGCAAGCCATTTGCACACAAAGGATCAGAACGCGTGTTTATTTAGTCAAGTTAGACTTTCTGTTGCATCCCGTTCTCGTTACTGTGGCTTTAAATTTTGTGAGTTACATCTAATTTGTCAAGGACTATTTTCTCTTGAGCTGCCCCTTCTCACCTGCTCTGAGCTCTGCCTGAAGACTTCCTCCCTCCAAACGCTAAAAAAGAGAAGAACCCTGTCTTCTGTCCATAGGGAGGGGGGTACCCTAAAACCGTGGAAATGTGTGAGAAAAGGGATCAGATTCCAAAATGTGATTTGTCTCTCTTTGAGAACCGTGATTCAGAGGAGGAGAAGGAGCAGAGAGGAGAGGGGGAAGGAGAGGAAGGAGGACAAAGGGACATCTGAAGGGATGTCGTCAGTGGTTATCTGAGGGTGGTAGCATTATTTTAAATGACATTTGCTTTCTTTGATAATCTTCAGTATTTTTAATTAAAAAGACTATGACTCAACCATGCCTAGGTGATGAAGCTTCCATAAAAACCCCAGAAGGACAGAGTTCAGAGAGCTTCCGGGCTGCTGAACACGTGGATGGGCAGGGAGACTGGCCCCTGGGAGCCTGCTGCCCTTCCCCCATACCTTGCCCCACGCAGCTCTTCCATCGGCTCTTCCTAAGTTATATCCTATTTTTTTTAAGGATTTTATTTATTTATTTGACAGAGAGAGATCACAAGCAGGCAGAGAGAGAGGGGGAAGCAGGCTCCCCGCCGAGCAGAGAGCCCAACACGGGGCTCGATCCCAGGACCCTGAGATCATGACCTGAGCCGAAGGCAGGCTTTAACCCACTGAGCCACCCAGGCGCCCCTTAAGTTATATCCTTTTATGATAAACTGATGATCTAGTAAAAAAAAAGAAACTATGAGCATTAATCTTGTTATCAGAATAAAAAACTTAGGTACATTGATGGGAGAGGGAAAAACAGCCTCCCTCCTGAGGAGGTCATCTGTTGAGGGATGGAGAGATTTTGCTCTGCAAATACCCACTGTCCTTTCCCTGCTCATGCATCTCTGTTGTATTTGTGAGATTCTCCCTCGTGGAGTGCTGTCTGCTGGGACTGGCAGTCAAGATGCCCACACCCTTGCTAGCCCAGGCTTGGGTACCGATCGAGCTAGACCAACATCCACATTTGGCTTTGACCTTAGCTAGGCTTCCCCCAACTGCGCTGTAGCCACTGTTGGCTCATGGAGCGGGTCCCGTGACCGTGACCGGGGAGTGGCCGCTGCCTGAGAGTAGTTGCCAAGGTCAATGTCGGGAGGAGACCCTGGGATGTGGGGAAAGTTTGTAGGGTCCAGCCTGCCTTTCCTAGGTTCTCATTTCGGGAGTTTTCACACACAGGAGGTCAGATTCTTTTCAAGCAACAAAACTGACCCTGGTTAACAGATTTCTCTCTCTGTCCTCTCCTTGGGTGTTTGAATCTTGAGCACAGTGTCTTGGGGATGAAAACAGGAAAGGGGGTGCTGAGTCAGCTTGAATTTTCTACCACCTGGATTGATTGATTGATTGATTTTGTACCCAGAACTCCCTAGTGATCATGGGTCCTCTTCTTTTTAAAGCCCGGCTATTTGGCCTTTTTTTTTTCATTCTGTAACAATTTCCATGTGCTTCCAGTAAACTCCTTTTTTTCTCCTTAAGTTTCTCTACTTTGCAAGCTTATATAAATGTGATCCACAGTGAGACCCACACAGAGCGGTCCCGGTATCCACATACACACATAAGCAGAAGTCAAATAAGAATTGCACAAATTAATATTTACGCTTAGTACCTTAGATGCATATTATATTTTCACTCACTTTCACTCACTTCTATTTCATTGTTTAAACTCTGTTTGCAGCCCCTTAAGCTGATCAGTGGGTTGCCCCCACACGTGGAAAGCCTCTCGGTTATCCAGAGTCAATTTCTATTGGCTTGTCAACAATCCTATCTCCTGTGTGTGGAAAGCCCCCAAATGAGCACTTATAAAAGAAATACCAAGCCACACCAACTCTTCTCTTGGGCAGCGTACTCTCCCTACCTGCAGGACAAGCTCTACGAGCTGAAAGCCTGCCACTGGTGATTGGGAGGAAGCAAGCATAACAGCAAAGGCAAAACAGCCAGAACTTTCCCCTCCTGCAGCAAACAAACCGTCACTTGGGATCTGACCGCCTTCTCTCTGCCTGGCATTTGTCTAGGCAAGGGGTTGACAAGCCTGTAGGCCAAAGACGCCCACTTAAGTGGTTGGAAAAGAAAAAAATCCCAAGAAAAAAATCTCACGATGTGGGAAAATGACAAGAGATCCAAATTTCAGTGTCCAGAAGTAAAGCTTATAAGGAACACGGCCGTGCCCATTCATTCGGGCGTTCTCGTGTGCGGCAGCTCTGGGGTTCTGGCAGGAGAGCTGAGTTGTTTTGACAGAGACCTTATGGCCTGTGCAGCCGAAAATATTTACTATTTAGCCCCGTACCAGAAAAGTTTGCCAACCCCTGGCGGAAACGCTAGAGGGAGATTAAAACAAAGGTAAGGCTTGGTCCCTGTTCTAGGGGAGCTTAGGATCAATGGGGCGAGACAGATCAAGAACCCAGGGAGGGAAGTGTAACAGGAGGTCAGAAATGGAAGGAATTCTTCAAAAGAGGGGGGACTCGAAGGAAATATGGGGGCTTCTGGAGGAGCGGAGCCTGGAACCTTGGCGACACTTGTATTTCTATGTAAATGGGACTTGGAGACAGTCTGGGTGGGACCTGGGGGCTATATGTTGGCATTTTTTTTTACAGAAGGGGCAGAAATCAGCTGTGCACACCACAGGAAAGGAGCCGCGGAAGCAGGGAGATCAGTGGACCTGCCACCAAGGCAAGGTAGGAACACACTTAAGCAGACAAGAAGAAGGGAGGGTGGCATGGCACAAAGAAGGGAGTCACAACAATATCGACAACAATAATAATAACAGTTGCTGTGATCAAGCATGTATCACGTGCCGGGCGCTGTGTTCAGTGCCCCACCTCCACTGATTGCTCTCGATCACTATGATGAGGTAGGGACGTATTAGCCCCATTTTACAGGTGAGAGTGTGAAGGACACTGATCCCCAGATCAGAGGTGAATTGCAGAGCACAGAGGGAAGTAAGTCTGTTGGAAGGGAGAGAAGGTGCGGATTAAGGAGGGTGGGGAAGACCAGGCTCGGTGTATTATCCTCAGATTAAAAAGTAAATACAAGGGGCGCCTGGGTGGCTCAGTTGGTTGAGCATCTGCCTCTTGATTTCTGCTCAGGTCATGATCTCGGGGTGGTGGGATCCAGCCCCGAGTCGGGCTCCGCACTGGGCGGGTAGTACTGCTTGGGATTCTGTCTCTCTCCCTCTCTCTCTGCCCCTCCCTCCCCACTCATGCTCAAGCACAAATAAATAAATAAATCTAAATGAATAAATAAGAACAACCAACAAAAAATGGTAGAGGTGAGACACCTGGGAGGCTCAGTCAGTTAAGTGCCCAGCTTAATTGATTTCCGCTCCGATCATGAGATCGAGCCCCGGGCGTGGAGCTTACTTAAGATCCTCTCTCCCTCTGTCCCTTCCCCCTCCCCTCTCTTTTTCTCTCTCTCTCTCAAAAAAAAAAAAAATGTATGTAATTATCCATCTACCCATCCATCCATCCATCCATCCATCCATCTAGCTATCTATGGTAGAGGAGGTCACACTTGGTGTCAGAGGCAACGGGAAGTTTTGAGGAAAGGGAGAGACAAGCCAGAAAGGAGGGGGATAAAAATGCTGGTCAGCAGCAGAGCGGGCAGAAGTGAGGGCAGGAGACCAGCCCCAAGGCACGTCTTGCACCTTTGAAATTCACCATGTGCCTTAGCCTGTTGAAGATCCCTGCCGTCAAGACCTGTGCGTCGCTAAATTTCACCCAGCAATTCCCAAGCTTACGGCCCAGAGTCCTCCCTTTTTCCTAGAAAACCTATTACCAGCTGCTCTTTCTCAGAACACGGCTTAGGAAATGCTGCCTTTGAGAAAAGGCCTCCGGTCATACGAGAGATCGTGTTATTGGACCACGAGCCTCCAGATGGCAAATTTCATAAATGTGGCAAAAAGACAAATGGATGCACGGATTTCTATCTTTAAACCCTGCCTCCGATTTGCCTCTGTGCGGAGTCTCCAGATCTTTATACACCGAGCCGCCGCGTATGTCAAGCTAGTAAGTAATCGAACACCAAGGGGTTTAGACTCCCTCTCCAACTGCAAGCTGCTTGGCTTTATTTTTAGATAATACAAGTGGCAGCTGACTACATACTGTAAATCGAGACACCCCGATTCCAGTCCCACAGAGGCCAGAGTGATTTCTCTCTCAGGGCCATTTTTAGAAGCTTGTGAGCATCTTGCCCAGTATCCCTACCTCCTCCTGGAAGGGAAGCAACGTGCCTCAGTTGCTTAGGAATCAGTTACCTCAATGAGATTCAGCAAACACGCATGGAATTCCTAGTGTATGCCAGTTCCCGTGTTTAACAGCCTCTTTGAAAGGAAGATCTGTTACCCAGGCAGGGTTGGTAGATATCAGTCACAGGATATATGGCAATGACCCTGAACTTTATATATATATATAAAATGTATGTATATATTAGAGATAATTTTAGTTTGCCGAGCAGCTACATGACAACTGCAAGACTTAGCCGCTCTCAGCTTCAATCAAGCTGAACATCTGGATGGTTCTTTCAAGTCTATAAAATGTTTGGCATCAAGAGATCAACATCTGGATAATTAATACACTGCGTTCTCCCTCATTTTTCAGTCCCCTCCGGACTCGTTTGCAAGTACAGACTTTCCCCGGACCGGGTTTCATTTGAAATCCTTTTCAGCTCTCAAGGATAATTTTCCTAACTGTTAACTCTTGAAAACGTGCCTCTTTCTCTGTGCAGGAAAGCTGGTTAATTCGGAACCTGGATTCTCTGTTTACTCTTCAGGAGGGCGTATGGGTCGTGTAAGGGGGAAAGGGCTTCGAAGGGAGATTACGTACCTAGGGGTTGCCTGCCGGGTTATCTGATCCTGGTCTTTCCTTGTCTTTGAGCTCTTTTACAGCTCTGTAAGTAGCAGTATAATGAGGCAAAAATAATGCTCGTGCACATGCAAATCCTCGCCCGGCGGGTAGAGGTCCAACTGACTTATCTCTCCTTTAAGGAAAACCCAGATTTACTTCTGGTTACCCCGTCATGTCAATATTCCTAATCTATGTATTAGTCTATTCTTCAGACTCTGTTGAATGGGTTGTAACATCTACTTGGTTCCCCCATGGACTGAGCAGAAGAAAATCTTCACCATGTGGGTTTTTTTTATTTTTTTCATATATATAGATATAGATATAGATATTTTTTTTAAGTAGGCTCCACGCCCAGCATGGAGCGCAACATAAGGCTCAAACTCATGACCCTGGGATCAAGACCTGAGCGAAACCAAGAATCAGACGCTTAATCAACTGAGCACCTAGTGCCCCATAACGTGTTTATTTTTATATCATCGTGAGAGTCGTGATCTTACCTTTTTCTGAAAATTACCTTTTTTTAAAGATTTATTTATTTTTAGACAGCGTGAGCGGGGGTGGGGGCGCAGAGGGAGAGAGAGGCCATCTCAAGCCGACTCCCCACTGAATGTGGAGCCAGATGTGGATGTGGGGTTTGATCGCACCACCCTGAGATCATGACCTTGACCAAAACCAAGAGTCAGCTGCTCAACCAGCTGAGCCCCCCAGGCGCCCCTGAAAATTATCTCGTAACAATAGCAAAGAAAGTTAATGTTTTTCTGTATTCCCTCAAATATGCCCTGTCTCCTGCCCTATGCCCCATTAGAACTATGGGTGAATTTCTCCTGCTAATGCCGCATCGTCATATAGTAGCCGGCTGTTTCTATGAGAAACACATTAACTAGCAAACAATTATCTTTTCTAAATACAGTGGATTGTGTTTCAGAAAAGGAGCTACATTAATGGCGAGGCTGGTCCACCTGATACTGGTTATGCCTCTCTCTATCCATGACAAATTTTTGAGTAGCATTTGCTAATCATAATAGCAATAGTATCTTTTGTATTCAGAAACGGTTGGCAGATCTAGGGCAGCAGGACTCGTGGGTTGAACTGTTCTCCCAAGAGCAAGGACCGAATTACAATTTAGGATTTAGTAGTTTATTTTACTGAGAGTTTTCAGGCGTTGCCGTCACCGTCTGGGAGAGGAAGTCCTTTATTAGGAAGGAAACTCTTGGGGCGCCTCGGGTGGCTCAGTTGGTTAAGCATCTGTCTTCAGCTCAGGTCATGATCTTAGGGTGTTGGGATCAAGCTCTGCATGGGGCTTCCTGCTCAGCAAGGAGTCTGTTTCTCCTCCTTCTGTTCCTCGCCCCTGCTCGTGCTTCCTCTCTCTCTCAAATAAATAATTTTTTAAAAAGGAAGGAAACTCTTATTTTACTTAGGTCCTTTCGAATAAACAGGATAAATGGGTTCACGTTCTGCTTCTGCCCAGCTCGTGCATTTGGGAAAATCACCATCCTTCTGGGGTAGGCGTTTCTAGTCCATTGAAAAGGGAGTGGGGAGGGGGGCACGTGAGTGGCTCAGTCAGTTAAGCATCTGACTCTTGATTTCAGCTCAGGTCATGACCTCAGGGTCGTGAGATCGAGCCCCTCATCAGGTTCTGCGCTCAGCGTGGAGTCCGCTTAAGATTCTCTCTTCCTCTCCATCCCCTACCGCCACTCATGCACACGCACATACACTCTCTCTCTCAAATAAATAGGTAAATAAATAAATAAAATCTTTATTAAAAAAGGGAGGTGAGGAAGTGGGCTAACTGTACTAAAAGCTACTCAGGGGATTCTAATGTACAGTCAGAGCTGAGAATCACACAGAACTAGGCCATCTCCAGAAATAACGATTTTTATCCTACGCCCTATAGAAGCAATAGAACCATGAACACTGAACATAAACAGGTTCTTAGGAAGAGGAGAGGGCACCTGAATCATCAGGAATACTTGATTTCTTAGTACCTGTCTACGTGAAGAAATTCATCCGAGAACATTAAAAGAACTATGTATCCTGCCTCCTCCCCACTCCGCCAAATGAAGGGCTCATTTCAGTTCACAAGAACGGGGATGTCATCTGTCATCCGCTGTGCTGTTTTCTTGGACCCTTTCATTACAGGCTGTGCACTCTTTGGAGCGGTAATAAAGAAAAAAAATGGTAATGGTCAGTCCCTGGACAGAGTTTCCCAGAGAAAACTTCGAGTCCGTGTTCTCCGGGCTGACATAAATCCCCCTCATTTTGGAAGCAGAGCTAAGAGCTGATGTTTAAAGGGGGTTTTTCTGTTTATCTACTTGAAACATTTTCTTTGTTAAAAGTGTAAGTGACAATTTCTTCTTCACTTCAATTTGTAGTAAATAGACATCTTCGCAGGCAGGAATGCCTTGAGGAAAATCGAATCCATTTTGCATGGGGAGATTTCTTTAGGCTTCAGGGAGCTCATAATCTGGTTTCTCTTGGCTTACTTCTGAGCACAGCCCATACAGTTTTTATCGACAATGCTTTCTGCGCATGTGAACAGAAAACTGTGAGGCATGTGGAGAAAAAGAGGCCAGAAACCTAGGGACCAAGGTGCAGAGACAGGGTAGAAAAATCTTTGGACTCTTCCGCATCACAAAATTAGGGTGTCTATATCAAAAAGGAATTAGATGTGATCAGCGCCTCTCAACTGGGGACAAGTTCTCCGCTCTAGTGAACATTTGGCAATGTTGGGAGACAGTTTTTTGTTGTCACAACTGGGCAGGAGTGGGGGGGGTGGTATTATTGGCATCCAGTGGGCAGAGGCCGAAAACGTTGCTGGCCATCCTACAATGCCCGGGACGGTCCCCACAGTACAGTGTGATCCAGTCCCAAATGTCAATGTCAGTAAGGCCAAGGTTGAGAAATCCTGGACAAAGGAACTCCACAAATTTCCTTCCAGCCCTAAGTCCTCATGATGCTAAAACATGATGTCCAATCCGAAACAATAAGTCTATTGTTACGGACTTAATTGTCCCCTCAAATTCCTATTTTTAAGCCTTAGCCACACCCTCCCCCCAATGTGACTGTATTTGGAGGTAGGGCCTATAAGGAGGTAATTAGGTTTATTGAGGGGGTGCCTGGGTGGCTCCGTCGGTTAAGTGCCTGCCTTCGACTCAGGTCATGATCTCAGGGCCCTAGGATCTAGTCCCACATTGGGCTCCCTGCTCAGCAGGAGTCTGCTTCTCCCTCTCCCTCTGCCTGCTGCTCCCCCTGCTTGTGCTCTCTTTCTTTCAAATAAATAAATAGAATCTCAAAAAAAAAAAAAAAAAACACTCAGTGAAAGAAGCCAGCTTACACACTGCCCCATTCCATTTAACTGGAACATCCAGAATAGGTAAATGCGTAGAGACAAAAAGTAGTTGCCAGGGACAACGGGACGGGGTGCACGGGGAGGGGCTGCTGAATGGGTACAGGGTTTCTTGGGAGCAGCTAGAGGTGGGGGTTGCGCAAGACGGTGAACGTACTACGTGCCGCTGACTCCTACACTTCAAATGGTTAAGCGTTAGTTTTATGGTATGTGAGTTTTATCTCCGTTAAAAAAAAAAAAATCTCTATATCTTGGTAGTAGAAAGACACATAAAGCTAAACCAGTCCTGGCTAAGCATTTGGGAAATAACAAAACCCTGCTCTAAGGCAGAACTGATCCCTAGGAAAGCGGACATCTTAGTTCTTGGAACCCAGCCCGGGGCCGCCCTGGGCCGGGGCTGAGCCGCTCTTTCGGATGGCGATGGCGTTTGCACCGGATTTAACCAGCAGGACGTGGCCGGGGACACCTTCTCTAGGTCTGCTGCAACAGGGTGAAGACGGACCGATCCCTGCAGCGGTGGGCAGCCGATCTCCAGCACGAACACAGGCCTGCAAACACCCAGTGGGAGAACCGGTCTCACCTGGGTTGCTGGGGGTGCAAGAACCAAATGGAACCAAAATGGGAGTCATTTTTGTTCCTTGTCAAAACGATGGCCACCTTCTAAGGGCTACCTGATAAAAGCATTTCACCCCTGGAGCGGGGGCCTGGATAAATCTCCAGCTTTCAGCTCTCTTCATTCCTTCCAGGACTAAGGAGGATGCTAGAGATGGAATGTTTCTGTCCTCCCTCCCCCAAAATCACATGTGAAAAATCTCACCCTCAAGGTGGTGGTATTTGGAGGTGGGACCTTTGAGAGGTGATTAGGTCTTGAGGATGAAGCCCTTATGAATGGGATTAGTGCCCTGATCAAGGAGAGCCCGGAGAGCCCCCTTGTACCCTCAGCCATGTGAAGATGCAGCTACGGGACCGTCTGTGAAGCAGGTCCCCAGCGGGCACAGAATCCGCCGGGGCCCTGACCTTGGACGTCCAGCTTCTGGAATGTGAGCAAGAAATTTCTGTTTTTTATAAGCCCCCCAGTTTGTGGCCTTTTGTTACAGCGTCCTGAGCAGAGTAAACCCAGGAAGCAACACGGGTTAAGGAAAGCCTGGTAGGTCTCTGCCTCTGCTGATTATTGCCTATTTCCCAAATTTGTCTCTGAGACTGGGATTATGGGGAGTGAGCGGTTTCATTTCTCAGCCCTGGGAACCACCAGGGGGAAACTGGGAAGTGCAAAGAGAGAAGATCTAAAGGAACATGGTCCACCCTGTGATGACCCAGATTCTCAAAATAGAGCTCCACAAACTATTGCACATGCCTTTCATTTTTTAAAAAAATAGGAAATTCCAATGGAATTTCATATACTTGGACATTTACAAATAATCGTAGAGGAAAAGGTATGAACTTCTTAAGCAGAAAGCCTAGAGATTCAAATCCCTTCTCTATTGACTAATGGGGCAAGATTTCCATCTCTCTGCTGCTGGATATGAATCTGTACACACACACACACACACACACACACACACACAGCTTGATCTTTCTAGGATTGCGGTGAGGATTAGGTCTGAGGAAATTCTCTCTCCTCGATTCTGGGACCCACCTTTCCCAGCACATTTTAACCTTTCTGAAGTTAGGATGCTTCTTCCCCATCCCACAAATATGTAACTTAGCACAAATAGATATGTGTGATAATAATATCAGAGAATTTTTTTTTTTTTTTTTTTTTTTTTGCTGGGGAAGTAATTGTTTAATTTTCTTTTTTCCCTGGCTGATGGCTGCCACCTCCTCTTTCTTCCCTCACATCAGCCCTGTCTCCAGTCCCTTCCCCCAGGTAGCCTATGCAACTTATTATGCATCCTTCCATATTTTTCTCTTACTAATAAGATCGCAGAAAGACACATGCATGCACGTAAATGCTATATACTATATATGTTATAGAGACAGACAGAGACAGAGACCTAGAGAATTTTGTTTTACAGAAATGAGATCCTGTTACACACATTTTCCTGGCTCTCCTTTTCCTCCCTCAATCATACTTCTAAGACAACTCATATTCCTCTACCTTTTTTCCTTTTTAATGGCATCAGAACATTGCACAATAGATGAAGAATAATTTATTCATCTATCCTTCTACTGATGGGCCTTCATTTTGTGTCCAGTTTTGTTGTTGGTTTTTTTTTTTTTTTTTTTTTTTTGCACATATGTTTTTGTATGCTGGTGTTTTTATTTCTGTTGGATAGAGTCCCAGGAGTCGGGACTGCTAGGTCAAAACATCTGAGCATTTTAAATTTTAATAGATGTTATCTGGTTGCTTTCCAAAGAGCCTGGAACGCTCCAAACAGTTCCACTAGCGGCATCTAAGATGACTCTGTTCTCTGCATGAAATTAAAAGCCTTTTAATGGCCCAGTATATTTAATGTGGCCAGGCTGGGTTTGGGTTCTGTCGTTGCAAAAAGACGTGAGCGACTCTGAAGGGCGTGCCCGCCTCTGTGGACAACTGATAGTCACGGAGAGATGACTCAGACGTGAAGCACCTAGCCAAGCCTCCGCCCATCATGACACTGTGAGTACAGGGCCAGTTGGCAGTAACTAGTGCCTGCCCCTGTTATTTTGTATCTGATCTGAAAATCTTGCCTCTTTCCCTGGAAGCAGGAAAGCAAGGACGCTTGCTCATCTAACTACAGCATCAGGAACAAACTGTCTAAACCAGGAGACAGGCAGCCGATTCAGACCAAGACTCCAGCTAACTTTATTCTTTACTTTGATGATCTCAAAGGTTAGCAAAGCACGATTAAATCCTTTGCACTTCAGTCTTTGTGGATTAACAGCCCCCTAATTCGGCAACCATTGATTGAATGAGAGGCTTCTAAATGCCGGCCAATGTGGTCGATGCCGGGCATTCAGCACTGAACAGCGACATATGACACCCAGGGTTTCTGCGATCCTTGTTCTCGCAAGAATACGGGATCACATCACTGCGCTTGGATTTGCCCATAAAATGTGGTTTGACCCCGTTAGGACTCATCTTCTCAAGGGCCTTCAAAAATAGACGTCTAGCAAAACAATTGAATTCATCTCTGGACAACATTTCGCTAAGAGCGCATTGGGTCACCCAATTGACCTGAATCCTGTTTCCAAAGGACTAAGAGGGACAGCCTCATCTCTTGGTCCCTTGGTTTGGCACCCCTGGAAACGGGGACTGCTCCCTGTAGACCCCCTTTTCGCAGCTTGGTTGAGGTATAATTGACTATGAAAGTTGGTGATGAGTTAACACACCCATCACCTTACCTATTGATCTCGTGTGTGTGGATGGGAGAGAACTTCTAAGTTCCACTCTTAGCAAATTTCAATTAATTATAGGATACAGTGTTATCAACTGTAGTCACCAGGTTTTACATTAGATCCTCAGACCTTACTCATCTTATAACTGATAGTTTGTACCATTTTACCCACGTCTCTCTTGCTTTCCCTCCTCCCCCAGCCCCTGGCAGCTTCTCTACTATGTTTCTCTGAGCTTGGCTTTTTATTCTTTTTCTTTTTTTTCTTTTTTTTAGATTCTACATGTAAGGGAGATCATGCAGTCTTTGTCTTTCTCTGTCTGATTTATTTTACTTAGCTTAGTGCCCTCAAGGACCATCTATTATCTCAAATGGAAAATGGTAGGATTTCCTTCTTGGTTGAATGGTATGGCTTTGGAGATATACACCACATCTTCTTTATCCATTCATCCATTGGTGGACATTTAGGTTGTTTCCATATCTTGGCTGTTAGGAATATTGCTGCAAGGAACATGATAGTGCTGATATCTCTTCAATATCTTGTTTTCGTTTCCTTCAAATATATACCCAGAAGTGGGATTTCTGGATCATATGGTAGTACTATTTTTACTAGTAGACCTTAAATCACTTTGAAGGCAGGGACTGTAAACATCTTACTCAAAATGCTACTGTATTCTCAAGAGCTTAGCACAATAATTGGCATATAAGAGGCCAGCAATAAATATGTTATTGAGTGGATGAGGGAATGAATGGATACATGGGCAAATGGGTGAATGAATGACTTACCTACTCAGGGATTTCACATGCACAGAACTGTGATCGTTTTGCAATTTGGATGTTATGGAATCTAGACATACTTATTACCATTTGGGTTTCTTTGCTTTTTGGGTTGTTGTTGTTGTTGTTTTAGGTTTTTGTTTTATTTCGTTGAGAGAGGCAGGAGAGCAGGCGAGGGGTGGTCAGAGAGAGAGAGAGAGAATCTCAAGCAGGCTCCATGATCAGTGAGGAGCCCAATGCAGGGATCCATCTCACAATCCTGAGATCATGACCTGAGCTGAAATCAAAGTCAGATGCTTGGGACGCCTGAGTGGCTCACTCAGTTGGTTAAGTGTCTGCCTTTAGCTCAGGTCAGGACACCGAGTCCCTCATCTTCTCCCTCTGCCTGCCACTCCCCATTTGTGTGCGCACTCTCTCTCTCTCTTAGACAAATAAATAAATAAAACCTTAAAAAAAAATCATTAAAAAAAAAGTCAGATGCTTAACCAACAGAGCCACCCAGGTGCCCCAAGACATACCATTTATAATGCAGTTGTTTGTGTCTTATACAAATAAAAATGCCCCTGGAAACCCTGGTCTAGGGCAAACCACCTAGACCGTTAGATCCTCGCTCAGTCCTTACTGGCTGTACCCCTTCCCTGGGGCGAGTCCTTAACCTGTTAACCCACATCCCAAAGGACGTGACAGTTCCAGCTCTTAGCCCTTTCTTGTAAAGAGTAAATGAGAAAACACAGGAAAAGTATAAGTTAGAAAGTGCTATATGAATGTAAGGGGTCATTATTCTCCCCATAAGCACAACACCTGCACCTCTTTGAGCCCTACTGAAAGTGAGAGTGGGCAGCACAGATGCCAGTGTATGCGGACCCCTAAGACCCCAGGCTAACCACACTGTTATTCGCTGCCTACCACACTGCGGCTCTTAGGAGACCCTCCTTCCTTCCTACCTGCAATCAACTACTAATGTCTTCTCCCTTCAGGATATCCGACGCGCCCCTTCCTCTCTGCCCACTTGCCTCTGCTTAGACCCCAACCTAGGTGAATCATGACCAGATGATTCCAGAACCCTCCAGCTTCCCTGCCCTTCCATCCAGGGCGCAACCACCGCCAGACGAGTCTTTCTAAATGCTACTTTCTTTACGTCTATCCCTCATCCTGCTCGAGCCACCTGGCATGTTTACTCCGGCCGAGTGTAGTGACCCTGCTCAGCCTACCTCGCCCCTCATGACTCTTCTTCCTCTTTGGATCTTCTTTGTTACCATATGAGGCAGGTCCTGTGATTAGCTCCATTTTATAGAGGAGAAGACGGAACTTCAGACAGGTTAAGGAAGCAGCCCAGGACCACAGAGCTTATGAGGAGTAAAGCCAGGATTCAAATGTAGGCAGAGCCTCCACTCTGAAACACGACCCTAATCAGCCCCTCTGTGGCCCAAGAAGTCTTTCAGAATCAGTGCTAGGAAACACAAAGCTGTCCTAGAAGCACTAACTGACCTTACCCATCTGAATGAATGGGAGCCCCAGCCGCTCCCAGGACATCAAGAAGGCAGCAGGACTCAGGCTTGGGTTCGAGTTCCAGCTCTGCCCTCTACGGGCAGAGTGACCTTAGGCAAGTTGCTTAACTTCCCTGAGTTCCAATTTCCTCATCTGTAAAATGCAATAAATATCTCCACGTACCTCACACCATAAAGTGTTTTGTAAGGAGTGAATTAGAGGATGTATATAAACACGTCCATGAAGCAGGCACGTAGGAAGTCTCTGTGCGGGTCAGTTTTTATAATCATTCCCTTCTACTTCCCTTAGAATAATTTTTTTCTCCTTTAACCATCCCTATGTGTATAGGCATTTTAAGAAAAAAAATAATTATTAGTAAGCCTGACTCTGATTCATTCAAAAGAACTTATTCTAAGAATCTGGTCCTTAGGCACCCCCTTAGACCCTGCAGGAAAGTTTTGTCTCAGTGGGGAGGTGAGCCTTCTACGTTCTGCTACTTCATGTCTGTGTCTTCACACATGCTGTTCCCTCTGTCTGGAATGCTGTTCCTTGCAATCACTCATGACATACTGTTCCTTTTTTCAGGCTACTTCAAGAACCACTTTCTCTCCCAGACCCCAGAACCGTCCCTCAAAATATACATAACATAAAGTATGCCATCTTAGCCATTTCGAAGTGTACAGTTCAGCGGTATTTGGTACATTCCCATTTCTCAGAGGAGGAAATTGAGGTATAGGGAAGGCAGGTGAGTGGGCCCAGATCATGAGGCAAGGATGCAGCAGAGGGAGGCCTGGAACCCAGAGAGCCTGAGAACTCCTTAAGGGTGGGGTCTGGGTCGCTTTCCTCTCTGTGCCTCTGAAGCTAGCACCTGTTGGGGGTCAAGCCTGCTGAATAAGTGAATAGTGAAGGAATGAATGAACTGTATGGGTAGCAGCCTCGGGGGAGCTTTGTGAGTGCCGGTCTGAGTGGCTACGCTATTAGTGTCTGCCCATGCTGGTCTCCAGCCCGCAGGCTCATCCGGATAATAGATGATTCACATCCGTGAACCAGACGGACCCTGAGTCCCAGGGCTCAAGAGAGAAAGAAACAGGGAAAAAAAAAAAAAAAAACCTAGTGCATGGAGCCTGGCCTTAGGGATCCCCACTTCTGTGCATGGGGCTGGGCCACTCACCAAAATGCCCTTCTCTCCACTAGTAACCTCCCGGAATCCTGCCAAGCCTTCAGGCCCAGTGCGGATACTGCTCCTTGCTGTCACGCTGGGGTCCCCCAGCAAGAACAGAGCTTTCCTTCCCCTCCTTTCCCCACTGTCCCTTCATTTCACATTTGCTTCTTATTACCGGTATTACAGATTACGCTGCTCTTTACTTCTGTGTCTCCACGCTCCCCACATCTGGAAGCTTCCTAAGGATAGGGGGCTGAGTCTTATCTCATCTCTGTTCTCTGCAGCATCTATGCTAGGCATAACAGACACGAGCGACGAACGTTTACAGTCACAGAGGGCTAGAGTGACAGAGGGCTCGAGCTCTGCCATGTACCAGCTTTGGGACCTTCACGAAGTTTCTCAACCGCCTGAGGCCCCGATGTCCCCACCTGTAAAAGGGGAGTGAGAACTCAGCGGACTTAATAGGGTTGTTTTGAGAATTTAATAAGCTCAAGTTCACAGCTAGAGCTCATTAACTACTATTATTATTAATAAGTCTTTAATAACTAATCAGAGACCAAGAAGAGGCACAAATAGTTTTTCCTTCAATTAACACATCAGAAGGAAATGCTTGCAAAAATGAAACAACGGGGGCATCTGGGTGGCTCAGTCAGTTAAGTGTCTGCCTTTGGCTCAGGTCGTGATCATGGGGCTCCCTGCTCCGAGAGCAGCCTGCTTCTCCCTCTCCGTCTGTCCCTCCCCCCTGCTCCTACTCTCTCCCTCCCTCCCTCTCTCTCTCTCTCAAATGAATAAATTTAAAGCAATGAAACAACAGTATGAACACAGAAACATAAATAATTGGGTTTGTTTCAAGTGCATACTGGATACGATCAAGTTCATAATCTTCGCATTCCTGCTATGATAGTTCCCACAGTAAATAACACAATTCGCTGTCCATCCAGCCTAGAGCAGAGATGGTCACATTTCCTCAATCTTAACCCAGAGCTTGGTCTCCCACCAGACAGCCAGAGCTGCCCTACCCCTTGTCACACCTTTCACACTCATGGAAATTCCTACCACTTATCAATGGGATTGATTAAGAAAGAATCAGGACCACAGCAAAGGATAATTACATTGACCCTCACTTGCCCCCTGTGGTCTTATTCTCTATCCAGGAGCCTATGTGACCTTTTAAAAACAAAACCCAGCTCATGTTAGTCTCCTGCTTAACATTGAGCAGTAGCTTCCTCTGTAAAAGGAATAAAATATGTACTTTTTTTTTTTTTTTTTTTTTTTTTTGTAACCACAACCTACAAGTCCCTACCCAGTCTGGCTTCCCTCTGATTCATCTCCATTCTCTTCCCTGACTCTCTGGGTGCCAGCCACCTTGGCCTTCTGTCTCTTCCTCTAACACAGCAAGGACCTTTGCATTTGATCTCTGACATTTACTGGCAAAATGTCACCTTCTTAGAGAAGCATTTCCTGACCTCCAGATGGGAAATATCCCTCCCTTATTAATTCCCATGTAACACTTACCATTTGAGCTACATTATTTTTTTGCCTCTGTATCATCTGACACCTTCACTTCCCTGAACAGAAGCTCCCCGTGGGCAGGAACCTTGTCTGCCTTGCTCAACACTGTATCCGCAGCCCCTAGAACACTTCCTGGCACTCACAAAGCACTCAATACCTATTTATTGAATGAATACATGGAGGAGGGGTGGGGGGAAGCAGATTACGGTCATTTTTCACATCTCAGATGAATTTCAATTTTTTTAATGAAGTGCACATACTAGTCTGTACATTTGAAAAAAGAAATCATGCCAGAACAAAATAAAACTGAGTTAACGAAATTAGCATAGTTAATCAGACAGATGAAAGGAACAGAAAACTTTTGCCAAGAATCGATAACATGGATTGCCGGCAATCCGTGTTACTTCCACCTCCCCACTGTTTATACCTGAAACATTGGCCAGTGGAATGACCTGCTTGCTAGTCAGCACACACCCTTGGACTTTTAATTAATCGTCACCTCCCCTGGTGTTTGAGCTTTCCACTTTATTCCAATCCCCAACTCTCAGCACATTTATTTCTACCTCTGTGCTTTTGCCAATGCTTTTACCTCTAGGGGCATTTCCTTCCCGCTGTGCCACTGCCCCCCCCCCCCCACACCCTGCATTTCCCCTGTCCAAAATCTTGATCATCCTTTAGGAGACATGCAAACCTATCGTGAAATGGCTACGACCACAGTCAACTTGCTTTTAAAAAGCTCCACGCTTTTTCAAAAGTCACCTTGTCTTTGTGTCTCTCTCAATTAATTACAGTTGGTTGAAAGCAATATTTTTATACATCGAACCACACTGAAATGTCACTATCCATTTTCCAACTGAGTAAAAAGAAAAAAAAAAAGAAAACTAACTCACTACTAGGGGAAAATGCTGTCTCAGGTGGATGGAAGCAATTGCTTCGAATCCTTCTCAAAGTAGAAAATACCAGGTGGTTTGCAAGGGTTCAAAAGCCATTCCTCCATACATTCCCATGAGGAGGAACGTGGTATGTACTCAATCATTATCTGCAATTTACAAAGCAATGGACACAAGCAACAGCTGACTGGTGAGCTCGGAATAACCTCCTCCCATGCTTTTGGGTGCCATCCACTTATGTCCTGTTAGGACAACCATTCAGCACTGATTGAGCGCCTACAGTGTGCCAGGCTCTGTGCTAAATGCATTATATACATTATTCCATTTAATCCTCCCGACAGCCTGAAGTGGTCAGTATGATTATTATGCTGTTGGGGGAGGTTGTGGAGAGGACATGACCGCCATTTGACCCAAGAGCTGGCCCCCCAAGCAACTGCAGACTCCTCGCTCGCTCCCCTGTCCTTGAAATGTACAAGCATTTTCACAGCGGGAGCTGTTCCAAGGGCACAGCCTTGAAAGAGTAAGGTGTTACCGAGACCATCTGGAAATATACATAACTGAACCCTGTTCAGGCTTCCGTGAAACTTTTTAAGATTCTGGTGGGCAGGTATGGAGATCTACTTGTCTTGCGGCCACCTATAAATTTCCTTGCTGATTACACCTGCCACCTGTCTCTCTGGAGTGTCCTCACTCTCTCTCTCCTTCCTTCCTCTCCGTGTGTGGGGGTCCAGTTTTGAATTTCACCTTGGAGAAGCTCCCAAAGTCTCAAACCAATATATCCCCATTTTAAAGATGAGGTAACTGACACACAGAGAGTTTCACCAATTTCCCAGGGTGACAAAGCAACAAAGTGTCAGAGCTGGTTTGGATCCATTTAACCTGATCTCAAAACTCCCATTCTTTGCTGCTGTACTAAACATATCTTCCATCTAAAAACTATAATTAAAATTGAAGATAATAGTTAATACAACTTGTACTGAAAATGACCAGTTCTGCAATCTTTTCCCCCCTTTTAAAATTGTTCTTAAGGGGTGCCTGGGTAGCTCAGCCGGTTAGGTGTCTGACCGTTGGTTTCAGCTCAGGTCATGACCTTGGGGTTGTGGGACTGAGCCCTGCATTGCATTCTGCACTGGGCATGGAGCCCGCTTGAGATTCTCTCTCCCTCTCCCTCTCCCCTTGCTCCTCCAGCTCGTGCTGTCTCTTTCTCAAATACATAAATAAATCTTTAAGAAGAAAAAAAAAGACTTAAAAAAAAAAAGTCACATTGCAGACAAGAGTCCAAAGATCAAAGCTTTCTAAAGGTAACAATCCCAGATTTATGATTCCAAAGGGGGACTCTGGATCAGTGCCTTAAGAATATTTCAAGTTTGAATGGGGAAAAAAAAGCAGATTTGGGGATTCATGCAAAAGGAGATCAGAAACTGTAGTCTTGTATGTGAATAGGAAGCAAAAGTCAGAGTCTTTGATGGTTTGGAACAGAAAAGATGAGAAAACCTTTCAACTAGGCTTTTAACAGCTTGCAGCCTAAGACTCAGAAGGATAAAAATTTCAGGAGCTAAAATGCTTTAAATTAGGTGTTCAGTGCAATTTTCCCGTACGTTTGAAAACTGTCCTAACGAAATGGTGAGAAAATAAAAAGCTGTAAGAGAAATGATTAGGGAACTGAGCATCATGGCAGTTTGAGTCCAGAGTGTTGCCTTATGCAGTGCCTTGTGCAGGATGGAAGGATGGAATCTGTTGCTTCTACAGATGTGGCAATAAAATAATTGAGGCAGCCGGCACGTAGTGGGCACTTAAACCTTGAGCTCGACATATACCTTCTTACTGAGTTTTTGCAACGGAGCCGTAAGGCAGGTCCTACTATCGTCTCCAGTTCAGAGAACAGAGACAGAGTAAGGCTCAGAAACGTGCCTCGAGCCAGTCCCAGAGCCAGCGAGGGGCTGAGCCAGCCTTCAAACCCAGAGCGTATTTGAACACAGCTTCTACTCTGCAAGGACCCAGCATTCTTCCAAGGGCACTGGGGGCTCCAGAGACCAACAGCGTGGCCGTGTACTTGTATGTGTTCTGAGACTCCTACAGATTTGAGAGAGCTTCTTGCAACTGTGAAAGCAATAAACCCTCATGTTAAAAGCAGAGAGGGGCTCTGGGTTCAAATCCTGGCCCTGAAGCTTCACCGTCACAGCTCCTGGCAAGCTTAGCTTTTTCCAACTGTGGACGGGGACCCAGCATTCACCCGGGAGGTAGCTGTGGGGACCGAATGACACGATGCCTTTAAAGTTCTTAGCCCAGGACCTGGTACTATCTTATCTACGTCCATCTATCAATACGAGGCAGCCATTGTGGGGATTTTCTGAGCTTGTAGGAAGCAGAGCCCCTCAGCCCCGGTGTCAGGCCAAAGTACCAAAGCCAACGGGTTTCGAAAGGAGGAATTAAAAGGAGAAAGAAAAGGAAAGAGGCTGGGAGCACTGTGGGTGCCAGGTGCAGAACCAAGGCATTTGATTGTGATTTCAACTTGAACCCTTGAGAACTGGAATACAATTGAGCCATTCTGGGTAGATTTTCTGAATTTGTCATAACAGGTGTGGAGAAAGAGCACACACACACACACACACACACACACACACACACATATACACATATGCATGGACACATACCATCTTCTACCAGGTCAAGACAAAAAGAGCACACTCACAATACTTTGATCCAACATAGCTCTGTGATTGGAGCTGAGCACGGTTACCCAGAGCCAAGGCAGGAAGCTGAGGGTCCTTGAGAAGGGGGAAAGGCCCTTCCCAGCCCGCAGGAGGCACCGTGCTAGGGGGAGCAATGCAAAGGCAGGGGCACCACAAAGAGCCCTGGCTTTGCAGGACGGCAGCCCCCGTGGGGCCCTTGCGGCTCCCTCTATACTTGAAAGCAGGAGTTTTAACTGCTGCATCCTATTCATGAAAAACAAAAATCCTTCGTTTGTCTGCAAACACTGTGGACACCTAAATACCGTAGAGAGACTCGGCGAATAAAGTCGGCCCGTTTCAGAAGTGCCTTCTAGGATTATACCCAAACCAAAGACTGAATGAGTCAAGGGAGAAAGGAGAAGGGTGTGCACAGGGTTAACCCTTCTCTAACCCTTTCCCTCCCACCCGCGACCCAGAAGGCGGGGGAAGAAACGCTGGGAATTTCAGGTGTGCCCTGAACCTCGCGGCGCGGGGGGGAGAAACACGGCAGAAACCTAGCGGACACTCCCCCCTCTCCAGGGACGTGGGCGCTTTCCAGGATGGTCCGACCGCTCCAGCGTCCTAGCGCATCCCAGGCGGAGAACCCACTCTCCTCTCTCGGCTTCGGGAAAGACCTTACTTTGCAAGACAAGCCGCGAGCTTACGAAGCTTACGGATCCGGGACTACCGAGTCCATCCCAGGCTCCCGGCTTGCTGCCTCACGATTTCCTGAGCCTCCCGGTGAAGCCCAGCCTGGAGGGTCCCCCTTAACAAAAGGTTCGCGGGAGAGCGCGTCGCTGCGCAGCGCTGCGCATCCCCCCAGCGCTGAAAGCCCCGCTGCGGGGGCGCTCCCCTTGGTCCGCTCCCCCATGATCTCCACGCTCCCGCCACCACCGGCTCCAGCGCACGGGTCCCCAACTGTCCCCCCCTTTCCAGCCGAGTACTCACTTCTCCCCAGTCCCTCCGCTGTCCACGCCGTCTCCTCCACCGCCCCATAGCGCCTCAGAGGCTTCTCGGTTTCCAGATGGGTGGACAAAGATTGCTTTAACTCCATCGCTGATCCCCGCCGGCAGGTCGACGGGTCCCCCTTCACTCCATCCCCGCCGCGGGCTGCAGGGAGGGAGGCGGCTCCAGCCAGCAGCGTTTTAAGGGGCCGGGCGCTCGTGACGCTGCTCCATCTCTTCCGCCGCCAGGGCGGGGGAGCGCCGACTGGTACCCAGCAGGGGGAGGGATGCAGGGCGCATGCGCACTGGAGGCGGGAGGGGGGACTTGGGGGTTGGGTAGAGATAAAGAGGGGCAGATGCTAACTCTAAGAAGAACAACAAAAACAACAACTAAAATAGGACCAGCCCACAGGAAGTAAAAACATGGCCCCTGCCCGTGCTGAAGCCGGTGGTGATGCTTTCCTGGAACACTGCGCTGCTTGTGATCCGTCAGCGGACTGCTAGGTTTTGAGTGGGATTGGTGAGCGCATCTCTAGCTGTGGGCGATGGATCCATCTTTGGTGGGGAGTGTGCAGAAGCCTGAGTGTGGTCCTGAATCTGTGGATTCTGGGCTTGGTCGAGGGCATTTTTGTGAGAATCTCTGGGCTTTGCTTCTGCGCGTGTAACTAGAATGTGAAATGGGACAGTCTTGTTACGCCGGTGCCCCTGTGTCAACTCCATAGGTGTTTGCACGAACTTGAGAGAGACATGAACATATTTTGGCCACAAATATAACAAAGCTGTTTGGAACACGGGTCTCTACTTTCCAGAAACTCAGAGGTTTATCTTAGTAACACAGCATGGAAGCATTAAAAAGTACAAAGTACAATTAGCAGCTAGATTGATAAAAATTAGTAAGAGTTATTGAATGAGGGCTGGGTGCTAAACTTCCTAATAACTGTGTTAAACAGATGCTATTTTGTCAGCCTTGTTTTACAGAGCGTGAAACTGAGGTGCAGAAAAATGGTTTGCTCCAAGTCCCACGCTTACCAAGTGGCCTGGTCAGCAACAGAATCCAGACTTAGCCTCTTTATTATACTGATTTCTTACACTGCACTGATACGATGTTCCGTATGGCAGGAGGGGTGGGAAATAGGCTGTAGGATATGAGTTGTTTGTTTATTTGTTGTTGGTTTTAAGATGTCATCTGGGGCAATTTTTGATATCCATTTGGCTTGTGGAAGTGTAGCATGCCCTAGCCGTTTAAGAAAATTATTTAGCCACTGGTAGCAAGTGTCCTTAAAAAGCCATTATCGATAGGGGTGCCTGGGTGGCTCAGTTAGTTGAGTGTCCAACTCTTGGATTCAGCTCAGGTTGTGATCTCAGGGTCAAGGGATCGAACCCCACGTTGGGCTCCAGGCACAGCAGGGAGTCTGTTTGAGGATTCTCTCCCTCTGCCTCTCCCCCTACAGAGGCACTCTTTCTCTCTCTCTCAAAATGAATGGATAAATCTGAAAAAAAAAAGTTATTATCAATAATCAACTTCTGTACCTGTGGTACATAATCAATGAATCTTGTAACACTGAAAAAATAAAATAAAAGTATTTAGGGAAAAAAAATCAACTTCTAAATAGCCCATGGGAGAAAAAGGAAATAAGAATGAAAATCATAAACTATTTAGAGCTGAATAATCATGAAAGTACCACATATCAAAACTTGTAAGTTTTGGTGGAAGTAAATGTTTAGCCTTAAATGCCTGCAGTAAAAAAAAATGGGTGATGGACATTGGGGAGGGTATGTGTTGTAATGAGCAATGGGTATTTTATAAGCCTGATGAATCACAGACCTGTACCCCTGAAAAAAATAATACATTATATAATAATTATATAATTATTATATAACAATACATGTTAAATGATTGAATTTAGTTTAAAAAATAAATTCCAACTGACTCTAAAAAAAAAACATAAGACTAAAAATAAGCAGGTAAGGATGAATAGATAAGCAAAACATGGTCTATCCATACAATGGAATACTATTCAGCCTTAGAAAGGAGGGTTAGGGGCGCCTGGGTGGCTCAGTGGGTTGGGGCCTCTGCCTTCGGCTCGGGTCATGGTCTCGGGGTCCTGGGATCGAGCCCCGCATTGGGCTCTCTGCTCGGTGGGGAGCGCGCTTCCCCCTCTCTCTCTGCCTACTTGTAATCTCTCTCTCTCTGTCAAATAAATAAATAAAATCTTAAAAAAAAAAAAAAGAAAGGAGGGGCATTCTACAATATGTTACAACATGGATAAACCTTGAGGACGTGATGCTAAGTGAAATAAGCTAGTCACAAAAAGACAGGTGCGGTGTGATTCCGGTTACATGAGGTATTGAGAGGGCTCAAATATCACAGAGATAGGGGCACCTGGGTGGCTCAGTGGGTTAAAGCCTCTGCCTTCGGCTCGGGTCATGATCTCAGGGTCCTGGGATCGAGCCGCGCATCGGGCTCTCTGCTCGGTGGGGAGCCTGCTTCTTCCCCCTCTCTCTCTGCCTGCCTCTGCCTACTTATGATCTCTCTCCTCTCTGTCAAATAAATAAATAAAATCTTTAAAAAAAAAATCACAGAGATAGAAAGTAGAATGGTGATTGCCAAGGGCTGGGGAGGGGAGAATAGAGAGTTTTTGTTCAATGGGTAGAGATTTGCATTTACAAGATGAAAAATAGTTTTGAGGATGGATGGTGATGGCTGCATAAAAATGAATGAATATAATACCACTGACTATACACTTAAAAATGGTTAAAAAGGTAAAAAAAGAAAAAAGGGGTTAAGTGTTCAACTCAAAAGACTAATAAAAAAGAACAGGTGGGGTGCCCCGGGGACTCAGTCGGTTAAACGTCTGACTCTTGATTTTGGCTGACATCACGATCTCAGGTTCGTGAGATCAAGCCGGCGTCAGGTTCCATGCTAAGTGCAAAGTCTGCTCCAGATTCTCTTTCTCTCCCTGTCCCCCTGCCCCTCCACCCCACTCTCTCTCTCTTTAAAATAAATAAAATCTTAAAAAAAAAAAAAATAACAGATAAAACCTGCAAAGTAGAAAAAAGAAAATAATAAGGAGAGCATCAATTTAAAAATTAGAAAACAAGAAGCAGTAGAGGAGATCCACAAAACCAGAAGCTGATTCCTTGGGGGGAATATACTAATAAAGAAAGCAAACCTCTCAAGACCCACCGGGATAGGCACTCATGAGCAATATTAGGAATGGAAAGGGATACATGATACAAATACAGGAAGTTTTTTTCAAACTGGTTGAAATAGATAACTTTATTTAAGAAGTAAATTACTAAAATGTATTTAAGAAATAAAAAAACAAATCAATAATCATTTCAAAAACTGAATTCTTTTTTTTTTTAAGATTTATTTATTTTAGAGAGAAAGAGAGCGAGTGGGGGAGAGGTATAGGGAGAGGGAGAGAGAATCCTCAAGCAAACTCTCCACTGAGCACAGAGACTGACTCATGGCTCAATCCCAGGACCCTGAGATCAAAACCAAGAGTCAGCTGCTTAACCAACTGAGCCACTCAGGCACCCCAAAAGCTGAATTCTTAATATAAAAATCTCTTTTCCTCCTTAGTCCCACAAAGGCATTGGGCCCAAACAGTTTTATAGGTGAGCTTTAACAAAATAACAGATAATCTTTATTTCATAAAAATTATTTCAAAAAAAAAATTATTTCAGAACTCATTTAATGAGGACAATATATGACCTTGATATCAAAACTAGATTAAAATGGTACAGGAAAAGAATTCTAGAGTGACCTCACCTATAAACACAGGTACAAAAATTCTAAACACATTGTGAATGGATGAGGTTTATTTAAAAAATGTAGTAATGACCTCATATCAGAAAATCTATTGATATAATATACCATAGTAACAGATTAAAAGAAAAGCCTGTTGGATGACCTTAATGGATACAGAAGAAACATTTGAAAAAATTAGCAGTCACGTATATGTCTATCTTTTTTTTCTTAGCAAATTAAGAATAGAAGATCATTTCCTTAACCTTCTAGAGAGTCATTATCAAACAGCAAACATTCAACATTTACTGACCCCCTGTGCCTGATCATTAAGGTCAGGAACAAAGCCTGTCATCTCCACTTTGGGAGATCCTGGCCTAGTTAGACAGGAAAAATAAATGAAGCATAAGAATTGAAACAGAGGAAACAAAACTTTCTTTTCAGACACTATAATTGCCCAAATAAAAATGCAAGCAAAAAGAATGCAAGCACATCCACATGTAAGCTCTCAAAATTAATAAGACCAAGTTTTTGGAAACAAGATAAACATATACAAGTAGTAATATTTCTGTACATTATTAATCAAACTTAAGGATATAATCATAATAACAACAACAACAAAAAAAAACCCAAGAACCTTTGAGGAGAAAATTACTATTTTGTGTCAAATGGGACTATTAATTAATGATTTTTATGTTGCATTTCTAAACAACATAAAAAAGAAACTGAAAAAATGAAGAGATGGATATGCCACATTCAAGGGTATAAAAGAATCAGTCTCATAAAGATGGCAATTCTCTTCAGTGATAATTGTAGTTGAAATCTCGATAGGGAATAGGACTTTAAAATAAACCCAGCAGTGGGGCACCTGGGTGACTCAGTTGGTTAAGAGTCTGCCTTTGGCTCAGGTCATGATCCCAGGATCCTAGGATAGAGCCTCAAGTAGGGCTCCCTCCTCTGCAGGGAGTCTGCTTCTCCATCTGTCCCTCCCCCTGCTCATGCACTCACACCCGCACGCTCTCTCTCTCTGCCAAATAAATAAATTAAATATTTTTTAAAAATCTATTGTAAAAGTTTAAGACATAAGAAGAAAATCAAGACCACCAAAGTAGACCCACATATATGTGGAAAGCTGGTCTATGATAGAGGAGGCATTACCAATGAGTACAGAAAGGATAGACTCTTCACTAAATGGTAGTGAAGTAGTTGCCTAACCAAATGGAGAACTAAAATAAAAATGTCAACCTTGGACTTCGTATCATATACACACATATCATATATACAAATTCCAGGTAGATTAAAGACCTGAATGAGAAAAAGCAAAATTTTTAAAATTCGTAAGGTCATATAGAAGAATATCTTTATTCTTTTGCAGTGGAAACTTATATTAGCTAAGACCCCAAAACACGGACCTTAAAGAAAAATACTAAGTTCGACTCTATTATATTTTTTTATTGAAGTGAAATTCACATTAACCTAAAAGTAACCATTTCAAAGTGAACAGTTCAGTAGTATTGTCCTTTCCCAATGTTGTACAACCACCACCTCTATCTCGTTCCAAAACAGTTCATTACATTTTCAGGAGACTTCCATGCCTATCAAGTAGTGATCCCATATTTCCCCTCCCTCCAGCTCCTGGCAACCCCCAATCCTTTCTTTCTCTGTGGATTTACCTGTTCTGGGCATTTCACATGAATGAAATCATACACTATGTGAATTTTGTGTCCAGCTTCTTGCTCGTTGCACCCTGTTTTTAAGGTTCGTCCATGCCGTAGCATGAATCAATATTTCCCTCCTTTGGATGGCCGTGCCATTGTATGAATACACCCCCTTTGGTGTATCCATTCATCCATCAATGGACATGTGCGTTGTTTCCACCTTTTGGCTATGGGTGAATAGTGCTGCTGTGACCACATGCATAGAAATATCTGTTCGAGTACCTATTTTAAGGCACTGAAGACTGGAATTGCTGGGTTATATGGTAATTCTATGTTTAACTTTGAGAAACAGCTAAACTGCCTTCCACAATGGTTGAGCCATTTTACATTCCCTCTAGCAATGTAGGAGGGCTCTCATTTCTCCACATCCTCATTAACACTTATGATATATACATATTTGGGGGGGATTATAGCCACATCAATGGAATAGACCAAACAACTACCAAAAAAGGGATGACTCGTAGAGACTTAATATTAAACAAAGGAAACCAGATGCAGAATAGTACATACTGAATTATTCCATCCATATAAAGTTCAAAAACAGACAAAATTTATGTATAATGATTAAGTGTCAGAATAGTGGCTACTTTTAGAGGGCTAAACAATAAACAAGAAGAGGAACTTGTTAAAATACTAGAAATGGGGGCGCCTGGGTGGCTCGTGGGTTAAAGCCTCTGCCTTCAGCTCAGGTCATGGTCTCAGGGTCCTGGGATCGAGCCCCGCATCGGGCTCTCTGCTCGGTGGGGAGCCCGCTTCCCCCTCTCTCTCTGCCTGCCTCTCTGCCTACTTGTGATCTCCTCTCTGTCAAATAAATAAATAAAATCTTTAAAAAAAATACTAGAAATGTATTGAAATGATTGATGACATAGTGGGATGTGTGTGTGTATACACACACACATATATATATAATTTACATGGATATATATATATGTGAATATGGATATTCATTGAGAAAACCACTTTATATGCCCTTTACTGTGTGAAAATTATATCTCAATATTAAAAACTAATTAAATAGGGCACCTGGGTGGCTAGTCAGTTACATATCTGCCTTCCGCTCAGGTCAGGGTCCTGGGATCGAGCTCAGCAGGGAGTCTGCTTCTCCCTCTGCCCCTACCCCTGCTCACGTATATGCTCCCTCTTTCTCTCAAATACATAGATGAAATCTTTTTTAAAAAACTAAATAAAAGGCTGTATAAATAAAATTAAAGACAAAATGGTCGGTAGGTTGAAGGATCTTTGTCATGTTAATCTCTCTAATTTTCTGTATTAAAATAAATTAAAATTAATGTCATAATTTTTAAAAAAACAAGATAAGAAAAAATAGCCAGACCTCTTGGATCCAGTAATTCAACTCCTAGGAATCTACCCTAAGAAATATTTGAAATATTAAGAAAAGTACTCACACACAAGGTATTTCTTATGGTTTCTGTAAAATGTAGGAAAAGTCTAATATCTTACAAAAGGGAAATGGCTAAATAAAATCTGTACTTACGTAAAATTATGTTTACAAAGTTTGAAATGTCGTGGGGAAAATATTGTAACACAATGTTCACCAAAATGTAAAAAAAAAGGAAAAGTAGAGAACACATTGTAATGCAAAGTATGGGCTATTGTTTTTGATCTTTTGGTTAAGATCAAGTGTACACTGTGATCTCAATCATATTAAGTATTTCATAAAGTGATAATAGTAGAAATTAAATGAAAAATACTGTGATCCCAATTTGGTATCTGTTCACATATATACATATCCAATAAAAGAAAACACTTATTTTTTTAAGATTTTATTTATTAGAGAGAGAGAGCAAGCACAAATGGGTAGAGGGGCAGAGGGAGAGGCAGACTCCCCACTGAGCAGGGAGCCCAAGGCGGGACTCGATCCCAGGACCCTGGTATCCTGACCTGAGCCAAAGGCAGATGCTTAACCAACTGAGCCACCCAGGTACTCCAAAAGAAAACACTGAAATGACATATACCAAAGCATTAAGAGTGACTACCTATGAACTATCGAGATAACAAATAATGTTTTGTTTGAATTCTCCAATAATCCCACAAGGGTTAGGTGTTACTTTTATAATCAGAAAAAAAATCAATAATGTTTTTAATTCATGGAAAATAAAAAGACTAGGAGCAAATACACAACGATATTCATAGTAGTTGTTTCTAAGAGTGGAAAGTTGGGGGAATCTTTTCCTTTTTAATTTTCTGAATTCTCCAATCATCTCTACTGAGCACATGCTGTTGCATCATTGAAAGGCGGATGAATTCTCTAAAAATGTGTGAGTAATACAATTCTGTAAACCTAGGGGACAAAAGGAGCCCCGCCACAGCCATGCCCAGAACCCTGTCTGTTTGCGTTAGTCTAGGGTGGTAATGCTTCAAGTTCAGTAACTGAAGTAACCATCTGCGTGGAATTATTAAGTGGTTCTTCCAGCCCTGGCTTCTCATCCTGGCTCAGCGCCTCACTCTTGTGGGAATGCCAGACTCATAGGGGATGCTGGTGATTACAAAGGGCCAGTGCCACACACTTGTATAACTGTCATTTGGGTTGATTGAAAGGGAAAATAATGCAATATCATCTTGGTAATTTGATCCTTTATCCGGCATGTTAACAATTTGTAAATGGACACGACACCGAGCGTATCCGGAACAGCATGGTGTTCGAAAACGCAGGCTTTTGAAATCTGGAGTATCTGAGTTCCAGCCCCGAAGCTGCCACCTGCCAGCTGCATTACCCCATGTGACATATCAATTAATTTCTCTGAGCTTCACTTTCTTTACCTCTGAGCCTCTAATGATACTATGCGGGGGGACTGCCGTGATGGTGAAATGAGACCACGCAAGACATAACATCGGAGGGTCCCAATACAACTGTCATCATCTTTGCTGTTTGTATTATTATTCCTACTACTACATTGTGCTGGCTGACGGTTTGGAGTGCTCACCTTGAGGGCATTTACTCAATGAGGTCTCCAAGACAAAACAGATCTATTAAAAGAGACTCAGGAGAGAAATTGGACCCCTCACGAGTTGCGGGTGGAAATGTACCCCAGTGCAGCCACTTTGGAAGACAGCCTGGCATTTTCTCAAAAGAGTAAACACAGTTACCATAGGACCCAGCAATTCCAATCCTGGCTATGCACCCGCAGGAAATGAAAAAGTGCTACCCTATAAAGACGTGTGCACCAACATTCATAGCAGCACGATTCTTGAGATCCAAAAAGCTAGAAACAACACAAATGTCCATCAACGGAAGGACGAATGGACAAATAAAATGTGGCATGTTCTTAGGGGGAACTAGTATTTGGTTATAAAAAGGAACAAAGTATCAATAGCGTGCTACAACATGGATGAATCCTGAAAACACTGTGCTAAGTGAAAGATACCAGTCATAACAGATCACATGTGTATTGCATGATTCCATTTACATGGAATGCCTAGGATGTGTATCTATGGAGGAAGCACATCTATAGAAACTCTATAGAGAAAGGAAGTAGGTGAGTGGTTGCGTAGGGCTGGGGGCCCGGGAGGGTTGGTTCCAAAGCAGAACTGTGTACTTTTCATCACGTAGAGTTGGGAGTACCCCAGTTCTCTTCTGTCATCAGTACGGGTTGTTTTGTTGGTTTGTTCTGTTTGTAAAGCCTCTGATCAATGTCTTAGGAGCTCATAAGCTTCCGTAAAGCAAATCTGGATGTGTTCGTTAGGCATCTCAAATAAATACAGATGGGGTACAGTAGACCAAATGTGTCCACAGACCTCCTTCCAGCTTAAGGAGAAGTGAATATCGGGTTAAGCATGAAAGTATGAGTTTGGGGTTTAGGGTTTCATCTCTTGAACAATGAAATAACATATCCTTAGTTTCCAAAACACACAAGAGACACTGCTAACATTCTAATGTGCGTGGGGTTCTCGCTACACCACTGACTAGTTCATAACCTCTGGGCAAGTCACCTCTCTCCATTCCACTGAAATGGCTCAAAGATCCCCATTTCTTGTCCTATCCATTCTCTTTGTTTCCATCATCATCCTACTTGATCTCTCCAAAAAATTACAACCTTGAGAACCAGACCCTACTCTAAATTCCCACCTCACCTGCCTTCCAGAACGCCTGGCTCTCTTCTGCTCGTCCGAGTTCCAGCCCCCACGGTTCCATCTCCCTTACGAGCTCTTTCTCCATCGCTCACCACTTTCAGCAATGGTTCTCCAATGTTGATCCCCTTCCAGCTCTTCTCTTCTCATTCTTCACCCCTTCCTAGTGAAAACTATCCTTCGTGGTGGCCCCGACCCCAGTGGCTTCCGATTTCCATTTGCAGCCCCTGTTCCTCTCCCGTGTTCCAGCAACCCCGCCCCAACACCTCTTGGAAATACCCAGCCGTCTTGGGAAAATTGATAAAAGAAGGAAATGGATTTAGAGGAGCAAACAGAGTTAAATAGAGTTCCAGAAAGCACACTGTGCGCTTTCAAGCACACTCTTGAAGGAGGCTTAGGAGGGAGAAAAGAAGCTAAGGAAATATAGACCTAAGACTTAGGACTCGAAATCCTGCATCTGTTGGAGAGCTGGGGCTGGCGCTTCTGCACGAAATGCTCAAGGAGAAGGCATCAGGTGTTTCAGCCAGGCTAGGACATGAAGTTATTACGAAGAGAAGCCAAGGCTACGTTCCTGTTTAGGGTACAGAGGGAGTCTGAGAAAAATCCCCAGGGTGCATGGGACTCTCCCTGTATTATGGCGCTTTTCTGTTTTTTGTTTTTGTTTAATACTTTTTTAAGATTTTATTTATTTATTTGAGATAGAGAGAGAGCAAGAGCAGGGGGAAGGGGCAGAGGGAGAAGCAGACTCCCCGCTGAGCAGGACTAGATGCCAGGACCCTGGGAGCATGACCTGAGCCGAAGGCAGATGCTTAACTGACTGAGCCACCCAGGCGCTCCTTTTGTTTTGTTTTGTTTTGTTTTTTGTTTTGTTTTGTTTTGTTTTAACTGACATTTATTGAGTGGTTACTACAAACTGGGCACTTTACAAGACCTACCCTTCTTAACGCTATACTCCAAACAGTATCTTACGAGATGAGGGCTTGTCGCTCACAGAGTTCCTCATTAATAAGTAAGTAATCTGCTTAGTAATAAGGGGCAGGCCCTGCATTCAGTCTCAGCCTGCCAATCTCAGAGGCCAAGCACTTACCCACAATTCACACCACCTCTGAAAGCTTTCCTCTCCATTCAAGGAATCACCATGGCAATGGCCAGGAAAAGAGGTTTATAACTTCAAGATCTGAACATGTTCAAGATCAGACTCCTTAGGTCTTCCCCCAAATTAGAAATCTCACTTTTTTCCCTCCATACCTCGCTCTCCAATACGCCACAGTCTCCCCCACTCCGACCATAGTTGGTCAACAAATCCTTCTGATTCTACCTTAGGCAACTCTCCCAACTCCAACTGTCCCCTCCATTCCCACTGCCTTGTTTTAGCTCACTTCTGCGTCGTCTTTCAGTTAGATTCTTGCAAAACCCATCTTCTCTGTTTTCCCACCACTAGAGACCATTCTCCACACTGCTTCTAAAATTATCCTGGACCACACACACATTCAATGCCCCTCGTGTGCTTAAAATCCTCCATTGCATTCCTGTTGCCTGCAGAATCATTTACATAACCAATCTCCTTGGTTTTGAGGAAATCAGGTTATCCCCAGCTTCTTGGAATGATCGAGAAAACTGTGAGAACAGTCTTGCAGCTAGAGCTCTGGAGACATCCTTTCTGTCCTTAGGAGGAATTCCTAAATGTGAAATTGCCAAGTCAAAGGATATGTGCATTGTGAAAGGCACCTGATGTCTTTTATTAAATTACCCTCCAGAGATGTCCTGCCAAGTTATACTCACCGGAAGTGTGTACTACTGGGGACGCCTGGGTGGCTCAGTCGGTTAAGCGTCTGCCTTTTGTTCATATCATGATCCCAGGGTCCTGGGATCAAGCCCAGGGTTGGCCCCCACGCTCAGCAGGAATCTGCTTCTTGCTCTCTCCCTCTCCCTCTGCCCCTTCCGCCACTCATGCTCTTTCTTTATCTGTCTCTCTTTCAAATAAATAAATAAAATATTTTAAAAATAATTATAAAAAAAGAAGTGTATACTACAACTTAATACAATTCACATATTTACATGAGTCTATCCATGGAGCAGAAATGTGCTCTATTCACTTTCAAATCGTCAGAGCTGGAATAGAGAATGGCACACAGTAGGTACTCAGTAAATGTTGAGTGAATGAACGAACTAAGTAAATGGAAGAGAAGTCTATTAAAAACTCCCTGATTTGCGTGTATCGTAAACACGTTGTAACACAGGTGCTCAATGCTGTGTCTCTGTGCACCTAACTGCTCCATATGGAATGATTCGGAAGCATCCCTCTGTACATGAGGCTGATATTTCCAGATGCTCCACAATACCGCTCCATCCGGGGAGCAAAATCCTTGTATCCTATCCACACGGACTTTGTAGGTTCGGACCCGATTCTACTGTCTTCCATTTTTCCATCAGCACCGAGGCAGGTCACGTACTCTCTAGAAAAAGGCTGACATGAACCTAATAGCAAAATGAGTAGAGGCTCCGCAGGCTCACAGATGTGTATTTCCAGATGTGTATAAGCAACTCTGTTGGACAGCTCCACTAGAATAAATGTCCCAGAAGCACCTCACATCGAATCCCTTCTCTCCAAAACCAACCACAGCGGATGACATTTTTGTTCCAGCCAGTCATTCAAGCCAGCAAATGTGTATTTCGACCTACAAATCTTGCTCATATTAGCCTGAGTGGTTCGACATTGGTTAACCTATAGTCTGTCCCTTCCTCTCTGATTCTACTACCATTGAACTAATTCGGGCTCCAGTGATGTCTCCCCATGGACAGTGCAATATACATTTAATATTTACTCTTCCCACAAATATTTGTGAGCCTGAATTCAGTGCCAGAGAATGTGCTAGATTCCAGGGTTCAGCCACGAAGAAGTGTTGTTGAGTAGTTGGCAGAAACTGTGGGCCGAGGCAGGTGGCCAATGCATAATGTATCACCTTCTTGGAGATTCTTTATGAATATTAGCACCTTAGAAGCTCTGAGAACTGTTCAGCTTTGTGTAACCCTGTGTTTCCCATACTTCTCTCAATAAGGAACCCTCTCGTCGGGTAACAGTTACAAGATTCTTAAAACCATATGTCACAAAGCGCATACTGGGAAATCCTCATGAAAAGGAACATGAAGGTTTCAACCAAGACCTTGTATATTTATTTCCCTGGGGGTGCCCCGTTTTGTTAGGCTCTGTCTATAAACAAGCTACATTTGTTAATATATATGATTTCCCATTTTATTAAACAAATAGCTATGTAATTCGGCGCCTCTAAAGAGTGTTATGATAGAGGGAAGCCACAAATGCCAAGGAGGACTGATTTAGATGACGAAGGTGACAAGTGAGGCTTCCTAGAGGAGGTGACATCTGAGCTAGGTTTTGAGGTATGAATAGGAGTGATCAAGTGATGAGCGAAAGATTTCTGGGCAGCTGGAACAGCAAGTGGAAAGATACAAATGTGTGAGTCTAATGAGTTTGGGGAGATCCAAGCAAAAATGGCTACTCTATTGAGAGCTTGCCCTGTGCCAGGCTCTGAGCTCTGGGTTCTATGCACATTACAAGCCTGTGAGTTGGCTTTTCTTATCTACCCACACACATGCCTTTTATTTTTCTTCTTTTTAACAGATGAAGACAGCCTCAGTGAGGTTAAGTGACATTCCCAAAGTCACCCGGGTGGTGCCAGATATCGTACCCAAGTCTATATGACCGAACCGAAGGCCCATGTGAGCTATTCCACAACTAAGCTGCCATACAGGTAGGAGTCAAGGGCCAGCAAGAGATGAGACTGCCCGGGCAGAAAAGAGTCACATTTGCCACCTAGGCCAAAGGGATGTGGAGATTATCCAGAAGGCCACAAGGGACTCTTGAAGGAACCACTGATATTTAGCAGGATAGAGGCATAGATGGTACTTCTGAAATGTCATTTGATGGTACCCGGGAGAATGGGGTGGGGAGTGGAGGTGACATAAAATTAGAGGGAGGGATCCTCAGTTGGGAGGCTCTGGTAGTAAAATACAAAAGTGCTTCTTGAAGTTTAATGTGCTAAAATGGACTTTCTGATCCAGATGGTTTAAAATGAGGTTCTGAGAGTCTTAGAGTTTCCCACGTGATGTTGAGGCTGCTGGTCTGTGGACCATACTTTGAGTAGCAAGGCTTTACACGAGAAACAATGAACATTGGCACTGAGATCAAAAGGAAGGTCTAGACCAAAGTGACATTAAAGGGACAACAGGACTTGTATGGGGTAGCCACAGTAGGCTGACATAGCTCTTAGGAATGGTAAAGGAGGAATGTTTGAATTAATCTGTGCAACTCTACTTTATAATGGTAGGTTTACTTTCAGTTCCCTGTATTGTCTTCAAGGACCCATGAAGAGATTGGGACCCTCGGGTTAGGATTCTTGACAATGTATATTTTTCAGAAGCGTAAAAGAAGTTAAAACAGAAAACATTGATTCGGGGTGCCTGGGTGGCTCAGTGGGTTAAGCCTCTGCCTTCGGCTCAGGTCATGGTCTCAGGGTCCTGGGATCGAGCCCCACATCGGGCTCTCTGCTCAGCGGGGAGCCTGCTTCCCCCTCTCTCTCTGCCTGCCTCTCTGCCTACTTGTGCTCTCTCTCTCTGTCAAATAAATAAATAAAATCTTAAAAAAATAAAACGAAACAAAACACATTGATTCGGCATATGTCATGAGCCAGTCACTCCATGCATGCCTCTGAACACCTTATTCCTCCTCCTGGAATATCTCCATGCCCACCACGCACACCCGGGAGTTGATCCTTCCTTCCTTTCTGTCACTACTGTACTTTTCATCTACCTCTTATACTGCATTAAAATTGCAGGACGTACAGTCATAGAAAGAGCTTGGATTTTGGCGTCAGTCGAACTTTGGTTCAAATCATAGTTCTATGTATCGGCTTGGCGATGGAGACAAATAGTCTTGTTTGCTAAGCTATGAACATGGGCCTGATATTTACTATGAGATCATGTGCGATGCTTTCCTTCAAGTCACAGGAAACCTAATTCACGGTAGTTTGCACAATACAGAAGATCCACCAGCTACTGTAACGGAGAAGCCCAGAGATAGGGTAGGCTTTCAGCATAGGCTGGTCCAGAGATTATGAAATCAGCATTGGTCGTCTGAGATTCTTGCGGTGCAACTTGCTTCTTTCTATGCCCTCCCTTCATGCTAATAAAAAGGGTTACAGGAGTTACAGGCCTCCAATATTAACACCCGAACCAGAAAATGAGAGCATACACGCCTTGGTCCTGGTTCCCGCCCCCGCGCAAGTTAGGAAGTACACTCTAATTGGACCACTGTGGGTCACGTGGCCATCTCTGAGCCAATCACTAGCCAGGGACAAGAAGTGCACCGATTGGCTTAACCCTGGTCATGTGCTCCCCTGCGTGAGCCGGGAGTGGACTTCGCATCCCTGAGGATGAAAGTGGGAGCCGTAGGGAGGGAGAGTGGGGAGTGAATGCTGGAGAAGCATCTAGTAACTATTCACTACACCGTGGCTCTTAGTACATGAGGTAAAGGGTGTGGCACAGAGCCCTGTCTGCATTCTGTGGGCACACAGTAAGTGGTAGCTCTAAGGGGTGCCTGCGTGGCTTAGCGGGTTGAGTGTGGGACTTGATTTCTCTTCTGGTCCTGATCTCATGTGTTGAGGGATCAAGCCCCGCATGGGGCTCCAAGCTCATCGGGGAGTGTGCCTGGGGAGTCTCTCCCTCTGCGCCTCCCCCCACTCATTCGCTCTCTCTCAAATAAATACATAAATCTTAAACAAAAAACCTGGTAGCTCTATTTTGCCCAGAAGTCTGTCTATTGAGAACAGGGTCCTTCTCTTACCTCACTTCCGTCATGCGTCATATGGCAGCTGGGCGATAGCTTAAATCTTCATTGACTTAATGTTCGTGATCGGAATGGGGAATGGAAAATGATAAGGTTATAGAAATTATTTCAACCAGAAGAAAAAGAAAGACTTCAGGGAACGTGAAAATATAAACTCTTGCTGGTTCATGGCATTAGTAAGATAAGTGAGCTGGATATAGCTGAATTATAGACAGGGATTAAAAATGGGATATAGGCCAGTACATGTTTTAGGGGTCTGTTATAATTTTTGGTCAATTCAGAAAAGAAATGCCAAGCAGAGGGTCATGGTCCGTTTTGCCTGGCTTGAGAGCTGGAAGGAATAAGATCAATCTTTTTCTTTGCCCCATTTACGTCTATTCCAGAAGCGTCCTTTGTGCACCCAATATGTAATCCCCTACTACACAGGGAAATAAATTTCAAGAGAAAGCCTCATCTATCATTTAGTGGATCTTAAGAATCAATCTCTATTAAAAAAAAAAATACTGACATGGATTGATCCCGTTCTGTTCCAGGTATGGTCCTTCAAGCTTCCACATAGTTAATCTCATTTAATCCTGAGTAGATTGAGGCTATAGAAGGTTGAGCTCCATCCCCAGGATCACACAACTAGTAAATAAATACCGAGGTGCTGCGAGGCACACGCTTCATCATCCCTGTTGTTATTATTAGAATAGATTTCCTTGTATAAACCTCAGGGACTTTACAAAGGAAATATTGGATTACTGTAATATGACTCATCAGCCCAATTTAAAATTACCTATTCATTATAATGTAATGATGCTTGCATAACAGAGAAAATGCTCTTGCATTTCCCCTTCTGGCTGTGTAGCAGCCAAACATAGATCACAGAACTCTAAACGTAGGCTAATTATATGACCCACAGACGCCATCAATATTAAGAAAATTCTCAACTGCTCATATTTATGTGGTTGAGAATCTATGGTCTAATTTTGGTCAGCAGTAGCATCTAGGTAATGCTGACTCAGAAGGAAAACATTTGTTGTTGCCATGAGAAATGGAATAGAAAAATCTGAATCATGCTGAACCACATCAAATGTTACCACTATTAATATAACATGTGCTGAATAGTGAGCAAGATGCAATTAGACCATCTCTGACCCAACAGGTTCCTCATTACACCAGCGGACAGATGCGGGAAATATTGTCACAGCACCATGTCCCTTCATTGTCTTATGTTCTTTATCAACTAAGCTAATAAGCAATGTGTGGTTTTCTGGCCAATGTCACCAACATAGTGTATCATCAGAAACAGGGATCGCCAGCTCCTGGCTACAGTGGCCAGGTGGGTGGTGGAAGTAAATACAGGGGGCGCGTTGTAAGACCATAGGATATGAAGTCGATAGCGAACTTTCTAGTGGAAAGATACTGTTGCACAATGCTTACTGGAGGACCACAGCAGCCATGGGGCCAGGTCTTCCCATTTTTCAGGAGATGCCAGATACCCAGAGTTTTAATATGAAATCTTCCAAGTCTTCCAACCTTGTGGGTGCCATAAAAAGCACTCTGTGGGCCAGAATTGTCCATTCTCACCCGCATGCATCTATTAAAAGACTTCTCGTTTATCTCTCATTTCCATCTTCTTCTACCCTGTGGAAGGCTAAACTTGATTAAGTTCCAGTTTCCCTTTTGAGATAAGAGTCTCTGATACATGCTCTCTCTCTTTATTTGAGTCATCAGAAAATTCTAAATTTTTAAAAAAACTGTTTCTGCTTATGCTCTTCTTTCATTAAGTCAAAAATATCTATTGAGTGGGGCGTCTGGGTGGCTCAGTCATTGAGCGTCTGCCTTTGGCTCAAGACATGATCCCAGGGTCCTGGAATTGAGCCCCACATTGGGCTCCCTGCTCCGCAGGAAACCTGCTTCTCCCTCTCCCACTCCCCTTGCTTGTGTTCCCTCTCTCGCTGTGTTTCTCTCTGTCAAATAAATAAATAAAATCTTAAAATATATATATATATATATATTGGGTACCCATTATATGCCAGGTGTTTTTCTGGGAGCTTGAGATACATCAGTAGGCAAGACAGACAAAGAACCCTGTCCGCCTGGAGCTTGAGGGGAGAGAACGGTGGAGACATAAAACAAACAATAAATGTAATAAATAAGTAGCCTATATATTGTAGTAAAAGATGTTAGGTGCCACTGAAAAATAATGATCAGAGTAAGGAGGATTGGGAGAATATAAGGGGAAAGGGGACTGGTGACCATTTTAACCAGGTGGTAGGAGTAGAAGGCCTTATTGAGAAGATACATCATAGCAAAGAATTGAGAAACCAGAGAGAACTGGCCATGAGGTTGTCATAGGGAAGAGCCCAATCAAAGACCCTGTGGTATCCAGCTTCCAAGATGGCCCCCAATGATCCCTGCCTCTTGGTATTCATGCCCTTGAGGGCTGGATTTAGAAGAGTATAGAATAGAGTGTGACAGAAGGGGAAGTGTGTCTTGACAACTAAGTCATAAATAGCGTGTGTTGGCGTTCTCTCGAGTGTTCTTTCTCTTGGGTCTCACGCTCTGAGGAAAGCCACGTTGGGAGCTTCCCTGTGGAGAAGTTCATGTCATGAGGAACTGAGGCCTCCAGCCAACAGTGATGAGTGAGGTGGAAAGCAGATCCTCCAGCCCCAGTTAATGTTGTCTGTGTACTGCAGCTCCAGCTGATGTTTGACTATAATCTCATGAGAGACCCTGAACCAGAACCACCCAGCTAAACCAATCCCAGATTTCTGACCCATAGAAACTCCGCAAAAGAAGAAAAATGCCTGTTGTTGGAATTACATTTGTGGGCAATTTGTTACACAGCAACAAGCGTCATAAATGTCCCTGAAGAATGTGAGGAAAAGAGAAAAGACATAAGAACAAAAGTCACAGGGTCAAGACACTAGGGTGTGTGGTTTGAATTGGATTTCCGAACTGTTGTGAGAATGTTGGCTTTTCTTCAGCTTGAGATGAAGAGCCATTGCAGGGGTTTATTCTCAGGGGAGTGACATAAAATGGCTTACCAATCTGATGACTAGAAAAGAGGGTAGGATTTGGGGTACTTTACTAATTCTTTTTATTATTCGTGGTAATGCAGAAAAGCTTTTTCTTTTACGTAGACTCCACACCCAACACAGGGCTTGAACTCACGACCCTGATATCAGTAGTTGCATGCTCCATCAACGAGCCAGCCAGAGGTTGGCTCAGAAAAGCTTTTTCTTTTTTTCCCCCTTGTCTCTCATTTCTGTCCTTAATTATCCTGTGCTTTCAAACAAGTATTCTATGGCTATTTCAACTATAATCTTTAAGTGGACCTAACATTCCAGTATCCTCTATATCTTGAAACCTCATCCTTCTCCTTCCATGCACCAACCCAGAAACAATATTTTGGACTTCAGCAGAGCTATTTCTAAACTTCCATAAAACCTGGACACTTTTGTTTTTATTTACTTATTTACTTACTTACTTAATTATTAAATGTGTGGAAGTTTGTTTTCTCTTTTATTTTTTTTAAGATTTTATTCATTTGAGACAGAGAGAGAGAGAGAGCGCACAAGCAGGGAGGAAGGGCAGAGGGAGAGGGAGAAACAGACTCCCACTGAGCAGGGAGCCTGACATGGGGTTCGATTCCAGGACCCTGAGATCATGATCTGAGCCGAAGGCAGTCGCTTAAGTGACTGAGCCACCCAGGCGCCCCATCTTTTAGAGGCTTACCTTACATACTGTTAAATGTATTAAAATGCACCCACATCCTGCATTTAATATACATGATAGACTGAAACTAATAATACATTATATGTTAATTGAATTTAAATAAAAATACATTTAAAGAATATAGATGCTAGAATTATGTGCTTTGAGCTGCAGATGACTGGCAAATGTGATATTTAAAAAAATTTTTTTTGTTTTTTTTTAAAGGATTTTATTTACTTATTTGTTAGAGAGAGAGCACAGCAGGGGGAGCAGGAGAGGGAGAAGCAGGCTTCCCACCGAGTAGGGAGCCCGATGCAGGGCTCGATCTCAGGACCTTAGGATCATGACCTGAGCTGATGGCAGCTGCTGAACCAACTGAGCCACCCAGGTGTCCCAAAACATGATATTTTTTAAAGACATAGAAGTTTATTCATTTTCATTTTCTGAGATTTTTTGTATTTTGAAGCCATACCTCTGTGTGCGTGTGCATATATGTATGTGAATATACCTGAAAGGCATATTTGTGTATATACCCACATATTTCAAGTGTCAAACGTTTCTGTAAATGCTTAGAAAGGTCAGAGACCCTCAGCACTGTGCTCACAGTGCCCAAAAAGACAAAATATCCTGGAACTAGGTTCTTTATACCCTGTAGAACAGTTTCTCAACTTGATACAATTGACATTTGGGGCCGGATAATTCTCTGTTGTGGGAGCTAACTGTGAAATGTAGAAGTTCTAGCAACACCCATGGCCTCTACCCACTAGATGCCCACGTCCCCAGGTTGTGATGACCAAAAATGCCTCCAGACATTGCCAAATAACCCCTAGGTGTCGTGTTGCCAGATAAAACACAGAATTTCCAGTTAAATATACATTTCAGGGGCGCCTGGGTGGCTCAGTGGGTTAAGCCTCTGCCTTCGGCTCAGGTCATGATCTCAGGGTCCTGGGATCAAGTCCCGCATCGGGCTCTCTGCTCAGCAGGGAGCCTGCTTCCTCCTCTCTTTCTGCCTGCCTCTCTGCCTACTTGTGATCTCTCTCTGTCAAATAAAGAAATACAATCTTAAAAATAGATATAGATATAATATAGATATATATACACATTTCAGATAAACAGCAAGTCATTTTTATTCATATGCCCCAAATGGAACCTTTGGGACATATTTAGACTAAAAAATTATTCGTTGTTTATCTGAAATTCACATTTAGCTGGGTATTCCTTATTTTTATTTGCTAAATCTGACAACCCTACCTGGAGGGCAAACACATTGCCAGCTGAGAACCATTGCCCTTGACCTTAATTCCCACCCTGCACCTTCTCTCCTCTTCCTTCTCCACCAGCTTGAGATTTAACAGCATATTATTTATTATACTAGCTAGCAAAATCAAAGAAATGCGTTTTCTTAAATTTCAGGAGCTTTCTATGCATGAATGCAAGGAATGCCAATGTCAGTACCCATTTACACAGAACTCAACCAAAAAGTATTTCTTGAACCCCTTTGCGCAAGGCCCTGGGTTGGAGGGATACAGAACAAATCTAAAATATAGTCCTTAAGTTCAATGAGCTTCAATTTTATTGGGAGAAAAAAATAATATACATGAGATGACTTACAATACACAATAGTATACTATTAAGCGTTGAGTTGGGTGGTACAGACTATAAATGGTCTGAGAATCAGAAGAGAAGAGCTACAGGCATAGTCAGAACAGCAGAGATGGCCTCAGGGCAAGGTGTCTGGGGCTGGGCTTTGAGCACCAATTGTAAAACATAAGAGTAGGTACTCAGTTCACTATTCGTTAAATAAATGGATAAATGGAAAGGTTCCCTGGGTGGCTCAGTTGGTTAAGTGTCTGACTCTTGATCTCAGGTCTTGATCTCAGGGTCCTGAGTTCAAGCCCTGCATTGGGGTCCATGCTGGGCTTGGAGCTACTTCTAAAAAAAGAAAAAGAAAAAAAAAAAGAAGGGTAGATGGATGAATGAGTAGTAGGTACTATAGTGAATTGTTTTTAGTTCCCCACCACCATGTATTATGTCCATCACGGCCCTTCCCTAGCCCCAGCAGCTCAAGGGAAGGAAGACACAGGGAAAAAGCACAGATAACCCAGAAGTCAGTCAATCATTATCTCCTGGATTTCCAAACGGGCTTTGGAAACTCATCATTGGAAGGATGACTTTTAAATACCCCTTATAGTCCAGTAATTTACCTCTGAGAATCAAAAGTCAAGTCCCAAAGGGCTCGGGGCGTAAATTCTGGCAATGATTAATAGATTGGTGGAGAATCAATGAAGACTCAGATTACCGTACCCTGGGAGGTCGACAGATCGAGGGAGGTGAAATGGAAGGGGGAGACAGAGCAAAGAGGTCTGAGGGGACTGGAAACAGAGAGTCGCTGTCTGGGGAGGAGTTGAATGAGCACTGAAAGACTCCAATGTGAGCACTGACCTCACCGGCAAGGAGGAGCTAGACCACTATTCAAAGATGGCAAAGATCACTGCCTAAGCCAACACCTGCCTTGATCCACGTGCAGGATCTACAGGGTGGTTCTCATTGCCTGCGTGCTCATTTTCCAGCAAGACGGACATGTCTGTGGCTCCGACGTGGCCCAGCCCACTAAATTACCCCGTGTGCACAAGCCCTATTTTCCCTAACCCTGGGGGAAAAAACGGAAGGGAGAGCCTTCCGAGCCTATACTGACTCAAGCCAGCCCAGGAATGAATACTAACTTAGCCGCGCTCCCCTACCCCCAAAAGTGGATTTATGAGCAGAATTCGAATTTTTTTAAAAAAGGGGCAAAGACAATATCCTAAGAGGGGACACATGAGCAAATGTCAGACGTTCTGGTAGGACCATGAAGAAACCAGTCTGCGGCAGGGGGAAGAGTAGGGGAGGAATAAAGAAATTGTCGATTTTCACTTTTAACATTGGCGAGTACCCCGTTCGTCACATTCATCATTCTTTCTCCACGTTTGCCGTTAAAAATTGCCTCCTCTAGCCTTCACCTTCCAATTTACCACTTTATACACTGTTTTTTTCCTCGTGAGTTTTTCATTTCTTCACGTGAAAGCATCATTGCTCCACACTGTTGAGAAATGACTCAAGATGTATATATTGCTTTTGTAATTTCTTCCAGAGGGTGAAATAAACCACTCACCATTATTAAGTCTATTCAAGATTTTCACGCATCACCTGCAGGAAATTCTCTAACCCTAGTCTCACAAATTTGTTATTGGCCCAAATCCTGGAAATCGTGGTTCATTTTCCTATTATTTATCATTATGGAGTAAAAACAGTCTGCAAAAATGTGACAGATTATAATTTCTGCCTGGTGGGTTTCTATCTTACTGTTCAGTATATTAATGTAATATTTCATGTTTCTTTATTAAGACCTCTAAGTATGACTAAAGCATTTTCTCTGGCATTCAACCCCAGCATAAACTGATTTTTTCCCCCACTTTCCTTTAGTGGCAAAAAAGGAAAACTGGCCAAAAAAAAAAAAAGGAAAACTGGCCAAAAAATGTACAAGAGCCTATACTGACACACCTTTTTTTTTTTTTGGTAAGAACATTCTCCTGATTTTCAATTTGGAAGTCTGCTATTAAATCAGGTGAATGGGGAATATTAACACTTTGGTTTAGTCGTTTTTATTTCCATTTTTCAGTTTACAACTTCTACACAGAAGATATTGAGATAGAATGATACACGAAAATTTAACAAACCTGAACTTTATGTGTAACTTAATTCCATATGATTGATCCCCGTTCAGATTCTAGAATTAAAAGGCAAGCGTTGTGTACCAGGAAGGGAATTCTGTCTCCCGTACTCCCAAGTTCACTTCTTGATGGCTACTTACTATTTCCATTATACACACAATATTTTTTTTTATTTTAACTCCAGGTAGTTAACATACAGTGTACTATTAGTTTCAGGTGTAGAATATAGCGATTCAGCCCTTCCATACATCACCAGTGCTCATCAGGACAAGTGTGCTCTGTAATCCCCATCACCCGTTTCGCCCACCTCCCCTCCGGGAACCATCAGGGAGATCTCTGTAGTTAAGAATCTGTTTCTTCGTGTCTCTCTCTCTTCTATCCACAACAGTTTGATTTTTTTTTTTTCACTTTTTTTTTTATTAACATGTAATGTAGTATTTGCCCCAGGGGTACATGTCTGTGAATCATCAGGCTTACACATTTCACAGCACTCACCATAGCACATACCCTCCCCAATGTCCATAACCCAGCCACCCTATCCCTACCACCCCTACCCCCCAGCAACCCTCAGTTTCATGAGATTAAGAGTCTCTTATGGTTTGTCTCCCTCCTGATC
>CM052890.1:23005855-23048794 GCA_028534135.1 Potos flavus
GAACCATGAGAGACTGTGAACTCAGAACAAGGGACTGAGGATTTTGGAGGGGAGGGGGTGGGGGGATGGGCGAGCCTGGTGGTGGGTATTGAGGAGGGCACGTATTGCATGGAGCACTGGGTGTGGTACATAAACAATGAATCTTGTAACACTGAAAAAATAAAATAAAAGTATTTGGGGGGAAAAAAAAAAAAAAGATCATGATCCCAGGGTCCTGGGATCAACCCCCCACACACACACACCCCGTCCATCAGGCTCCCTGCTCAGTGGGGAGTCTGCTTCTCCCTCTCCCTCTGCCCCTCCCCCTGCTCCCTCTCTTTCTCTCTCAAATAAATAAATAACAATCTTGTAAAAAAACAAAACAAAACGGTGACATCAGTGCGATTTCTCAGCACCAGCAAAAAAAAAAAAAAAAAGAAATCCACAAACTACATTACTTCATTCAACACTGTTAACAGGGTTTCTACTGTGTGCTAGACACTTCAGATACAAATATGATAAGAAATACATTCTTCCCTCCAGAAGCGCACGGGCTGGTAGGTAACACAAATATGCAAATAGATCATGACCACCCATTATGGAGAGATCACAGCATCATTGCTCGGCTGGTTCTGAGCCAGTGGGAAATGGACGGCATAACGGAAAGTGTATCAGGAGTCTTCTGCCAAAAATACATCCTCTTAACAAAAATAAAAATAAAAATAAATAAAAAATACATCCTCTTCTTTCCACCCCTTCCCACCCCAGCAATAGTTCCTGAAATTCCTTCCGGAGATTTGTGCTAGCAATTAAAAAAAAAAAAAACTCAGAAAGGCTCTCATACACATCTCAGTAAATTAGTTTAATAAACGACGTCTCCACATCTAGCTGAAATTAGCCACATGGAGAGAATGAGAGTTTTGAGAGGCAAGGAGAGGAAACGAGAACTAATTTGGAAGACACAGCATTATAGCCCGAGAGGCTGCAGGAAAAGGCACCTGGAGGGAAGAGAACAGCTCTGAAAAGAAAATGGGCAACGCAAGGTCTAAGTCTTTGGGCGCAAGAATCCATTAAGTTCCTAAGACTTTCAGAAGATGAGCCTAATTTCAAACGGAAGCTGCCTCTGGAATGTTTACCCACTTCAGAATTCTCCCTTAGAGCTGATCCAAAGAGGGGATCTCTGCTACTGCCTCTCTAAAGGCAAGGCTGCCATCCGACATCAGTGCTCTGGTCCCTAACGTCATCACAGTGATTCTGTCCGGGAGGGTTAGGATGGTGGTCATGGTTGGGGGGGAGGGGTCAAAGGACAGAAGGGGGTTTGATGTGGCAGGGAAAGAATATGTGGATGAATTAAGATTCATTTAAGGAAAGATAGACTTACAGAGGGGAAGGGAACTAGGAAAAGAAAAGCTTTGAACTGATATACGCCCAAAATGTTACTCAATTATTAATTACTCTCTTCTGTTCCCTTGGTTGGCTACTGCTCACAGCTCTTCCTGTTACCTTTAAACTCCAAGTACACACTTGATCTTTGAACTCCAGATTTCCCCTTTCACTTATGGGCCACTAACAGTATTAAAAGGGAATTTTTCAATTTGGTTTTTTTTTAAGTAGACTCCATTCCCGGCGTGGAGCCCAATGTGGGGTTTGAACTCACAACCCTGAGATCAAGAACTGAGCTGAGATCAAGAGTCAGATGCTTAACCAACTGAGCCACCCAGGCGCCCCTTTCAGTAGTTTTTAAATTGCATTTTCTAGGGCGCCTGGGTGGCTCAGTCGGTTGAGCGTCGGCCTTCAGCTCAGGTCATGATCTCAGGGTCCTGGGATGGAGTCCCCGCATCAGGCTCCCTGCTCAGCGGGAGTCTGCTTCTCCCTCTCCCTCTGCCCCTCCTCCCCTGTTTGTGCTCTCTCTCTCTCAAGAGAAATAAATAAAATCTTAAAAAAAAAATAAATTGCATTTTTCTGTGATTAGGTTCCTTTAGATTCCAGACATTATCAGTAAAACTAGATTGAATGTAGCCAATGCAAAAGTCTAAATCTTGAGACACAAAAATCTACTAACGTTCTAATACTTTCAGAAGATGAACCTGATTTCCAAATGAAAGCTGCCTCCAAAAAAAAAAAAAAAAGAAAGAAGCCTCCAGAATATGTTATGTGTGTTCTGGATAGAATTTGTTTTGGCACATACTCTAGAAATTCACATAAAATTCCACTGAACTAAAAGTAAATTGCCTACACAGGGGGGGAAAAATATATATATATATATATATTTTTTTTTTTAAGATTTTATTTATTTGACAGACACAGTGATAGAGGGAATATGAGCAGGGGGAGTGGGAGAGGGAGAAGCAGGCCTCCTGCTGAGCAGGGAGCCCAATGTGGGGCTCCATCCCAGGACCCGGAGATCATGACCTGAGCCGAAGGCAGAGGCTTTAACCCACTGAGCCACCCAGGCGCCCCAAGCATCTGACTCTTGATTACAGCTCAGGTCATGCTCTCAGGGTTGTGAGATCAAGCCCTGCGTCGGGCTCAGCGCTCAGCAGGGAGTCTGCTTGAGATTCTCTCTCCCTCTCTCCCTCTGACCCTCCCCCACCCCCCTCTCAAATAAACAAATAAATCTTTAGAAAAAAGATCAATTACTTTGTCTACCGAATCACCTACTGCACAGATTCCAATAAAAATATTTTCGCACACTTCTCTCAAACTCAGTATCGGGACATTTTAAACATACGCAAACTCTCACGTTGCCTAATTCTGTGTCACCCAACCATAACATAAATAAAAGGGAATCACTTTTATTAATTCTCCTACGAATGAAAACAACTGAGAAGTCGCAGGCGATGCATGATATTTAAACACAAGTAAGTTGGCTAGGAGCATTTACATTACCCAAAGTTGAGGAATGGTCGATGGAAATGTCCCTCTACGTTAGAACTTACAGGCCTTTTCTCGGCTTTCTCTTTCAATATCTCATCTCATTTCATCTGATCCTCCATCCCCATTCCACTTTACAGATCTTTAGTCTTATGACTTTCCATCCTTTCAGGACCCAGCTTAGGCATCTCCGACAGGAAGCCTTCCTTGATTACCCAGGGCACCATGATTTCAAAGTACCCACTGCTTATGCCACTAACCTGCGGCTGGATGGCTTTGCTTGGGTAATATCCAAGCTTTCCATTGACCACTTGTCACAGCCACTGCTCAAGCACTGAATGATGAATTGAACTAAATGTCCTGAGAATTTGATTATCAATGCTTTTACTTACTTACAATGTTTTTACTTTATCAATGTTTAGTCCATAATTCTTGGAATAGACCATGGTTCTTCCCACACAGTTAGCATCATGGTTAGGGTTTTGGTTATTTTATTTGTTATGGTTATACTGGTGGATGATAAGAATGGTCACATCCATTTATGTGGAAGGAAAGCTCTCCCCTCGACTGAGACATCGTTTCTCAGTTATCTAAGTAAGAGGCCTATTTCTGAGCCTGGAGATGGAAACCAGGTGTCCAATAAGATGGGATGGGAGCACTCTTAATGGTAGCAGGGCCAAGGAGACAGCCTTCTGGTGGTGGTGGTCAATGGTGTTATCAGTGACAATCAGGGACTCAGAATAAAGGAGTGCTGGGAGGTGTTTTTTTTTTTTCTTTCTTAAGATTTTATTTATTTTTTTGACAGAGAGAGAGAGAGAGAGATCACAAGTAGGCAGAGAGGCAGACAGAGAGGGGGAAGCAGGCTCCCTGCTGAGCAGAGAGCCTGATGCAGGGCTTGATACCAGGACCCTGAGATCATGACCTGAGCCGAAAGCAGAGGCTTTAACCCACTGAGCCACCGAGGCGCCCCGGGAGGCGCTATTTGAGCCACAGGGTAGCTAGCCCAAAAGCCTAGACCAGGACAGGATTTGTGAACCCTGAGTTCAAGCTAATTCATGAGAGAATCAGAATTCGGTATCCTATAAACTTTTTTTTTTTAAATGCTTTTGAGGGGCGCCTGGGTGGCTCAGTGGGTTAAGCCTCTGCCTTCAGCTCAGGTCATGACTTCAGGGTCCTGGGATCGAGCCCCGCATCGGGCTCTCTGCTCAGCGGGGAGCCTGCTTCCCCCTCTCTCTCTGCCTGCCTCTCTGCCTACTTGTGGTCTCTCTCTCTCTGTCAAATAAAGAAATAAAATCTTTTTTAAAAAAACGCTTTCGAAACAGAGGATCATAGGGGAAGAGAGGAAAAAATAAAACAAAACTAAATCAGAAAGAGAGACAAACCACAAGAGACTCATAATCACAGGAAACAAACTAAGGGTTGCTGGATGGGAGGGGGGTGAGAAGATGGGGGTAACTGGGTGATGGACAGGAAGGAGGGCACATGATGGGATGAGCACTGGGTATTATAAAAGACTGACAAATCACTGACCTCTATCTTTGAAACCAATAATACATTACATGTTAATTGGATTTAAATTTTTTTTTAAATGTTTAAAAAAATTTTTAAATACTTTTGACATTTCTCAAATTCCCCTTTCAAATTCCCCTTTTGTTTTCCACACATATTGAAAATTGCAAATCCAAAAAAAAAAAAAGAAGAAGAAAATGGAAAATCCAGCCTGTCTCAACTCTGTTCAGGGCAATGAGTGATAGGTTTTTGCCTTTGCCTGAGGCAAGAACATGGTGAAGCAACACACAACCGAGTTCAAGACACCTAACAGAATAGGAAAATCTGGAGGAAGGGTAGGGGCCCGTGCTCGGTTCCAAACCCGGGAAGCTCAGAGTGTGTTTTACCCAGATTGGCCGCTTTTTAAAATAGACAAACGTTGCATTAGTTGGAATACCTTCCATTTCTCACACAAAAACACAAAAGTGCTATTGCATAAAAATTGTCAGTATATTACTTGCAGAAATGCAGAGAATACATCCTATATATTCTACAACACAGAGCAGCACATGATCGGGTAAAGATTTATGAAGATTTGCTCGTTTATGAACAATAAGCCTTCTCCCTCTCGACAGTAAAAACAAGGTCTGTTTTCCCAATGACTTTGACACAAAATGCAAACACTGCTCTTTTGTCCTAAAAGTAATGTTGGAACTCATCTAAGAGATTGCCCGTTAGTCCTTTCACCTAGTTACTCAAGATGCAATTTTTAATGACAGCATTTGTCTTAAGTTTGATGGAATAGCTTTTCCGTTGCATTAGCGACTTTCTAAACAGTGTAGGTAAGAAATTATTTTAGAAGCTCTCTAGAAATTTCCTTACTATTGTCCCAATAATGTAAAATAGATTAATACTGATTAAATTCAAATAAATCATATACTTAGACATTATATACTTATGACCTACATAAAATTTATATTACTAATTAGGTGCATAAAAAATTTAAGGATATATTCTTAAGTTAATCCTAAATACAAATTTGCAAGATGAATGTATTATTAACATTTCAGTGCTTCCCTTCTTAAAATTTGTACAAGACTTCACTGGAAGCGGTAGCATTTTGGTACAATTCTTAGGTGAAGTTTGCTGAAACTTCTTGAGATAGTCATATCATTTTTAGACTCACTGGTTTTGAGGTTAGAGAAACTGAGTAAATCTGAAAGTCTGGATCAAGTTTCTCATGACTAGCTTAAAGATTACTGATAAAGATTTATTGGAAAGCATTGATTTTTTTTTTTTTTTTAAGTAGGTTCAGCGCCCATCGTGGAGCCCAACTGGGGCTCAAACTCATGACCGGGCCAATCGAGACTTGAGCCAAGATCAAGAAACGGATGCCCAACCAACTGAGCTACAGGTACCCCTGGAAAGCCCTGATTTTTAAAAATATCATCTCAGTGTGAAATTTGGGGTAACTCTTTTCCCTGATAATTCTATGGAATAGAGTTTTTCCTTCCAGAGGAAGAAAAATTGTTCATTTTCTTAGAAACTTCACTCAATATATGTCTTTAAGAAGCCAGAAATTTTGCAAATTTCCTACTGTCTAGGAAATGGGGTCCTTCAGTCAACTGAATAGGCTCAAAATTAGAACACATTAACTAAAAAGTGCTTAACTAAGAAGTTACAAAAGTAGAAGATCTCTGAAAAATATGGGACACGCCAATCAGCTACTATTTTTTGATGGCATAAAATGTACTTACAGAACTGACCATCAGTGTAACCATAAATTATTATATAAAGTATTTCGAGAAAAAAAATCGGTTATTCAATCTTCTCGATTGAGCTCTATGTAAGTAGAAATTTACTCTAAGGACTACTTTTGGTATAAAAGTTAAACTGACCCAAAAGTGTGTGTTGGGGGGATAACCTGAGATTTTAGACGCGAAATGTAAATGATCAAAGCGGGTTCTTTAAATCAACCGGCATTAAAATATCAGCATAGAAATCGGAATAACTGCAAAGTGCCCCGATGTCACTGTTACCAGTATTACCCAAAGAATCAGAGGAGTAAAAATATTAGAGAAGTGAGGCTTTCAGACCAGAATGGGAAAAAAAAAAAAAGCTTTGGGTAAAATTTTAAGTACTCATGGATAATGAAACAATGGAGTCTATGTAAGAGTCATTCTCCAAAATGGAGCACGTAACTGGTAAGTACACTTTTCTATCTGCAGGCAAGCCACTGCAAGGAAGGAAGGAAGGAAGGAAGGAAGGAGGAAAGAAAAAAGGAAAGAGAAAGAAAAAGAAAGAAAGGGAGGGAGGGAGAAGGAAGGAAGGAAAGAGGGAAGGGAGTAGGAAGGAAAGAGGGAAGGGAGTAGGAAGGAAAGAAGGGAGGAAGGGAGGAAGAAAAAAGGAAGGAAGGGGAAAAAAGGAAGGAAGGGGAAAAAAGGAAGGAAGGAAGGAAAGAAGGAAGAGGAAATCGTCATTGTCAGGGAGTCCTTGGCTTCTCATTTCTCAGGGGGCCTTTCAAGAGCACTGGCCTCCTTTACATGCAGGAAGGCGAAAGCAGACTTGAATGTGCCATCCCCACTCTGTTGTGAAAAGCAAAGGAAGGTGGCCCACAGAAAACCACAGAGTCCGGTGTAAGCTGTCCTCCAGTGGACAGGAACCAGGCTGAAGTTGGTCAGCTGTAACAGAAAGAAAGAAGCTAGAGCTCCATGTCAACCTCTGCCATCCATTAGCATTATTTAAAAAAAAATTTTTTTTAAGATTTTATTTATTTTTTTGACAGAGAGAGACACAGCGAGAGAGGGAACACAAGCAGGTGGGTGGGAGAGGGAGAAGCAGGCTTCCTGCCAAGCAGGGAGCCCGATGTGGGGCTCGATCCCGGGACCCTGAGATCATGACCTGAGCAGAAGGCAGATGCTTAACCAACTGAGCCCCCCAGGCGCCCCCATCAGTTAGCGTTCTGAGTAGTTGGAAACTCACCTGCACAAAAGGCCAGTACATCAGACCGCTCTGGAATACAGAAAAACTCGATTAGTATGCCTTTTAATCACAAATAAACAATGCCGAAGATTAAGAACTACGGGGCGGAGAGAACACAGAGGCAAGATTGTATTTCAGACTAAGCCGATTTCATCAGACTCCTTCCAGTCCCTCCAGTAGGAGGGTGGGAGCAGTGCAAAGAGCTTGGAGGTGCGAGGCGATTATAGGAGTCATATTCACAGGTCCAGAATGAAAAGGCTTCTAGAATCAGCCCCATTTCTGTTAAACAGCCACTTTCAAAATAACAACATATATGTATACGTTAGCCCAAGCAAATGCTATGGGAATATACTTATAAAAGGATCATCAGTAAAACTTTGAATTTGTCATTCTTCACGGAAGGATTTGTTAATAATATGTTCTACTGGGGTGTCCGGGTGGTTCATCAATTAAGCGTCTGCCTTCGGCTCGGGTCATGATCTCAGGGTCCTGGGATCGAGGCCTATCTCGGGCTCCCTGCTTGTCGGGGAGTCTGCTTCTCCGTCTCCCTCTGTCCCTCCCCCCTTCCCCCTGCTCATTCTCTCTCTCTCTCTCTCTCTCTTTCTCTCTCGCTAATAAATAACCAAAATCTTTTTAAAAAGTAATAATATCTTCTACTACTTCAGGCAATAAGAGCCAGGGGTGACTCTAATTTTATCTAAAATGTTTGATTTTTTTAATTAAAAAAAGATTTAAGGCAAATAATATATTCTACTATTTCTTCTATAGAATAGGTTTAACTGATACTCTTGTGTATTACAAAATGCCCCCCAAAAGGGAATGATTTGCTATTGTCATTATTATTGTTGTTTGGGGGAGGGGGAACAGAACTGTATTCTTCAAAAATATTAGTGTTGTAATAGGTAAAAGAAGGCTGAGGAAAAGTTCCCAAGTAATGGAGACTAAAGAGACACAGCAACTAAATGCAATACCTGACCCTAGACTGGATCCTGTTCTAAAAGGAAAAAGAAATGCTATAAAGGCCATCAGATAGTCAGTCGATAAACATGGCAGAAGGATGGTGGATGAGATAAAAGGCTCATTACAATTATTAAATATATTGAAGTTGCAAACTCTGCTGTAGTTTCATAAAAGAACTATTTATTCCTAGAAAATAGATACTTAAGTATCGAGGAGTAAAGGGTAATTCTGTGTGCCACTTACTCTCAAGTGCTTCAGGGAAACAGACAGAAACATGGATGGATATAGACAGATCCAGCCAGGAAATAATAAACGGGCAAAACGTTAACTGTGGGTGACCAAGGGTAAAGGGTACTCTTTGAACTAGTCTCGTTACTTTTCCATCAGTTTGAAATTAGTTCCAAATTAAAGTTTTCAAAAACTGTAAAAGAGACAAATGTAATTATCAGATAAATTTCTAAGAAGTACTATTCCTGAGCCCCCCCTACCCTAGCTCGTGGAAAGAGACAGAAATTGCATGCCATTTGCAGAAAAAAAACAAACCAACCAAAATCTCAAGTAGTACCTACATGTCAGCAACAAATAAACTAGGCAGTGTCCTTTCTACCTTCATCTGAAGAACTTGGATTGGGCAGGGGGTTGATTCCTTAGCCACAAAAAAAAAAAAAAAAAAGCAAGTCTGCTCTTTCGCACTTATCCTTTGGGCTACAAGAAAGCCTTTAGTGACAGATTCTTTTTGGATGCTTCTTGTTTTCCAACCGCTACCATTTGTGCTCTTGGTTTCATTGATCAAGAGCCTGGTTTTAACCCAGTTTCTTCCATATCTAACATCCCTAGCTCTGGGCTCTCCTCTGTGCGCCTGGAAATCTCCCTTAGATATTCTACTTTTTTTTTTTAAGATTTTATTTATTTGAGAAGAGAGAGCACAAGCAGGGGGGAGGGGCAAAGGGAGAGGGAGAAGCAGACTACGCTAGGCAAGGGAGCCCGATGCAGGACTCGACCTCAGGAACCTGAGATTATGACCTGACCTGAAGGCAGATGCTTAACCAACTGAGCCACCCAGGTGCCCCTCCCTTTGGATAGTCTAAAGGCATCTAGAATTCAACATTTCTCAAACTGAACTCATCGATCTTTTTTTTTTTTTCAATCGGCTCGCTATGTCCTTTCTCAAGTGACGAGCCACCACTCCGGGAGTCACTCAAGCCAGAAACCTGTGGGTCATTCTAGATGTGTCCTTGCCCATTACCCTGATCACCAATCATTCACCCAGAACTACCAGATCTACTTCCTTAATAGCTCTCCAATCATTCCTATTCCCATTCCCTGTGTCTTATGTGATCTTGGTTACCATAACACTCCACATGGTTTCTCTTGCCACTATTACGGATGTTCAGGATCCTTGGCATGGCGTGCAACACCCAACAAAGTTGGCCTGTGTGTCTTCATTAAGGGAGGAGAATTTGAAGCCTGCAAATCCCTGCTTAAAGCCCCTTTCTTCCCCAATTCTGCTCGCTTGCTCTTTTCTTAAATGTTAAATGTATATACCTCCATAGGATCCATGACATAGTGGGAAAACTTGTTCCTTTTTCCAAAATAGAGCAGAAGAAAATCACATTTGGATGACGCAGTGGGCTCACAATGTCTGCCCCAAGAGAAGTAACAAGTTCTGAATACTCTTTCCCCTTAAAAGGAAGGAGCACTGTCCCTGAGCACGTGGCCATTACACTCCCTGCCATCTGCCTCCAACCATCGAGTGGGCGATGCTGATTCTGGGGCTCAGTGTCACTCAGTAGAAAATGCCAGAAGCAATACGGGCAATAGGCAGGTGTGGCTTGGCACTGCTTCTAATAGGGAGTTAAGTACATGTGAAGCCTGAGGCCATTCTGTATATTTTATAATCCTGAAAATTCACTTCTTTGAGATTAATAAAAATCAAGCATCCTCTAGGCCAGAGATGGAAAGCATCGCTAATTTTTGCCTTACGGATACTGCTCAATAAATCTTCATTGGATAAGTTAATAAACGTTTGTTGGACTGGGGTGTGGATATTTGCACTGAGCAAACAGTACAACAGGTGCCTAGAAGTAATCTTGGGAAACAGTATCCTTCACAAGGACTCAGCAGAATGGACACCTGGGAACGTTGCCTCCAAAACGATTCCGATCATCAACATGTTCGACTTTTCCTGTTTTGCAATAACCTCTTTGGCTCCAAAATTCACTAAATAAACTGTAATCACTAATAAGACTAAATTTAAAAAACAGGAATCGTTGCGAACATTGACCAAAACTCAGAAACACTCATGTATAGACTCTCCTAACTTAGAGACTCTCAAAGCTTCTTCTCCTTTCTCTTTCAAAACAAATTTAAGATCTCTCCGTCAAAATACTATACCCTTGTGCCAACCAACTGGAGCCCTAACTTCAGAATAATTTTCTTAAAGGGCGCCTGGGTGGTTCAGTTGGTTAAGCGACTGCCTTCGGCTCAGGTCATGATCCTGAAGTCCCAGGATCTAGTCCCGCAACGGGCTCCCTGCTCAGCGGGGAGTCTGCTTCTCCCTCTGACCCTCGCCCCTCTCATGCTCTCTCTCTCTCTCTCAAATAAATAAAAACTTCAAAAGAAATTAGTTTTCTTAAAATGTATTTAATGTTACAAATATACTAAAAGATCTTGGTTACCTTTTCAAAAGTCTTACCTTGTACGTATTCCAGAATTTCTGTTTCAGGTCCAAAAATATGTCATCCTTTTCCTGGAGAATACTCATACCTATTTGTAAAAACACACACCATAGGAAATTCGCAAGACTCAGTAGAAAGAAAACTGTGTAACAGTTCAAGTTTTGTTTTCTCATATGCAAAGTACGCACAGTACCTCTCATGCATTATGTCCCTTCTGACCTAACAGTGAAAACAACATGACCTCCATTCTACAATGAGATAAATCTTTTAAAAAAATAAATAGAATTAAAAAATAAAACCAGATAAATCTTAAAGGAATGAGAAATATGAAGTGAAAATAGCACGGTATCAAAGTGATAGCAGAAAGGTATATATATATATATATATAAAATAAGTTGTAGTATATATAAATTGTAAGAGAATTCAGTGTTCGGATAGCAGGATGATCAGTGACTTTTCTTCTCTGCCTTCCAAACTTTTTGTAAAATGTTTAACATTTTAAAAATTTAGGGGTGCCAGGGGCGCCTGCATGGCTCAGTCGGTTGAGCATCTGCCTTCAGCTCCGGTCATGATCCCGGGGTCCTAGGATCGAGCCCCGTGTTGGGCTCCCTGCTCAGCAGGGAGTCTGCTTCTCCCTCTCTCTCTCTGCCTGCAGCTCTCCTTGCTTGTGTACTTTCTCTCTCTCTGTCAAATAAATAAATAAAAATCTTTTAAAAAATTAAAAAAAACATTTAGGGGTGCCTGAATGGCTCAGTTGGTTAAGCATCTGCTTTCAGCTTGGGTCATGATCCCAGGGTCCTGGAAACGAGCCCCACATGGGTGCTCCCTGCTCAGCAGGGAGTCTGGTTCTCCCTCTCCCTCTGCCCTCTCCTGCTTGTGCTCTAGCTCACACTCATGCTCTCTCTCTCTCTCTCTCAAATGAATAAAATCTTTAAATAAATTTTTAAAAATTTAATTTCCTTCTTTAAAAAAAGGCTGATGGACCCTGGGTATTCTGGCAACTACCAACTTCCCATCAGTCTTCTAATCAGAATTATTCCAATCCGAATTTGAAAGCAGAACACCAATTCAGCCTTTCTAAAAACATTCTGAAAACTTTGTATGTTCAACAACCCTGAAAAGAAATTCAGGGAGCAAAGACAAATTCCTCCTATTTTAGGAAGGAGTAAAAATAAAAGCGCTTTAAAAAGTCTCCTTCAAATCGGATTAGGAGGAAGGGGAAATGAGAGGGTTTTTTAGTCAATTGCAAGGGATTCTTAGGACAGGATTTATAAGAATACCCAGGCCCATATTGGTAGTATCGGGTTCCACTTACCAAGCACTAATTAAGCACTAAGCACTTTATATCCCTTATTTCATTGGACACCCGTCTCCCCTCCTTCCCCGCCCCCACCCAAACAATCCGCTGAGGTTGGGAGTTACAGAGGCAAAAACGAAGCTCAGGGAGGTTAATATGGGACCAAGTCCAACCGAGGTGTAGATTCCAAGCCAGACCTCTCCATCACAATCTGAGCCCCCCGGGGTGGCCCCAGCACAAAGGATCACCTGATATAGGCAATTTCCAAGTCGGAAATGCCTTGAACAAATATCTGCCCCACCCCACCCCCCTTCGCTTTCACACGCAGAGAGGGAAATTGGGCCAGAAATCTAAAAAGCAAAACAAAGCAGCCATCTGGGTCGGAGTCTGCGTCAGGAGCCTAAGATTTAAATCACAGGCCCCCTGGGGCCCCTTTCCAGCTTCAGACATAACAACACTCAAGATTGAGACCCCGGCATGGATTCTGTTGTCTTCGGGCAAGTCACTTCACCTCCTTTGAGACTCAGTTTTCTTCTCTGTAACACGGGAAGAACAAAGAGGATCTGCCTCACTGGGTTGTTTGAGTTCCCAAAGGCCCAGCCCCTAGGTCCCAACTCCTTCATCGGGGTTCAAGGCAGTTGTAGTAATGGATCTGAGGATGTGGCCTGGAAGTCTCACCTTGGGACCAGGCACCCAGCAGCACCCCCTCCCCAGGTCCGTTATTTCCCTGCCCCCACGGACCCCATTGGCCCTGCGGTTGGCTGAGACTCCCAGGTCCCTCATGCTTCCTCTGGGCTTTGTGAGAAAAGGAAGCAGATCTGGCTCCCCAGAATAAGATCCAGAGGGCAGTGTCGGTTTCTTCAAGGCGCCGACATGACCCCCATGACCTGGTTTAGAAGGCAGCAGCAGCTATTGCAAAGAAGACCTTCTTGGGTCTTCTCTAGACCTTCTTCTCTATCCCTAAACGCCAGGCCCAGGATCCTTGGATTTTCTTGGGGAATTGGTGATAGTCCCCCACCCTCTCTCCCTTGCAGGCTATCGAAAATGCTAGGGAGGATGGAGGCCACAGAACCCCTCCCATTGTTTCTGGTATTTAAGGTCCTAAGGAAGATTCCCAAAGTCTGGCCTTTGGCCCCAGGGCGATTTTCTGAGGAGGGGCCTCCCAGGACATTCACAGGCAGTTTTCTCCAAGGCAGGGTCCAAGGTCCACTCACACTTTCTTGGTTTTTCACAGAGGGACAGAACCCGGGAGGAAAATCTTGTTACCAAAGCAGGACTAAGGCCTTGAGCATGAAGTTTCTGGTGGAATCTGTTCCTACCTCCGGTTCCACCTGCTCTGCTCCCGTGGTCTCGAGGCCCCACGCATTTCCTTGATGTGTTGGAAAGGAGTGTCTGCCAGGGGAAAGGAGGCCCATAGTCCCAGGCGGGGATATTCCTGGGAGCGGGACAGACTGGTCCCACGACTGCGTCACAGGGGTGCCAGCAGCCATGGCCACGGGCTGTGATCGCCTCGACATTCATGTGGGCCTTTTCCAGGGGGAAATGGACCCCCAGCCCAGCCTCCCTCTAGTTCTAGCCGATGCCCCAGGCACCACACCCCCAAAACCTATATACTCAACTCCCAACTGCGATCCTGGACCCTGCCCCTTCATTCCCCGCCTTTCCAGGCACCACCTCTCAACTTCTCCCACTTACTCTCTGGTTCCCAGACTTCTCAGCTCTGGCACCACGACCCTGGCCCTCTCAGGAGACCTCCTGAAATCCTGCCCTCACCCCCAACCCTACGGCTTCCAGCCCTGATCGGGTCCCAGAGCCCCTGGCTCCCACTCCATCCCAGCCCCCTGCAGCCCCCAGCCGCGGGCGCCGCCAGCCCCTGCCTCTAGTCCCCTCAACCTTAGATCCTTTGTCCCCCCCCCCCCCCCCCACGACCGGCGGATCTCGCCCTGGCCCCTGATCCCCGTCCCGGCCCCTCACCGGCATAGAAGGCCGAGACGGCCACGGGCCCGCCAATCGCCTGGTCGCACAGCACCTTGGCCAGCACGGTGCGCGGCGCACGGCCGGGCAGCGCGCGCTCCAGCAGACGCAGCCACACGTAGTTGAAGTTGGCGTGGAAGGTCACGGCCACGGTGGCCACGCGCCGCGTCTGCTGCCAGTCGGTCGGACCGCCCCGTAGCCGCTGCTGCACCGCGTCGCCGGCGGAGAAGAGCGCCGCGTAGAGCAGCACGTTGGTGGGCCACGGGTAGCGCTGGGCCGCGCGCAGCATCGCCGGCCACCAGCCCGCCATACCCGCGCGGGGGGCGCCCGCCTGCGACCGCGGCGGCGGCTCCCTGGGCCACGCCCGCCCGCCGGCCCTGCCCTCCGCGCCGCCTCCGCCACCTGCACCTGTCTTCCCAGATGCTCCAGAGCCATTGGGCGCCCCGAGCACACCCAATCCGCGCCGTCCAATCCCCTGGCCACTAGCCATTGTGGGGCTGAGCTTTTAAAATGTGGCCGGTCCACGGAATGCATGATCCATTTCCATGAAATGTCCAGAATAGGCTAGTGCTTAGCGACAGAAAGTAGACTCGTGGTTGTCAGAGAGTGGGCAGTGGGGGGGATGCAAAGTGACTGGGTGTGCGGTTTTTTGGGGGGTGAATTCTATGGTATGCGAATCATAGCTCAAAAAAAAAAAAAAAAAAGGTTGAAAGAGATGGGAAGAAAAGGAAGGGGGAAAGAAGGGATACCAAAATCCAGTTACCCGGAGGGTGGTGTATGTTAAATGTTTATATGCAAGGAATTCACCCTTCCAACGCACACAATACGGTGTCCTGCCACTTAGGAGACAAATCCAGAAGTTGAAATGTGAAGCCTTTCGTGAATGGGAAGTGAGGCTGGAGGGACCTAATGCCTTCTCTTCAGTGCATGACTCACTGAAAATTGCCTTGCAAAACATGCTGAGCTCCCAGGCAGTATCCCAGAATGGGGTCACGGGGGACCTCACCCACAGGTACCATCTCCGACCCCCCAAGGAACTCAGTCCTCCTTGCTTTTTCCTGCTTGTTTTTTCTTCCTTCCCTGACACCTCCAAACCTATTCTCATTCTCTCTCTCTTCTGTTCATTTACCCTATTTTATTTCATTTTTGTTTTTTTAAAGATTTATTTGAGAGAGAGCCCGAGCCAACAGGGGGAGGGGCAGAGGGAGAGGGAAAGAGGCGCCGCTCATTTGCATTTGTTTTAATTTTAACTTTTCATTTCCAAATGATTCCAGACTTAGGAAAAAAGTTGCAAAAATAGTACAGAGTTCCCACATAGGCATCACCCAAGCTTCCCCAAATATATCTTGCATAACCGTAAGACCATGATCAAAACCAGAAAATAATCGCTGATGTAATACTATTATCTCATCTACAGACTTCATTCAAATTATTCCCAGTTGTCCCACTAACATCCTTTCTCCAGTCTGGTATCCAACCCCAGATCACTTTGCATTGCACTGAATTGTTACGTATCTATGACCTTAGTCTCCACTCTGGGGGACCGATGGGTTATTTTGAATACTTCTTCCACTTGCCCACCTTATTGTTATGTGCTGAATTGGGTCCCTCCCAAAATGTATATGTTGGAGCCCTAACCCCCAGTATCTCAGAATGTGATTGTTTTGGAGAAAGAGCCTTTAAAAGAGGTAATTGAGTGAAAAATGAGGCCCTCAGGATGAGACCCTAGTCCAATCTGACCGACATCTTGAAAGGAAGAAGAAATTTGGACACAAAGAGGCACCAGGACAGTGCCTGCACAGAGAAAAGACACTGCGGGGACCTCGTGAGAGAAGGAAGCCACCTGCCAGCCAAGGAGAGAGGCCACTGGAGAAACCAGCCCAGCTGACACCTTGACCTTGGACTTCAAGCCTCCTGATCTGTGAGAAATGTAAATTTAATTTTTAACCCACCTGGTCCGTGGTATTTTGTTCTGGCAGCCCTGGTTGACTAATATACCCATTCTCTTCAATTCTTGGGAATCTGCCAATTTCTGTGTTCTTTGACCCTTTTTATTTGCTCAAAGTCAGCAGCCAGGCATCTCCCACCCCCCATTCTGTTGTCCCACAGTCATTTCTGACTCTGACCCACCTGTCTCCCTCTTAGAAGGACCCTTGTGATTACATTCAGCCCATCTGGATAATCCAGGATAATCTCCGTATCTCAAGATACGGAGGGTATCAAGGGTTGTCTACAAAGTCTCTTTTGCCGTGGAAAATAATGTATTCCCAGGTTCTGGGGAGTCAGGCCCATCTTTGGAGTGCCATTATTCAGCCTCCTGTACCCCCCCTTATCATGTCTTCCTTCTCTGTAACCCTTCTGATCGCTTCTGACAGCCATTGATCGTGTTAGCTGAAATGAAACTGCTGAAATGAAAATGTGCCCAAGGGGCGCCTGGGTGGCTCAGTGGGTTAAAGCCTCTGCCTTTGGCTCAGGTCATGATCTCAGGGTCCTGGGATCGAGCCCCGCATCGGGCTCTCTGCTCAGTGGGGAGCCTGCTTCCCCCTCTCCCTCTGCCTGCCTCTCTGCCTACTTGTGATCTCTCTCTCTCTGTCAAATAAATAAATAAAATCTTTAAAAAAAAGAAAATGTGCCCAATACAAATTTTCTCAATGTGTATAGATTAGGACTATCTGTTGATCTGGCACTTTTTCATTCATTCAATCAATAGATCAATATTGTTGAGCACTGCGATATGCCAAGCCTATGTAAACTATGTGCTTGTGGCAAGGGTTTGTATTCGCAGTGCCTTTTTAAAAAATCTGATTGCCGCCTAGAGGAAATTGTGGCCTTCCTTATGAAAAAAAAGAAAATTTCCCTGATGGTTCCTACACTATCCCCTTGACCAAATTTGTTAGAATAATAGAGCAGAGTTGGGGACTGGAAGCAGGAAAGTGGGGTGGGGAGCGATTAGGGTGGTGGCCAGGTGAAATATGGGAGGCTAAGTTAACTTTGAAATTTCAGATGAACAATGCATACATTTTTCGGTATAAGTATACCCCATGCAATATTTGGGCTAGACTTATGCTAAAAAATCTTCACTGCTCATCTGAAATTCAAAGTGGGCGGAGCACTCTCTATTTTTAAAATTTATTTTGCTAAATCTGGCACCCACAAAGGGTGGTGCTGACAATCCCTGAGAGCCCACTACATGGGTCTGTTACCTACGAGGCATCCAACGCTTTAACCCATATTCCTAGAAACCCAATGAGGGAGGGGAATTGCCAATGATCTGCAGGGACATATATCCTCCAAAATCTATGGCCGTCTTTATCAAGCAGCTCAACGTATTTGTTTAATGGGAGTTGAAAGAAAGAGAAAGAAATACTAAGAAGGCTGAGATGGTTTTACATGGACGGCGATATACTTGTCTCTTCTTAAAAACAATAAAAAAATCTGAGTATTAAGGACAATCTATTACTCAACCAAATGCTGAAGGACCTGCATAGCCTTCAAAGAAGAGGAGATGCTCTAAGATAAATTCATTACGTTGGTGCTTCATCATCTGGGCAAGCTGTGATTCAAAGCCCTCGGGCAATAATGAGGCAACACATTCCTTGTGACATTAATATCCTTGAGCAGCGGGGGATAGCTGGAGAACACAGCGCCGTGTGAAAATGTAAAAGAGGAATTTTGTGAGGAAGGCTTTCAGCAGGGAATAAGCTCCGATGGGGGAACCGAGTTTCAATGCACAACTAAGGATCACATTAAAAATACATTAGGATGATTACAATGAAGCTTATTGTAACAGTGATTATTTCATATTATTTAAATGAATCGGGACTTCATAAAACTACCCTGTGGGCCACAGTGTCTCAAATTTTCTATCTCCTCTTGAAGATTTCTCTGAAATTTCTACTGACAAACGGAAGGCCTCTACGCTTAAAAGGCTGCAAGACAGGTCTGTTTTCCAAAGAGCAGAGGAAGCAATCATTTAAGGCTACCCTCAAAAGTAAAAAAAGAGGGGCACCTGGGTGGCTCAGTCAGTTAAGCATCTGCCTTCAGCTCAGGGCGTGATCTGGGGTCCTGGAATCGAGCCCCTTGTCAGGCTCCCTGCTCAGTGGGGAGTCTGCTTCTCCCTCTCCCTCTCCCTCTGCTCCTCCCTCTGCTCCTCCCCCTGCTTGTACTCTATCTCTTTCTCTCTCAAATAAATAAATAAAATCTTAAAAAATCATTGAAGTTCCTCAAACCCTTTCTTTTTAAAAGATTTTATTTATTTATTGGACAGAGAGAGATCACAAGTAGGCAGAGAGGCAGGCAGAGAGAGAAGAAGCAGGCTCCCCACTGAGCAGAGAGCCCGATGCGGGGCTCGATCCCAGGACACTGAGACCATGACCTGAGCAGAAGACAGAGGCTTTAACCCACTGAGCCACCCAGGCACCCCCCTCAAACCCTTTCAAGATCACCTCTAAGACATCACTTGTTTCTGGGTATAGGCACAGAGCAGGAAACTATCTTCCTCCTTGTCACCTGAAACGAGGCTCAAGGGAGGCCGACAAGGGAACTATGGAAACCTTCCTCTTTCCTCCGGCCACCCACCCCTTCATTCCAGAACCCTTTCTCTGGAATTTCTCCATCAGGGATCCAAATGGAAGGGGGTGTGTTGACTTGAAGCTGAGGATGCCCAGCGGGCACACGGTCTTTGCTTAGTGTAGCCACAGATGAATTAAAAGAACTATGCTTTATGCAAATTGTATGACCCTAATTACTACTAGTCCCACCCCACCCTTTATTTGCACTTTCACGGACCAGAGGTCAACAACCACAGTCAGGAGGAAGCAGATGATCCCCCTCGTGACGAAGCACCAGTGGGTCAATAGTAGCCTAACCTTACGTCAGAGCGCCTGCGTCACTCATGTCACTTCATCCCATTTTGCAGGCATTGTATCTCATGTCATCACCAGGAGGGTGAGTACTCGATTGTAAGGTATTTTGAGAGACCACATTCATGTAACGTTTATTACAGATTATAGTTATATAGTTATAATTGTTCTATTTTGTCATTATTGTTGTGCCTGATTTATAAATGAAGCTGTATCATAGGTGTGTTTAGGAAAAAACATAGCATATATGTTTTCAGTACTGTCCCAGGGTTCAGGCATCCACTGGAGGGTCTTGGAGTCCATTCCCCTGGGAATAATGGGTGGCAGGGACTGCTGTATGACTTTCTTTTTAAAAGCTATTTTTTGGGAGGGGAAAGCTATTTTTGGGGTGCCTGGGTGGCTCAGTTGGTTAAGCGTCTGTCTTCAGCTCAGGTTATGATCCTGGTCCTGGGATCAAGTCCTGGGGCTCTCTGCTCAGTGGGGAGTCTGCTTCTCCTTCTACCCCTCCTCCTGCTTGTGCTGTCTCTCTCTCTCTCTCTCTCTCTTAAATAAATACATAAAATCTTTTTTAAAAAGTTATTTTTATTTGGTTGGGCAAAGGGATTGAAATTATGGAGTTAAGAGTGACGCACCACCACTACTTTACTCCCTGTCTGAACATGCACTAGGAAATAAAGGACAGGTGCTCCAGCGGGAGAAGGTCAGAAGCGAGGTTGGAGGGAAGAAACTATAAGCCTGCTTCCCACCAGAACCTCAGTTTCTCCTTTTAGCCGAAACAGTATTTAGCGATTTTGTCATGAAATCATTACATCTCAGCTCTAATGTGGAAAAGCCATGCCTAAAAGTTCTGTCTCTATGACCTAGGCAACTCTCACACCCTTGACATTGACACATATTATGTGAAAGGTGCTTGGATCAATACTATGGGTTTTACAACATTTTGATGTTGGTGAGAGCTGAAACAAAACACTAAGGCTAAAACTGCATCTGTTCTTTGCTTTTGTTTAGTAAGTTTGGAACATTTCCTCATCCTTCTATCCTGCCCCCAATAGAATACAAAAACATGGCATGGATTTCTCCGCGGGGAGGGTGGACTTGAGATTCCAACCTGCCACTTCGTATTTTGAAACGGTGCCATTTGGAAGAAATAGTTGAAGTAGAGTCTTTCTCTGGCTCAGAAACTCTGTTTTCACCAGCTTTATTTTAAGTAACTATTCTGCCCACAGTTGGTGTGGGATAATAGAGCAATTAAATTTATTTCATTAATTTTCCATTGTTAAGTTTTGGGAAAAAAAGAAATAGCTTTGCAAGTAAGTTCTCCTAAAATGCATTAAAAAGAGAGGACGTTTAAAAATCTGAAATCATGGAAAACCCAACATTAGAGGTAGCTTTGAAGAGATTGCATATTCCAAATACAAATGAATTAAGAATTTCCACATAAAAGGTGAATTAATTATGGAGTCTTTTCTTCTCCAGTTAGGCTTTTTTTGAACCTCTGAAACTCCAGTTACTATAGGAAATGTATGACTCTACTAATATGTGGAAGAAATAACTAATTAGTAGAATACCGGTCTGGGGAGGAGTTTAGTACTCTATCCATCTGATCCAATCAGAGAGAGAAGTCACATCGTAATTAGAACAGGGAAAGCAGGGGCGCCTGGGTGGCTTAGTTGACTGTCTGCCTTTGGCTCAGGTCATGATCTCGGGGTCCTGGGATCGAGCCCCACATCGATCAGCAGAGAGCCTGCTTCCCCCTCTCTCTCTGCCTGCCTCTCTGCCTACTCTGACCTCTCTGGCAAATAAATAAATAAATAAAATCTTTTAAAACACACAAGGAAGACCAGTCCGCCCTCCCAGGGCTGCTATCCTGACCTTGCTGGGTCAGGCTCACTGAATGGCAAAGTCAGTAGCTATCGTGCCCTGCTGGCTGTTGGCACTTGGAAATCTGCCCTCTAGGGTAAGCCGTTATGGGGCAGGGTCTCATTGGAGGTTCTCTGCTACAAAACCACTGGGGGCTGGGGGTGCCAACATGGGATCTTGTGATTTATAATAAATACATATTTGGTCCTCATTCCGTTTCTGGCTGAGAGCGCCTAAAACTTTTGGAATTTCCCGAGCGGTAAGAGAGCATTTTTTGTTATAGTATTTGGTCTTTTATACTCAGTTCCTGAAATAGCTCCAGAGCCTTAAAGTTGAAAGGAGTGTCTTATTATTCATATCGTGCGCCTTTCAATCACACTGGAGTTTGTGTCAAAGAAGTGACTTTTGGAAAGCCTCTGGGGGTGGGGGATGGGGTTGGTTGCCAGGGGAACCGACCTTGCAATTAGAGGGTGGGACCTTTCAGTTCCACCTCCAGCCCCCTCCAGGGAAGGGAGAGCCGCTGGAGCCTGAGTTCAATCACCGTTGACCAATGATTTAATCAACCATGCCTCTGTAATGAAGCCTCCGTAAAAAGCCAAAAAGAATGGGTTGAGAGAGCTTCCGGAGTCATGAACGTGTGGCGATTTGGAGAAAGTGGAGCCCTCAGAAGTATGGAAACTCCACATCCTATTTCCATATCTTGCCCTATGCATCTCTTCCATCTTGCCTTACATCCTTTTCTTACAAGGTCGTGATCTAGTGAGTAAGCTGTTATTCCTGAGCTCTGTGAGCCCCTCTAGCAAATTAATTGAACCCTAGCAGGGGGTATCTTGGAACCTCCGATTTATAGCCAATGGGCTAGAATCACAGGTGACAACCTGGACTTGCATTGGGCATCTGAAGGGGGAGGACAGGCAGTGGGACTGAATCCTTGTGGGATCTGACATGATCTCTGGGTAGACAGTGTCAGAATTGGGTTAAATGGTAGGACATCCAGAAAACGGCTTGGTGAGTGGGAAACCCATACATCTGGTGTCAGGAACGAAGTAGTGTTGTAATAGAGAACTGAGTGTAGAGGAGACACACAGTAGTTTAATTCACATTCAAGACCATTTGCGGGACCTGGGCACTGAAGATATTACCAGGAAGAACTTGGAATTAAAACCCTTTCTTCCTGCAGTGGCTCCCCAGCGCCCTCTACTGAAAAAAGTTAAAATTCTACCAGCTGGTGAGGAAAATATTTTGCAGGGCCCAGATCCACTGTTAACAGAGCGGCAAATATAGAACCCAGAAGACGATAAATTCCCAAATTGCATTCTGTTCAGTATCATTGAAACCTATAAAAGGTTTAGTAGCAATTTGAAATTCTATCAGTAATGAATAAGAGTGTTTATTTTCTTCTATTTTAACAGTGGAGTTTTTTTAAGGGAAAGCAAGAGAGAGAGAGAGAGAGAGCACATGCACACAAGTAGGGGGAGAGGCAGAGGGAGAAGCAGACTCCCCGCTGAGCAGGGAGCCCAATGTGGGCCTCGGTCATAGGACCCTGAGGTCCTGACCTGAACCGAAGGCAGATGCTTCACTGACTGAACCACCCATGTGCCCCAACAGTAGATATTATTATTAAAAACAAAAAAATTTGTTACTTTGATAAGCCAAAAATGCTATCTCAATTGATTTTTGCATTTTTGATCAGTAGTAAGGTTGATTTTCTGTGTGTTTATTGACCATTTGCATATTTTTTCCTTTTTAATTACTGTAAATGTTTTTGTTCATTATCTTTTGGGACACAAAGTTTCAGAGAAGGCTGAATTATTTCATAAAACATAAATAAATCTGAAACAAATGAAAGGTAGAATTTACCTTTTTTACACCAGTTTACCTTTTTACCATGTCAACTAAAATATTCAGTATCATCTAAAGTTTTACTTCAGGGAAGAAGGAGTCTTAAACTTAAGTTGAAATATAGCTTAAAATGTCAGTTAAAAAAATTTTTTTTTCCATATGACTACAGCAATCTTAATACATCTACTTCAGATTTTCCAAGACCTCATGCTCAACCCTGCTCCCGTGATATTTGGATGATGATAGGTCTGCTCAAACATCAAAGAAAGGTCCTTTGAGTAATAGAAAAATCAATGGGAATGCCTTCCTCAGGGTCTTGAAAATTAATGATAAACTGTCCATGGTAGTGGTTGGTTTGGTTAATTTTCTTTTATTTCCAGCTAATTATCAATGGACAAATATTCTCCATGTTTTTGAACAGAGATTTCAAATTTACAGCCCAAGGGATGGATTCATTCATAATTTACTCTCTATTCTCTTATCCTGCTCTATTTTCATGATGGCACTTACAACTATTTAATATGTTTTTTCTAAAAATTTTATTTATTAGACAGACACAGGAAGAGAAGGAACACAAGCAAGGGGAGTGGGAGAGGGAGAAGCAGGCTTCCCGCCGAGCAGGGAGCCCGATGTGGGACTCGATCCCAGCACCCTGGGATCATGACCTGAGCCAAAGGCAGACGCTTAATGTTTGAGCCCCCCTGGTGCCCCTCAGCTACTTAATATTACAGAGCTATTTGTTATCTCTCCATTCCAATGGGATGTAAGATTTACAAATGCAGAGACTCTTTCAGTCATTGTATCCCTAATTCTTAAAACACCGCCTGGCATACAGTGGACTCTCAGAAAGTATTTGTTGAATTAATGCAGTCAATAAATTCATTTATTAATTCATTAATTCAATAGATAAATAAATTCATGCATTCACTGAACTCTCACTATGTCCCAGACACTGGGCTATGGAGTCTTGGGAGGTAAAATTGCTTGCTTGGCCCGTGGAATGTCTTTAACATGTAATACTTATTAAAATCAGATTGGAAACACTGGAAATGTCTGGAAATAAAATCTGTACATTGTGGCAGTGTGTAGATTCATTACCCATCCATCTGTTCATTCTATAACCATTTTTAGAATCTACCTGCTAGTTACGGGGGACAAAATAATATTACGGACAGACTCTGTCTCTGCAGAAATAGCAGTGACAGTCTATCAAGGGAGACAGACATTAAGCAAATAATTACAATTGTGCTAAGGACACGGAAGGAGTGCAGTGCCTACATGAACACTTATGACATTTCCCTGAGAAAATGATACTTAAACTTCTACCAAAGAGGTTAGAAGTTTAACAAGGGGAAGGAAGGAGAGAACAATCCGGTTAAAGAAAACCACTTCTCGGGCGCCTGGGTGGCTCAGTGGGTTAAGCTGCTGCCTTCGGCTCAGGTCATGATCCCAGAGTCCTGGGATCGAGTCCCGCATCGAGCTCCTTGCGCGGCGGGGAGCCTGCTTCTCTCTCTCTCTGCCTCTGCCTGCCACTCTACCTGCTTGTGCTCTCTCTGTCTCTCTCTCTAATAAATAAATAAAATAAAATAAAAAAAAATTAAAAGAAAAAAAAAGAAAACCACTTCTCAGGAAGGGGCTTGCTGTATTAGAAGAACAAGGGAGGGGCATCTTGGGGCTCAGTCAGTTAAGTGTCTGCCTTCCGCTCAGGTCATGATCCAAAGGTCCTGGGATGGAGCCCTACGTGGGGCTCCCTGCTCAGCAGGGAGTCTTTCTCCCTCCCCGTTTGCCCCTCCCCCTGTTCCGTTTCTCTCTCTCTTGCTTACTCTCTCAAATAAATAAAATCTAAAAAAGAAGAAGGAGGAGGAGGAGGAGAAGAAGGAGAAGAAGGAGGAGGGAGAGGAGGAAGAGGAGAAGGAGAAGAAAAAGAAGGAGGAGAAGAAGAAGAAGAGGAGGAGGAAGAGGAAGAAGAAGAAGAGGAGGGGGAGGAGGAGGAGGAAGGGGAGGAAGGGGAGGAAGGGGAGGAGGAAGAAGGAGAAGAGAGAAATGAGAGCTGAGATCCAAGGAGGTAGAAAGAGGCCCCACCATATTTGTGGACCATGTGAAGGATGCATACTTCACTCCATGGACAACCCAAGGCTTCTAAGCAGAAGATCCAATTTCCCTGTTTTTTTGTTTTTTTGTTTTCCAATTTCCCTGTTTAACAGACTACTCTGGTGGCTGTGTTCAGAATGGTTGCGCTACAGAGATTACTTAGGTATGGCACGGTCAAGGTGTGGACATGGAGATGTGGACAGCTGTGAGAGATATTTAAGAGGTGTCTGGATTGGAAGAGGTTGGGGAAGGAGAAGTGTGTGAGAAAGACACCAATTTCCTGGCGTAAACCACCCCCGGTGGGCGATGGTGCCTTTCCTGGAATAGAGATTGTCGAGGAGCCCTTTGTTGTGGGCGGAAGAGAATGAGTTCGATGCCCATCTATGAACGTACGTAACTGGATCACAAGTTTCAGAAACATGGTGACCCTTATTACATGTGATACACTCTGATATTTTTTATCAACTTTATTGAAATAGGTTTTACATATAATAAAATATGTCTATATTACACATATAGCTCAATAAGTTGTGAAAAGTTGGACTTTTATATTGTATATTGTATATTGTATATTGTATACTGTGGTATACCACCACAATTTAAAATAAAATTTCTGGGGCACCTGGGTTGTTCAGTTGTTGGGCGTCTGCCTTCGGCTCGGGTCATGATCCCAGGGTCCTGGGATCGAGCCCCACTTCGGGCTCCCTGCTCGGCAGGAAGCCTGCTTCTCACTCTCTCACTCCCCGGCTTGTGTTCCCTCTCTCACTGTGTCCCTCTCTGTCAAATAAATAAATAAAATAAATAAAATAAAATAAAATAAAATAAATAAAATAGTAAAATAAAATAAATAAAATATAAAATAAAATTTCTATCACCTCCAAAAATTCCCTATCACCCATGGGCAGTTAATTCCCCCCATCCCTGACCCCAGGCCTTCTGTCATTACAGGTGAGTCTGCACTGCCTAGAATGTCATATAATTGGAATTATACAGTGTATGTATTCATTTATATTTGGCTTCTTTCAGCCAGTATAATGCTTCTGAGGTTCATCCTTGGAAGGAGTCCACAAACTATGGCCTATAGGCCAAATCTGGCCCACCGACTATTTATATAAAAGTCTGAGGGCTTAAAAAAAATTAAAAAAAAAAAAGTACAGGAGCTAAGAATGGCTTTATGTTTTTAAATGGCTGGGGGGGAACAGAAGAATATTTCATGATGTGAAAATTGTATGGAATTTAAAATCCAGTGTCCATAAATAAAGTTTTATTGGGACATAGCATTGATTCATTTGTTTACATATTGTCTATGAGGACCTTCATGCTCTACAGAGTTGCGACTGGCTGAATGGTCCCCAAAGCCTGAAATAGTTACCATTTGCCAGCAGGACCTTTACAGAAAATGCTGACTTTTATGGTGTTCCACATGTCAGTGGTTGGTTCCCTTTATGGCTGATGTCCTATGAGTAGGCAACAAGAATTTTCCTTTTTGCCTGTTGACAGACATTTGGATTTTTTCCTAATTATCCTTCCTCCCTATAATGTGCCGCAGTGTTTTCTATTTCAGTTCAGTTCTTCAAAAATTTCTAGTCACGACCCACTAAATTGATTTCACAACTTGTCAACGAGTTGCCTGCCATTTTGAAAACAACACTGGTGTAGATGTTGAGGGGAAGAGCGGAGGACACAAGGCAGAGGGAGAAAAGAGCGTTAGGGCTGAGTGCTGAGGAAATCCAGCAATGAAATGTTGAAGAGAGGAAGAAGGACGGAGAAGAGGCAGGCAGACAAAGAGCACAACCAAAAGAATTTGATCTTGGGCGGCAAGGGGAGCCTCGGTTTCCACAAGGAGGCAATTATCTGGATCTAAGGCAGTGGACACATTGTGTATAATGGATGGGAATGATTTTGGCGAGGTTTAGGTGGAATGAAGACAGATTGAAATGAGTTGGTGGTACATGCGTGAGGAAAATCGAGACTATAAACATAACTTAAAGAGGATGTGGATGTTTGCTTGTTTTTTGATGTAAAATGCACAAGGATGCTTGAAGAACACTAGAAGATGAGTATAACCTGAATTTTCAGATTAGTAAACAAAAACAGCAGGATGTTAAGCAACTGGCCCAAGTAGCTTTTTGGTTTGAAGAGCCCAGATTTATTTGGGTCTAGGATCTGAGCTCGTACTGTGTGTTCTTCTATGAATCAGGGAAAAGCTGACCCCTGTGTAATCAATCCAGTGTTTATACCTTTGCTTTATAAGTCTACAGTTGAAAGAACACTTTTATAATCTTATGTAGGCTTCTTGGGAGAAAAACATGATTATTCATTATCTGAGATTTGTGAACAATAAATTCATCTACTTTTCTATTAGGTGGGGCTTTGGTCCATACAAGGTGTTTATAGAGGAAAATCATAAAGCATTCCAAATATCAACGTTACGGTCTTCTAAAAATAGGTGGAAATCCCACATTGATGGACATTCTACAAAGTATTCGTCCTGTACTCCTGTTGTGAATATACAGAGACTAAAGAACTATTCAAGAGCATGTTATTCCAGGTGCGCCTGGGTGGCTCAGTGGGTTAAAGCCTCTGCCTTTGGCTCAGGTCAAGATCTCAGGGTCCTGGGATCGAGCCCCGCATTGGGCTCTCCGCTCAGCGGGGCACACTATTCCAGGTTGTTTTTTTTCTAATGCTTTATTTTTTTTAATTTTTAAAAAAGATTTTATTTATTTATTTGACAGAGAGAGCACAGCAGGGGGAGAGACAGGCAGAGGGAGGAGCAGGCTTCCTGCTGAGCAAGGAGCCTGATATAGGACTGATCCCAGGATCCTGGGATCATGTCTTGAGCCGAAGGCAGACACTTAACCAACTGAGCCACCCAGGTGCCCCTATTCCAGACTTCCTATTAAGGACTTTACTGGGAAAATTGTCAAAATATGAATAGAGTAATATCATTAAGTTATTTAGAGATGAAAGGACATCATCCGCAACCGACTAGGAAATGAATCAGAGGAAAAATATGTGTGTTCATATTTATGAATTCATTTAAAGAGAACATTATAACAAATGCAGTGACGTGTTAACATTTGGGGAATTTGGGTTTAAGAGAGTTTAAGAGAATTCTTTCTACGCCTCTTGAAACTTTCCTACAAGTCTAAAATTACGTCAAACAACAATGAAGGGGTGATAAGAAATCATATCTTGGCAAACTTCCTTGGATATAAAAATGTGGGTGGCATGAGAAAATTCACAGCTTTTCTCATTTAGGTAAAGTAAATTATGTAAAGTAAAGAATGTTAGCGCCTGGGGCGCATGGGTGGCTCAGTGGGTTAAAGCCTCTGCCTTCGGTTCAGGTCGTGATCTCAGGGTCCTGGGATCGAGCCCCACATTGGGCTCTCTGCTCAGCGGGGAGCCTGCTTCCCTCCCTCTCTGCCTACTTGTGATCTCTCTCTCTCTGTCAAATAAATAAATAAATCTTAAAAAAAAAAAGAATGTTAGTGCCTGCTAACGACACAAAAAGAGAAAACCACGTACCACCTACCTCTTTTTTTTTTTTTTTTTTTTTTTGAGAGAGAGCACTTGAGAGAGGGTAGGGTCAAAGGGAGAGGCAGACTCCCTGCTCAGCAGGGAGCCCGATGCGGGACTCAGTCCCGGGACTCCAGGATCATGGCCTGAGCCAAAGGCCATTGCTTAACCAACTGAGCCACCCAAGTGCCCTGCATACCTCTTGATGAAGAGAACAACCGCTGTCTCTCAATAGGTCCCCAGAACTTCAAACCTGAACCTGATTATGCCTTAGATCCAACTACCAATTTGCAGGAAATACAGAGAACAGAGGAAAATCCAGACTAAGGAAAATTCTAGAAGAGTAACGTGATGTCTTCAACAAATCAAGTGTAAAGGGGGAAAAAAAAGAGGTAGGAAAACCTATAGATTAAAAGTGACTATATATATATATAACATATAAAGAGAGACTATGTTAAGAAACTATATATATATTTATAGATATATTTTATAGTGTTTATGGATGCACATTTGGGTGATAAAACCGCAAAGGAATTTTAAGGACATGACTGCTGTAAAGGTCAGATAATGGTTATTTTTTCTTGGGGTGGGGTTAGCCGGATTTGTTTGGGGCAGGGGCTCCCAGAGGACTTATGGGGTGTCTGAGAAGGTACCTCTCATGGAGGGGACGGTGATTATAGGGTGTTAGTCAAGGACAATTCATTTCTTTTAAGCTGTTTCCTATATTTTAACAATAGAACCTGTTTTTGTTTTTGTTTATTTTTTTAAGTGTGTTCATGAACTTGACGAAACTAAGGGAGCAAGGTCTCAGCGTTGCCACCTCAAGTTATCTTTAGGAATTGCAGACTTCTCTCTGAAATTTCCGGGTAAGGTTTAAAAAATGATTGAAATTTATTTTTTACAGGTAATTTACTTAACTTTCTTAATTCGTAAGAGAAATACTAATGGTAAAAATTCAGGTAGTGCAGAATAATATAAAATGAGATATTGCCAATTTCTTTCCCCTCATCTCTAAATCCCTACTCCCATTCCACAGATTTCATCTTCTATTTTCTAAAAAAAATATGTATCTGTTACCTAATTTAGAAAGACTCTATTGTTTCCTTACTCTGTAAAATGGGAACTTTATTGTCATTTGCACCAGCTCTCCTATCCTCTCCACCTCTTGATATTTGTTACTTTATTTTATTTCTTCTAGAAATAAAAGTCAACACTCTTCATGCCTTTAAATATCACACTTAAAACTTTGAATCTCGATTTAGCCCTTTTAGAGACTATTTACTTACACTCTGAGATGAAGTTGAAGACATTCATCATTCCACTTACATTCCTACTCACATTGCCTCTTCCCTCCCACTATTTGGTAATTTATTAATTTTAGAGTGCCGTGGTAAATAATAAATACATTTTCCAAATGTGTCGGTTGGTTCAGAAAGTTAAAGGTTAAAAACATCTACAATATGGTTATGTAAATATCAATCAGGACGCAACAAAAATCATGTGAATGGACTCAAAGCAAAAAATAACCAGAAACTTTTTTTTACTTGCTTTGCTTTTTGCTTTTTAATCAAGAAAAGGTCTGTATCAGCGCATATAAGCCAAATGTACTCACAATGAGTGATTTCATGTTTTGGCTTCCTACAATATTTTTTCTCATGTCTGTACTAGTTCATAGAATGCTGAGTTATAATTTATAAGTTTACATCTGTCCATCCACAAGCCAAATGGTTTTAACAGACTTGAGTATAAAATGAAATCTATGGACCATACATTTTCCCCAGACAAATGCACTCACATACAAAATTTGAGGTATGGTTTCAGGAGTTTCATAGGCCTTCCCCTGGGTCCCAAAGTAAAAACCTCTGCTGTGAACAGTGTTTCCTTAAAGGCGGGGATCATATCTTATTTTTGTATTTCTAGCGCCTAACTGTCCAAGGTGGCAGCCAACAAATATATTTGGGTAAATATTAGCGTATGTGCTGCCAAAGGCAGCACTATTTGGGTAAATATTAAATGAACCAGTTATTCCCATTTTTCATGGGGGAATAATTTTCATGTTTTAAAGTTTACTTTTAGAATAGAAAATGTTAGTTTCATCTCTGTAGTTTCTGTTTTGTAGAATCTAATTTGTAATGTAATGCAAAGATACTTGGAGGTGGCTTTACAAATTACAAAATTTTAATGATATCCATGCTGAGTTGTTCAGGGGTGAAATATATTGATGTCTGCAACTTTGAAGTGTCAAAACAGAAGACATATTGATGAATACATAAGATGCTTATGAAATAAAGCAGATATAGGGAAATGTTCATTGTAGAATTCTAGAAAGTGGGCACGTGGCTGTTCACTGTACAATTCTTTCAATCTTTTCTAAATGTTTGAACATTCTTTTTTTTTTAAGATTTTATTTATTTGTCAGAGAGAGAGAGGGAACACAAGCAGGGGTAGCAACAGGAGGAGGGGGAATCAGGCTCCCCACTGAGCAAGGAGCCTGATGTGAGACTTGATCCCAGGACCGTGGGATCATGACCTGAGCCAAAGGCAGATGCTTAACTAACTGAGCCACCCAAGTGTCCCTAAACATTTTCATAACAACTTGGAAAAAGTGATTTGTTTTGCTCAAGCAGAGTTACATTCAATGTTAGATCTTGGAAGACATTAATAGACATAAATCTATCTTTCCTTCTGTTCGCAGAACTCTTTGGAGAATCTGCGTAGTTCCCACCATACGCTCTGAACCGGCACACAAGGCTTCCTTTGGTAGAAAACAATTTTATTAACATAACTGGGCAATTTGCCAAACATAAGTTAGCACAAAACATGTAATTACTACACTGAAAATGTGACCCAGTGATTTACGCAGACTTCAGAAGTGATGCGCACAGAAGAGGAGAGAAAGGGGATGGTTTTGTGGTTGTAACGTCATCGGCCCTTGGTGAAGTGTTTTACTGGCTGCAAACGTGGTAGACAAGTCTATTTCAGTTTTCCTCATTAAAGGAAGAAAATAAGCAAATGTATGCCCTCTCGCATTTGTTAAGAAACACATGCTCACATGGCAAGGACAGAAGCGGTTATGGAGGCAGTATGTGTACTGGACAGGCGCTGCAGTGAGGGTGCTTGGGTCTGGATCCTACCTAGCCTGGCACTGGGGAATGGATAACGAGCTCTCCATCATAGGGTCGTTGCACTATAAAGTGGAACAGGAGCAGCTGACTATTATTATTTGTATTATTAGTATCACCTGACAAGTCATAATTATGGCTTGACATAATGGTGGAAGCTGGACCAGCTGTCTCAAAGTCTTTTCCGTCTGGAATCCTGTGGTAAGATCTGAGACAAAGACCCCAGATCGCACCAGCACCGTTTTCCAGCACGCGTCACTTGAGAACCTTACACCTGAACCCCTGCAATCTCCTCAGACACCTACTCAGCTGCGGATCCTGCGCAGGCGCGGGAGCGCCCGCCAGCCCCGCCCTTCCGTGGTGCATGGCCTGTTCCATTCCTGAGGGATGTTGACAGTGGGGAAAGCTTGGAAGCCTGGGCCCGGAAGTACAGGTGCGTCACTAGCATTTCCAGCCTCTCAGCGCAGGAGTGCTCACTGGCGGTTATTCTATGCCTACCCCGACGCCTGCGACGGGCTTCTGAATGTTTGGAGCGGCTCCACAGTGCCTCCCCCACCCCCTCACCTGGGAACGTTAGGGCTGGCCGGCGTGACGGCCTGGTACGGAAGCCCAGAGGGCCCCGCCCACCCCGAGGGGCTCCGCCCCGCCTCCCCGAGCCCCGCAGATTACCCACCCCGCGGCGACGCCAGGCAGCTCCTCCTCGTCTCCGCCCCGCCGGCTGCGGCCGTGGGGGACGTCAGCGCTGCCAGCGTGGAAACAGCGGCGGGCCGCGGGAGGCGGAAGTAGCGCCCGGACCGCGGAGCCTCCATCGGGCTCCGCGGGCCGCCTCAGCCATGGACGCGTCCCTGGAAAAGGTCGGTACTCGGGCTGGGGGGTGAGGGGAGGCGGCGCTGTGGCCCCCGCCTCCGGGGCGACTGTTTCCCGGTCGCGAGCTGCCATTGTGACCGGGGAGGGGCCCGGGGGCTAACTGGCCCTGCCTGAGGAGGCCTGGCCGCGAGGGCGTCCGGCTGGGCGCTCGCGGCTGAGGCCTGGTCACGTCACGGGGCCGGGAGTCCCTCGGGTCCCCGTGGGCCGAGAGAGGCCGGGCGGGTTCTCCCCGGAGCCCGGTGCGGGGGCCGCGGGGCCGACCTTGGGGCCTGCCCGAGCTCTGCTCACCCTTTCGGGTGACAGAGCTAACCTCTTGCGGCCCCGGAAGAGCGTGGACAGAAGCTCCGGTGGTTTCGGAGCAACTGCAAGCCTGTAGGTTTTCTGTGGTCTCCAAGTTAGGGGAGAAACAGTGTTGAAGCAGTGGTTTTTCAACTTCAGCATGACTAGGGATCACCTGGGGCCGTTGGTAAACACCCAGATTTTCGGCTGTCGGGTCGGACCCTCAATGGGGGCGGGACGGGGATCTACCTGTTTAACAAGTTCCCCCACGTGATTCTGATGCTGTAGTTTGTGGACACCTGTGAAGACCCCCGGCCCCGAGGTCAAGAAGGGGTGGGTCTTCTGTAGGTGGTGAATTGCGTTTTGGGGGTTGCTGGTACTCGCCCTTTCCGGTGTGTGTGGGGGGGGGGGATGGGAATCCGAAATGCCCCGATAGCCTCGCTTTCTCTAGTTTGCCTTGGGGAGGCAGCAGCGGGATGTACCTGGCTGACTGCTCTGGGGCAAGGGGGATGGATTCTAATTGTCCCGGATTTAGGGCTCGTAAATGAGAACCAGTGCTTGGATACCTGTCTTCAGAACCTGGCGTTCTGCCTTGTCTCCAGGTTCTTCCTCTTCAAGCTTGGGAGTCTGCTCCTGCAGACCCAGGTCTTTTGTGCATGCAGAATTCGGGAGCAGTGCTGCTTTATTTTGGTTTTGAACTGGCAGAAATGACATACTTTGTTATGGCGTCCCCCCTCCCCCCAGTGTGGCAGCTGCTGTAGATTGGTTCTCTTGTCACTGGAAAGTTGAAGGGAGTAATGTATCAGTTCAGCCAGATGTATAGCTTACACCTCGGGTTTCTCATAAATTGGGTGGAAGGCAGTCAAGAAAAGAAAAAGATAATGTTTTAATGTTACATGTTTTGCTGGCTAGGAATAAAGTCTTTCCAGGCTTTTGATTAGTACACAGTGTCTACCTTTTGGTACTTTTTTTTTTTTAAGATTTTATTTATTTATTTGACAGAGAGAGAAAGCACAAGCGGGGCAGCGGCAGGCAGAGGGAGAAGGAGAAGCAGCCTCTCTTCACAGCGGGGAGCGGATGTGGGACCGGATCCCGGATCCCAGGTCCGGTCAAAGGCAGATGCTTAAGCATCGAAGCCACCCAGGCACCCTTACCTTGTGGTACTTTTGACTTACAGGCTAGGTCAATGATTCTCAACTACGATTGCAGTTTTGTTCCCTAGGGGACATTTGTCAGCTTATTTGGAGACCTTTTGGTTGTCACAACTGGGGGGGTAGGGAGGTGCTGCTGGCACCTAGTGGGTAGAGGCCAAGGATGCTGCTAAACATCCCACCTTGCACAGGACAGCCTCGATACCAGAGAATATCTGCTTAAAATGTTAGTCCTGATGAGGCTGAGAACCCCTGGTCTAGGTCATACGTGTGACACTAATAGTTGAATATAAAATGATGCTAAGATTGTCTCTTCTGTGTTGTTTCCTGTCCAGTTTCATAAGACAGGATTGGGTTTGTGTCTTTTCAGTTAGAAACCTAAAGAACTGGCGTGACCTTTCCTCCAAGAATAGTTTCTTACAGGCAAATCTGCAAAAACAGTGGGTTGGAATCCCACTTTAAATATTATTTTTCTGGCATTTATAATTAGTCGGTTATACTGGTTTCTCCCTATAAATGTTAATTGATGATAAAAGATAGGAAACTCTTCAAATGAGGATCTGAAGAGGCACTGAAACTCTAGAGTGTTTAAGGCTGGAGCAGTCACAAAAATGGCAGTGATCTTTGAGGAAGTCAGAATGTGTGGGCTGGAAGTTTCTGCCTTAGGCCAGTGTGGAAATTCTGAATATAAGTGTTTGAGGACTAAGACTATGTCGTATTTTTATATTCCCTGTTCACATCTAATGAACAATTTCTGTTGGTGCTAAGTGGGCAGGAAGGAAAAATAATTGCTATGTGAAAGTTGAGGGTTTCACGTTCTGAAAAATCATTTGAATCAAAGTAAAAACATTGAATTGTGTCCATTATTCCTGTTTCTTTGAGGAATAGGCTATTCTGCTAAATTGTACGTTGCTAATATAAACTATTTGAGCAGTTCTGAATGATCCCATTTAAACTGATCCTTGCATAATTTATACTGACTATAGAAACCACAATGTTATTTGATTCCCATCCTCAAATTTCAAGTAGTAGCTCTCTCTAAATGTAGTAGTCCATCATCATTTAGTAGAATCAGTCAGTACATTTCCTTTGGTCCAAATATAATTCTGTACTCTTGCTTTTTCCTTAGATAATATGTAGATGCGAGACTTGCGATGACAGAGCCGTTTTCTTGTCTTGACTGCTTTTCTTTCACAGTACTATCCGTTGTATCTGAAATTAGTGAGGTCTCAAGAAACCAAGACAGGTCAATTGAAGGGGCAAGGCATTCAAACTGGAAGAGTAGGTGTAGGAGCCTCAGTCCCCCAATACTCTATGTCCAACTTATAAGGAGCAAGGCCCTGTCGCATAGTCTGACAGTGTTTACTTAGGTTAATAGTCAAGTTTAAAAAATGCCACAGAAAATAACTATTCTGATGCTTTAGATCTTAATAAGTTAACACACCTGCATACATTTTTCAGGAAAAACATGCTACTTTAAACTTGTACAACAGCCCAGACCTTTTCCTGTTGCTTAGAAAAGCTCCTTCTTCTTGGATATTACGTTTGGACAGTGCATTGCAATTTATTTGCATTAACTTTAATTCCATTCTTGAGTAAACTTAAACTCAGCTGTACTGGCATTCTGGGCTGGATAATGCTGTGTTGGGAGAAGCTGTCCTTTGCATTGCAGAATGTTGAGCAGCATCCCTGGCCTCTATCAGTAGCATTTCTTACAGTGGGAGAACCAAAGTCACCGAATGAAGAAATTGTTCCCTGGGGATTGGGGAGACTGCCTTTGGTTGAGACCCACTGACTTAGAGAATCTGGAGCTGCACTGTTCAGTATGGGAGCCACTAGCCCCATTTGGCTACTTAAATTTAGATTAGTTAAAATTAAAATCTAAAATGCACTTCCTCAGTCGGCACTTCTCAAGTGCTGGAGAGTGATGGTGTGGCTTGTGGCTGCACTACTGGACAGTGCAGATGTAGAACATTTCCATGACCACGGACGGTTCTCTTGGGCAGCACTAGGGAGTGGGGCTCGTTTATTCGTTGTATGTTTAGTTTTTGTCTCTACAAGAGGCAACTTTGACCCTGCTTTTGATCGAAATAATTGCAGTGCAACCCATTATTTTTTCTTGTACTCCTGAGCAAAGTCCCCCCCACCCTTGGACCTGTTTTTGGAAAATTGTTTCATCTTACTGATTGTAAGTTTATAAGGAGCAATAGGAGCATGACTGGAACATTCCTGATTATTACCGATAAAGAATGCCAGAATTTCTATTCCTGTCTTTTATTTTAAAAGCTCAGGAAAGGAATACCTATTAGCCATGTTTGAAATAACCATTTTCAAATAAAACACAAAACAGGAAAGAACCATTTTCTGTGGTCTGACTTTGTAGACTTTACAAGAAAAGGGGACGGGAGATGATAGCCTGTAATTTTAACATTCATTTAAAGCTGATCCCTATGTCATCATAATGTAAGGGTTTTGCATACAGGTGCTTGGTGGCCGAAGTGGTAAATGATTATCAAATGCTGGGTGTCCAGGAAAACATGGTACAAAGTTCCTGGTCCTAAAAATTTATGACCTCGGTGAGTTTTGATTTATTCAAGATTGCAGAGACTGTCAGTGACAGAGCTATTGATGGTCCCCAGTCCAGTATGTGTTCCACCAGATCTAGGATTAGGAGTTAAAATTATAGAGAGGAGTTGCCTGAGTTTAATGTCAGCTGTTTTCACCTAAAACAGTGGCCTGCTTTGAGTTATAATTTTTCTTGAAGGCCAGCTGTGGTCAGAGCCCAGCGCTGAGAGAAACACGAAGTGAATAAGACCTGATCCTTGCAGGAGGTTATGTTCTGGTAGGCGCATACATGTTTAGACAAATCCTTGTATAGCATGGTGGGGTAAAGAGCATTAAGGAAAAAATGGGGAATGCATGGAATTGAGTGGCCAGGAAAGATTTTTGTAGATGAGATTCTTTAGGTAGAATATCAGAACCATGTCTTTTCTACTTTTTAAAAAATGTAAATGAAATGTAAATGCTACTTTGTAATACAATTGTGCCTCATATTAATTGCTGGTAGAACATAAGGGAAAGGAAACCTGTTTCATATTTTGAAGTTAAATCAGATATAAAAAAAAAATTGTTCCAATCACTTTGAAAATGTCCAATATCTAGCTTACATCTATTTTTTCCAAGCAATATTCAAAATGAAAATATTCATTATTTTTTTTGTTTGTTTGTTTGATTTCTGTTATTGCAGTTGTTTTTTGCTTTATTAAATGCTAAGTATTTAGTTGCTTTAAAGTTGCATAGTTCTTGTGGTCTAGCCTGGGACCCTGTGCACTTTTTATTTCTGTGGAAAATGCATTCTGAGTTTAAAAGGACTGAGGGAGGAGAGCACTTTTCTAATATAACCTTCTTCCTATATGCGGAAAAGCAGAAACAGCAAAATAAAGCCTTCACTTTAAAATGTAACTCCTTGGGGTGCCTGGATGGCTCAGTTGGGTTGAGTGTCCAACTCGATTTCAGCTCAGGTCTCGATCTCCGGGTCGTGAGTTCAAGCCCTGTGTTGGGCTCCATGCTGGGCGTGGAGCCTACTTAAAAAATAAAATGCAACTCCATGACATTGAACATTTAGCTACAGTGATCTCAGGATCCTAGCGAGACTGAATTACTTATTAGACTGTACATTGTATTAGGTGGGATCTTATGAGGTTGTGGGTTTTGTGCATTAAAAACAGTTGAATGTAGGCACTTTCACACAGTTCAGCCTTGAAGGTCTGAAGATGCATAGATAACCACACAAAGGCTTCAGAATCGGTGGGTTCCTTTCCTCAGAAATTTAAGGCTAGCAGCGTTAGCCCTACAGAGTTCCGATTCAGTATGGGGTAGAGTGATACTGGTGAGGATAATGGGTATCTTTATCTTTCTGATTCCATCTCCAGCAAGTCCTAAGAAGCACTCCCTATAAAAAGCACATCTCTGTGAAAGACTTCTATGTTCAAGCGACTCTAGCATGCTTTTCTGTAGGCAATTTTTTTGTGTTCCAGAATGAGTGTGTGATTCCAGATGAACTAGTAAACGTCTTAGAAATAGAGCTTGCCTGGTGTGTGGTACTTTTCCATCTGTGTAGTTGTTGGGAAGCATTTATTCATGATATATATAAAGCCTGAATGAATTGATTCTCCAGAGGAGTGGTCTTTAGGAATACATTGTTGAAACTTCGACTTGGATCCCTAGCATTCCTAGCACATATCTTAAGGTGAGTGATCTGAATGCCCTTTTTTTTTTTTTTAACCCTCTGCATGCTTCTGTGACAGGTTTGATCTGATGTTATTAACTGCTGCCTCCTTATCTCTACTGGATTCTTATTTCTCTGCCGTCTATTTTTGCCCCTTCTCTTCCCCATATGTTCTTTTTTGCCTCCTGATGAATTGGTAAGATTAAATACTAATGCCCGGTGCAATACTTGAATATTCCTCAACTAGGAATATTAAGCTTCTTAATGAGCCAGTGATTAGAGTATGTCTTCATGTTCTCACAGACACACTCAAGCATAGAATCCATGATAGTTAAAATGATTTTCCGAGAGTATCCATTTCTTAGAAGATACAGACCGTAGTGCCTAGTTCTTAATGAAAAACTTCTCTGTTGAAATCAGGCAGAAGTATTTACAAATGTAAAACTGAGATGCCAAGACAGCAAGCCAGGTTTGCAAAGCACTGTATCAACTTCCCAGAGAATCCCTGTCAAAAGTGTTCTCTTGTCCTTGACCTGAAAGGAACAGCTGTGTTCCTGGGGCAGCTGCTGCTGTGTGCTTGGTGCTGCTCAGAGATGTGTAGTATTTGGGGTACTTGTTAAACTAATGCTAGATAGCAGACACTATGTTTTTCACTGGGGAGGAAAATAAATGATTTTAAGAGAGTAGATGATAGTTGCATGATTCTCACTCTCCAGGATTCACCTTGTTTAGAAAGATGTAGAAGGCCACAGTAGTTAGTATGTTAGAAACACAGGATTTGGGGTTGCCTAGGTGGCTTGGTCAGTTAAGCGGCTGCCTTTGGCTTAGGTCATGATCTTGGAGTCCTGGGAATGAGTCCTGGGTTCGAGTCCCAGGATCAAGTCCCGAGTTGGGCTCCCTGGTCATCGGGGCGTCTGCTTCTCTGCCCCTTACCTTGCTGGTGCTTCCTCTCTCTTTCTCGCCCTCAAATAAATAAAAATCATAAAAAAAAAAAAAAAAGAAACAGGATTTTAGAGTTTTTTCTGATTGCTTTGATTGAAGAAAGGTGGTGATTTTTTTTTAAAGATTTTTGTTTATTTGAGAGAGCGAGAGAGAGCATGAGTGGGGTGGGAAGCTGAGGGAGAGGGAGAAGCAGACTCCCTGTTGAGCAGGGAGCCGGATGTGGGGTTAGACCCCAGGATCATGACTTGAGCCTAAGGCAGATGCTTAACCGACTGAGCCACCCAGACTCCCAGGTGGTGATTTTTTCTTTAAACATGTCTAATGTATGTGTTGTAAACTAACATTTGATGACACCACAGTCTTCTGTCCAATCTGAGCAGCTGGTATTCTCACATGCTTTAGTTCTTCTCTGTTAATCATCCTAAAACTCCCCAATTATGAACATTCCTCCAATGAAAAAGTTTATTGAAAATACAGTATCACTTCTATTGATGAATGTTGTGATTTTTATATTTTAAAATTACATTTTAGGCTTCCTTTTCCCTTGTCTTTGGGGGGCTGCTTCTCTTTGAAGGGTTAGCTCTTATTTCCCAAATAGCAGTTATTCATATACCATCTTTGAAGTTTGCCACATCAGTATGCCATTCACACTGTTATTTGCTTAGTATTTCTTCTAAATTGACTTTAAATCAATTCACCCACCTTTTTAAACTTGAGGGACAATTTATGTGTAATAAGAATACCCACTTTAATGATCCAGTTTGAGTTTTGGCAGTTATATACAGACATAACCACCAGCATGATCAAGATCTGGAACATTCGCATCTCCCTTAAAAGTTCCCTTGTGCCTCTTAACAGCGGGTCCCAGATATGCTTTCTGTTCCTGTAATCTGCCCCCCTTTTAAGCTTAGATTTTGCTAAACAGTAGTGTCTAAGAATTCAGGGTTCAAGGTGTTATTTTTTCTCCTAATTCATGTGAAAGTAAATATGTGATTTTTGTTGTCACACTTCGTTCAACTGAAGAAAATATACACAAGAGCTTGATTAAACATGCTTGGAAGCTGAGAACATTTGAAAGTTGACTGTAGAACAGTAGTTGCCAAATTTTATGCCCTAGGATTCTTTTTCTACCGCAGTTTCCACTTTTGAAAGGTTCTTATAAACAACTTCTTGGTAAATAAACTTTATTAACAAATGATTGTTTATCTGGTTGGTAATAACTGCCAACATCCGGGACGCCTGGGTGGCTCAGTTGGTTAAGCCGCTGCCTTTGGCTTGGGTCATGGTCCCAGGGTCCTAGGATCAAGTCCCGAATCGGGCTCCTTGCTCGGCGGGGAGCCTGCTTCTCTCTCAGCCTCTGCCTGCCACTCTGCTTGTGCTCTCTCTCTCTGATAAATAATTAAATAAAATCTTCAAAAAAAAAAAAACTGCCAACATCCATACTGCAGTTTACATCCTGTATATGGGATGTCAAATCAACTTAGCAGGTCATGATCCGCAGTTTTTAAAAAATGAAATAGAAGATGGGGATGCCTGGGTGGCTCAGCCGGTTAAGCATCTGCCTTCAGCTCAGGTCATGATCACAGGATCCTGGGATCGAGCCCCACATGGGCTCCCTGCTCAGTGGGGAGCCTGCTTCTCCCTCTCCACCTGCCACTCCCTCTGCTTGTGCTTTCTCTCTCCCTCCCTCCCTCTCTCTCTCTCTCTCTCTCTCTCTCTCTCTCTCTCTCTCCCTCCCTCCCTCCCTCCCTCCCTCCCTCCCTCCCTCCCCCCCTCTCCCTCCCTCCCTCTCTCCCTCTCTCTCTCCCCCTCTCTCTCTCTCTCAGACAAATAAATAAAATCTTAAAAAAAAAAAAAAATAGAACAAAACAAATAGGACGTATTTCCAAGTAGGGTAGGGATAGTGCCGGTGTTACTTTATAGTGAACTGATACATTTCTAGCCAAGAGCAAAAATAAGGGATTTTTTTCATTAATCTATGCAGCCCTATTTCAGATAAATTTAGAACTTCCTACTAGCTTTTGGAAACCTTGAGAATTACTCCCTGACTTCTTTTACTGTTTTACCTTGCATTTGACTCTTCACTTTTTTCCTCCAACATTTAAATTGAGAACTTTAATTGGTGATGTTTTAACATTACAAGTATAATATCTCTTCTGATAGTGGCAGGATATTATACTCTTCCACAATGACTGAAAGTGATGAAAATCAACTAGTATAAAAATGGCTCTTAAACGTTTATAAAATGACGAACGGTGGAGCTTGTTTTACAAAATGAGCTGTTTCGGTTCTGTGACCATTACCGTACAAACAATTGAATGGTTCTTCTTAGCCTTGAAATTGTATTAAGCCATACCACACGCTTTTGTTAGCTATAATTGAAGCAAAAATACTGAATCCACTTCATTACACAGCAGAATCAGCCGTAACTGAAATATAATTTATAAATTTACAATCTAACAACTAACAGTCTAATAGCTGTCTCTGAACCCTCAGTAACGAGCATGTAGTGGTTTCGTGATTAGGTACACACACTTTGTAAATGCTTTGTTGCACTGTTTTAACAGTCTGATTGCTGCAAGCTTCTTTAAGGCTTAGGGACCCAGGTGAGCAGAGGCCATGGGTGTCCAGCTCAGAAGTCTGAGGTGGCCTCCGGCTCCCTTTCCTAGAAAAGCATCTGAAAATCCCCACACTCACATGCTTTACAACCTGGACTGGCTTGCTTAAGGTCGGTAGAAAAGACAATGGAAAGGAAACAGCTAAAGACCCCTGGCCTCTAAAGGGTTGGTTGGAATCTGTTGACCTTTGCGTTAACAGAGCGACCTTTATTCCAGAAGTTGTTCCTGGTAGGCCCCAGATTTTTAGTCGGGTCACTTTATTCAAGATTTTAGTGAGAGAAAATGGATTCCAGTGTGTTTATAGGTAGGAAAAGAAGTCTTGGCAATACTTGGACTTCAGGTGCACTGCTTGGAAATTACACATTGTCTTTGATTTTACCTTGTAACTCAAACAGCCATGACCATAGACATTTCCATGGGCTCTGCTAGGTGGAACAAGGGCATGAGCTGTGGAGTGAACATTGTAGTCAAGGCCAGGGTAACTGCACATCCTGGTTGGCCCAGGACTGTCCCAGTTGATACCTATTGTCGTAGCTTAATTATTAATAGTGCTTCCTTCACTCTTGAAAATGCCCTGGTTTGGATGGTAAGTTTTTGGTCATCTAGTCATCTAGTTGACACTGTGAAATTTTCCCAATAGGGAGAGCCTTCTGATATACTTTTAATCTAGCTAAAAACATTAATCAAGCAAGGATCATCTTAAAATGAGGTCTGGGCACTTGGATGGTTCATTGGGTTGAGCATCTGACTCTTGATCCCAGCTCAGGTCATGATCTCCAGGTCATGAGTTCAAGTTCTGCCTTGGGCTCCATGCTGGACATGGAGGTTGGAGGGAGGCCTTAGCTCTAATTAAGACTTTTGAGTACAAGGCTTTTTCAAAGTGTGAGTTGCTTTGTTTACTTATTTGATAAAATTGAAAAGCAGTATTGCCTGGTGGTTAAGAGCACTAGTTTCAGGGTTGTACAGACTTTGTTTTAAAATCTGACCTTACCCCCCAATGTTTATAGCAGCAATGTCCACAATAGCCAAATTGTGGGAAGAGCCTAGATGTCTATCCACAGATGAATGAATAAAGAAAATGTGGGATATATACACAATGGAATACCACTCAGCCATCAAAAAAATGAAATCTTGCCATTTGCAACACTGTGGATAGAACTAGAGGATATTATGCAAAGCGAAATAAGTCAATCAGAGAAAGACAATTATATGATCTCACTCATATGTGGAATTTAAGAAACAGGACCATAGGGGAAGGGAGGGAAAAATAAAACAAGATGAAATAAGAGAGGGAGACAAGCCCCCTAAGCTCTTTTTTTTTTTTTT
>CM052890.1:23049294-23089967 GCA_028534135.1 Potos flavus
AAAAAAAAAAAGATTTTATTTATTTATTTGACAGAGAGAGATCACAAGTAGGCAGAGAGGCAGGCAGAGAGAGGGAGAAGCAGGCTCCCCGCCGAGCAGAGAGCAGGATGCGGGGCTCGAGCCCAGGACCCTGAGATCATGACCTGAGCCGAAGGCAGAGGCTTTAACGCACTGAGCCACCCAGGCGCCCCGTAAGCTCTTAATCTTAGGAAATAAACTGTGGGTTGTTGGAGCAGAGGGGGATGGGGCGATGGGGTTACTGGATGATGGACAGTAAGGAGGGCACATGATGTAACGAGCACTGGATGTTATATAAGACTAATGAATCACTGAACTCTACCTCTGAAACTCATGATACACTATGTTAATTAATTGAATTTAAATTAAGGAAAATAAGTTCTGGCACTAAAGCATACTAACTGCTTTTGGGTTAGTCAGGAAGTAATGCATATAAAAGTATTAGTTGGCGGGGTGCCTGGGTGGCTCAGTGGGTTAAAGCCTCTGCCTTCGGCTCGGGTCATGATCTCGGGGTCCTGGGATCGAGCCCCGCATCGGGCTCTCTGCTCGGCGGGGAGCCTGCTTCCCCCTCTCTCTGTGCCTGCCTCTCTGCCTACTTGTGATCTCTCTCTCTGTCAAATAAATGGATAAAGTCTTAAAAAAAAGTATTAGTTGGCATAATGCCTGGAATATAGTAAGTAGTCCAGTAACTGTTAGTAATTAATAAGGATCACAAATCTCATTGAGCCCTTTCTGTGCTACATCCTGTGCTTGGTGCTAAGGAATTAAAAAAAAAAATGATAGGACATTCTTACTAGGAACCTAGCACAGAATACTATTTTATTTCCCCTCAAGATCCTAAAACAATTTAATCTAAATACTGAATAATAGATAATCTTTTTTTTTAAACAAGCAGTCTACATGTATGTATGTATGTATTTACTTATTTAAAGATTTTATTTATTTGTCAGAGAAAGAGAGCACAAGCAGGGGGAGCCACAGGCTGGGGGAGAAGCAGGCTCCCCGCTGAGCAAGGAACCCCATGTGGGGCTCGATCCCAGGACCCTGGGATCATGACCTGAGCCAATGGCAGACTCGTAACTGACTGTGCCACCCAGGCATCCCCTGAATCATATATACCTTTATACAAACTTAATCTTTGAGGCATTTAAGTTTGTGTCTGGCTGTTGCCCTGCTCTTGTTTATTGCCAGCTGCCTTGTCTGGCACTGTGACAGGTGCTGGGGATAAGAAATCGGAATTAGATCATCACAGCTGCCCTCACTAGAAACCTATGGAGGCATCGTTTTTAGTTTTAAGGAACTGATGAACAAATATACATTTTTCTTGGAGCATTCCTTGACAGAGCATGTTATTATCCTGCAGCTAGGTGACGCTTTATATTTTGGATTTATCCAGTTAACACAACAAGCCCTTGAGGGTGTGTGGCATTGGAGTCCCATCATATTCACATTTAATTTACTGAAAGTTAACTATAAATATTATTTTCCCTAGCCACCCACTTTCTGCCACCTGCTCCACCCTCGACTTCCCTTCCTAAATGAGAGGAGGAGCCAGAACAATTTAAATGTAAGCCATTCATCTCAGCACGGGCTCTGTACAGAGAGACCCACATGGGAGAACACGAAGCTGAATTTTCCTCCTGCCTTTCACAGTGTGAGCGTCTTGTCATCACATGTGAATTCTCGTGTTTAAAAATAAGTATTCTTCATGAGAAGTGAGTTCTTAAACTAAGTCAACTATTTTGTCTATTTCAACTGAAAAACCATGTTCCAATCCTATAGGAAACGTTATCTGTGTTGCACTTAGAGCCAGTGTGTTGATGCCCATTATGCTGTGCCTCCCTAATGGGGTCTCAGAGGTAACATGACAGTCCAAGAATCAAGCTGACTTGAGGTCTCTAGTTCTACAAAAACAGTCAAAATGAGTAGAGTCTGAATCACTGCCTTCAGGAAGCTTATAATCGGAGAGAATATACTGGAAAGATCGTCTTCTAAATTCACAGTGAAGGATGTCAAGGAATCATAAGGATAAATGGCATTTGCATATTAGCATGGCCCTGGTTTCATGTGTTCTGTTTCATGTCCCCATAAATACAATTCTTTTTGTCAGGCAACAGGTCCAGATTCTATGGTTAAGCAAAAACGGTATTGCTGTCTTGAAAGAGAATACAACAGAGTGAAATGGTTTTGTCCATCAAAGTTTCTTGGAAGTATTGAATTGTGATTTAATAGCTAGAGCGATAAAAGGCAGAAGGACGTTTCAGACAGGGCAAATGTTACAAGCATGAAACATAGAAGTATGGTTGATCAAACAGAACTGTTTATCTTTTCATTTGGCCAGATGATTGGGAACACCGTGGAGGGTCACAGGGGATGAGGGTAATAAGGAACATGACCAGTAGACTGAGGAGTTCAGATACATTCTCTTGACCATTATCTGTTCCTCATCCTACTCACAATCATTAACTGAGAACACAGAGACCATTGGAGATTGCTTCGTAACCCATCCCACGGTTGCATTTAAATTGTGAAGTTTTTTTTGCAAACACCAGTTTTAAAATAATTTTTGTTATCTTATGTAAGATCATATTGGACATGGCTACATGATTATTTTGTAATCTGTTTGGGGGCCCGTGTGATGTACTAGAAAGGTCAGAAACAGGAGTCAAGAAACCAGGGTTGTGGCACTGCTCTGTCACCAATTCACTCTGTGAACTGTACCTCTCTAAATCTTAGTTTCTTCACTTCTCACATGGTGCACCAGAGATTTACACGCTATATTTTACTTTTTTCTTCTTCTTTTCAGTGATTTCTTCTACAAGTGAAAGTTAAAACTCTTGTTGTAAAACAGATCTGATCTCCTTAATGGGGGGCAGGGAGCTAAAAGGCCCAACTGCCTATCCATCCCCACTTCCCCAAAGTTCTTCCTGGGAATCTTAAGACTCAGAAGAACACAAATGGAGGGGCGCCTGGGTGGCTCAGTGGGTTAAAGCCTCTGCCTTCGGCTCAAGTCATGATCTCAGCGTCCTGGGATCGAGCCCCGCATCAGGCTCTCTGCTCAGCAGGGTGCCTGCGTCTCCCTCTCTCTGCCTGCCTCTCTGCCTACTTGTGATCTCTCTCTCTGTCAATAAATAAATAAATAAAATCTTTAAAAAAAAAAAAAGAACACAAATGGATAATCCTTGGACTAGATCCCTAAAGTTACCATTTTTCCATACTTACATGGATAAACTGAGTAGCATTTCTTAAAAACAATTTTGAGGAGAGGGGTGCCTGGGTGGTTCTGTCATTTAAGCAAGTGTCCAACTCTTGATTTTGACTCAGGTCATGATCTCTGCATTGTGAGATTGAGCCCCATGTCAGGCTCTGCACTGTGCATGAAGCCTGCTTAAGAGTCTCTCTCTCCCTCTCTTAAAACAGAACAAAACAATTTTGAGGAGATACTGCAATACTAACTGTAAAACAACCTATTGTACACTTACTCCATATAAGATATGATTAGGTACAGTAGGCAGTCTGAAGGGAAAAAAGCATAAATACACTTGAAATACACTTGAAGAGTAAGACGGGAACAAAAGAAAGCCTCCATAAGGATTTGTAACCCAGCTTGTATAGAGATTCAAGACAACTAGATTTTTTGCCCTAAGATTGCTGGGGAGATTAAGAAGTAAAAAAGGAAAATGAGCTGTGTGTTTAATTTTGCAAGATTTTTTAAAACGTTGTCTTAATTATCTTTTGAATGGAAGTAGATGTTCACTTGGTACTAAAATCGGAACAGAACAAAAAGACTTGAGCCGAAAAGACTCCCTCTGATCTGATGCCTGTCCTTCCAGTTCCCTTCTCTGGAGGCACTCACTCAGACCAGCTGTGTAAGCTTCCAGAGTTTGGGAATGACTTCCAGATTTATGACGATATTAGTTTCCTGTGGCTACTGTGACAAATGAGCACAAGCTGGGTGCCTTAGGACAACAGAAATATATTTTCCCACGGTTCTAGAGGCTAGAAGTTTGAAATCTGTATCTGTGGGCTGAAATCAAGGCGTGGGCAGAGCTGAACTCCCTCCAGAGGTTCTAAGAGAGTCCCTTCCTTTCTTTCTTTTTTTTTTTTTTTAAGATTTTATTTATTTGACAGAGATCACAAGCAGGCAGAGAGGCAGGCAGAGAGAGAAGGGGAAGCACGCTCCCTGCTGAGCAGAGAGCCCGATGCAGGGCTCCATCCCAGGACCCTGAGATCATGACCTGAGCCGAAGGCAGAGGCTTTAACCCACGGAGCCACCCAGGCGCCCGAGTCCCTTTCTTTCTTGTGCCAGCTTATGTGGCCTGCCAGTACTGATTCCTTGGTCCATGCCCCTGTCACTCCAGTTTTTGAGATCAGACCTTCAAGTCTCCCTCTGCTCCGTCTTCACATAGTCTGTGTGTGTGTGTGTGTAGTCTCCTTCTACTTCTCTCTTAGCTGGATACATGGGACTGCATTTAGAGCTCACCTGGACAGTTCAGGGTAATCTCACCATCTCTAGATCTTTAACTTAATCACATCTGCAAGGACTTTGCTATGTAAGGTAACATTCACATGTTCCAGGGTATTATGTGAATTTCTTTTGAGAGGCCATTTTTCAGCCTACTATACCAATAAAACAAATTGCATTCTATACATACTTTTCTGAACTTTGCTTCTAAGAGTGTAAAACTGGAATAATCTAACATTAATTCAAGGCTGGTTAAATGATGAAATATCCATAGAGTCAAATATAGTGTTACCACTACAAATGAAGTGGTTATATGCTGACATGGAACCATATTCAGTATAAAGTAGAAAAAAGCAAGTTGCAGGAGTTCATAGGGGTGGGATGTGAGTTTAGAAAGATACACATCAAACTTGAGTGGCTTCCCCTGGGGAGTAGGACTGGTGGGGTTTTTTTTGTTTTGTTTTGTTTTTTACGTGTTTGTACTTTGGAATTTTTTTTTTTAAGATTTTATTTATTTGACAGAGAGAGAGAGATCACAAGTAGGCAGAGAGGGGGGGGGAAGCAGGATCCCCGCTGAGCAGAGAGCCCAATGCGGGGCTCAATCCCAGGACCCTGAGATCATGACCTGAGCCGAAGGCAGAGGCTTTTACCCACTGAGCCATCCAGGTGCCCCCCCCCCCTTTTTTTTTAAAGATTTTATTTATTTATTTGACAGAGAGAGAGTGCACAAGTAAGCAGAGCGGCAGGCAGAAGGAGAGAGAGAAGCAGGCTCTCCGCCGAGCAGGGAGCCCGACGTGGGGCTCGATCCCGGGACCCTGGAATCATGACCCAAGCCGAAGGCAGCCACTCAACCAACTGAGCCACCAAGGCGCCCCTATACTTTGGAATTTTAAAATCAAAATGTATTTTAGGGGCACCTGGGTGGGTCACTTGGTTAGGCATCTGACTGTTGGTTTCAGCTTAGGTCACGATCTCAGGTTATGAGATCTAGCCCCATGTTGGGCTCCATACTCAGCAAGGAGTCTGGGATGCTCTCTCTCTCTGCCCCTCCCCCCTGTTTGTGTGTACACACTCTATCCCTCTTCCTAAAATAAATAAATAAAATCGTTTAAAAAATTTTAACATCCTCTGCCTTCGACTTGGATCATGATCTCAGGGTCCTGGGATCGAGCCCCGCATCTGGCTCTCTGCTCAGCGGGGAGCCTGCTTCCCCCTCTCTTTGCCTGCCTCTCTGCCTACTTGTGATCTCTCTGTCAAATAAATAAAATCCTTTTAAAAAAATTGTTAACAAAAATAGAGAACTATTAAAACATGTACTTTATAATAAATCCATGTGTTTTATAATCCAGAAGAAAATGGACTTGAGTTTAATTTTTCTGGATGAATTATGTTGCAGAAGTAATATGGGATTATTGCGATTTAACGTTTTTTGATTTGTTTCCCAGATTGCAGACCCTACATTAGCTGAGATGGGAAGAAACTTGAAAGAGGCCATGAAGATGCTAGAGGACAGTCAGAGGTGAGCCTGGAACAGAAGTGACCCTATTAAACGTGTTCAGCCTGTTGTGAAGCTGGTGGCACTGGTTTCCTGCTGGTAAAAACACCTCTTGGTTTCACAATGTCACACTTAGCTTAGCTTCATCTGACTTTAAAGATGGTGTTTGGTTTTTGCATAGAAGGTACTTTGTAATTAAAGTATTTTGAAATTGAGGGGCAGGACTTACTAATTTTCAGTTCTGCCTATTAAGAATTTCATTTACTCACGTATTGCATGGAGCACTGGGTGTGGTGCATAATCAATGAATCTTGGAACACTGAAAAAATAAAAAAAAAAAATTTCATTTACTTAATAGGTTGATTTGAATTCTATAAATACTCCTTGCTATATGCTTAGGTCATAGAGCATCAGCTAACTGAGAAATGGGTTAAAGTGTTAGTTGTTTCATGTTCTTTTCCTGAAATTCAAACTGTACCCCAAACTGGGGGCTAGGGCAACAGGGATGGGGGAAGAGATGTGATAAATGGAAAAAAAAAAAAAAAAAAAGATGTGATAAATGTGTTTCAAATCCTACATCAGTTACTAAGAGGTTAAAGGCAACATCATCACATGTTTACATGTTCAAATGTTAGAAATTTGATAAGATAGAACAAATCGGTTTTTATTTCCTTTAAATTAGAAGAACAGAGGAGGAAAATGGAAAGAAGATATCAGGAGATATTCCAGGGCCACTCCAGGGCAGGTAGGTGGCAATGAAGATACGTACTTTTAGTTGGGTATGTGTTTTCTTTAAATCGAGATTTGCAGACCATTGTCGATTGATAATTTTAGCTGTGATAAGCACAGAGCAAATTGAGAGTCCTGTACCGTGTCATATCAGAAAACCAGAATGCCATTGGCTGGTTGGTGATAACGCTGAATCTACCTGCTTCTCCCCCCTTCTCATTCAGGATTTAATTTAATTTCCCATTCAGAATTTAACAACCTCATGACTCAAAAGTGATGCATAAACTTATAATTATATAACTCGACTATCATACTTAGTTCATCCTTGAAACCCGTAATCTATTCAGTAGACTGTGCTTTATGGTGAAAGATACGTTAATTTGATAAGATGTAATTTTATAATACAGTAAAATGAAAATGTCAACTCCAATTTTTTTTTTTTTTTTTTTTTAACTTTGATCTTTTGTAGGCAGGGTGATTTATTTTTGTTTGGCAACTAAAGCAAATCTGTCAAGTGTGTATGGTTTAAGCTAGCAGGGAAAATATCAGAAAAATAAGTAGCCATGTAACTAAAATGTTCACAGGTTGTTAAGGCTCAGTCTGGAATTAAAGTCCCAGCCCAGCTTCCCTCAAGCTTTTTTTTTTTTTTTTTATAACCAGGAAACTGCACATAGATAAACAGTACAACTCCCTTCAATTGTCCTTTGACCTGAATGTGAATATATACAAGGTTGCAAAAGAAAAATACAGAGGAAGGACCACAGTGTGTCAACAAGTGTCCTATCTCACACACCCAGATACTAGTATTGGAAGATACGCATTCCTGCTTGTAGCCTAAACATTGCTGATTTGAAACCCTTGGATGTGAAGGGGGTTGTACAGCTGAGAGCACGAACCAAATCCTGTTGGTCCCCTCTTTCCACACCTCCGGAAGGGAAGGAAAGGGTTCTACTAATCCCACAGAAGTTTCCCTACGAGAGAGAGTAGCAGGAACTTCTCTAATTCTCAGAATGCGAGGGCGTTAAAGCCACAGGGCAGGAGCAGTCACACTTAATAATGCCGACACCAACATGTGAATTTTGCCAGGCACGGCGATAACCATGTTTCATGCACTGATTGTGTCCTCACAGTTCTGTAGTGGAGGGGCTTGGGGAGTCTCAGCAGCTTACTCAAAGGTCACGTGACTAGCACCCACTCTCTCCATAGTGTCCAAGGGCCGGAGCCCCTCTCACATGAGGGTCAGAACCCTGGGGAGAAGGGGTTTTGGGGCATTGTTTTGACAGTGCTGCTTTTTCAAAAGAGAACTTTTTATTAGTCATATTCTCATTAATGGACTGATAATATTTTTACATTACAGTTATTACAAGTTGCCTTGCCATTGCTTACTACTTTAGCCATTCACATTCTTCTCATAAGTTTTCAACCCCTCATGTAATAAGCGTTTAAATAACATATCTTGGATGGAAGTAGAACCGTTTGCACTCTAAGCAGATCTCCAGTTTCCCTGCTTGGGGAAGAGGTGGTAGGAAACGATGCTTGCATTACGTGTTGAAGTCTGTTAGAACAGCCAGGCAAGACTCCTCCATGGAGGGAAACTAGCCATACCAGTGGCATTGGAGTATTCTTACTCCTGCTGGGACCTTCCAGCGTCTTAAAAAGACTATGTTATTCTTTTAACACGCTTATTAATCTTTTAACACGCTTATTAAATAGTCTTCTTGGATTCAAATGAACAGGTAGAGAAATAATGCTGAAGTAATACTGGTGAAATTTTCAGAGATCGATCTCCTGTTTGGGTAGAAGATTTAATAATTACTTGGTTATATTGAGAATTCAGTTAATCGAGGTTTGTTTTTAAAAGATGTCTAGTATATCAAGCACATTCTTACAGCTGCTCAATTTTTTTTTTTTTTAAAGATTTTATTTATTTATTTGACAGAGAGAGAGATCACAAGTAGGCAGGGAGGCAGGCGGGGGTGGGGTGGGGGTGGGAAACAGACTCCCCGCTGAGCGGAGAGCCCGATGCGGGGCTCGATCCCAGGACCCCGAGATCATGACCTGAGCTGAAGGCAGAGGCTTTAACCCACTAAGCCACCCAGGCGCCTCAGCTGCTCAATTTAAAAAGAACAACTCATCAAAGCTGGTTTAAGTGAAGGAAATAGAGTGGTGAGGTATGTGTGCTGTTTCCATCTGTCCGTCAGCTCTCTTCTTACTCTGCAGTGGACAAGACATGGTGAGCATCCTCCAGTTAGTGCAGAATCTGATGCACGGAGATGAAGATGAGGAGCCGCAGAGCGCCCGGTAATGTGGGACGGCTGGCAGCTTCTCTTTGAAAGTATATGTGTTCTTGATTTTGATAGCGATTGCATTCTTCTTTGTTTTTTTCTGTAAACAGTGATTGCATTCTTATAAGTTGCCAAAACAGAGCTGTGTTTCATTCAGAGTTACATATGGTATTAAAACAGTGTTCATTTCTTCCTTTTCAGAGAGACATTTAATATATTTTAGGGAACATATTGCACAAAAGGAAGGCACTTACTCAAACTCAATCCTGTAGTTTCTCTGGCATCGAGTCTTAGAGAGGGGCTGGCACGGGGACCAGAGGATACTGCTGTGGGCTTTCTGCTGCGGCTGGCTTCTGCTTCACGCTTCCGCTTCGGACAGCTAAGAATTGCCACAGCTGAATCTGTTGGTGGCAGGCCACGTTGTCTGTGAATCATGCATTTATTTTTATTCGTCTAACTTAGCTATTTATTTAGTTTCATGGTTAATTGTTTTAAATTTAATTTTTGGGGAGATAAGTAATGGATTCTCCTTTTTCAAATTTCAAACAATAAAAGAGTCTACAAAGGCAGTTTGCAGTCAGTGATGTGATGGGATGTGTTACCTGAACCCAAAATTGATGTCAATTCTAAAATTACAGAGGGCTTGGATGAAAAGGGGAATTTTCTTCATACTTTTCCCCTCCCCCTCCAAGGTTGTTCTTGTGTATTCTTCAGAGATGCTTTATGTGTATGTGTACACAAGCAAAGTCTACATTCCCTCCAGTCTGGAAATACTCTGTATGTTATTCTGCACCTTGCTTTTTTCATTTATGTCTTGGAGTTCATCATTTATTAGTATACAAAGAGCTTTTGCCTGTAAGAGCTATTTAGTTTTCCTTTTGATGAATGAACCATATTTCATTTAACCTGTCTCCTGTTCATGTTTACCGTCGCAAACATTGCTGCCGCCAGTAACTGTGCATGTGTCATTTATCATACAAACAAGTGTTTCTGGAGATCAAAGTCCAAAAAGTGGGATTTGTAGGCCAGATAGTTTGTATACTTGTAATTTTGATAGATACTGCTAAATTTCCCTCCGTGGAATTATACCTGTTTACAGCCCCACCAGCAGTGCATGAGAATATCTCTGCCCACACCTTGCCCGCAAGGCTCTTAGCGGACTTAAGGACTGTTGCCAATCTGCAAGGTGAAAAGTGATATGTCAGCATAATTTTAGTTCACATTTTTCTTATGAATCAGATTAAGTGTCTTTTTTATGTATTTTAAGGCCCATTTATATTTCCTTTTCTATGAAATACATCCTTTGCCCAGTATCCTGTCCAATTTTTTGGTCTTATTCTTACCCATTTACACTTACTCTTTACAAGGGAAATTAGTCCTTCTATTTTAATTATGTATAAAATGATACCCGGTTCCCCCTGAATTTGCTGTATTGTTATAAACAGCTCTTCAGTGCGGGGATTGATCTTCATCTAATGATTCTTTGAAAAAATTTTCTCCCCAGTGTACCTCAGCACTATGCTCTGTGGTTCTTCAGCTGGCATTTAATTAAAAAAAAAAAGGGGGGGGGCAGAAAATTATTCACAGTTTGTATATTTAGTAGGTATTCAATAAAAAGCGTATCTCCTAGGATTTGAATTTTCAAAATCTTTTTGTTCCCCGGATTACCAATACTTTATATACATGAATTTTCTAAATTTATCTGAATATTTGGCTTCTAGGCCATTAAGTGGGTTTCAAGTCTGACAGATTTCTGTGAAAACACTGTGTCTCTAGGTTTTGTTTTATTGCTTTATTCATAGTTTGAATAATACTCTTTTTATATAATTCATTTTGATTAACAGAATCCAGAATATTGGAGAACAAGGTCATATAGCTTTGCTGGGGCATAGTCTGGGAGCTTATATTTCGACTCTGGACAAAGAGAAGCTTAGAAAACTTACAACCAGGATACTTTCAGACACTACGTTATGGCTATGCAGAATTTTCAGGTAAGGACACACATGGGTTGGGTACAGACGTTTCTGGAGCTGTGCTACTTAAGTTCATGTCTGCTTCTTCCCTTTCCTCTTGAGGGGTTGCTTAATCTCTGAATGTCTCAGTTTCCCCATCTATTAAATGAAGATAAAATTAATATTTATGTCATGGTATTGTTACAAGGATTAAATGAGTGAACGAATGAGCATATGTCAAGAGCCAAGAACATAAGCACATCTAGTTTGGATAATGTCAGAGTTACTTATTTTTAGGATTCCTGCTTGGCATATGTTGACAGAAGATAAAGTAGGAAAATGCTTCAAGTATTTTTAATCAAAATACTAGATTGTGCTTTAGTAGAAGGGAAATGCTGCCATAAGGAATTTGAGTGTGTGTTATGAAATGGAAATTTGCTTTATGCTCTGATAATGTTGGCATTATTAAGGAATTACAGCAGGAAAGGATTCAGTAGAAGACACAGGACCAGTGGTATTTTTGTATTTATGCTGTTATTTATAAAGAAAAGGGATGTTTGCCTAACCCTGTAAGATTTAACTTGAGAGACTCACTTTCAGATGTTGGGAAAGCGCATGGCCTGGTGAGAGTATAAATTTGCCCAACTATATTACAGAGGAGAAATTTTCTTCTGTTCTAATATTAGTCTACCACCGGTAATTGAAGTTCTCTTTCCTTTTCTAGAAAGCAGGCCGAGAAGAGTAATTGGCCCTAGGCAGATAATAGGGAAAGCAAAAGTTAGGCTGCCTAGCATTTTTGACAATTTTATTTACTTTGGATGTTTTAGCGCTAAAACTACTAAGAAGCTTGACTGTGTTATCGGTGCTGGCCTTCTTGTAGAATAAGCCCAGACCATGAGTTCAGCCTTTTTACATCTGAGAGATTCCTCTTCTCTACTGTTTTTCATAGTTTCTGCTCTCTGTGGAGTTGAGTATAGATGAAGGATCATTGCCTCTGTTCTGAGGCATAAACAAAGATTTCTGTATTTGAAAGAGAGCGAGCCAGCAGGAGGGGCAGAGGGAGAGGGCTCGAAGCAGACTTCCTGCTTGAGCAGGTAGCTCCCCTCAGGGCTCAATCCCAGGACCCTGAGATCATGACCTGAGCTGAAATCAAGAGTTGGATGCTCAACAGACTGAGCCACCCAGGAGCCCTTCCTCTGTTCTCTGTAACCTCTAGCTGTAAGGTGTGGTCAGCCATCTAAGATGAGGGTGATCCCTATCTTCCTTTGTTCTAAGTGACAATTTCTAGGTTAAGAAAGGAATTACTTCCAGGATTGTAAGATCGGTTAACCAACGATAAGATCATACTGATATATGGCTGCCTCTTAACAGGTATGAAAATGGCTGCGCTTATTTCCACGAAGAAGAAAGAGAAGGACTTGCAAAGATCTGTAGGCTTGCTATTCATTCTCGTTACGAAGACTTTGTAGTGGATGGTTTCAATGTGTTATATAACAAAAAACCTGTCATATATCTTAGTGCTGCTGCTAGGCCTGGGCTGGGCCAGTACCTTTGCAATCAGGTAATGTGGTATATGGTGGATATTTTAAAGCAATTGTGTTTTGTTCTGTCCTGAAACTTTACAGTATGTAGACCCATTTCTTTAGCTGCAATTTCAAAAGAAACATATGCTTGTTTCGTCATTATCAGCAAATATATAAAGGTATATTAATGCATTTTCGGATATATATGTGTGTCTGTGTGTGCAAAAATATATATTTGAGAGAGAGCACGCGTACACGCAAGCAGGGGGTAAGGGAAGAGGGAAAGAGAATCTTAAGCAGGCTCCATACTCAGAGTAGACCCTGACATGGGGCTCAGTCTCACACCCCTGAGATCATGACCTGAGCTGAAATCAAGAGGTGGACACTTACCCAACTGAGCCTCCCAGGCACTGCGTGTGTGTGTGTGTGTGTGTGTGTGTGTGTTTAGTTGCCCAAAGGCAACCACAGTCAACATTTTTTTTTCCAGAGTTTTTACATGGTTATGTGTTTTTACATGGTTATGTCTGGATTTTTTCATTTAGTGTTATAACAGGTGCATATGCTGTTTGAACAGTTCTTCCAAGTACAGCTTATTTTTCATATCTTCATAATATTCCTTCAAGTGACTGTATGGTATTTTAACTACTGTTTCCCTTTTGGGCAATTAAAGTGTTCACATTATTTTATCTGACCATTTTCAGGTAATGCTCTTCCCATAGGATTATTATGGACATCTTTGTGTATAAAGCTTTTTCTGTATTAAGAAAATATTCAGATTATATTGTTTAGATTTTCAGAGTCCATCTAGAATTGCTAGATCAAAGAGCATTACCATTTTTTAATTTCACGTAGCCCAATTAGGGGGCTACAAAAAAATGTTCAGCCTCTTGGCCAAGATTGTTTTAAGGCAAAGCCCATAGGATTAGAGGGTTTTGTCTTTTGTAAGATGGAGGAGTCCTGGGGAGATACAAGGGGGAAACTCAGGGACTTAAGTTGATTATGAGCTGTGGCCATTGGTGGCAAGAAATTATGTCCTTTTTTTTTTTTAAGATTTTATTTATTTATGAGCAAGAGCAGCAGAAGGAGCAGAGGGAGAGGGACAACAGACTCCACAATGAGCACAGAGCCCCACACAGGGCTTGATCTCACAACCCTGAGATCATGGCCTAAGCTGAAACCAAGAGTCAGATACCTAACCAGCTGAGCCACCAGGCGCCCCTTATGTCCTCTTTTTGAATGTGTACAGAATGAGCAGATTGATAATATCCTTACAGAAACCTGGAACAAATTACTTCTGAGTACTTACAGGCCAGGTTCTTATGGACCCACAGTTGTCTTGGGACAGCAATCCAATCTTCAAAAGCTGTATGGGGGCGCCAGTGTACCTGGCTGGCTCAGTCACAAGACCATGCAACTCTTGATCTTGGGGTCATGAGTTCAAGCCCCACGTTGGGTGTAGAGCTTACTTGGGAAAAAAAAAAAAAAAAGCTATAGGTATTTTGTTAAGTGAGAAAGGCAGATGGCAGAATAGTATATATACAGTGGTCATATTCATGTTTTTTAGTGTTTATGTGTGGGTGACTGGTTGGCTCAGTCAGTGGAGCATGTGACTCTTGATCTCAGGGTCGTGAGTTCAAGCCCCACATTGGGTGCAGAGCTTGCTTTAAAAAAAGAAAAGTGTATATGTGTATGTTTTTCATACCAAAAAAATATTTTTATAAATACTTAGAAAATATTTAGAAGATTTTATACAAATTTGTTAACAGTAGTGGCTTGATGGCTTATGGGGTGGGAGGGCAGATTCACTTTAAACTTCTATATTTTTTATTATGTGTTTTACTTGGGCTTCATTTTCATAATTTAAAAAGAAAATCTGTTAAGGGAGAGAAAGTGTGCTCATTAAATTTTTGGTCTCGAAATGGTGCTACCAAGTCTTAGTTACACAGAACAATATGCTGCAACTGTTTAAAAATTTCTAGAACTATAAACTCCTCAAGGATTTGGAAGCTAAGAATAAGGAATATAAAATTTATTTGACAATTACTCTCTCCATTCATAACACTGACTTCGTTTCTTTTAAGAAATGTACATCTGTTAATCCATATTTATTGCTTTTTAGGAGTGGGTGGATCCATAAATGAGAGACTGTTCTTTGCCTTTTGCTGGTGTTATTTATCACTAATGCTTGGAGGAAGGATCCTAAATTATCTCCCAAAATGCTTAGAGCTTGGTTGTTTCTTGGTTTGGATGTGTTTTTATTTTTTGGTATATTCTAGAATACAGCAAAGATAGTTACTCATTTAGAACATAAGTTGATAGTTATTCATTTTGTTGACACAGAGAATATTACATTGTCTGTGTCTTCTTACAAGAATCTCAGCACCCGGGTAGCTCAGCTGGTTAAGCGTCTGCCTTCAGCCGAGGTCATGATCCCGGGGTCCTGGGATGGAGCACCACATCAGGCTCCTGGAGCCTGCTTCTCTCTCTCTCTCCACCCCTCCCGTTTGTGCTCTCTTGTGAGTGTGCACTCTCTCAAATAAATAAATAAAATCTTAAAAGAGAATCTCTGCTCCTTGAAATTCACCCTTTTTTTAAACTTGACTCTCTAGATGTACTTCAGCATCTGTTTATAATATTAAGAGTTCCTAAAGAAAGATATTGTTAAAAAGAGTAATTTTGACCATTCTTAGAGCCATGTTCTTTAGGGGGCATAAGTGAATGGTGACAAAGCTCTTAGGAAACTGTGTGTTTCTTCTTGCAGCTCGGGTTGCCCTTCCCCTGCTTGTGTCGTGTGCCATGTAACACTATGTTTGGATCCCAGCATCAGATGGTGAGTTCTCTTTTTGGTTTGTAAAATAATATGGAATTGTGTTTTGAAACCGTGTCTTCCTTTCCACTGAATTCTGTTTGCTGGCCTCCAGATAATTATTAGCTTGTTCATTTATTGCTTATATCTTCCCAATGCATAATTCATGCTTCTGGGGTTGAATGTCCATGAAGGTTGGCTGGCATATAGGTCAGGAACACCTGCCTCTTAAGGAATCTTGTCATTACTGTATCACCTGCTTTAAGTAGAAACAGGGGAGTCCAATTAAGCAACAGAAATTTCTAAAGCCCATCTTTTGAAAGGTTATCATTGTTGTCTGGATTTGTGAACGGCAGATTTTGAAAATGAGGTTCTTTATTGTAATGTGGGATTGGAATTGGATTCTGCTTTTTTTTCTTAATTTTTTAAATGTTTAAATTCAATTAATTAACATAGTATATTATTAGTTTCAGAGGTAGAGTTCGGTAATTCATCAGTCTTCCATAACATCCAGTGCTCATTACATCACATGCCCTCCTTAATACCCATCACCCAGTTACCCTGGCCCCACTCTGTCCCCTTCAGCAACCCTCAGTTTGTTTCCTGTGATTAAGAGTATCTTTTGTCTCCCTCTCTGATTTCATCTTATTTTCTTTTTCCCTCCCTCCCCCTATTCTGCTGATTTTTAGACATTTGAGTGTTCAGCCTTTCCATACTGAAGCCAGAAAGAAAAGGGATAGATTTTAGGGTTCTGTATTTCTTTTTCCAAGATAGTTCGATCTTCTGGTTTGGATACATCAATGAGTAATAGTAGAGATAAATTTTTGGCTATTTTGGGGGGATTGAGAGAATATTTTCTTTAAACATAAGTATTTAAAACTAGAGAAATATTTGTGCTGTATATATGCAGTTTTTAACTTTGATCTCATTTAACTGATTTTTGTAGTTAGTCTTCAAGGGAAACTATTTGGTTTTTGTCTCTATGATTAGCGAAAATAGAAAAATGGTCAAGAATAAGACTTGAGCCTAGGTGGCTCAGTTGTTTTAAGCAGCTGACGTTTGATCTCATCTTAGGTCTTGATCTCAGGGTTATAGTGTGGAGCCTACTTTAAAAAAAAAAAAAAAAAAGAACTGATTTGCATGATTAATTTTGAGAGTCATCTGCTTCTTTTAAAAGTTAGAATTTTTTATTGTATAGCTTTTATGCAAGTTGCTTCATGTTTTTGTGGTTTGGCTTTTCATCTAGGATGTTGCCTTCTTGGAGAAACTGATTAAAGATGATATAGAACGAGGAAAACTGCCCCTGTTGCTTGTAGCAAATGCTGGTAGGTGTTATGAATTGAATCTCCTGTTTTAGATGTGAGAGAAAAACTAGGTACTTAGCCTTAAAAACAAAAAGTCTAAAGTAATGTTTGTGCTCCACATGTTTAAGGGAGTTTGTATCAGCACTGTGGTGAGAATTACAGTACCACACTGGGCTCCTTAGATTCCCTTTAATTGTGGGTTTGTTTGGGGAGTTATTTTGTTGGGTGTGTGTCCTTTCTCATTTAGGTTTTAAGTACTTCTCTCTTTTGTGTGCTTCTTTTCTAAATTGAATTTTAAAATGTCCTGCTTAAATGTCCACCTTGAGGGGCGCCTGGGTGGCTCAGTGGGTTAAAGCCTCTGCCTTCGGCTCAGGTCGTGATCCTGGGGTCCTGGGATTGAGCCCCGCATTGGGCTGTCTGCTCAGCAGGAGCCTGCTTCCCCCTCTCTCTGCCTGCCTCTCTGCCTACTCGTGATCTCTCTCTCTCTCTCTCTCTCTCTCTCAAATAAATAAATAAAATATAAAAAAAAAAAAATGTCCACCTTGAACATGGCAGTTTAACCACTCCTTTCTGCTCTGCTTCCCGCATCGTATTCAGCATTGTACTTCAAGCTCTAGACAGTGTGTAAGGCAAGAAAAATAATGACGTGACACACATACTAGAAAGAATTAGCTGTCTTTACTTGCAGATGGCATGATTATATAGATAGAAGGTCATAAGGAAGCTACAGAAAAGCCATTGGAACAATGAGCAAATTGATCAGGGTTGCAGGATTTCTGTATACCAGCAACGAACCATTGAAATTCAATTAAAAATGCCATTCATAATAGCATCAAAAAAATGAAAACTTTATGGATAAATTTAATATATGCAAGATTTGTACACTGAAAACTATTAAATGTTGCTGAAAGAAATTCAAGACATGAATTTGAATGAGTGCAATGAATGGAATAATACAGCATATGCACCTGTGGAAAGACTCAATATTATGAAGTCTTAATTTCCCCAAATTAATCTGTAGATTCTAGAGATCAGTCCCTATCAAAGTTTCAGCAGGCTTCAATTTCTTCCAGTAGTTGATAAGCTGATTTTAAAATTTATATGGAAATACAGAGGATGTGAGGATAGCCAAAATAATTTTGAAAAAGAACAAAATTCAAAGACTTAGGCTATCTGGCTTTTAGACTTAGTATAAAGCCACAGATAATCAGAACAGTGTGGGATTAATTGAAGACAGTAAAGTTTAGAAATAGGGTCTCTTCGCTTTTTACAAAGATGCCACGGTATTTCAAAGGAAGAAAGGTGGGTCTTTTCCACCAGTAGTCTTGGAACAAGGAGATATCCACATGGAAAAAAAAAAAAAAAAATTGAACCTTAAGCCTTACCTCACTCTGTATACAAAAATCAGTTACAAATGGTTTATTGACCTGAATCCTGCAAAAGAACCACTTGCATTGGTTGTGTTTGTTGAGGCAGTTGATGAGGGTTTACAACCTTATTAGGTGGGATTCTGGTCACTGGAAGTTTGGGACAGTCAGGAGAATGCACGAGTCCTGTTTTACTCATGCTCCATGAAGAGGGACCCGCCTTCTCAACCTGCAGTATAGCAGACTTATCAAGGGCACAGGTTAAAGCACTCAGTATGTTTAACCTGACTTTAGAATGCATTTTCTAAAGATTTTTTTTTAAATTTATTTATTTGACAGAGATCACAAGCAGGCAGAGAGAGAGGAGGAAGCAAGCTCCTTGCTGAGCAGAGAGCCCGATGCGGGGCTCGATCCCAGGACCCTGAGATCATGACCTGAGCCCAAGGCAGAGGCTTTAACGCACTGAGCCACCCAGGCGCCCCTAGAATGCATTTTCTATATTAAAACAAAGAACCTCTCGTATTGGGTTAAAAAAAAAAACAAAAAAAACACAAATTTATCTACGTTTATAATAGACACACCTACATAAAAATAACGCAGAAAGTAACAAAAAGCAAGCGTGGAAAAGGGTATCTTGGGCACATAGTGACAGAACGAAAGTACTGTAGCCTTGTTAGGGTGAGATAAGATGGACTCCACACGAATTACAATGCATGTAATCCACTGAGACACAGTAGTTAAGAATGCTGATGAATGTAGCTGAAATAGATAAAGGAAAACCTTGGGAAAAATTGATAAAATACAAGTATAAATTGACAAACCCACCATCTTACTGAAAGATTTGAATATCTTTCTCCTGAAAGAACATTAAGTAGATAGAAAAAAAAAAGCTTTAATAAAGAGGTTTTAAGTAACAGTATTAACAAGCTTGCTTCTATAGATACATACGATGGAGAATATGCACACTTCGGAATTTGAATAACCAACTTGTAAAAGTTGATTTTAAGCCAATTCACATAGATAATCGCAATAAAATGGATATAATTTTACTTCCTTCTTAAAGATAATGTATTTAAAAGTTTTTATCATGCTGTAAAGACTCCGAAAGTATTTGTTCCTTTTAGTATCCTTTTTTGTATATTTCATCCTAGGAACTGCAGCAGTAGGGCACACGGACAAAATTGGACGTTTGAAAGAACTCTGTGAGCAGTATGGTATATGGCTTCACGTGGAGGGGTGAGTGGAGGGTGAGGTCGGCTCCGTGGTGGGCCTGCGCATAGTGCTCATCAGGAGCAGGCATCCAGGCTCTTACTTTGTTGTAACGTTTATCCCTAAGGGCTCTTTGGGTTCCGTAGTAAAGGTAACAAAATAACCCAAAGTGGCGTGAGCGAGAAGAGATTTTATTGGTTTACGTAACTAAAAAGATGTTAGGATTATTTAAGGCACAGCATCAGCCAGGGCTCGGCATCTTCCTCTCCCCACCCTCTCCCCCAGTCACTGGGCCTCATTTCCTCTGTGGTGCCTTCATCTATAGAGACTTTGCGATGTTGGTGCAAAGTAGTTGCAGTGGCCCCAGCTTGCTTTTCCAGGTTTGTGTCCTGAGAGTCCCAGCAAAAGTCTCCTAATGAGCCCATCACCGTGGCCAGGGAAATGTACTGCTTCCATCGTGTAGAATGGAAGCCCGTGGAGCAGGCGGCGGTGTGTCCTCCACCCAGAGCTGTGGTCCGATGGAGGAGACGGGGGTGGTTTCCCAGAAGGGCTTAGGGGAGGATACCGGGCAGCTACAGAAATCCATCCCCGGCATGCCATATGGGCTGGGTTATTTTGTCACTCTGGGAAAGAGCTGATGACTAGAAAATAATAGGTATGAAAGATAAAAAATAAGACAGCCATTACATCAGTAGGTGACATCCCCTGAAACACATTTGATTAAAGTGCATTTTCAAGGTTTTGCTGAAATTTGTATATACCATATTTTCTGTTGATATAAACACTTATAACCCTGCTGAAAGACATTTAAATGTCAGCTTAAAACAGCACAGCCTTTTTGTTTTTTTTAAGTATCAACTCAGTGAATAAGCAGCAATAAATTGTGTTTTTTTTCCAGTGTGAATCTGGCAACCTTGGCTCTAGGTTATGTCTCCTCATCAGTGCTGGTATGTGATTGATTTAATAAATATTGTGTTTTTAAGAAGGATTTAAATTCACTTAATCCCCGAGGCGCCTGGGCGGCTCAGTTGGTTAAGCATCCAACTCTTGATTTTGGCTCCAGTCTTGATCTCAAGGTCGTGGGTTCAAGCCTTGTGTTGGGTTCTGTGCTGGGCATGGAGCCTACTTAAAAAAAAAAAAAAATCCTCTGATGGCTTTTCATGTTTTTTATGAATGGAGGAGGGTGTTAGGTTTAGTGGATTCTGATAGTCTGTAACAAAAAGTTATTTTCTCTTTGGTAGGCTGCAACCAAATGTGACAGCATGACATTGACTCCGGGTCCATGGCTGGGTTTGCCGGCTGTCCCTGCGGTCACCCTTTATAAACACGACGATCCTGCCTTGGTAAGCTCACTCTCACTGGGAGGGATTCGGGAGTGGCTAATAATCACTATCGAGTCTGGGAGCAAAACATGGAAAAACTGAAAAATTTCCTTAATGCCACTTCTGTGACTTTTTTTTTTAATCAAAAAAAGTGTTTCTAACATAAGTGAAACAGTACTGTGTATGTTTTTTCTATTTATTCTCCTCATAGGCCCCCATGTGTATGAAAAACATTTCATGACATTTTATGACTGCGTAATATTCTCTTACTTACATACCTCAGTTTAATCATTCTCTGTTTGTCAACTTTTAGGATGTTTTCAAATTTTTGTAACCAAAATAATGAGCATCTTTCTGATTGCAAATTACTTCCTTAGAAAAGGTTCCCAGAAGTGACATAACTATTAAAGTAGTTAAAGCTCTTGATCCCCATTGTTTAGAAGATTGTAGCGTATTTTTTCTAAGTAGTTCTTAATAGTGGATCACCTAGTGATAGGCATATGCAAAATAAGCTTTAAGTGATTCTTACTAAAGCAGTTAATGTCTTGCTCAGTTGATAATGGCCAGGTGTTAGAGGACACTCACAACAGCCTTGGAAGGGGCTACCTCTTGAGTGCCTGAGAGCTCTGGCTCTGGGACACGACCCATCTGTATTCTCATCCTGGCTTTGCCACATCAGAGCTGTGAACCCTTGAAAGCAACTTCTCTGACCTAGGTTGTGTAGAATACGTAGCTCGTGGGGCCTTTAGATGATCAGATGAATAAGGCAAGCGAAGTGCCTGGCATAGCATCTGACGCTTACTAAAGTGCAAAGGAAAATGGTAACTAGATAATTCTGCTGTATGTCTTCATTGGCTTTGATCATAAAACCATATTGGCTTTTTTAGACTTTAGTGGCCGGTCTTACATCAAACAAGCCAGCAGACAAACTCCGTGCCCTGCCGCTATGGTTGTCTTTACAGTACTTGGGGCTTGATGGGATTGTGGAGAGGATTAAACATGCCTGCCAACTGGTGAGTAGAAACCTCAAGTTTAAATGAGCCACTAATACTGTGGCAAAAGCAGCGACTGAAAACTGCCTAATTGCCTCACCCGCCATCCATGACCTTGTTGCCTGGATTTGGCTTCTCAGTAAGCAAGCAGAGAGCATGCGTACATTTCCTGTGCGAAGTTCTGGGAGGGACTGCTGGGGTTCCCAGCAGTTGTGTCCACAGAAATGAGATTAGATGAATGCCCATGTGAACACAGGATGAGAGAAGTCACAAGATGAGAGCCAAGGAGTGGAGAAGGAAGCAAAAGGGGGGGGGGAAGGAAATATGAAAAATCCCCCTCTCTTGAGGGGGAAGGAAATATGGCCACTAGGGATCGATGATGGATGGGCTGCGTATTTTTAATACCAGCTGGTTTGGGCTCCCAAGAGGCAAGGCTCTAGGGACAGTTCTAGAATTCTCCTTCCGTATGAGGTGTTCTCATTGTGAAGATGTGTAATTATGCTCTAGTTTAGAAAGCAAAGAAAGTCATGTTTACGCAGTTTGAGAGCTGAGTCTGAAAGCCTGATGTGGCCTCTGTTTGCTTACCTGGTAGACGGTGATGTAGTAAGATTGTTAGGACTGAATGAGCTCAGACACGTGAGGCTCTTACAGTAGTGCTTGATCACATGCAGAGGGATTTAAAAACAAATCTTTGTTTTGAATGTGTTCTGTGGAATCAGTACTTCATCACGTGTCCCTTTTATGTTTAGGGGAAACTAGTATCTTCGTGTCCCTGTAGCCACTGTGTTTGGGTTCGTCCTGTCGGGATCGTTCACTCTAACCCTCCTTTCTGATGCAACAGAGACATTGTAAATGAAGTAGTTTGATTTTTACATGAGATAATTTCGAGATTTTTGTTCATTAGGTTTATAGAATTGTGTCACTAGACTGTCACTGCTCGCGTCTTGAGGTTTGGTTGTTCAGAAGGAGAGGCCTTTATTGCCGTGGTAGCTGAGTCACTTCAGGGAAGGTCCCGGCATCGGGGGAGGGCTCTTCAATTCCCTCTGGCTCACGGAGCACAGGAAAATAACGAGACGCTAACTACCAAGCCCTTGAGGTCACTGCAGCTCTGTGTGCAGCCAACGCGGTAGCTGCTCCCAGGACCGCTGAGCGCCTCTGGGCCTGTCGCTGACTCCCGGCCGCTCCACGTGCGTGGGAAACGGCGGGGACACGTAGCGCGTGTGGTTATCTGCACGTTCATGCCTCTCAGTCCATCCGTGGGCGCAGAAATCTGGATCCTCCTCCTCCTCCGCTTCCTCCCGTCATCGTCGTCATCACTGTCCTCATCCCCCTCATCCTCCGGGGAAGCAGCTACAGAGCGGAGCCCTGTGCCGCGTGCACGCGGTCTCCTTCAAACGTCCCTAGATAGGAAGGCCTCGGGGAACAGCATACTAAGTCGTTTCCATGGGGGTGTTCCAGTGTCCGATGCTCAGTAAATAACTGCGGAATGAATGAACCCCAACGCCATGAAGTAGCTGCTCGCTTATCCCCACAGCGATAATGAGAGACCCGGGATTGAGAGAACGACAGAATGATGAGGAGGGAGGTCCTCACACACACGTGATGCACACGGTGTTCTGGAGACTGTTTCCAGGCGCCTGACACAACAGCCCTGTCAGATGGCTACCCTCCTGGTTTTAGCATCGACGGACCCGGAGCACAGAGAGGCTGAATAAGCTGTCCAAGGTCACAGCTAGTAAGTGGCAGATGGACTTAGGCCTGGTCCTGCAGGCGAGATTTTGAACTCAGGTGTGCTTCTTGCAGACCCCGTGCTCTGAACGGCTCTTCCTCACTTGTCTTGGCTCTCCTGGCCCAGTGTCAGGTTCTAACCTGTGTCTTGGGCACCTTTGCGCTCAGTAGTTTCGTGGGGGGTTTTGAGCTATAATTGGCAAATAACATTTTACCAGTTTCGGGTGTACGACATTATGAGTTAGTATTTGTGTATATTGGGAAGTAATAACCACAGTTACAAGTCCAGTTAACACATCTCACCACATATTGTTACAGAATTATTTTCTCTTGCGCTGAAAGACTTTTAAGATTTACTCTTAACAGGGCGTCTGGGTGGCTCAATGGGTTAAAGCCTCTGCCTTCGGCTCAGGTCATGATCTCAGGGTCCTGGGATCGAGCCCCGCATCGGGCTCTCTGCTCAGCAGGGAGCCTGCCTCCCCCCCTCTCTCTGCCTGCCTCTCTGCCTACTTGTGATCTCGCTCTCTCTGTCAAATAAATAAATAAAATCTTTAAAAAAGAAAAAAAGATTTACTCTTAGCAATTTCCAGATAAGCAGTATAGTGTTCGGAACTGTCATTACCATGCTGAACATGACATCCCTGTGACTTACTTATTTTACAGCTGAAAATTTGTATCTTTAAGCCATCTTCACCCATTTTTCCCCACCTCCCACCCCCTGCCTCTGGCAGCCACCAGTTTGTTCTCTGTATTTATGAGCTTGTGGGGTTTTTGTTTTGTTTTAGATTCCACGTATCAGTGATACCATACAGTATTTGTCTTTCTCTTTCTCAGTTATTTCACTTAGCATAATGTCCTGAAGGTCCATTCATGTTGTCACAAATGGCAAGATTTCATTCTTTTTTATAAGGTGGATAAAACTTTATCGTGTATGTATATTATATACCACATTTTCTTTATTCACACACGCACTGGTGGACACTCAGGTTGTTTCTGTATCTTGGCAGTTGTAAATAATGCTGCAGTGAACATGGGGGTTCAGATATCTTTTCAAATTGGTGGGTTTTGCTTTGTTTGGATAAATACCCAGAAGTGGAATTGCTGAATCATATGGTGGTTCTATTTTCAATTTTTTTTTCTCATCGAACTTTTGTTTTAATGGATATCAAAATTCTGTGACAGATTTTTGGTCAAGTTGTTTACATTAAAAAGTACTGATTTTAAAAACTAGTAACTTAAAACTGCCACGCACAAAAAACAAATGGTCCACCAAACATTCTCCTTTCCTTCTGAAGGTTTTATGATGCATCGTTATCATTAACCATTCTTTTACTATTAAACTTAAATGTCCAATTGACGCAAACAGTCCTGAGACCGTTCTTCCACCACAGATTAAGACTGGGGTGGCAGGTATTGGGGATAATACTCATTTAGCCTTCTGAGCTTTCTGGGCAGACTTGATGACCTCGCCAGCTCCGGCTGCCTTCTCATCACTGCTTTGATGAAACCCACGGCAACCGTCTGTCTCATGTCACGAACAGCAAAACGGCCCAGAGGAGGATAGACAGAGAAGCTCTCAACACACGTAGACTTGGCAGGAACCATATCAACAATGGCAGCGTCACCAGATTTCAAGAACTTGGGACCTTCTTCCAGCTTTTTTCCAGAACGACGATCTGTCCTCTCCTCCAGCTCAGCAAACTTGCAAGCAATGTGAGCTGTGTGACCATCCAGCACAGGTGCATATCCAGCACTGATGTGGCCTGGATGGTTCAGGACAATCACCTGAGCCAGGAAGCCAGCTGCTTCCATTGGGGGGTCATTTTTGCCGTCACCAGCCACATTGCCACGACGAACATCGTTGACAGATACGTTCCTGACATCGAAGCCCACATTGTCCCCAGGAAGAGCCTCGCTCAGAGCTTCCTGGTGCATTTCAACAGACTTGACTTCAGTTGTAACACTGACTGGAGCAAAGGTGACCAGCATGCCAGGTTTAAGAACACCAGTCTCCACTCGGCCCCCAGGGACAGCGCCAATACCACCAATTTTGTAGACGTCCCGGAGAGGCAGACGCAAGGGCTTGTCAGTTGGACGAGTTAGTGGCAGAATGCGATCCAGAGCTTCAAGCAGCGTGGTTCCCCTGGCATTCCCATCTTTACGGGTGACTTTCCATCCCTTGAACCAAGGCATGTTGGCACTTGGCTCCAGCATGTTGTCACCATTCTAACCAGGAATTGGCACAAATGCTACTGGGTTGGGGTTGTAGCCAATTTTCTCAAAGTAGGTGCTGACTTCCTTAACGATTTCCTTGTATCTCTTCTGGCCGTAGGCTGGCTCAGTGGAATCCATTTTGTTAACACCAACAGTTGTTTTACACCCAGTGCGTAAGCCAGAAGGGCATGCTTGTGGGTCTGCTCGTTCTTGGAGATACCTGCTTCAAATTCACCAACACCAGCAGCAACAATCAGGACAGCACAGTCAGCCTGAGATGTGCCTGGAATCATGTTTTTGATGAAGTCTCTGTCCCGGGGCATCAGTGATGGTCACATAACACTTGCTGGTCTCGAATTTCCACAGGGAGATATCAGTGGTGATACCATATTCACGTTCAGCTTTCAGTTTCTCCAAGACCCAGGCATACTTGAAGGAGCCCTTTCCCATCTCAGTAGCCTCCCTCTCAAATTTTTCGATAGTTCTTTTGTCGATCCCACCACATTTGTAGATCGGATGACCAGTAGTGGTAGACTTGCCCGAATCTACGTGTCCAATGATGACAATGTTGATATGAGTCTTTTCCTTCCCCATTTTGGTTTAGGTTGAGCGGTGTTTTTCACGACACCTGTGTTCTGGCGGCGGACCCGTTGCGAAAAAGCTCTATTTTTAAATTTTTGAGGAACCTTCATACTGTTTTCCACATGGGCTATGCCGTTTGCATTCCCACCAATAGTGCTCCAGGGGTTGCCTTTTCTCCACATTCTTGCCCACCTTTGTTATATCTTTTCTTTTTGATACCGGCCATTCTGACAGATGTGAGGTGACATCTCATTGTGGTTTTGACTTGCATTTCCCTGATGATGGGTGATATTGAGCGTCTTTTCATGTACCTGTTGGCCATCTGAATGTCTTCTTTGGAAAAATCTCTATTCAGATCTTCCCATTGTTTAATCAGATTTTGGTTTTTTTGCTCTTGAGTTGTAGGACTTGTAGATGTTTTGGACATTAACTCCTTGTTAGATAATTTATTTGCAAATATCTCCTCCCATTCAGTAGGCTGACTTTTCATTTTGATGGTGGTTTCCTTTGCTGTGCAGAAGCTTTCCAATTTGATATAGTTATTTGGTTTTGCACTTGTTGCCATGCACTGAGTAGGTTTTGAAAGAATGAATGACTTACATTGCTAATATGACAAATTCACATATGTCTTATTAGAAAAAGCTTTTCTGGAAGCACTACATGTAACTCTCAAATGAAAGATCGGGAAACGTTTCCAGTTGTTGAAAAGCAAGAATTGGCAGCCTGTATGTAACTCAGGAGCCACCAAGTGACAGATGTCTTTATCGGCCTGAGATCCTTGTTTGCAGGCCTGCAAAGACCTCCTGAAAACCAGTTCTTAATATGTTGTGTTGATCTAGTGAAATTATAATAAGTGATTATTAAACACATATAATGTCATGAAATTATAGTGATTATAGCTGTTTTTTGTCTTTTGCAGAGTCAGCGGCTACAAGAAAGTTTGAAGAAAGTGAACCACATCAAAATCTTGGTACAGTATATAATTTGATCTGTTTCTGAAGTGAATAGTTTAAATTCAAGTTAAAACGATAATTGTGACAATTCTAATAAAACCACATTCTTTGGAAGAGAATCATGATGACCTAAGCACAAACCCTAGAAATTTTTACCATTTGCTGCACCCCTTTGGTGCTTTTCATATAATCATTTGTAGTTTTAATCTGTTAAAATTTAGAAATGCACAAAGATCTAACAAACACTATTGACTTCACTGCCCCAACGATTTTAAAACACCCATCTTCCTGATACGAAAAGTCATGTTGTCTCTCACAATATTTTGATGACTTTTTATCAAATCTTCTGACACCAGAGTTTTCATTTGCACCGAGTGGGGAGTAAGGAAGAGATAAGCACGTGGCTTTGCTCTTGTCTTCCCCTGGTATCTCCCTAAAAGATGCCAGACTCTATCAGAGTGTTGTCTAGGGGTAGTTACCAGACAAGGGGGTGAGGATTTAGCAGGGTTAGAAACCAAGTATCAGTTCAGGCTTGAATGTTTTCATGTTTTGCTTCATTGTATTTTAGAATTTCAGAAAATATAGGTCAGATTCTAATTTAAACAGGGTCACTGGGTGCTGCAGGACACGGTTAAGTGCAAAACTAATACTCAAGTTAATTTGGGGTTCAAGTTAATATAGTAGATTTCCATTTAGTACACGGTTTGCTTTAAGTGCCTGACAGGGGGGGCTGCTCTGCGTTGGCTTCAGAGTAGGAGCTTGGAGCCTATTCAGCTGACCTGAGATGACCCAAGTTCTAGCTTGGAAGAGGAGAGTGGCTCATTGGAGAAGTAGAGAGATGCATGTAAGTCAGGAGACTTGGGTTCTGATTTCAGCCATACCACCGAGGCCCTGTGACACTGAGTCACTCTCTTGACTGCCTAAGCCTGTGAGCTCAGTTGTCAGTGAAGGTGTGTTGGTTGGACTCCTCTAGTAAACAGAGCAGCCCAGACTGTGGGCTAGCATGAGCAAGATGGCAGGAATCAAGACAGTGCTGGGCCAGTGGACTTTCTTTCCCTCCCTCGCTGAGCCCACTGGGCTTCCTCATGTCCTCTCTCCCTCCTGCTCCTCCTCCAGGCTGGGAGATTCTGCCGGTGCCGGTTAATCACCAGTGGGTTTGGGGCATCTGTGTAAGGCCAGGGAACGCTGCTCCATCCCTCCCTCCAGTGGATGCTTTTCTCGGGAGATGTACAGCCACCGGCCAAGCCGGTGCAGCACCGCGGCTGCGGTGACCGTCCGCATCCCAGCTGCTGGGTGTGAGATGCGTGCTGTGTGCTGTGCTCGGCGCTGAGCGCAGGCGTGCGTTCATTTACCCCTCACCGTAGTCTCCTTCATGTCCGCTCTTCATTCTAGCTGGAAACACTGTCCCTTTCCCTTCTTTTCATGACTCGTTTCTTACCCTTCAGATCTTAGTTCATATACCACATCTTCAGGGGCGCCTGGATGGCTCAGTCAGTTGAGCATCCGACTTTTGATTTCCGCTCAGGTCATGATCTCCGGATCCTAGGACTGAGCCCCAAGTCGGGCTCCGCACTCAGCAGGGGGGCTGCTGGAGGATTCTCTGTCTCCCTCTCCTTCTGCCCCGCTCCTGCTCGTGCTCTCTCCTCCTCCCACCCCTCTCAAATAAATAAATCCATCTTAAAAAAAAAAACAAAGTCCACCAAATGTCATGTGTTCAGGCAGGCCGTGCTTGACTGTCCTCTGTAAACCAGCCCTGCCACCGTCCATCAGTCCGTCCCCCCGGTGTGTCCTTCCTTGCAGTTACTTCCTGAGACCGTGTGTGCATTCCTTGTCTGTTTTCCTTTGTAAAAGCTTTGTAAAGGCAAGGACTTTTGTCTTTGACTTTTTCATACTGGGCCAAGTTGAGTATTTGGCCTGGAGTAGGTATTTAAGTGTGAATGAGTAAATCTAATCTGTGAGTTGACCACAGTGGCCGTGCCCTCTTTCCTGGTGAGGGAGCAGTTCAGTGACTTGCTCAGGCCCCACAGCTAGGACGGGGAGCTGGGATTCACGCTGCAAGGCCTGTGTTCTTGACCAGTGGGCCATTCTGTCCCCGGTCAGTTTTCAGGAGAACTCACTATTTGTCCTGCTTCAGTGACTGGTTATGAAGAGCAGAGCAGATAATGTCAGAAGAAGCCAAATGAAGAATGTAAGGCATTGTAAAATGCCAGTCATTACGGAATGTGTTTTGCTCTTGCCACAGTATTTGTGTGGTGCTCCCATAGATCCCCAGTCAGCGAGTCCTCACGAGACGTCCCTGTGGTGGAGCGATGTTACTTCCGGCTCTCTTCACTGTGGTTACATGTCCCGAGTCCCATCATGGTAGGTGGCCGAGCCAGGACTTGAACCCGGAGTGTGGAAGACGAGCTGTGTCTGCAGCACAGTAGCTCCTTCTCCAAGGCCCCGCGGGCCTTCTTGCCCGTCCAGATGGCGGGCCTTTCAGGAGCCTCTCGGTCCCGCAGCACAGACGCGCTTCCCCCGTCAGCAGCCCGGGGCCTCGTCCCGCTGCCAGGAGGCCTGGGGCGGCTGCTCGTCCAGCGGGGCGACGCCCATCTTCTCAGCAGCGGCGCTGTGGCCACTGTCTGACCGGCTCTGCTGGGCGCATGGGCTGCGTTCCAACCTCGGCCTTCAGGGGGAACGCTAATATTTCAGCCTTACCCCTGAAACCTCAGCATGCCCCTGTGCAGTTTACATTTCTGCTGGCTCTTAGGATCATCTCTGTCCTTAGAGTTCTGCTACTTTGACAGTGGTGGATCTAAGCGATTTTCTAAAACTCCTGCTCGGGACTTGTACTTATTAAACTGGAGGGTTCTGTTTTGTTTTCTAATCCATTCTGTCAAGTTTGGTTTTTCAACTATGACCTCTTTCTCCAGTCTTACCTCTGGACCTTGAGTTGGTAGCATACCGAACCTTGTCGCTCCGTGTTCCGTCCGTCCCTCTGACACGTCCCGTCGCTGCCTCTTTGCTGCTGCCTCGTGAGTTTCTCCAGGCCTTTCTTTGCTCCTGAGTTGCCTCTCATCTGCGTCAGCCATTTGCTTTGTGTTTACTTTCAGTGACTTATTCTTCCTTCCAGCATGTTCTTTTTAGTTCTTGTTCAAGTTGGTGCCTCCTTTTAGGTAATTTTTTTTTTTTAATTGTTCCTGGTCTCCATGTCTCTATTTAAGCATGGTTGTTATCGTCTATTTCTGATCGCTGCTTTAGTATTTCAATTCTTGGGTCACCCCTGGATGGTGTCTGCTGACTCCTGCTCCATGTGTGTGTGTGTGGTAACTTGTCATTGTGAGCTAGATATTTTGGCGTGTGTGACTGGCCCAGGTCCCGTCTCTTGTCAGTTCCACAGCTTTAGGACTCCTGCGCCACACAGACATCAAGCCCTGTGCGGTGCCCACCTGATGCTTTGGTCTCTCCTGAGAGAATTTTCTCTCCCTCTGTAGACAGAGCCTCAGGCGGCCGTAAGCCCTCTTGCTGGTCAGTGGGTAGAGTTTTTCCTCTCCCTCTTTTTACCAGGAGCATCCTTCAAGGGTCCGGGATTTATGTGCCCTTTACCGCCACCCACACATGGGGCTGAAGACGCTAGATGTGAAAGCCAGGTTCCTGTATCTGCTCCCCTTCCTCCCGCCCCCGCTCAGCCAACAATATTCTTTGCTTTCTCTTCTTTCTAGCTTTAGTGCTTTTGTGAGCCTTGCTGTGGTTTAAAGGTTTTTTTGGTTATCAGGATATTTAATCCAGCATTTCAGTCTGCCATGTGCTAGAACCAGAATTCTGTGTACATAACCCTGGACAGCATTTCTCACGCATTGACATTTGAGACCACCAACCTCAAAAAAATAAGAAACCAAGGACTATAGTAAACTATATATAGAAGTCTTGGCACTCAAATCATCCTGCCTTATCCTAAGTGAGGGTGGGGGAATGGCTGTAGAATTCTGTTGCTTTTGTTTCTGTTTCCTTTTTGGGTTTGCTCCATTCTATTTAGATATCAAGCGCTTCCAGCTTTGAAAGTATTAATAGATTTGTTTGTTGATGTGAAAGTCAAAGGAGATGATAGGTGAGCACAGGAATCAGCCCAGTCGGTTGGTAGATTGGATACATTTTGCTTGATCTGAATCACATCTGTGTGGTCTTTTGAGAGGTTAGTAGAGAAAACCTTGGGCCAGCTCCTTCCTGGCTTTGCACATTAGCATTTCTACCATGGAGACCTCATAGGCAGAGCCTTGGAAGATAGGTTTGGTTTTTTTTTTTTTTTTTAAAGACTTTTATTTGAGAAAGCAGGAGCAGAGGGAGGGGCAGAGGGAGATGGAGAAGCAGGCTCCCCGCTGAGCAGGGAGCCCGATGGCAGGCACAATCCCAGGACCCTGGGATCATGACCTGAGCCGAAGGCAGCTGCTTAACCGACTGAGTCCCCCAGGTGCCCTGGAAAATAGGAAATAGGTTTTATGGCAGAATTGTTGAATGCTTAGAGATCTTCTATCCCTGTGTGCCACAGTCTGTCAAGGGCATTGCTGTTCCCTTTGTATCCCGACCCTGTGGTGGAGCTGATGGCCAGCGGTGTGTGTGTTCAATGGTGGGCGTAGGGGGCGCCTGGCTAGCTCAGTCGGATAAACTTCTGCCTTCGGCTTAGGTTGTGATCCCAGGGTTCTGGGATCGAGCCCTGCATCAGGCTCCCTATTCGGTGGGGAGTCTGCCTCCCGCTTTCCCTCTGCCTGCTGCTCTGCCTACTTGTGCTATCTTTCTGTCAAATAAATAAATAATATCTTTTTAAAAATTTAAAAAAAAAAAAAGTGGGCATGCTTCATGCTGGCTTATCTTAATGCAGTGAATGTGTTTGTCTGTAATGAAATCCAGTAATGAAGTTAGTAGTCTGACCCCTGTCCCGAATATAAGGACCACTTCAGTGATTGAGAAGATATGAAGCTTCAGCTCTAGACTGTGTTTATCTTCTTGCCAGCAGGATTTACATCCTGTTCTGTTCTGACAGTTTTACAAAGTGAGAAGAATATTTTGTGAATATAAAAAGTTGCAGTCAGGGGTGCCTGGGTGGCTGTCAGTTTAGTGTCCAACTCTTGGTTTCAGCTCAGGTCATCTCAAGAGTCATGAGATCAAGTCCCATGTTGGGCTCCACACTGGGCGTGGAGCCTATTCTCCCAACCCCGGCGCCCTTCTCTCTCAAATCTAAAAAAAAAAAAAAAAGTTGCAGTCAGTCCTGCTTGAGTTAGTGTTACTTTCTGTATTCTTGAAAGCTTCAGCTCTCCGAACACTGATTCTGTTTATACTTTTTCTTTGCCTCCTTTGATCATTAACGACAGGCTTATGTTTAGTATTATTACAGTTTCCTCCCGCTTTAATTTCAGTGTGCCAGTGTCAAATGTTATAATTCAGCAGCGCATTCTCAGAACCGGCTTAGAATTATTTCTAGGAATTTTACTAAACCCTTGATTGTTGTTTCTGTAGCAACTGAAATTAGCCTTTGAGCTTTACATGTTTATTAAAACATCCTATCTGTAGCCTGTTTTTCAAACTCACTGTTTTATTTTGCAGGTGTTGGGATTTAATGTTACTTGGTAATATCAGATTGATTTTTCAGGTGGAAGATGAGCTCAGTTCTCCAGTAGTGGTGTTCAGGTTTTTCCAGGAATTACCAGGCTCAGGTAAGTGATTGTAAAAAGTTACTTTTGTATGTGTGTTGAAGGGCTTTAGAATTTTAAACCATTACAACATATATAGATAGTCCAAGATATTTTGACTGCTAAAATCTTCAGTCATCCTTTCAGGAAATGTTAATAGTTTTCAGGGGTACCTGATTTTGGCCCAGGTCATGATCTCCACCTTAGGTATAGAGCCTGCTTAAGATTCTCTCCCTCTCCTTCTGTCCCTCCCCACCCCTGCTTTTGCCCATGTTTGCACTCGCTCGCTCTTAAAAAAAAAAACAAAAAACTCCAGGCCTAAATGCCTTAGCATTTCACTGATAGTTTCCTATGATCAAAGCAGTGGTTTCCAAATGCTAGTCCCTGGACTAGTGCTAGAATGAATGGATAAAGAGTCCCTTGAAAATCGAGATCTGGATACACACTTACATACAACCTGGTGGGTCAGAGTATCTGAAGTAGGATCCCCTAATCTCTTTCGTTTTTTTGTGCTTATCATAGTTTATTTTTTAAGTACTTTAAAATACAGTGTAAACATACATTAAAGACATGGGCAGTTGCGATTGGGAATGACATGAGGCTATATATAAAGGCTGCCCCAGGCGCCACCATCCTAGAGCAGGGCATGGTTGTTTCTCACCTGGACAGCCACAGTCCCCGCTGAACTGACCTCTCACTTCTGTGTACTGCACACACCCCATTCCAGACCATTCTCTGCAGGAAGAGTGGGTGGCGATACACGTGGGAGTGCCGTTGTGCCTTGGGCTGCCCAGACCCTTCAGTATCTTACTGTTTCTGTTGAGTTAAGTCCAAGCTCTGTACCTTGTAAGGCCTGTGGGGTCTAGCCTTTGCCATCTTCTCTGACTTCCTTTTAGGCCACCTCTCCTCTTGATCACTGTGCTTTAGGCAGACTGGTCTTGAGTTTCCAGAAAATTCTGCTCTGTCCTAGAGTAAGACCTTTGCACCTGTTGTTCCCTTTGCCTCGAGCACATTGCCCTTTTTTTTTTTTTTTTAAAGATTTTATTTATTTGAGAGAGAGAGAGATCACAAGCAGGCAGAGGCAGGCAGAGAGAGAGGGGGAAGCAGGCTCCCCGCTGAGCAGAGAGCCCGACGCAGGGCTCGATCCCAGGACCCTAAGATCATGACCTGAGCCGAAGGCAGAGGCTTAACCCACGGAGCCACCCAGGCGCCCCTGCCCTTCTTCTTCTTCTGGCTGGCTCCCTGTCACCATTCAGTCTCTAGAATGTCCAGCCTCCTCAGGCCTTCCCTCTCTGTGCTAAGGTGACTGTATCGGAGTCCCTATCTTCTGGCATCACGCCAGCAACAGTGTACGGTGATTTCATTTCTTTCTTTATGGTGTTTTTCAATAGAACATCAACAGCAGGTTGACAGAAGCCTTGTCTGCCTTATAGCCCATGTATCCAGCACAGCACCTGGCATGAGCAGGCACCCAGACCACTTAAATGAAAGGAGATAATTTGGTTGTGAGGCCCGCTCTGGGTGCTCTTGGGTTCTCTGATTTACCTCACATGGTGGTTGGTAAGACTAGTTGGTTACTTGAAGTGTTATACTTTCTTTTCCTTTCAAGGTTCCTTGAAAGAACTTCTTTCTTTTTTTTTTAAGATTGATTTATTTGTCAGAAAGAGACTGAGAGAGGGAGAGTGAGTACAAGCAGGGAGAGCAGCAGGCAGAGGGAGAAGGCTCCCTGCTGAGCAAGGAGCCTGATGTGGGACTTGATCTCAGGGCCCTGGGAACATGACCCAAGCCGAAGTTGGACGCTTAACTGACTGAGCCACCCAGGCACCCTGAAAGAAAGACTTCTTAAATGAAGTTAATTCTATTTGTGAGACTATATTCAAGCGTTGTATTTTTCATGAGTTAAAAAATGTGGAAGCTTAAAACCTCCTGCATAAGATACACATTTTCAAAAAAATTTTAATTATGGTAAAAAGAAAAGTTGACCATCTTACGTGTATAGTTCAGTAGGGTTAACTATAGCCACGCTGTTGTCCAGCAGCCCTCCAGAACATCTACATCTTAAAAACTGGAACTCCATACTCATTGTACACGAACTCCCCATTTCCGTCCTCCCTCCCAGCAACCACCATCTACCTCCTGAGTTTGACTCCTGTGGGGACCTCCTGTCACTGGAGTTCTACAGCATGAGTCTTTGTAACTGGCTTATTTCACTTAGTGGAATGTCCTCAAGGTTCATCCCTATTGAGCTTGAGAGAGAATTTCCTTCCTTTTTGAAGATGAGTAACACGAGCTGTATGTATACACCATGTCTTGTTTACTCATTTATTGCGAGCTACACATTTTAATTTCTGTAATGTTCGAGACTTCTCAGGTTCATGTTGGGAGCTCAGTGAACTAGGGTTTGGGGGTGTGTATGGAGCTGTGTTTCCAGAAGGTGAAGCCCCTTTCTGTGTTCTGGCATCAGATCCAGTGCTGAAAGCCGTCCCCGTGCCCAGCATGGCCCCTTCAGCAGTCGGCCGGGAAAGACACTCCTGTGACGCCCTGAATCGCTGGGTAAGAACGGCGGTTGTGGCTCGCTCTTCTCCAGCCCGGGTAGGGGAACACGTGCTCACGTCTGGGAAGTCAGGCCCCCAGGAGGGGCGCCCCCGTGGAGGCGCTGGGCTTCCTGCCAGGGCTCTTACTCGGATCACCGCTCCCCGTGCCGCGTGACTTCGGGCAGGGCCTGCCCGCATGATTCCCTCGGCTGACCATTTCCTGGCTGCTGAGGACGGCTCTACGCCACCTGCCGAACCGGGGCCGCGGGGCGGCCGCTGGGGCGTCAGGAGCGGCTGGGGCGTCGGGAGCGGCTGTGGCGGCGTCAGAGGGCACGTGAGCGGGAGCCCCCCGAGCAGCTGGCCAGCCGACCGCACGGCCCCACGGCGCTGGGCTCTGGCTGCCGCGCGGCGCTGAAATCGTGCCTCCGGGATTTGTATGTGAAGAATGTTCTGACCAGTGTTGGGGTGTCCCCCGCAGCCGTGTGGTGTCGTCCTAGTGTAATGGGGGTCAGGCCCCACCTGGGGGCTTTGATGAGTCTGGATCCATGCGTACGACGACATCCGGAACAGCTGGCAGAAACCATGTCGCCGGACAAACATTTATGGCAGAAAGGAAACGGTCATCATCGCTTCCATGAAAAGCTGCCGGCTACTGCCCAGTTGTTGAATGTCGTGTCTTATGGCGAAAGAAAACAGACCCATGATGGGTCTATCTGATGTGAGCAGTGGGCGCTGCTTGGTGGTGTGTTGTGGGTAATTTTTATTTTAGTCTTTTGGTTTACCTGTATTTCCTAGATTTTTCTACACTGAGGTGGTATTTTTTAGTAACAAAAAGTGTAAAACTTTTATTAGTCCATTTAAAAAGAAGTGGCTGTAAGTATTCAAAGAAAATCAAAAGATTCCAGGGGCACTGCCCCCGCGAGCCTCCGGGCCTGGCGCCGAGTGGGTGAGGGTATAGGTGCGAAGACTGGCGGGTCCCTCCCTGGGGGAGCCTCTTGACTGTGCCCTTGTCCCTGCAGCTGGGAGAGCAGCTCAAACAGCTGGTGCCCGCGAGCGGCCTCACGGTCATGGACCTGGAAGTGGAGGGCGTGTGCATCCGGTTCAGCCCCTTGATGACCGCAGCAGGTAACCGGTCCCCGTGGCTTGCCCTCACTCGTTCTGGGAGCGCCCGTGACCTGTCGGTGGAAGTCCGGGCTGTGGCTTCATTTGCTTTTCCGTGGGATACTCTGCTCTCTTTCTTTGAAGGGGCTTTTTTTTTTTGCCTTTGGGCTACATTTAGGTAGAAGAGCTTTCCAGAGTAACCTCAGAAATAGCCTTCTGCAGTCACTTGAGTGTCCCTGTGTTTTGGTGTCTCGTGGCCCTTTGTCATCTCCTGCGTGGTGCTCAGTCCCCACGGGCCGGAGACGCTGGTCGGCGGGGCGTCGAGCCCGCGCGGCTGTATGCTTCAGGGCTCCCCTGGCGGTTCGGAGAGACCCGCGGAGGCGGAGGGCCACCGTCTTAGAGGTCTGAGAAAGCGGGCCGGCCGCAAGTACATGGGCTTCCACGACCGACCGTCCCCGGGGGTGCGCCCGCCTCGGCCCCTTCACACGTGGGGCGCCCCAGTGAGCGGCCTCCCGTCCAGACCCGCTCCCGCCCGTGGGTGCTTGAGGGGGGCCGCCTCCCTGTCGTGGGACTGAAAAATCCGCTGACAAAAGGTACATTAAAAACCGATGATGCTTTTTTCTGAGATGATTTAAAAGATTTTCAGAAAATCTTTTTTTTTTTCTTTATGAGATGTTAACATTTTTGGGAAGATACTTGATCAAAGGGCTCAAAGTAGGGGGATGTGGACATTTGTCCTGCAAAGAAAAGCCCCCCACGAAGATGACTGGTGGCCTTATCTTCCAGCGATTTCTGCACCTGCTCTGCAGGGCGCCTGAGCCCCAGCGGCTTAGTCTCAACCTGGCGGAGCGGCGAGGACACCCGGGGCAGCACGACGGAGGCTTAGTGCGATCCCTTGCGCCATCTGAGTCGCGTGCGCGGGGTAGTGGTGTCGGGTCCTGCGGCCGTGGGGGCCCTCAGGCTGTCCTGGGCGCTGTTGTCATCAGCCCGCCGTCCTGCCTCCCCGTGCACCCCCGCCAGACTCCCTCTCTCCCCCTTACGTTGGTGTGGAGCCAGAGCCATGTGCTTCTTCCTTTAGTCTGCGGTATGATGTTTGTAACTAGAGCCAAGTCCCGTGAGAATAATCTGATTCTCTGTTGGAGTTTCACTGTGTGTTACTTCGGGGGCTAATTCTGGCTTCTGTGTAAGAGTGAACTGTGTCTACACCTGCAAGAGCGGGCTGTATCCATCTCTAACACCCGCTTTCTCCATAGGGGCCTAGTAGTTAGCTTTTTTTTTTTTTTTTTTTTAAATGCTTCAGCTCCTGCTCCCCAGATGTGCCTGGAGCTGCTGAGTTCCCTGCCCTCTGTTTTTCACCATGTTCCTTACACCTTTCTCGAACACTCTGGGACGTTTTCAGTTTTAGGCACCCGGGGAGAGGACGTGGATCAGCTCGTGGCCTGCATCCACAGCAAGCTGCCGGTCCTGACCTGCACGCTGCAGCTGCGGGAGGAATTCAAGCAGGAGGTGACAGCAGCGGCAGGCCTCCTGTACGTCGATGACCCGAACTGGCCTGGAATAGGGGTTGTCAGGTAAGTGTTCATCCCGCTCGGCCGTACAGTGACCGCGGGCGCGTCATTTCGTGGACCGGCTCTGTAGGGTCACAGCGTACATGGCTCTTGAAAATTCAGTGAGACCTTTTGGGCGCTTAGAAAAGCCCAGCGCAGCGGTGGTGAGGCCGCCCTTGCCCTCAGCGAAATAGCGATCCTGGTTCTTTCTGTGCCGGCTCGCAGGTGACGGGGGGCACGTCCGAGTGCACAGCTGACAGATGGGTACTCCCGCGGGGTACAGAGAGTCACGGGTCACTAAGACCAGGGACCAGCTCGCAGGCCGAGCACACGCCTCTGCCCTCCGTGGTTTGGCGTGCACGGTTATCCCTTCCGGGAGGAGGGACACTTCCAACTTCTGTTACAAATGAGGCTTCCAGACCTGGCCTAACTTTCATGGGCTGGAGACTGGGGCCTTCCCTGCCGTGTTCCTGACAGTGTCTGACCTTGAGACACCGAGTGGCTCCTTGGCCCACGTGTCTCACATTCTTGGAAACAGCCAGTAGCTTAGACCACCTGCAGTCCTGTGTGCGAAGAGGCATTTGATCTTTTAGATTGAAATACTGTTATTTGATATTGTTCGTAGGTATGAACATGCTAATGATGATAAGAGCAGTTTGAAATTAGATCCAGAAGGGGAAAAAATCCATGCTGGACTCCTGAAAAAGTTAAATGAACTGGAATCTGACCTTACATTTAAAATGGGTAACTACTATTTTTATAAGTCAACTCTGAACTTCAGAAGGCCATTTTCTAACTGGTTAAGGGACTTTGGGCTCCGTCTCCTCGGAGGAAATGCTGGTTTGGTTCTTTCTAGGGTGAGCTAGCTCCCTCCCCCTCCTGCAGCCTCTCCGGGTGTCCCGTGTCCCCGTGGGGGAGGCTCCTTTGTGGGCGGTCACGCTGTCGTACCGGAGAGCGGGCCCCGGGCGGCCTCGTGGCCGCGGCCTTGGGAACCAAGTCGGTCGGTCGGTTGTTCCCGCAGGCCCGGAGTACAAAAGCATGAAGAGCTGTATTTACGTCGGCATGGCGAGTGACGACGTGGATATTTCTGAGCTGGTAGAGACCATTGCAGTCACAGGCCGAGAAATCGAGGAGAACTCCCGGGTCTGTAAGACTAATCCGTGTCTCGTTCCTTTTCTGGGTTTTCTCCAGGCAGCTAGCTGAGGTCCCAGAGGAAGCAGCTCCCCTCAGAAATACTGTTTGTTCCCGAAAAGTGTGTGAATGCTTCCTACGAGCTAAGGCCTGTGCCAGGAACCCAGAAGCCCACGAGGGCCGGACACAGTCCCTGCCCAGGGTGGGCTCACAACCGCATAGCCAGGCGAGGCGATAAATGCCGTGGGGGGGAAGTTAGGGGGAGCAGAGGGCTTGGGAAGACACAGTCACCCCCGCCTGACAGGGTGCGGGGAGACTTCCTGAGCCGAGCGGGTCCCGGGGCTCCATGAGGCACGTGTTTGTCACAGCAGGACTTCCGGCCAGTAATAGACCTTTTGGCCCGCTGTTAAGGAGACCAGCCTGTAAGGCTCATGGATGTTCTGCAGACCAGGTACTTGAGTCAGTAGAAATCCCTTGGATGCAGAGAAAAGGAAGTAAAGCAGGATGGCTGTGAGGAAACCAAGGCGTGCGCGCGGCCCACTCCGCACTCCGGCTAGGGAAGGGGGAGGAGGGTGGCCGTGAGCCTGCGGCGCCGGCTTTCCCCCGTTCCTGGGTGGACTTCCTAAATGTTCTTCTGAACTGTCACTTCCAATTCCGTTCCACGAATGTTGAGCCGTGAGTCTGTTTTCTGTTGGTAAGACATTCAGATGTTTCTCTTGTCCCTTCCCTGGCAGATGAGGCTGGTCACGAAGGAGAGTCTTGCTTACCCAAGCACTGTATCCTCTTCTGTTTAATTTTCTATTTTACTTGGTATCCTAACATTGAAAAGTGCAGGATTCTATTTACTAATGAAAAATGTCGCCCGCGCTGTGGTAATAGTTCTAAGTCTCAGGCAAGCTCAGACAGCTGGGGTGTCTGGGTGGCTCAGTTGTTTGGGTGTCTAACTCTTGATTTCGGCTCAGGTCATGATCTCAGGGTTGTGGGATCGAGCCCCACGTTGGGCTCTGTGCTCAGCACAAAGTCTGCTTGGGATTCTCTCCCTCTGCTCCTCCCCACACTTGCACACACACTGTCTAAACAAAACCTTCAAAAATCTTGACTAAGGAATGTCCTTCTTGGTCCTAACACAGCTGCTAGAAAACATGACGGAGGTGGTTCGAAAAGGGATCCAGGAAGCCCAGGTGCAGCTGCAGAAGGCAAATGAGGAGCGGCTTCTGGAAGAGGTGAGGCTGAGCCCACACCTCCCGGCTGCCACCGCACTGGGGGCTGCTGGCGGGGTGGCGGTGAGCAACGGTCGTGTTTTGCAGGGGGTGCTGCGGCAGATCCCCGTCGTGGGCTCCGTCCTGAACTGGTTTGCTCCAGTCCAAGCTTCACAGAAGGGGAGAACCTTTAACTTAACAGCAGGTAGGACTGACGAATGTCATCCCAGGTCTCAGGGATTTTGCAAGTTTTGACCCGGTTCCTGGGATCCCCCACTCGAGGGGAGGAGCCCGGTGCACACACAGCCCATGCTCGGCACTGGGTCTGTGCCAGGAACTGGTCTCAGGAGCCAGGACGTGTGCGCCCCGGGGACACGACAGTGTAGCGCCTTCCTCCCTGGCCCCGCCGGCTGCAGACCCCCCCCCCCCCCCGCCCCGGAATCCTGCGGGAACGTGCTTCCTCCGCTGTTCGCGTCCTCCACCCGGCGTCTTTTGCTCGGTGCTCCGCGTTACTACTTCCTGCAGTCCATCAGTGCTCGGCCCCAGCAGAAGGC